>OY755252.1:33166924-33876924 GCA_963576725.1 Azorinus chamasolen | reverse complement strand
AGACAGAGGCACGTCTTCATTCACGAGAAAGAAAGTCAATAGAATACGCTTTCTTCTCTGTTCTTAGACAATTTTTTTAAACAGATTTAACTGTCACATACGGTTATATATAAGTAATTTGCAATAAATGTCAATATGTAATTTATCAAATTGTTGAACGGTCAGTCATCTGCCTTACTAATATTTTGTCTGTGGCCACGAGTTAATGCCCTTAAAAGACAGCTTAAAATAAAAACTGCTTGTCATGTTTCAGGCATATAAATCCACAGATTTTGAAGATGTAATAAATACTATATATTTAACCTGTTTCCAGTTCTATTTAGTATACATGTTAACCCATTTGCTCCCAGTGGATTCTTCCATGTTTATATATTGGATTAGTCCATTTTTTATCTAAGATGTGTCTGGCCTAAAATTTCAATTTCGTTTTGTTTTATATTAAAATTCCTATCAGCAAACCGTGTAGACTCTGATCAGACGCCGCATTATGCGGCGTCTGATCAGGGTCTACACTGTTTCCATATGTCCCATACATGTATATGGGATCGTTGGAGCAAATGGGTTAAGGGAAAGTGACATGTATCAGCTCATTTTTATAGTGCAAACTTTTCACGAGAGTGTGTTTTTTTTGCCTTGACAAAAACTCTAGAATCAGATCTACATTATACCAAACTACAATTATAATATCAAAGTGCAACGTTATATCAAAACCGGTTGGCGTCGATAATCGCACATTGAAATAGACGTTCTACCGTTTTGAAATAATTATATCAGTTTGCATGTCGTAGTAAAACAATGAATATTTGTTTCGTTTAGACGTCTCTGTCAAAAGTATAGCGGTGTTTTGTATCCTAATATACTCCGTTTTCCCTTAATCTCTAAGAAGGATTTTGACGCATTTGCAAACCGAGACAACCAAGATCAGATGCCCCCTGTCCAAGCTAGTCGCCCAACCAAGATCTGTTCTATTTGCTTATGAAATAATTTAGATCTTACTGCAGTTTCTACCAATACCAACATCCCATGTGTTCATATGCCATTATAATAAGCCGGCTAGCAGGTATCCATAGTGAAATTATTTCTTATATGAATTTTCATGAGGTGATGGGTTTACACCTACAGCAATTTCGCTTAAACTGGGAGAGGCAGCGTTCAAATTATACGCCTGGTATGCATAACAATTTGACAGACTTGTCTTTAATCATATCTCCATGAATATCCATATAAGAAACAAAGATTTTTTTATCATGGCACATGCTGTAGATCAGATTTATCTTATTTCTTAAGCAATCAGAGCTGGGTGATCCAAGTCTACTCTGTTTGCAAAGTTCCAAAAAGCCACCCACTGTAAACAAAGAATACCCAGATAAGATGGTTCCTAAAGCCGGTAGGAACTGTCTGATCAGAGTCTGCTCGGTTTGCATATTGGATAATATAGATCTGAGTCCGAATATTCCTGGTCAATGTGAAAATTTCATTCATTGAATATTCAGGCAGTAATTACTTGAATTTATATGCTTTGTGTGTGAAAAAAATCTGGTTAACTCTTTCACCGTCGTATGCTATTTTTTCCAAACAGTCTAACTCTAACCGAGTAACCCGGCATCTCATCAGGAGTCAAACTCGTTGGCAACCTGAATATAGTTCTGTAAAGACATTGACGATCCTTCCAGTTTGAAATTCGAAGCAGACGGTTTCAGGAGAAGAAAATTACATTAAAGCCAATCTAAACTGGAATTTAAAGAAACAAGAATTTAGATCCGTTTAGGCAAGCGGCTGCTGATAGCAGAGTGAAAATCACACAGAAAGCTCCTGTGGAACTTTCTGTATGACTCTCCTATATTAAACTGCCACTTGTCTAAGGAATAGCATTGACTCTTAATTTCATACGTCCATTTTAAAGAGGACCCCGCTTGTCTAAGGAACAGCATTGACTCTAATTTCATACGTCCAGTTTAGAGAGGACTTGCAGGACCACCATTTTGGATACTTCAAATAAGGCTGACGACGATTTTGAACCGAGTGTACATGTATATCAAAAGTCCCTAGATCAAAAGCCCTCTGACTCCCCCGATGTCTTATATTAGCTAACGTTTATAATGGCAATTTTAAAAGCAACGGTATTTGGTCCCTGACAGACACATAGTATCAGATCTATACTATTCCCTAAACAAACACAGTAGATCCTTATCATAAGTTCAAACAGGAGCTATCAGATCAGGTTCTACTCTGTTCGAAAATGCGTAAATATGTGTCTCTAGTAATGTATATGAAAACACAATCAGTATACCTTCTCTCAGAGACGATCGATATACATTGTAATTCGGTATATTTCCAAAACATAAAACAGTCGATGCACTGGTCAACAGCTGTATGACGAGGATGCTTTTTAATGGAATTTAAATATCATTTTGAGAGAGTAAGTGGGAGGGGAGAGGGGAAGAGAGAGAGATGGGTGGAGAGAGAGAAGAAGAGAGATGGAGGGGAAGAGAGATTGTGGGGAAGGGAGAGCGAGAGATAGGAAAGGGAGAGACATACAGAAAGATAGATAGGGTGAATGGACTGGTGAATATTTGGGCCAGAGAGAGAGAGAGACAGAGAGAAGGGAGAGGAGAGAAAATGGAAGAGGATATAGCTAGAGAGGAGGGCGGGGAGAAAGAAAGAGAAAGGGGACCGTGGGAGAAAGGGATTGACGGGGAAGAGACGGAGAGAGAAAAAGAGAAAGAAACAGATAGCGAGGATCAGAGAGAAAGATAGATAGGCTGATGGATCGATGGATATAATGATGGTAAGTAGATTGATGATAGTGAGAGATTGAGAAAGAGGGAGAGGAAAGCGAGAAGGGGAGAGGAAAGATCGTGACGGGAAAGACAGAGGGAATGAAAACGATGGTTAGAAAGACAGAGACGTACACACACTTATAGACAGAGACATACAGACAGAGACATACAGAGAAAGAGGGGGAGAGAGAGGGGGATGGAGAGAGAGAGAGGGGGTCCGTTAAACACAGGGACAAACAGGTACGAAAACTAAGAGACATAAACTTAAACTCACATAGACATACAGTAAAACTTGCCTGAAAAGACCTTATATGTACTGGACATAGAAATCTTAAAAAGCAAGTGGTTGCTTAATGTAGGGAAGATGTAACACATAAAGCTCCTGTAGTAGTTTCTGCATTAATTTTGAGTTTGAACTGCATTAAGCTACTACCTGCCTTATAGACCATTAATATGAGCTCTTTTTGATGATGGCTTATAACAGGTCCTACTGTACTATGATGAAACAATCCTAGTATCTCAGACCAAGGTAGGTCTTTCTGTCTATCTGTCTCTTCTGTATGTATGTCGGGTCGTCCGTCAAGTCAAAGTCCACTGGCCCGTTTTCATTTATCACCTTTTTTCGGGTTAATTGGTTGTTTGTCGCAGATAGTTTCAATGGACTACTTTAAACTGTTTTTCGCCAATTTATCAAGGATTAAATTAGTTAATACCAGTGCTAAGTGGAGTTGAATTCAGAGTTTACCACAAAGGCGACAGGGCGTGTACTAAGCAGGGTTTTTTTTTATATACATACATAATATATTCAGGGGTTGTATAATATTATATACATTGTATATATCTATCCAGAAACAGTATCTAAAAGCAATATAAATGTTATCCTTCAGTATTGCCAGGAAAGATTAAGCAGAAAATGCGCCTTTAATCACACAGGATTGTCTGTCAAACATAAAATAATTGTCGTATCTGTACAATTACCTAATCATAAAGGAAATTCCGTACTCTGCAAACGCGATCTAACTGCTAGCCGCTTCGATAGTCCACAAGAATGTGCGTGGCGATAGCCGGCAAAACCGTTCTTTATAAATACGGCTTACCGACCCATTGTCAACAACGATAACATTAAAATACACGCAACAGGATAGGTTTTTTTGGTCGTATATATCTTAAAAAATATTTATAGAATCGATCCACGTAAAAAATATTATAATTAAAGACCTAGAAATTTTTTTTATAGCATCTTTACGTTCGGATTGGGGGGCTCGATATACCGAGGGCCGATTTACCAGTCAAAAACAATAAAATAAAAGCAATAAACTGCTAATTTGTTTACCAACGGATGAAATAGTACCACAGAACCATTCCCACGAAATATTTACAAGAGACATGCTCTGGGGAAAAATATACAGCATCTTTACGTTCAGATGGAGGTGGGGCTAATGTCCGGGTCGATTTACCAATAAAAAAATAAAATAAAACATAAGCTGTAAACTCCAATTTTTTTTACCAACATGTGAAATAGTACCACAAAATCAATCCCACGAAATATTTACAGGATGCATGCTCTAGGAAAAAAGATATAACATCTTTACGTATACGTTACGTATACGTTACTGTTTTTAGGCACACCCACGCGGCAAAAGACAGCACCCTTCAATGGTTTCAAGTTCAAATATTGCACAGGATTCTACCACTGAACAAATATCTTAAAATGCTAAAAATTAAAAAAATGATGACGTGTGTACGCTTTGTACTAAGGACCCAGAAACAATAACACATTTGTTTTCAGACTGTGAAAAAAGCAAAACCTTTTTGAACCATATTAAAGACAACCTAATTAGTCACCAGTTCAATATCGAATTAGACAACGCAACTATGTTATTCGATTCAGCTGATATTGAAGTAAACTTTATCACAATCTACCTCAAATATTACATATATATGAGACGAAATCGTCATCAAGCTTTAGGTTTAGACTCCTTCAGTGCATTTATAAAACACCATTTTGAAGTACAAAAACTTGTAGCTTCAAACAATAAGACACTAGAAATATTTTGCAAGAAGTGGAAACTAATGCAAATATTTACATAATATACTAATCAGAGACAAGTCTTTTTCTCTCTTTATGTTGTGTTTATATATGTACGTAAGCATCGTATGTTAAAATCATCCTCTCCTAGACAAAGATAAAGTAATATATTGACTGAATACACCTTGTTTGGGAGGTAATTAGATAAAAGAAAGGGGGAAAGCGGAATCTAATGGCAATTAAAACCTATTTGGCTGGGTAGAATGCTTTTTCCTTTTCCGCTTTCTCCCCCTTCGATTGTGTAAGAAAGAACATGTAGTTCTTCCAAACGTTTAGCATTAGTGAGAAGCATGCATAATGTGGTTCTGTCTGATGAATTGTGCTTGGTTTATTTTCCCCTTACACTTTATGATAGGAAAAGGATTGTACACAAACTAGGTTTCACTTCTATACTTTTATTAATTAGAGTTCCCTAACAATGGCGGATGTGGGCGTGAACCAGTTTGTTATTACTGAAACAATAATTGTCCTAATAAAGCACAAATGTTCAAGTAAGCACTTCCAATATACACTTAGATAAAGCAAAACTTTTCAAGTAAGCACTGCCAATATTCAATTGGCCTTTAAACAAAAGCATAAAACATTCAAGATAGCACTTCCAATATACACTTAGATAAAGCACAAATGTTCAAGTAAGCACTGCCAATATACACTTGGATTTAACACAAAGCAACAAAATATTCCAGATAGCACTTCCAAATCTCGCTTTAAGTTGGTATATTAAATAGTTGCTTAGCACCAGCAAACCGAATCTTCATTATTATAACACCTCTTTTTGAATAACCTAATTGTAATGCAGGCGCCGCAAAATAGCAATATGGCACCTAATCAGCAAAGCACTCATAGCAGCAGGACCCGGACGTGTACTTAAAAGTACAGACATGGTATCCCGTCTCAACTAAACTTTAATGTAGTCTTAAACTTCACATAGTGCTTAAAATAGCAAAGCAACAACTGGTTTTACTAAAAGCATAGCACAGAACTTCACATAGTGCTTAAAATAGCAAAGCAACAACTGGTTTTACTAAAAGCATAGCACAGAAAAATCTTTAATGGCAGTAGTTTGGCCGCAGCTGATGGCCTACTGGGTTCACGCCGTTCCTACGAAGGTCTTGGCTCGTCAGTAATGTACAACTTTCACAGACTTCAGAGTCGCAAGCCAGTAACGGTAAAACAACTGAAACATATGAAAAAGAACAGCAGACACCCACCGCCTCTGAAACCTCAGGGTGGGTGGGTGGGTTGAGACAAGTAAAAAGAGCGAAACGATTTAATTGACCTGATTTCCCTCCAAACTGCAAACGGAAAGGGAGTGACCCGTACTTTCTATGTGTTTGTAAAAATTACAATAACTGACAGGTAACTTCACTACCAAAAAGGAACGGGTTTTACCCCCAAACAAACTGTACTATTCTTATTAATAGTACTCCTTGTTTGGGAGGTAATTAGATAAAAGAAAGGGGGAAAGCGGAATCTAATGGCAATTAAAACCTATTTGGCTGGGTAGAATGCTTTTTCCTTTTCCGCTTTCTCCCCCTTCGATTGTGTAAGAAAGAACATGTAGTTCTTCCAAACGTTTAGCATTAGTGAGAAGCATGCATAATGTGGTTCTGTCTGATGAATTGTGCTTGGTTTATTTTCCCCTTACACTTTATGATAGGAAAAGGATTGTACACAAACTAGGTTTCACTTCTATACTTTTATTAATTAGAGTTCCCTAACAATGGCGGATGTGGGCGTGAACCAGTTTGTTATTACTGAAACAATAATTGTCCTAATAAAGCACAAATGTTCAAGTAAGCACTTCCAATATACACTTAGATAAAGCAAAACTTTTCAAGTAAGCACTGCCAATATTCAATTGGCCTTTAAACAAAAGCATAAAACATTCAAGATAGCACTTCCAATATACACTTAGATAAAGCACAAATGTTCAAGTAAGCACTGCCAATATACACTTGGATTTAACACAAAGCAACAAAATATTCCAGATAGCACTTCCAAATCTCGCTTTAAGTTGGTATATTAAATAGTTGCTTAGCACCAGCAAACCGAATCTTCATTATTATAACACCTCTTTTTGAATAACCTAATTGTAATGCAGGCGCCGCAAAATAGCAATATGGCACCTAATCAGCAAAGCACACATAGCAGCAGGACCCGGACGTGTACTTAAAAATACAGACATGGTATCCCGTCTCAACTAAACTTTAATGTAGTCTTAAACTTCACATAGTGCTTAAAATAGCAAAGCAACAACTGGTTTTACTAAAAGCATAGCACAGAACTTCACATAGTGCTTAAAATAGCAAAGCAACAACTGGTTTTACTAAAAGCATAGCACAGAAAAATCTTTAATGGCAGTAGTTTGGCCGCAGCTGATGGCCAAATGGGAGAGAAATGAATAAGGGCCTTTAGCCTGCATTCATATCTCTCCCACCGCCCAAAAGCGGCAGCAAGGCCTAACAAGAGGTTCACGCCCCCTACCTGTCATTTAATTAGATGGTAAACCAGGGCTGGTAGCAGCGCAGAAAATCACACAAACCCAGATTTATATTTGCAACAGTGTTGCCCGTTTTCAAAAAATGAATAATCCGCCATATAGTATGTACTATTAAAAGGTAAATTCATGTGGCACATGTAAACATAAACCCCTATTTCTTTACCAGCTTGACTGCATGAGTGTTTGACAGCTTTTTAGCAGAGCACAGACCTGAGTCCATTTTCCAATCTCGTGGAAGAATTTCAGACCAAATAATCTTGGTGATAAGCATATTGTCTAAGGAATGTAAAAAGGTTGAATAATGTATCAAGATACAAGAATTGTTAATTTGAGTCGGGTTTATGACAAGAAACATTAGCAATATCAGAAGCTAGTTGCCGACCATGGTACCAAAAACACTTTAAAACAAACAGCCTGTAAATAAGTTGCATGTAGAAAATAGATACATATAAGATATATCTAAAATCTCAAGTTTAATAAAATATAAATATGTGTTACAATTAAAGATTCCAACAAGATTCCCATAAATCTGAAGATCTAAGACTATATTGTGTTAAAATTATAAATGCATGTTGTAAGACCAGACATTAAGTGGATCAAGGGAAGGAATGCTGACGCGCTTAAAAATTGTCTACAACAGATTAGCCTCCCTTAATCATATCGGTGAGGCCCAGACATTGCCTCCTATGTGCAACAAAATAATGAATCTGGGCCGTCCATTTCTAATAAGGTTACCAATTTCTGCTGAAACTTTCGCAGCGCCCCAGTCAACAGTCAAATACCGGCCGACCATCCTAATATTGTAGTCGTTGAATACTGAAGAAAACAGAGTACGTTGTAGGCGTCGGATAGTATTTTGTCTGCAGACCATTTTAATTTCAAGGCTGAAGCAGCCAAACTAAAACTGAGATGAATAGTTTGCAATGGGTAGATCCCAGACCTTAAGGGCCCTTTCAAATGCGGCTGAAATTGGAAACCATGTGAGAGTTTGGCCATTGTAGTGTCAAAAGAGGGGCCTGGTAGCCATGCCTAGCTGATATATATGCTGTAAGTGCTCGAATGGGACAAATGGTATTGTTATATTGTTGCATGGGGCGTACTGTCGACCGCTTGCCCAGCTGGTCGGCTTTTGAAACCTTAAGTGAATTAAAAATTTCAATTCTGGTCTCACGGCATAACGTGAATGCTCAATACTTTGCACATATTAATTTCATCATGTGTCAGAAAAGCAATAAATAAAACATGTGCCTGTATAGATGGGGGTGTCTCTGGCACCCCATTGCCATAAATTCCAAAGCTTGGGCAGGCAAGTGGTATATCTATATGACCATTTGGTGTTTTGGCTAAAGAGGGGTTAATTATTCATCCTGCCTCAGCCTTGAATTCAGATAGAAAATCCGATGGGATAATTTGAGCTTCTAGGTCCGTGTCTCGAGCTGTATGCCTAAAGCAAGCAGGACCGCTGCTGACGAGTAATTGAATTGGCAACTGCATTGTGCCTGGAAGGAACAAGATCTTGCCTGAAAAGCAATGTTATGCTTTCCAAACATACAGATCGAAACAAATGGACAAATAAATGCATAAACCGTTTGGATTTCGTAGACTACTTCTTGGTCAGTACTTGGACCCAGGCCTCATTATGCATGAGCATGTGAACTGTCCTGTTGTTCGAGTGTTCCCCTAGAGATGGACAGTTAACAGAACGATGATCTGTGGGAGGAAAGCTATATTCCGCAAGATTGAGTGACTGGACCAAGCCTCGGGCCATAGAAAAAAAGGACCACTGACCATCTAGGAGGCATGCGAATCCAGAACCGAACGCACCAGCTGTGTGTGATTATAGATGCCATAGTGCCCGAGAACCAAACCGCTCATTAAATACATTTATAGTGTTTTCCCCAGGGTCCAATCAGGGCACAGAAATGTCCGTTGAAAAGGGGGCATTTTTATGCATGACAAACCATCTTATTAGGGCATTGGAACATTTGCCAATTTGGGATATTACATTGTGATGTAGGCTTCTATTCCTTATGCTATTCTCTATTCTATTCCCAACACCATCTATTATATTAAAATTACATTATGTCCTATTCCTATATCTATTCCACACTATTCTTTATTCTATTCTCTACCAATCCCCATTTCACCCATTCATGTCTATTCCCCATACTATGCTCCATTCACTGTTCGTCCCCATCGACAATATACATATATTTTGTAATATTATTATTCCTATTCCTTGTTATTTAATTCCATTTATTGAATCTATTATCATTCTCTTTACAATTATTATGATTCATATTTATATTATTGTATTTGTATCATGTTATTATTGTATTATTATTATTGTCAGTAATGTATTATGATTATTATGATTAGTATTTTTGTAATTAAGTCATGATGCTTACAATATCGCCTTTGAACTTTATATTCTTAAGTAAGCAATTTTAATAAGTCACAATGAGTCTGTTAAAGTCCCATGCAGTCATTTTTCCAAGAAATGGGCAGCTTTTGCGCCTTATTCACTACGCGAAAATTTACTCAGAAGTATGTTCACAGATCTTTCCAAGCCATTATTATTTTATGGACAATTGCTACCACTACAGAACAAATTGTATGTATTTCATTTGCAAAATAAATGTGACCGAAGTTTGGTGCTATCTGAATACTGGTACACTCTCCTTTGCAATTTATAGTTTCATTACTGGTTTGAAATGTGGATCAAATCTGGGCAAATAAAGGCATCATTTATACTGGTACTATGGGGGTAGGAAAATTGACTTATCAAACGGCAACTGCCGTCTGATTGTGGTACCCCACCCACTGGAAAAATACAAATTTGGATATGGTGGTGCCGGCTATTCTGCCAAATGAAATTCATCAGGTTATTTTATTTATTTATTTATTAGTAGTATTTTTTTTTTATTTTTTTTTACCAGCAATTCTGATTTATAATCTAAGGCAGATTTGAGGTTCCGACATGCAAAAGCAGATTTAGTGCCGGAATATTGCATTTGGAAACAGTGTTCTAAGCCATCAATCAGGTATTATATAGTTCTGTAAACAGTGTTTAAGATTTGAACTTAAATTGGGAATCAACCGAATTGTCAACAATGATAAAGGTCTTGTGAGCAATTAGAAACAATGGTATCATAACTGAGCCAACCCAAGCCCCTATGCTGCCTAGGTGAAAGGTGAATAACAGAAAAATATTCTGTTTGGGCTTTGGTTGGGTGTGCATTAATGTGAATACCTCTATGCAACAGAATGTTCTTCAATATTAGTATTTTTCTGGACAACTGTCGGGGCCATTGCCAGTACGTTGTTTAGATCACATTTCTGTACTCTAAATGGTCATATCGAGCTACTGCCGGTTGAAACGATATCCCGATGACAACCACCACAAAAATAGCAAGCCGTCTTACAGCTCGTTGAAGAGACTTGTACGCCCGCCAGACTAAATGGCCATTATGGGCCCCAGAACAATGTGTGGTGTGGACTCGGGAAGAAGGGGGTAACTCGACAAACTGGTCGTGTGATTTTGTCGCGGGTGTTTTGACCAACTCCTAATCCCAACGTCACGCCGACAATGAGCAATGGAGCCGGTTTCCAAACAAGATCAGAATAAGTATTACCGATATTACCTTTATTACCTATACCACCTTTATATCCTGGTTGAAAAGCCAGAATGGGTTTCACCTCTTGGTTCTGCTGTTGCCGGGCTTGTTGTCAGGTCACATTTACCATGGGTAGAGGCTCGGATTGTAAAGGTGGTGGGAACTGGAGAACATGCTGCAGGGTCTGGGGCCGGTCGTCAGGCTGTTAGATTATTGGTACATTGTCCGGCTGGGCCAACCGAGCTGAGTCTGGTCCTGTTTCTTGAACAGCCCATGGTCATGTAACGAAATAAACGAGCAAGTGTCACAAGAGGTGTGAAATGATGTAAGCATGCAAGGAATGCCTAACTTAAACTGCTATGAAAACTATGTATTGGAATCGGGTTGGTTGTGTATTCTTAAGTAATGTACCAGAAATGATCGATATAGACAAATAACCGTTGTAGGTTTCTTATATATATATGTTGTATACATCTTATTCATTATTGTAAGTCAATGTAGAGCATTTGGTTTGGACAATGTAGAGTACTTGGTTTGGATAAATGTTTATTATTAATCCTTACTCGTGACGGTTTCATGCCATTTGTGCATAGATCTAATCAAATTCCGGTCATTTCTGATTAATCTGACCAGACATAATCATGATAGACGAAGCTTTTGTGGAATTGCAATCACATTCTAAACTTTTTATGTAGACACAAAGTTATGCATTAAATTTTTAGTCTTCCCGATATGATGCAACAACCACACACACACACACACACAAAAACAAAAATTAATAATGATAAATGTTGGCGCATAAAGACGAAAGTTATTAGGAATTATGTTGATAAAGGAAATGTAATAGGTTTACATATATGCTATGCGGGGTTCGAGTACCCTAAGGACGAAGCGTCCCAGGACGAACGGGTCGCGCAAGCTATAATTACTAAAGTGTCCAATATCCATCGTGTGGAGTCTACTAGATACGATAACGTAGCTCTATTCCTAAATAGAGCTACGATTCGCTAGCATCACTACAATGGCGCAAAATCTAAAGTGCTAGTAAACCAGCAAGAGTCTCCAAACGGTTAATGTATTCCTTTAAAACTTATTATTTATCAATAAAAATCAGATTTTATCAGCCTACGCTATCTTATAACTTCTCTGCGGTCGATTAAAAATATTTGCAATACCGGCCGACTTTTATTTTGATTTTGGACGCCATGATAGATCTCGCGAGATCTCGTTTTGCCATATATGGAAACCTTACTACGGGTCGGCCATGTTGTTTAGATTGACGATTGTTGCTCGCTTTACTACGATTTCCATATATGGAAGCTATTTGCATATAAGGTCACCACCCGGAGCATGGGTATTTTTTTCAAAATGGCAGACCATCTCTCGGAAACGTCGTCCGCTTATAGTGGTAAAACTTTAATCGGAAATTACATGATTTTAAAGAAAGGTAACATAATTTTGTTAGCCCAGCGTGTTCAAAAAATCGTTTTAAATCGAAACATTGATTTTTTTTTTACATTTGTTGTGAAAATAAAAGCGTTAAACCGCCGCGTGTGATTCACATTCGGCTTGCGCCACAGTAGAGATGCTAGCATGTCGTAGCTGTAAACTGGACGCTAGTCATTATCAGTCTAACAGCTACGATATCGCATCTAGGAGTCTACATGTAAAGCAGAACGACAGACACGAAACTATATAAGTTTATCCAAGATGTATGGACCTCTGAAAATGTAAAAGTATCATTGAGACAAGTAAAAAGAGCGAAACGATTTAATTGACCTGATTTCCCTCCAAATTGCAAACGGAAAGGGAGTGACCCGTACTTTCTATGTGTTTGTAAAAATTACAATAACTGACAGGTAACTTCACTACCAAAAAGGAACGGGTTTTACCCCCAAACAAACTGTACTATTCTTATTAATAGTACTCCTTATATATGTGTGTGTGTATTTGTATCTATGCATCTTAATATATGTATATGTAAGGTGTGTAATGGGATGGTTCCCCGACCCATCCACACCAATGACGGGGAGAATAAAGTATATATAAACACACACACAAAAGTTTGTGCCAAGTTTTCAAGATAGTGAGCTTGACCTTGACCCAATTTCATGTATCCTTATATCAACTGAAAGACCTTCACCAAAGCTATCTCCATAGTCCATACCATATATTAATTGTCTAGCATATGTGGCTCAGAAGTTACGACAAAGTGTTGAAGTTTTCCAATGATGGCCAACGTGTCAAAATAGGGACATTGACCTTTCAAATATCTTTATATATCATATCGACTGAAATGCCTTTACCAAAGCCACCTGTATACATACCAAAGATGAATTGCCTAGCATTTGTAGTTCAGAAGTTATAGCAATGTTAAAGTTTATTAAAACAGCAAAGTTTTCGGAATAGTGACCTTGACCCTGACCTGATTTCATGTATCCTTGTATCAAATGAAATGCCTTCACCCGAGCTATCTGCATACCAAATGTGAATTGTCTAGGTTAAGTAGTTCAGAAGTTATAAGCAATGTTAAAGTGTTGTTAACGACGGTACGCTGACCATCCGCCCGCCCGGTTTTTGCCAAACTGTAAGGGTTTAAAACCCAGGTGCACAACAACTCATGCTGGTGAACATTACTGTTAAGTTTGATGACTTTAGCTCTAGCGGTTTTAGAGATACGCGCAGCACAAAGTGTGTCCAAAGTTATCAGGGGAAGAAAATTAAAACTAGAGGTTTGTTTTTGTCACAAAAACAGATGTCTCCCCCTCCAACCCTCTTTCCAATACACACGTGTAATGTCTGTAACTCATTAGGGGCAGTAACTCCAAATTTAACAAGGGGAGACAATTAAAAAACCAAATGCTAAACAACTCATGCTAGTGAACAATCCGGTGAAGTTTGGTGACTCTAGCCCTACTGGTTTGACAGATACGCGCGATACAAAGTTTGTATAAATTTAAGTGTTCATATCAGAGGCAATAATTCAACAATTATCGAGGGGAGACAATTCAAACAACTCATGCTAGTGAACATTCTTGTGAAGTTTGGTGACTCTAGCCCTACTGGTTTCAGAGATACGCGCGACACAACTTTGTAACGGACAAACAACTCTGGCAAACACAATATGTCTCCCCATAAATTGGGAGGGGGGGGGGGGTTACATAATTATCTAATCTGGAATGACAAATAATATTTTCAATTTCGTTACCAAATGCAATCAGCCTTAGAACTGACTGGCCCAGTCAGGCTTATCCAAACAAGATGAGTGACGATTAAATAACAAGGGACACGCCGGTGACTTATCTTGACCCTTAGCCTGCTATGTAAATGAGGCCTGCTTTAGCTCCGATCTGTTGCCGTTGTCACTTAATTGTTTAAGCTTTTGAGATAATATTGACTGAGTGTCAAATAGATTGGATTCTGAGGAGACAGTGAGTTTCTCATCTGGATGCAAGCTGTTTGCAAATGTAAGTTATGTCGCACTTAACAGGCTAAGGGTTAACACTCACATAAATGGTTACCAAAATAATGCATGCTATCATCCTTTTGAAGCGTATCTAACTAATCAAGATGAGTGGCGAGAACAACAAAGGAAATGCACACGACCGCGATAAGTCACAGAAAATGTTGCCAGCGAATTTTGTTCTCAGATATATTTTAAAACTCCGGAGATTTCACAATAATTCCGGAGATCCTAAGATATGATAAAATCAAATCCGGAGATTTAGGAAAAATCCAGGGAATTGGCAAGCCTGACTGTTATGTAATACTCACGGTGCGTGTGAATATTACCTATTCACCGTTTAATAAATACTGATTATCATTAGCCCACTTTAGGTTACTGCAATGGCATCTGTCATCAAACCAGCTTGTACTCCATGTTTCAAACGAGATGTGGACGAGTTCGCCGCGAACTTCTGTAAAGTGTGCAGTCAATATTACTGCAAGTCTTGTCTGGGTTACCATGATAAAATATTTGGCGTAAACGACCATGAGATGGTCAGCGTCAGCAGCCTTGGTTCTGAGACCAGCGGACCATCAGATAAGGAGAGTCGAAAGGAGATGTGCAGGCACCATCCGACAGAAGCTGTGTCACTGTACTGCTATCCACACGATTCTGTATTCTGTCAAGTTTGCAAGACTAATGAACACCGGTAATTAACCCTTTCCACCATACATGTATACGACCTTTTACTACTCTTCAAACAGAGTAGACCCAAATCAGACAGCTTCGGTGTCGTCTGGTCAGAGTCTGCTCAATTTGCTTATGAAACCGGATCTATATATATAATATCTGGTGGAACTTTACAGATATGATTATACAGTTTCTGCCCTGACAAAATAGCTCTGCTTTAAAGTGATAATCTACTTTCAACGTGCTTTAATAACCCATTCCTCCATATATGCTATTTTAGATCCAACCATTTTGAATAAATCTACCGAAAAGGTAGTAGTATTAGTTTTGAAACCATTGTGATAGATAGAGCATTTGCTCCTATAGGTTAGGAGCAAATGCTCTATTTATCACAATGGTTTTATAAAGTGACTTTTATAGAGACGAAGAAAGGCGTATAAATTTTGAAGGAAAGGGTTAAATATATGCCAGCTATGTAATGTGAGAATGGGGACCGTCTGATCAGTGTCTGCTCTGTTTGTAATGTAAGAAGGGGAACCGTCTGACCAGGATCTGCTCTGTGTACCTGTAAATGCCATGGCCAGAAACATTCTGTGTTCATTCGCCATTATAAAAATAAATCTTAATTGATATTCATACCATTGTTATTTCTGACATGAATATTGATGGAGTAAAGGGTTAAGCAATGTTCAGGCTGTGGTGACCAGCTAGATGGGTTTAAGGACGATGTGGTGACCAGCTAGATGGGTTACTACAAGGGTACTCAGTTACTCTGTTTGCAGCTCAATCATTGAATACACTAGCGATAGGTGGATACAGTATGTTCACTTAAATGTTTTTTCGTTATACATGCACTTTACCACTGTATTTGCCGTCGCGGTTGTTGTAGATTAGTCGGAGAGGGGATACGTTTATTTACACTGTTATGCTGTTTTACATTTGGTCCTGTGTTTACCGTCTTCTATGTTGTGGGGATGTCTGGCGGGGATACCTTTATTTACACTATTTGTTATTAAGCTAGGGAGACACCAAGATCAGTGTGAGGTTAGGACGTCTGTAAACCGGGTTTAACCCCCCACCCCAGTGGTGGTTTTGCCACTTAGCGTTCCAAGGCGGTACTCTCTTTGTCAGCCTTGATTTTATGTTTGTTGTGGTGTTTGTGTTTGTTCGTGTTTGATGTTTTCGGCTCGTGTGTTTGTGTGCGCGTGCGTATGTATATGTTGCTTGCTTTATGTCGGTGTTTTGGTGGTGGTTGTATTTTGTGTTTGTAGTTTCCTGCTTAACTTTACTACTTTTTCATTATTATTAACTCCAGTTCCAAATATGTCTAAGAAATTAAAGGCTAAGTATAACAGAACGCGATAAAATATATCACACCATTCAGGTAAGTATAAAAGACTAATAAAAACTGACAAATGAACTAAAAATTACAGGCAAGCAAAAACATTGGTTTTACAACATGGTGCCGCACTGACTCAATCTCATTTGGTAAGCTGTTCAACACCTGAGTGGCCTCATATCTAAAACATTTCTTGCCATATTTGACAGTACTGAACCTAGGTACATCAAAATATTGAAACATCTGTAAGAATAGTGATTTGAACGTACAGGTATTAATTCTTGAATGTATACCGGAGAAATGGAATGCAGAATTTTAAAAACCACTGTTGCAATCTGTGTTAAAACGGCTGGCATGAAGAGTTGGCATGCCAAACCTTTCTAACAATTGCAGATAACTTGGGTGAATAATCAATTTATGTGAAAGGTAATCAAAGGCCTTGGACAGATCCATTAGTATGGCTGTCACATGCTTATGAATGTATCTCCAAAGCAGCTTTCCAGTCTTCCAGTAGCCTAGGTAATGTAGTTTGACGACTATATGTAGTTCTAAAAAGCTTATAAAAAATGTCTAAAAGTACAAAAATGAGTCGAGCAGGAAACACCACATACAGAACAAACAGTCCCAGAACAGCAACACAAGGAAACAGCAAATGTACATAACTATAAAAAAACATCAAAAGACGCACAAAAACAAAACGAACATACAATAGGGGGGGAGATGAAAGTACCGCCTTGGAACGGTCAGTGACAAAAGTCCCGGGGGGGGGGGGGTAAACCGGTTTATGGGCGCCCAACCTCACACTTATTCCATCCACACCCTAAAAGACAAACTGCAAATAAACATATCCCCTCTCCGACTAATCTACAACAACCGCGACAGCAAATACAGTGGTAAAGTGCATGTATAACGAAAACATTAATTGAACAAACTGTATCTAAAGTCCATTTTCAAAAGAAATGTGAAAGTTGGTCCGATATTGATTGTTCAAACGCGTTGAATATGGTAGGAAGGGTACTGACAGGACGATATGTTTTTAAAGAAGATATAATCTTTCTTATAGATTGGTGTGACTTGAGCTCTTTTGAGAGTGTCTGGGAAAATAGATTTATCAAAACATACATTTATCATACGAGTGAGAGGTCCTGCCAAATATTCCGTACCTACCCGTGCTGTTTGATCTGTGTCTACTCTGTTTACTTATACATTGTATATATATTATAAAAATCAGCTGATCCATGAAATTAGAACTACATTTACTTTCATGGTTAAGCCAACCAGTAATGCAAGCAAATACATAAGTAGATTTATCACACCGTCTGTGCTAAAACATTAAGTAATTTTGGAGTGCTTTAAGAGCATTTACCATATGAATACGCCTTTCAATGCCTTTGCAGAGTAGATCGAGATCAGACGGTTCCCGTAGGAGCCATATGACCAGGGTCTGTTTTATTAGCTTATGATATAATGCACCGGTACATTATTCTTCAGTTCCTGCCATGGCCAGATGTTCATTTTAATGTGCTTTTATAACAAATAATTCTAATTAATGGTGTCATTATTTCTTACGTGAGTATTATTGGAGTAAAGGGTGGTGGTTTTCCTACTGACCGTTCCAATGTGGTACTCTCTTTGTCACCTTTGCATTTTTGGTTTTTTTGTGTGTTTGTGTGTTTGTGCGTTTGTTCGTGTTTAAATATTTCGATCTTGTAAGCGTGCGTGTGTGTATACAGTATGTGTGTTCACCCTTATATTTGTGTTTGCCTAGTGTAAGTGTACTTGTGCGTTTGTTCATGTTTAAAAATCCCATCTCGAATGTATATGTGTGTTTGTGTTCGTGTGTGTGCGCGCATGTGTGTATGTGTTTGTGTTTGGTTGTGTGGTCGTGTATTACTTGCTTTCTATCGATGTTTTGGTGATGGTTGCGTCTTGTTTGTGGCTTTTCCTGTTTGACTTTTACTACTTTTTCTGTTAAAACCCAGGGTCACAGTATACTGATAATCACGTAGTTACTTTATTGGCTAGATAAACTAGTTTAAGAAACCAGATCAGTAAGATACATGTTTATAATTTTGATTTGAGAATTTCTTTCAGATCAAAACACTCTCAAATTTATTTTCCTCTTTTTCAGAGATTGCATTGGTGTGGAATTCATTGCTCAAGCTTGCCAGCACTATACCAAGACAGAACTATCAATTGCAAATAGACAAGAGTTAGAATCAGTGTTGAGAAAGCTCATACACATAAAAACACTTAGACAAAAAGATCAACAAAGAATAGAAACTGAAAAACAAACAATAATAACTTCTATTCGGGACTTCAAACAGCGAGTTCTTGAACTACTTGATAAAATAGAGAGAGCAGCCTTTGAAGAAGTCCAGAGGAAATTTTACACACTTCAAGAGAAAATATCCATGGATGATATGACTTGTGACCAAGTGATTCATTCCACTGAACATCTACTACAGCTGTATGGTGATGTAACCCAGGAGGAGGGGGCCTTTAAGATGTTCATATTTGACAAGATGAGCCATGCAACAGTAATTCACGCCCATCAGGTAGCGACCTCATTGGAGACCAATGTCGGACAAGCAAGCATCCATGTTAACTTAGACACCCATATAGAGGAGGATCTAAAGCATATGAGTCTAATAAAGGTAGATGATGACAAAGGGAAAGAGCTACAGTCAGCTTTTAAAGAAGATTCTGTTATTCATCCGACAGTTGTAGAGGGTCCGACAGCTGTAGAGGCTCCTGGAAAAAACTACCATCCAGTGAAAACTCCAGCTGATTATCATAAATGTAACATTACAGGCATATGTCAGCTTGACACAGGTTGTTTTATCATGGTTGATCAGCAAAATCACAATGTTAAAGTGTTTGATGACATGTTTAACTTTGTTAGTGCAACTTTTATTGGGGAGTGGCCAAGCAGTGTGTGTCAGTCTGGGCCTGGAGAAGTATCGGTCGGTATGGAGTACTACATGTCGGGTGCCATCATTAAGTTAGGTTTGGAGAACCAGCTTGGTGATCTACATCTTGTTAAGAAAGCTAAACTGAAAATGAAACATTATTGCCTTGGACTGACCTACAGTGACGGTGAATATTACATGGCAGATCGCAGTGGTAAACTGTATGCATATGATCGGAACGGCAAATGTTTGACAGTCGTGTATAAGGGTCAGACAATTAAAGACATAAAACTAAGCTATGATTCTGAGACAATATTTGTCTCTGATGAAGCTAAAGGCCTTGTTCTCTTAAACCGTTCGGGGTAAAGAGATTTGCACTGTACCATCATCAAAGATCAAAAGGGTCTCCGGTCTAGCAGCAGACACGTGCGGGGGTGTGTTTGTTGGTGACAGTAAATACATGAGTGTATACCACGTTGACTCTACTGGGTCTCATGTTAGTCCAGCACTATTAGCCTTTGATTATTCGGAATACATCACGAAGCCTCGGGCACTTTGCTACGATGCCTTAAATAATAGGCTTATTATCAGCTTTAGTGAAAGAGACTTTTTTGAGGTGTTGCAGTTAACTAGATAAAATTGCACACAGCCATAAATAACACTTTACTCCATAAAGATGCATTTATATTGCTTTGCAAACAGCATAGTTCCAGATAAGATGGCTTTTGTAGGAGCTGTCTCATCGGGGTTTGCTGTGTTTGCCTATATAATATAGATATGACCATTTCTGCAATGGCAAAAAATGCAGGTGTCCATGTGTTTTTTTAACAGTTAATCTAATTCATATTCATGGTATCAGTGTTTCTTACAGGAATATTAAGTATGGAGTATTGAGTTAAATATATCAAAAACTATTTCATGACTTATTTATAGGATTCATTACCTGCAGTGCATTCATATTGTGGAGAGTAGTCACTCATCTAGCTAGTCACCACAAAGCCTGTTGCTGAACGCTTTACTTCATATAAACGCCTTTTCACGCATTTGCAAACAGAGTAGACCCAGATTAAACAGCTCATGTAGGGGTCGTCTGATCAGGGTCTGTCCTGTTTGCTAATGGGATTTGATAGACCTTTTTCTTTAGTTTCTAAAATAGCTACTACGCTGCGCCTTCCATATTTCATCATAACTTTTTTTGTCCATGAATATTCAGTAGGTATTAATTTAGAATAAATATAGAACAGTGAAGGGGTTAATAGCACCTTGCAAATGACGCATGGCCAAGGTCAATCGCCTAGTGAATACATGTATATGCTTCTCCCCTAACAAGCTGTGCACAACCAGCTGTAATGTCTTACGTCTGCATTTTTTTTATCATGGTCTATACTGTTTATCAACACTCGAGTAGTTTTTCGTTTTGCTAGATGATGCGTAGGAGACTTCTAACTACGTGTATATATGCAATGATGTGGCTTTCAGCTCATTGATTATAACTCTTAATAAGCCTTTGTTTTAAAGCATATACATGTACGTCTGAAATAACATATACGAAATAATGACATCATAAATGATAATTATATTAACCATTATAAAGATTTTTGATCAAAGAAAATCAATAGAATCAGACCTTTATTATGCCATAAACAAACAGAGCTGACTAATCGAAGAGTCGTACAGGAGCTGTCTAATCTGTGTTTATTCTGTTTGCAAAGACTATCTGTTAAGTACGAGTAAATGGTAAATGAAGCATATTGTGTTTAACCCTTTCTTTCATATAAGTGTGTTTTCACACATTTGCAAACAGAAAAGACCCAGATCAGATGGTTCCTATAGCAGGGCCGGCTCTGTTTGCTAATGGAATTTGAAAGATATATATTTTTTTACTTTCTAAAATGGCTACAATTTTCCACCTTCCATGTTTGATGAAAATATTATGTCCATGGACATTCAGTAGGTATCGAAATTTGGACTAAAGATGGAACAGGAAAAGGGTTAATAGGAAATAGCTGTAAGTGTTACCCAGCTTTGAAGAAATGGGAACAACTGTGCATACAGGGTAAATTTAGATGTCTTGCCAGTAAGGGTTTACAATTGGAAGTTCAAGTGGCAGTGGATCCATACCCATTGTCATTGTTACAGTGTGGTATTGGTTGAACACAGTTTTATGTAAGACGTTCAGGGACAGCCCAGAGGAAAACTATCGAAATCTCTCGCTTATTGGCAAGTACCAATCTAATCTCAAGGTGCTTCTGCGACACGGTATTTCACATCCTGAATTTTATGGTGATGTGATTTACAAACTTCGTAAAATTATTGGACATACCCATTTTCTCACTTTGTTCATCAAATGTGTTAAACAATTCATTAAAAAAAGGGATATGATCCTGTAGTACTACAACATACTGCATGTTTGGTTGTGAACCCTTTTACAGTTGGCAATCACGCTGGCCTCTTTGCATGTACGCCGACAAGAAAGGTATAGTACTCTATGAAGGCGACCTCTTAAATCCAGAAATGGAAGGAGAACGTCGGATATCTGTACTATTTCATTTTTGTCGTACCCTTTATTACTTTTCTACAGTTACTCTGTTTGCAGCTCAGTCATTGAGTACACTAGCGATAGGTGGATACAGTATGTTCACTTAAATGTTTTTTATACCCCCCTTTTGAAAAAATGGGGGTATATTGCTTTGCACATGTCGGTCGGTCGGTCGGTCGGTCTGTCGGTCGGTCGGTCGGTCGGTCGGTCGGTAGATCGATGGTTTCCGAATGATAACTAATAAACGACTTGGCCTAGAATCTTCAAACTTGCTGTGGTGCTTGGTCATGACAAGTAGATGACCCCTATTGTTTTTGAGGTCACTAGGTCAAAGGTCAAGGTCACCATGACCTTAAATGGTGAAATAGTTTCCGATCAATAACTGCTCAAGGGTTTGGCTTGGGATCTTCAAACTTACTGTGGTGGTTGGTCATGACAACTAGATGACCCCTATTTATTTTGAGGTCACTAGGTCAAAGGTCAAGGTCACCATGACCTTAAATGGTAAAATGGTTTCTGATCAATAACTGCTCAAGGGTTTGGCTTAGGACCTTCAAATTTGCTTAGGTGGTTGGTCATGACAACTAGATGAGTCCTGTTGTTTTTTAGGTCACTAGATCAAAGGTCAAGGTCACAATGACCTTAAAGGGTGAAATGGTTTACGATCAATAACTGCTCAAGGGTTTGGCCTAGGACCTTCAAATTTGCTGTGGTGGTTGGTAATGACCACTAGATGACCCCTATTGTTTTTTAGGTCACTAGGTCAAAGGTCAAGGTCACCATGCTCTTAACTGGTGAAATGGTTTGCGATCAATAACTGCTCAAGGGTTTGGCTTAGAATCTTCAATATTGCTGCGGTAGTTGGTCATGACAACTGGATGACCCCTATTGTATTTGAGGTCACTAGGTCAAAGGTCAAGGTCACCATGACCTTAACTTGTAAAATGGTTTCTGATCAATAACTGCTCAAGGGTTTGGCTTAGGATCTTCAAATTTCCTGTGGTGGTTGGTCATGACCAATAGATAACCCCTATTATTTTTTAGGTCACTAGGTCAAAGGTCAAGGTCACATGACCTTAACTGGTGAAATGTTTTGCGATCAATAACTGCTCAAGGGTTTGGCTTAGAATCTTCAAACTTGCTGTGGTGGTTGGTCATGACAACTAGATGACCCCTATTGACTTTGAGGTCACTAGATCAAAGGTCAAGGTCATCATGACCTTAACTGATGAAATGGTTTCCAATTAATAACTGCTCAATGGTTTGGGTCTGGATCTTCAAACTTGCTGTGGTAGTTGGTCGTGACCACTAGATGACCCCTATAGTTGTTGAGGTCACTAGGTCAAAGGTCAAGGTCACCATGACCTTAATATGTGAAATGTTTTCAGATCAATAAATGATCAGTGGTTTGGCTTAGGATCTTCAAAGTTGCTGTGGTGATTAGTCATGACCGCTTGATGACCTCTATAGTTGAGGTCACTAGATCAAAGGTCAGAGGGTCTGGGGGGTATACATGTTTTACAAACATCTCTTGTTTCGTTATACATGCACTTTACCACTGTATTTGCCGTCGCGGTTGTTGTAGATTAGTCGGAGAGGGGATACGTTTATTTACACTGTTTGTCTTTTAGGATGGGGATGGAATAAGTGTGAGGTTGGGCGCCCATAAACCGGTTTAACCCCCCAGTGACTTTTGTCACTGACCGTTCCAAGGCGGTACTTCCATCTTCCTCCTATTGTATGTTTGTTTTGTCTTTGTGCGTCTCTTGTTGTTTTTTCTACTTATGTACATTTGCTGTTTCCTTGTGTTGCTGTTCGGGCGAGTGTTTGTTCTGTATGTGGTGTTTCCTGCATGACTCATTTTTGTACTTTTAACCTCATTCGTGTAAGAAAAAAATGAAATTATGAATATTTACAAATGTATTAGCTGAAATATAAACAAAAGACAAAAAATAAAAAATTAAACATTTTTTTCTGCATGTTTTTGAGACTTGAAATTTGATTGAGAAAGGTTTGAATCAAGAGCAGATCGACGGTTTAGCGCATAACTATCGTAATTACAGTTTACAAATAGTTTAAATTTTCAGCATTTCATCAAGGCCTAAAACATTTCAGAAAGGAGTAGAATCACAAATATCATCGTAATCGGTAATAAACGTTTGTAAAACAATATAAAGTACTATAAAACCACGCCCTTTTCTTTTTCTGATAGTCACGTTGGATCCCCTGATTCTTTGACATGTCACATTAATGTGATATCAACTACAGCAAGGCATGCTGAAATATTTACTATTTCATGGCATATATACAGTAAAACCCCGCTAATGCGACCACCTAAAAGAGGTATAATTCTGTGTGCTATTTTTGCATGTGGTAGCTTAATGCAGGACAGAAGTAATGCAGAAAGCTCTCTGCATTACTTTGCCCTGCATTAAGCAACCACATGCTTATAAAGACACCTATGTTTATTCATTAAGTGTTCGCATTAGAGGGGTTCTACTGTGCTTTTAACGATGAAAAATTCCCAGTACAGCAGTAATATTCCTCTAAACCGGACGTTACAAATAGTACCGAAACCCGTCTTACAGACAGGTTATAGCTTATAAATTTGCAAGTTGAATGCAATGCATTAAGTAGTCACCTGGCTTAACCCCTATATTGTTCGTTAATAAAGTCCCAGTTTAAAGGAGTTCTTCTGCATTCGTAGTTTGCATGACTTTGTCACCATTACATAGATCTAGAGGTTTTTAAGATAACCAGTCAAATGTTCTTTTACATCACGGTTTGAAAAATGTTTTCCGCCCTCGTGCAGTTCTAGAACTTTAAATTTGTGTTCGAGGGTTTGACTATTGAAACTATTTTTATTTATGTGGTGCTAAGGGTTTCTTCTCCAAACACTTAAGACATGCAAATGTATTATCTTGTTATTGGGCTGCAAAAGCAGTCCAATCTTAAATGGTTTTGAATTTTGTGTATGCTTTACTGTGGTCCTGTGATTCTATAAAAGCCACTCTTTTTAAAGACCATGATCTATACTGTGAGACTAGTTTTTTTTATTTATTTATATTGATTTATACATGTATATTATTTCCCCAACGGGCGCACATTTTTCAGCGGCTAGCTGTCTATTTTCACTTTTGTTCTAGTTTTCCACCAATGAGAAACTATGTTACATTGTAATTTGCATATGACCTACGAGCATTTAGTAGTAAACTGTATTTTCATTAGTGAATACCTTGACTGGCATACAACCTTTTTATATGCCTCTACACATTGCCAAACTATGTAAAATTCTGATATACAGTCTGCTAACGGCCTCGCAAATTGAATTCAATGCAATAATTAACATAATCACAACACATGTAAGGCATCATGTTACACAGACATGTTCTATAAACTTCTTAGAGTTCAGTCAAAACGCTATATAGTACAGAAAATCCTTATTTACGCAGATATTTAGCATGGGACTGAAGACTGTCGACTGTCGAAAGTTCTGTTCTTAAAATAGATTTTAAGACCTGGAAATCCCCATAAATGGAAAAGTAGTAAAGTCAAGCAGGCAAAGCCACATACAAGACGCAACCACCACCAAAACACCGATAGACAGCATGACACACACACACAACCACACACCCAAACGCACACACACACACACACACGAAATGAACACAGAAAACACCAAAAGACACACAAGAACCAGAGACAAACGTTCCACACATGAACAAAATCACAAGCACAAAGACGCAAGGCAAACAAAAGGAAGGGTGACAAAGAGAGTACCGCCTTGGCACGGTCAGTAGCAAAAACACCACTGGGGGTTTAAACCGGTTTACGGACGTCCTAACCTCACACTTCTCTCAAAGTCACCCTAGCTTTACAAATATTGTAAATAAAGGTATCCCCGCTGGACTTACCCACAACATAGACGACGGTGACAACATGTAAAACATATCATAATAACTGTGACAATCCGTCAAATATGTACTCAATGACTTTGCTGAAGTCAGAGCACCTGCAGGTAAGCCGTTAAGGGCACGACAGGGAAAAAGTAATACATGAGTCTGGTTAGCTCATCCTGTATCCAAGTTTAAGAGTATACCATCATAGAGTACTACCCTCGGCCTGTCATCGCGCAAGCAAAGAGGGAAGCGTAGCTACCGACTGTAAAAGGGTCGATAACTAAACATGCAGTGCGTTGCAATATAATAGGATCATAACCTTTCTTTTTAAATGTTTTAATGCGTTTTATAAACAAATCATGAAAATGGATATGACCCCGAATTTTCCTAAGTTTGTAGATAACATCCCCATAAAATTCTGGTTGAGAAATGCCTTGTCGCAGTAACGTCCGTAGATTGCAATTATATTTACTAATGAGAGGTAAATTTCGATAATAAAATTTAGAAAAAGTTTTCCGAAGTTTGTGATATCTGTAACCTTGCTTAAGAAGTTTACCAGTTATAACTAAATTACGTCTGTTAAAATCTTCAAGCAAAGAACAGGCTCGGGCAAACCTAATAAGTTGAGAAATATAAACCCCATAAGATGTAGAACGTGGCACATCTCCATCTAGAAAAGGATAATTAACAATTTTAAAATTAAAAACTTCTCTTTTATCGTATACTTTGGACGAAACTTTATCATTTGTAATTGAAAGATTCAAATCTAAAAATGAAGCATTAATGTCAGATTGATTAGCTTTGTTTAAAGATAGTTCTTTTGGGTAAATTGAAGAAATCAAAGTACTGATGTACTGTTATTGGGAGATTTGAGGACCCCAGCTGCCCGGCAAGGGGCCACGAGTGAATGCTATTCCAAATATGTGATGCTCTTCAGACTTTGTACTAACATATTCTTAAAGGCAGTCTGCTATGCCTGCCTGATATGACAATAACTCTGCATTCACCCATGCTACCTTGCCGCATAACATCCAGCGACCTAAAAACAACTGACAACAATCTTCTATCATAACATTGTTCTTTTGGCGGTGGCGCCCCCCTGATTCCAACACTTGGGATCAGGCTGGCGCCAGTTGGCCGACAGCGAAATCCGAACAAAACATTTATGTGTACAATTTAAGTACATATTTAATAATATTTATATCAAACTATAATTTTAAAAGGACTGCAATTCTGATAGAGGCCCGGGGTGTCGCCATTGTAGATGATGGCTGGATTACTGATCTCCCAGGATCTGCCGTAGTTGAATTGGCGATACATCCGTTCTCGGGGTTGCAGCTCTATATAACAAGCTTATGTCAAATTTGCATGTGATTTATTCAGTCTGGAGCCTTCTGGGGCATATTTTCAATTCAAGCCTTTTGGGGCATATTTTGTAGCCTATTGGGGCATACTTTGAAGCCTATTGGGGCATATTTTGTAGCCTATTGGGGCATACTTTGAAGCCTATTGGGGCATATTTTGTAGCCTATTGGGGCATACTTTGAAGCCTATTGGGGCATATGTTGAAGCCTATTGGGGCATATTTTGTGGCTATTGGGCCTAATAATTATAAATTTGGGATACCACTTCGGATGGCTGTCAAAGGTCGCCCTTACACGACAACTTGTCCGGTGTACCTGCTAGCCAATTGGGCAAGCACGGTGGGATCGGGAACCATGCCCAACAGAGCCAAACCTGAACCTTAGTTGTACATAATGCGTAAATAAACCAATGTTATGATAGAAGATTGTTGTCAGTTGTTTTTAGGTCGCTGGATGTTATGCGGCAAGGTAGCATGGGTGAATGCAGAGTTATTGTCATATCAGGCAGGCATAGCAGACTGCCTTTAAGAATATGTTAGTACAAAGTCTGAAGAGCATCACATATTTGGAATAGCATTCACTCGTGGACCCTTGCCGGGCAGCTGGGGTCCTCAAATCTCCCAATAAATGCGATTATTGTTCAACAATAATCGTTTGTTATTGGAGTTTGAGCTCTTCATAGTTTTGTTTTTTGTATGTGATAGAAGCGGCATACTGTACACCGATTTGTCATTGATAGAAGCGACATAGTCAAAGACCGCCCAAGTTCCTTTGTTCCTTTGTCTTCTGATTTGCAACTAATCATGGTGAGTGGGATGATGGTGTCATAAATTCACACTGTAGACGACTTAAATCCCACCCACCACATGCCCCTTTTATTTATTGTTTCATGCGGTGAAATGCCTTGTAATTTTCAGATCGGCATATGCGTGACCGGCAGCATGCCAGTCACCTTCTTATGAAGCTTATTATGTAATATCATTATACATGTAAGTTAATTAATTTTACTGTTGTATGTTCCCTATTGTCTCATTGTATGTCCTATTCTGTAGGATACAGTCGTCTGCTGTTTGTTCTTATTTTGTTTCAGTCACTTTGGCATACAGTGTTGCTACTACCATAGGGGACAACCTACATCTATTACAGTAACGGCGCGGTTCCTGGAAGTCTATTGTAATTACTGCCATTGGGCTATGGCTTGCTTAAAGTTGAAAGGGTGATTGGCCGACAGCGAAATCCGAACAAAACATTTATGTGTACAATTTAAGTACATATTTAATAATATTTATATCAAACTATAATTTTAAAAGGACTGCAATTCTGATAGAGGCCCGGGGTGTCGCCATTGTAGATGATGGCTGGATTACTGATCTCCCAGGATCTGCCGTAGTTGAATTGGCGATACATCCGTTCTCGGGGTTGCAGCTCTATATAACAAGCTTATGTCAAATTTGCATGTGATTTATTCAGTCTGGAGCCTTCTGGGGCATATTTTCAATTCAAGCCTTTTGGGGCATATTTTGTAGCCTATTGGGGCATACTTTGAAGCCTATTGGGGCATATTTTGTAGCCTATTGGGGCATACTTTGAAGCCTTTTGGGGCATATTTTGTAGCCTATTGGGGCATACTTTGAAGCCTATTGGGGCATATGTTGAAGCCTATTGGGGCATATTTTGTGGCTATTGGGCCTAATAATTATAAATTTGGGATACCACTTCGGATGGCTGTCAAAGGTCGCCCTTACACGACAACTTGTCCGGTGTACCTGCTAGCCAATTGGGCAAGCACGGTGGGATCGGGAACCATGCCCCTGATATTTATCACCTCATGGTAATGGTTGCTGAGCAATATTACCAGTTTGTCGAAACCACTATTAAACTACATGTATCAAACTTTTACTATCATTTTGCTATCAATTAATACAACATTTGATAATAAAGTCCACTTTGACGAACAGGTAGTTTGCCGAAACCACCATAATTCACAGGCAGTGCTATAGGAAATAAAGAAGAAGACTTGTTTAGTATATTAGAGTAGTGGTATTAATAGTATTAATTACTATCCCCGACTACAGCACCGAGGCTCTGGTTGTTGGCTCTCTTTGATATAAAACTACTTACTGAAGGCTATTGCTACGGCTCTATCACATGGGGCTTGGGCTCATAGACGTATGTTGAAGTTGCTAACTTTACATTGTTTTAAAAATACATGTAGTTTCAGTTAATGATGTCATTAATGATGATGCACACAAGTCGATTAAAGCTTTGATCTAGGCTAAATAAATACCGTTCTTTAAGGAATTACAGACTCTGCACAAACAAAAACTTTATGCTTTAAAGTGTATTCAATTTCTTATCTTCATATCAATACAAATATAAGCGCTTTCATGTGCATTTTATAATAGGTAAACTAAAGAACTAACTTGAGATAGTTTTAAAACATTACTTTGACATCGTACATTTAAAAGTGATTTCCTATAAAAGCAACTTGAAATATTTCAATAACTGCTTCTTCTACTCAACGTCATTTTCATTGCATGCTTCTCTGCTAATATAATAACAAGCAACCCTTCATAGATCTAGTTCTCTGTTCTAGTAGAATCTCCAAACATTGAAATAAATATTGCAGAGATTGTTTTATACATTGTGTCAATATTTGAATGCCGCTGAATATCTTTTTTTTAAAGATATTTCTTGTTTTGTCTGGGTTGTTTTCTTCTCTGTCACGACCCCTTTTCAATGAATGCTAGTGATTTATGTATAATTGATTAAAACCACGGCCATAGGCAATCACGGTCACAATCATAGCCGCCACCGTGTGCCAGTGGTTATAGCGTTGGTTTAGGAAGCCTGACTTCGTGGGTTTGACCCTCCGTAGAAGCCAATAATTGTTGATTTTCTCTCTCAGTTTTTCTTAGCACCCTTAGTTTACGTGCGTTTGGTTTAAAACCATGTTGTACATAAACATACATAAAGTCCTTTGTTTACAGTTTGGCTTTTGTAAAGTTATTTAGCTGAGACCTTTTACTTGTGGTTTTGTTTTCAGGTGATCCATTTTTCAAATTTCAACATCGTGCATGAATTTGTTTTCATATAAATGTATACCGTATACCTGGTGTTAAGTTGGGGACAATGTAAGTGAAAAATTTAATGAACATTGAGTCGACCTAGTCGACTAAAGCAGTCTTGAATAATCAGTTGTTTAGTTCGAAGTGTAGGCCGTTATTGCTGCTACGAGCCACGTGTATAGCGGGTACGCATGCTAACGTATGTGACAATATAGCTTGTTCGGTAGAGCACATGCTTTACATTGTATGGATTGTGAGTTCGAATCCCAGGCCTGGTGTGTTTTTTGTTTTGCTAGTAGAAGTATGGGAGTTTACAAGTATGCCTATTTAGCAGTAGTTACTGTGAAGCGTTTGATGAACTTAGTGGTGAAGTTCGTATGGTGCAAAAGCTTCGTGATCTATCATAAATTAATTTTACTTGTGAACAACACTTAATGTGATAACGGTGTCTATGTCACTGTGTTTCAGCAAGTGAATAACATTGATCTGTGACGTAATGTGTATTATTGGTGTCTTACACGGATATTATGTTTTATTGCTCATTAGAACAATCCCCCTTTCTGCTATTAGTTTATATTGTTATGTTTTCTCCATGTATCTGTTAATTAAAAGTACAAATCAATATTGCTCCCTCTTTTCCTTCTATCCTGCAAAAAGATATGTTAGGCAGCCGTTTTACGCTTGCGTAAAACCTTGATTGTCTATCTATTTAATACGTCCAATAAATCTCATTTAATATGGGGGAAAATGTCAAACAGGGAGAGCCACGTACGAAAGGACACGGCACCAAACACCATCAAACAAGAAACGGCACAGCCACAAGACAAACCCTAACGGGACGCATATCAAGGCATAAACTATTAAACATTAAATAACAAAGTTGACCATAGGGAGTACCGCCTTGGAACGGTCAGTAGCCAAAACAAGAGGAATATGGGCCCTATGTCGTTCACCTGAGTTACAGTGATATATTGACAGTGTTAATTGTTGCAACAGACAATTTCTAGCAGATGACAGAAACTTAGTGTAAACCCTTTCACTGCTGCCAAGGCGGTACTCTCTTTGTCACCCTTCCTTTTGTTTGCCTTGCGTCTTTGTGCTTGTGGTTTGTTCATATTGTGGAACGTTTGTCCCTGGTTCTTGTGTCTCTTTTGGTGTTTTCTGTGTTCATTTCGTGGGTGTGTGTGTGTGTGCGTTTGGGTGTGTGGTTGTGTGTGTGTGTCATGCTGTCTATCGGTGTTTTGGTGGTGGTTGCGTCTTGCATGTGGCTTTGCCTGCTTGACTTTACTACTTTTCCATTGAAATAAAATTGACACACAGTTTGGATTCAGATCTGATACCAAATAACTGTCTGACCAAGATCCAAACTGCTTACTACTTGTGACAATTTTGTCTTAGGTCAAAAATTCCCAAATCTGATCTTTAAGAAATTCAAGATGATGACAATTGTGAAGCAGGCGACATTACAGATACATATGAAATGGTGAAAGAGCTTGCTAGTGTATGGTTCACCCGAATTGTATTAAGCTTAATGGAAAAGTAGTAAAGTCAAGCAGGCAAAGCCACACACAAGACGCAACCACCACCAAAACACCGATAGACAGTATGACACACACACATACACACACAACCACACACCCAAACGCACACTCACACACGAGATAACACAGAAAACATCAACAGACACACAAGAACCAGACAAACACTCCACACATGAACAAAATCACAAGCACAAAGACGTAAGGCAAACAAAAGGAAGGGTGACAAAGAGAGTACCGCCTTGGCACGGTCAGTAGCAAAAACACCACTGGGGTTTAAACCGGTTTACGGACGTCCTAACCTCACACTTCTCTCAAAGTCACCCTAGCTTTACAAATAGTGTAAATAAAGGTATCCCCGCCGGACTTACCCACAACATAGACGACGGTGAGCACAGGACAACATGTAAAACATAGCATAATAACTGTGACAATCCGTCAAATATGTACTTAATGACTTTGCTGAAGTCAGAGTACCTGCAGGTAAGCCGTTAAGGGCACGACAGGAAAAAAGTAATACATGAATCTGGTAAGCTCATCCCGTATCATAACTTCACAATAAATACACTAATAAGCTCTATATTGACAACTGGCAACTTAATACAGGATATAGATATGCAAAAAGATTTTAGAGAATTCTGCATTCTGTTTTGCAACAGGATCCTCCTCCTAGTTTTCTCAATCTAAAATGAGTTTGTTACTAAGTAGTATTTGTCTAAACACAATTTTCTACTACACAGTAACCTGGGAGAAGCATGATGTAACAGCTAACCTAGTAGCACTACTGGTTGTCAGTACTGTAACCTTTAAACTATAGTTTCTGATGTGAAGAAGTCTATTTAAAGTATAACCCCGGGTGGAGTCATTTTTGGCCCGGGTCATAATTTGAACAAACTTGGTAGAGGTCTGTTAGGTGATGCTTCATACCAAATAGCTAAGCTCTAGGGTATGTGGTTTCAATGAATAATATTTTTAAAGGTTTTCCTATAAAAGTCTATGTAAAACTGATAAGCCCCGGGCGGGTCAGTTTTTGGTCCGGGGCTCATGATTTGAACAAACTTGGTAGAGGACCATTAGATGATGCTACACACCAAATATCAAAGCTCTAGGGTTTGTGGTTTCAGAGAAGATGTTTAAAGAATATTTTTTTAAAAAAACAACTGACAATTAAGCACCGGTTGGGCCAATTTTAGGCCGGGTCATAATTTGAACAAAATTGGTAGAGGTCTATTAGGTGATACATGTTTGTGAACCATATTATGTTTTCTGGTTGCCGAAATAAATCTATCTATCTATCTATGCTTCATACCAAATATATCTAAGCTCTAGCGTGTGTGGTTTCAGAGAAGAATATTTTTAAAGGTTTTCCTATATAAGTCTATGTAAAACTGATAAGCCCCAGGACAGGGCCATGTTTTGCCCGGGTAATGATTTGAACAAACTTGGTAGAAGACCATTATAAATGATGCTACATACCAAATAGCTAAGCTCTATGATTTGTGGTTTCAGAGAAGAACATTTTTTTAAAGATTTTTACAAAAACGACTGATAAGCCGCGGGACGGGCCATTTTTGGCCCGGGTCATGATAACGGACCACCGAAGGTATATTTTTTGGATATCTAGTTGAAATCCTCCTAGTGGTTTAGGAGGAGAAGCCAACTGAAAAAAGTGAACGAACAGACAAACAGATGGACGACGGACGGTCAGTAGTCACAATAACTCACCTTGAGCCTTCAGCTCAGGTGAGCTAAAAACCGTATTATGTAATTCTCACGATACGTGGGAATATTACCCTTTCACCGTTTATAAAAAAAACCCGGACACCTCAGCTACGGTAGGGTCTAAATGCCAACCATCACACGTATTTTTTGAGACAACCATCACACGTAGTCATGAATATTCGAGTTTGATTGACAGTTCTAAAAATAGTATCCAATAGAACGCTCATTCGTATTCGGCTGAGACAACCATCACATATATTCGTTAATTTTGAATTTAATATTTATGTAAACATTTACGGACGTAGTTGAGAAGATGTATCGACTACAAAGCAAGATCCAGATGAGACGTTGAATATTATCCGAAGAACCCGTGATCTCGTCTGAATAAAAATTGTTTGCACTTAGCATGCAAATACTAAAAATATAAATAAGTAAAGACTGGTGTATGATTAGTATTTTTTTTCAAAGCGTTAGAAATAGTAAATGTAAATATTGTTAGAACTTTATGGCAATAAAAATACTTTTATATTTGTTTTCTCTTCCGAACTTAATGAATATATACAAAGTAACAGCACGAAAGAGAATTAAAAATAATAGATTGTTACGTTTATTCCATAAAAGCCTCTCACCTGGGTCTGGATCTGGATTTGAACTGTTTTACGTTCATTTTGTACATGTTAGAATATGATTACACCCAAAGGACAACCATCACAGGTATTACCATGCGTACAGGGCTATATAGGGTTATACGTATACCCAGATGACCATCACATGTTGAACCATGTGTACAGGGGTATTATACCCAGGGGACAACCATCACAGGTATTACCATGTCTACAGGCCTCTATATAGGGTTATTCCTAGAGGACAACCATCACAGGTAGTACCATGTGTACAGGGCTATATGTTTATAACAAGAGAACAACCATCACATGAGTACCGTATTTAAAGGCCATTATATCATATTATATAAAGAGGACAACCATCACAGGTAGTGCCATCTGTACAGGGCTATATAGAGTTATACACAGAGGACCACCATCACAGGTAGTACCATCTGTACAGGGCTATATAGGGTTATACACAGAGGACAACCATCACAGGTAGTACCATCTATACAAGGCTATATAGAGTTATACACAGAGGACAACCATCACAGGTAGTATCATTTTTAAAGGCCTTTATACCATATTGTATAAAGAGGACAACCATCACAGGTAGTGCCATCTGTACAGGGCTATATTGGGCTAAACATAGAGGTCAACCACCACAGGTAGTACCATCTGTACAGGGCTATATAGAGTTAAACATAGAGGACAACCACCACAAGTAGCACCATCTGTACAGGGCTATATAGAGTTACAAACAGAGAACAACCATCACATGTAGTAGAATCTGTAAAGGGCTATATAGGGTTATACCCAGTTGACAACCATCACAGGTGTACAAGGCTATATGTTTATAACAAGAGGACAACCATCACAGGTGGTACCATCTGTACAGGGCTATATAGAGTTATACACAGAGGACAACCATCACAGGTAGTACCATCTGTACAGGGCTATATAGAGTTATACACAGAGGACAACCATCACAGGTAGTACCATATGTACAGAGCTATATAGGGTTATACACAGAGGACAACCATCACAGGTAGTACCATGCGTACAGGGCTATATATAGTTACACACAGAGGACAACCATCACATGTAGTAGAATCTGTAAAGGGCTATATAGGGTTATACCCAGTTGACACCCATCACAGGTGTACAAGGCTATATGTTTATAACAAGAGGACAACCATCACAGGTGGTGCCATCTTTACAGGGCTATATAGAGTTATACACAGAGGACAACCATCACAGGTAGTACCATCTGTACAGGGCTATATAGAGTTATACACAGAGGACAACCATCACAGGTAGTACCATATGTACAGGGCTATATAGGGTTATACACAGAGGACAACCATCACAGGTAGTACCATGCGTACAGGGCTATATAGAGTTACAAACAGAGGACAACCATCAAATGTAGGAGAATCTGTAAAGGGCTATATAGGGTTATACCCAGAGGACAACCATCACAGGTAGACCATGTGTACAGGGCTGTATAGAGTTACACACAGAGGACAACCATCACATGTAGAATCTGTAAAGGGCCATAAAGGGTTATAACCAGTGGACAACATCGCAGGTAGACCATCTGTACAGGGCTTTACACAGAGGACAGCCATCACAGGTGTACAGGGCTATATATGTTTATAACAAGAGGACAACCATCACAGGTAGTACCATTTTTAAAGGCCTTTATACCATATTATATAAAGAGGACAACCATCACGGGTAGTGCCATCTGTACAGGGCTATATAGAGTTATACACAGAGGACAACCATCACAGGTAGTACCATCTGAACAGGGCTATATAGAGTTATACACAGAGGACAACCATTACAGGTAGTATCATCTGTACAGGGCTATAAAGAGTTATACACAGAGGACAACCATCACAGGTAGTACCATCTGTACAGGGCTATATAGAGTTATACACAGAGGACAACCACCACATGTAGTAGAATCTGTAAAGGGCTATATAGGGTTATACCCAGTGGACAACAATTGCAGGTAGTGCCATCTGTACAGGGCTATACACAGAGGACAGCCATCACAGGTGTACAGGGCTATATATGTTTATAACAAGAGGACAACCATCACAGGTAGTACCATTTTTAAAGGCCTTTATACCATATTATATAAAGAGGACAACCATCACGGGTAGTGCCATCTGTACAGGGCTATATAGAGTTACAAACAGAGGACAACCATCACAGGTAGTACCATCTGTACAGGGCTATATATGGTTATACACAGAGGACAACCATCACAGGTAGTACCATCTGTACAGGGCTATATAGAGTTATACACAGAGGACAACCATCACAGGTAGTACCATCTGTACAGGGCTATATAAAGTTATACACAGAGGACAACCATCACAGGTAGTGCCATATATACAGGGCTATATAGAGTTATACACAGAGTACAACCATCACAGGTAGTACCATCTGTACAGGGCTATATATGGTTATACACAGAGGACAACCATCACAGGTAGTACCATCTGTACAGGGCTATATATGGTTATACACAGAGGACAACCATCACAGGTAGTACCATCTGTACAGGGCTATATAGAGTTATACACAGAGGACAAGCATCACAGGTAGTACCATCTGTACAGGGCTATATAAAGTTATACACAGAGGACAACCATCACAGGTAGTGCCATATGTACAGGGCTATATAGAGTTATACACAGAGTACAACCATCACAGGTAGTACCATCTGTACAGGGCTATATAGAGTTATACACAGAGTACAACCATCACAGGTAGTACCATATGTACAGGGCTATATAGGGTTATACACAGAGGACAACCATCACAGGTAGTACCGTCTGTACAGGGCTGTATAGAGTTATACAAAGAGGACAACCATCACAGGTAGTACCATCTGTGCAGGGCTATATAGGGTTATATACAGAGGACAACCATCACAGGTAGTGCCATCTGTACTGGGCTATATAGAGTTATACACAGAGGACAATCATCACAGGTAGTACCATGCGTACAGGGCTATATAGAGTTACAAACAGAGGACAACCATCAAATGTAGTAGAATCTGTAAAGGGCTATATAGGGTTATACCCAGAGGACAACCATCACAGGTAGACCATGTGTACAGGGCTATATAGAGTTACACACAGAGGACAACCATCACATGTAGAATCTGTAAAGGGCTATATAGGGTTATACCCAGTGGACAACATCGCAGGTAGACCATCTGTACAGGGCTATACACAGAGGACAGCCATCACAGGTGTACAGGGCTATATATGTTTATAACAAGAGGACAACCATCACAGGTAGTACCATTTTTAAAGGCCTTTATACCATATTATATAAAGAGGTCAACCATCACAGGTAGTGCCATCTGTACAGGCTATATAGAGTTACAAACAGAGAACAACCATCACATGTAGTAGAATCTGTAAAGGGCTATATAGGGTTATACCCAGTTGACAACCATCACAGGTGTACAAGGCTATATGTTTATAACAAGAGGACAACCATCACAGGTGGTGCCATCTGTACAGGGCTATATAGAGTTATACACAGAGGACAACCATCACAGGTAGTACCATCTGTACAGGGCTATATAGAGTTATACACAGAGGACAACCATCACAGGTAGTACCATATGTACAGGGCTATATAGGGTTATACACAGAGGACAACCATCACAGGTAGTACCATGCGTACAGGGCTATATATAGTTACAAACAGAGGACAACCATCAAATGTAGTAGAATCTGTAAAGGGCTATATAGGGTTATACCCAGAGGACAACCATCACAGGTAGACCATGTGTACAGGGCTGTATAGAGTTACACACAGAGGACAACCATCACATGTAGAATCTGTAAAGGGCTATAAAGGGTTATTACCAGTGGACAACATCGCAGGTAGACCATCTGTACAGGGCTTTACACAGAGGACAGCCATCACAGGTGTACAGGGCTATATATGTTTATAACAAGAGGACAACCATCACAGGTAGTACCATTTTTAAAGGCCTTTATACCATATTATATAAAGAGGACAACCATCACGGGTAGTGCCATCTGTACAGGGCTATATAGAGTTATACACAGAGGACAACCATCACAGGTAGTACCATCTGAACAGGGCTATATAGAGTTATACACAGAGGACAACCATTACAGGTAGTATCATCTGTACAGGGCTATAAAGAGTTATACACAGAGGACAACCATCACATGTAGAACCATCTGTACAGGGCTATATAGAGTTATACACAGAGGACAACCATCACATGTAGTACGATCTGAACAGGGCTATATAGAGTTATACACAGAGGACAACCATTACAGGTAGTATCATCTGTACAGGGCTATATAGAGTTACAAACAGAGGACAACATCACATGTAGTAGAATTTGTAAAGGTCTATATAGGGTTATACCAAGAGGACAACCATCACAGGTAGACCATGTGTACAGGGCTATATAGAGTTACAATCAGAGGACAACCATCAAATGTAGTAGAATCTGTAAAGGGCTATATAGGGTTATACCAAGAGGACAACCATCACAGGTAGACCATGTGTACAGGGCTATATAGAGTTACACACAGAGGACAACCATCACATGTAGTAGAATCTGTAAAGGGCTATATAGGGTTATACCCAGTGGACAATTATCGCAGGTAGACCATCTGTACAGGGCTATACACAGTGGACAGCCATCACAGGTGAACAGGACTATAAATGTTTATAACAAGAGGACAACCATCACAGGTAGTACCATTTTTAAAGGCCTTTATACCATATTATATAAAGAAGACAACCATCACAGGTAGTGCCATCTGTACAGGGCAATATAAAGTTATACACATAGGACAACCATCACATGTAGTACCATTTGTACAGGGCTTTATAGGGTTATACACAGAGGACAACCATCACAGGTAGTACCATCTGTACAGGGTTATACACAGAGGACAGCAATCACAGGTGTACAGGGCTATATATTTTTATAACAAGAGGACAACCATCACAGGTAGTACCATCTGTACAGGGCTATATACCATATTGTACAAAGAGGCCAACCATCACAGGTAGTGCCATCTGTACAGAGCTATATAAAGTTATACACAGAGGACAACCATCACAGGTAGTACCTTCTGTACAGGGCTATATAGAGTTATACACAGAGGACAACCATCACATGTAGTAGAATCTGTAAAGGGCTATATAGGGTTATACCCAGAGGAAAACCATCCCAGGCAGACCATATGTACAGGGCTATATAGAGTTACACACAGAGGACAACCATCACATGTAGTAGAATCTGTAAAGGGCTATATAGGGTTATACACAGAGGAAAACCATTGCAGGTAGACCATATGTACAGGGCTATAGACAGAGGACAGCCATCACAGGTGTACAGGGCTGAATATGTTTATAACAAGAAGACAACCATCACAGGTAGTACCATTTCTTCAGGCTTTTATATCATATTATATAAAGAGGATAACCATCACAGGTAGTGCCATCTGTATAGGGCTATATAGAGTTATACACAGAGGACAACCATCACAGGTAGTACCATCTGTACAGGGCTATATAGAGTTATACATAGAGGACAACCATCACAGGTAGTACCATCTGTACAGGGCTATATAGTGTTATACACAGAGGACAACCACCACAGGTAGTACCATCTATACAGGGCTATATAGAGTTATACACAGAGGACAACCATCAAAGGTAGTACCATTTTTAAAGGTTTTTATACCATATAGAAAGAGGACAACCATCACAGGTAGTACCATCTGTACAGGGCTATATAGGGTTATACACAGAGGTCAACCATCACAGGTAGTGCCATCTGTACAGGGCTATATAGAGTTATACACAGAGGACAACCATCAAAGGTAGTACCATTTTTAAAGGCCTTTATACCATATTATATAAAGAGGACAACCATCACAGGTAATGCCATCTATACAGGGCTATATAGAGTTATACACAGAGGGCAACCATCACGGGTGTACAGGGCTATATATGTTTATAACAAGAGGACAATCGTCACAGGTAGTACCATTTTTAAAGGCCTTCATACCATATTATATAAAAAGGACAACCATCACAGGTAATGCCATCTATACAGGGCTATATAGAGTTATACACAGAGGGCAACCATCACGGGTGTACAGGGCTATGTTTATAACAAGAGGACAACCATCACAGGTAGTACCATTTTTAAAGGCCTTCATACCATATTATATAAAGAGGACAACCATCACAGGTAGTGTCATCTGTATAGGGCTATATAGAGTTATACACAGAGGACAACCATCACAGGTAGTACCATCTGAACAGGGCTATATAGAGTTATACACAGAGGACAACCATCACAGGTAGTACCATGCGTACAGGGTTATATAGAGTCATACACAGAGGACAACCATCACAGGTAGTACCATCTGAACAGGGCTATATAGGGTTATACACAGACGACAACCATCACAGGTAGTACCATGTGTACAGGGCTCAATACTGTTATACCCAGAGGACATTTAAAGTGTGAAATATGAAGTTTAAAGTGTTATTTTTTATGTGTAAGTGGTGAAATTGATAGTGTGAGGTTTGAAGTGTTCAGTTGAAGTGTGAATTTTGAAGTGTAAATTTTGTAGTGTGAAGTTTGAAGATAAAAGTGTGAAGCTTTAAGTTTGCAGAATGAATTTTGAAGTGTGAGGTTTAAAGGGTGAAGTTTTAAGTTCTAAGTGTGAAATTTAAAGTGTGAAGTATGAAGTTTAAAGTGTTATTTTTGATGTGTAAAGTGTGAAATTAATAGTGTGAAGTATGAAGCGTAAAGTAAAGTAAAGTAAAGTAAAGTTTGAAGTGTGAAGTTTGTAGTGTGAAGTGTAAAGTTAAAAATTTCCAGTGTGAAGTGTTAAGCTTGTAGTGTGAAGTTTGAAGTGTTAATTGTGTAGTGTAAAGTTTGAAGTTAAAAGTGTGAAGCTTTACTTGTTAATTTGAAGTGTGAAGTTTGAAGTGTAGAGTTTGAAGTGTGAAGTTCAAAGTGTATATTTTGAAGTTTGAAGTTTGTATTATGAAGTGAAAGTTAAAAATGTGAAGGTGCAAATGTGAAGTCTGAAGTTTCCAGTGTTACGTGTGAAGTGTTAAGTTTGTAGTGTGAAGTTTGAAGTGTGAATTTGTAGTGTAATGTTTGAAGTTAAAAGTGTGAAGTTTGAATTGTTAAGTTGAAGTGTGAAGTATGAAGATTTAAGTGTGAAGTTTCAAGTGTTAAATTCAAGTGTGAAGTTTCAAGTGTGAAATGTTAAGTTCGTAATATAAGGTTTGAATTGTGAATTTTGTAGTGTGAAGTTAAAAGTGTGAATTTTTATGTTCGCAGAATACATTCTGAAGTGTGAAGTTTAAAGTGTTAAGTTTCAATTGTGAATTATGAAGTTTAAAGTGTTAAGTTTGAAGTGTGAAATTTAAAGAGAGAAGTTTTAAGCTTGAAATATGAAGTTTCAAGTGTGAACTATAAAGTTTAAAGTGTTAATTTTGAAGTTTTAATTTTGAAGTGTGAAGTTAATAGTGTGAAGTTAAGTTGAAGTGTTAAATATGAAGTGTGTAAAGTTTGAATTGTAATGTTTAAAGTGTGAAGTTTGTAGTATGAAGTCTAAAGTCCAAAGTGTAAATTTTAAGTTTGAATATTGAAGCAATAGTGTGAAGTTTGAAGTTTTAAGTGTCAAGTATGAAGTTTCAAGTGTTTAGTTTGAAGTGTTTAGTTTGAAGTGTGAAGTTTCAAGTGTGAGGTTTCAAGTGCGAAGTATGAAGTTTCAAGTGTTAATTTTGAAGTTTGAAGTGTGAAGTGTCAAGTGTGAAGTTTCAAGTGTGAGGTTTCAAGTGCGAAGTATGAAGTTTCAAGTGTTAATTTTGAAGTGTTAAGTTTGAAGTGTAAAGTTGAAAGTGAGGTTTCAAGTGTGAAGTTTGAAGTGTGAAGCTTCAGGTGTGAAGTATGACGTTTAAAGTGTTAAGTTCAAAGTGTGAATTTTGAAGTGTGAAGTTTAAAGTGTTAAGTTTGAAGAGTGAAGTTTTATGTGTGAAGTATGAAGTAACAAGTGTGAAGTGTGAAGTTTGAGGAATGAAATTTGAATGTGATGGTTGTCCTCTGGATATATCCCTATACAGCCCTGTACACATGCTACTACTTGTGATGGTTGTCCTCTGGGTATAACCCTTGATAACCATGTAGACATGGTATTACCTCTGGTGGTTGTCCGCTTGGTAGAACCCTATACATGTATAGCCTTGTACACATGGTACTACCTGTGGCGGTTGGCCTCTGGGTATAACCCAATAGAGAACTGTACATATGGTACTACATAAGACGACTGTCCCCTGGGTATAACCCTATAGAGCCTTTTACACTAACTGTGACGGCCGTCCTCTGGGTATAACCCTATAGAGCCCTGTAACCATGGTACTACCTGTGATGGGTGTCCTCTGGGTATAATCCTTTAGATCCCTCTACGCATGGTACCACCTATTATGGATGCCCTCTGGGTATAACCCTATAGAGCCCTGTACACTACCTGTGACGGTTGTCCTCTGGGTATAACCCTATAGAGCCCTGTACACGTGGTACTACCTATGATGGTTGTCCTATTGGTATAATCGTACATAGCCCTGCAAATATGGTACTACCTGTGATGGTTGTCCTCTGGGTATAACCCTATAGAGCTCTGCACACATGGCACTACCTGTGATGGTTGTCCTCTGCGTATAACCCTACAGAGCCCTGTACACGTGGTAATACCTGTGATGGTTATCCTCTGGGTATAACCATATTTAGCACTGTATACATGGTACTACCTGTGATGGTTGTCCTCTGGGCAGAACCCTATAGAGCCCTGTACACATGGTACTACCTGTGATGGTTGTCCTATTGGTATTATCGTATAGAGCCCTGTAAATATGGAACTACCTGGGATGGTTGTCCTCTGGGTATAACCCTATAGAGCCCTGTACACATGGTACTATCTGTGATGGTTGTCCTCTGGGTATAATCCTACATAGCCCTGTAAATATGGTACTACCTGTGATGGATGTCCTCTTGGTATAATCCGATAGATCCCTCTACGCATGGTACCACCTATTATGGGTGCCCTCTGGATATAACCCTATAGAGCCCTGTACACTACCTGTGACGGTGTCCTCTGGATATAACCCTATATAGCCCTGTACACGTGGTACTACCTGTGACGGTTTTCCTATTGGTATAATCGTAAAGAGCCCTGTAAATATGGTACTACCTATGATGGTTGTCCTCTGGGTATCAACCTATAGAGCCCTGCACACATGGTACTACCTGTGATGGTTGTCCTCTGTGTATACCCCTATAGAGCCCTGTACACTTGGAACTACCTGTGATGGTTATCCTTTGGGTATAACCCTATTTAGCCCTGTACACATGGTACTACCTGTGACTGTTGTCTCTGGGCAGAACCCTATATAGCCCTGTACACATGGTACTACATGTGATGGTTGTCGTATTGGTATAATCGTTTAGAGCCCTGTAAATATGGTACTACCTGGGATTGTTGTCCTCTGGGTATAACCCTATATAGCCCTGTACACATGGTACTATCTGTGATGGTTGTCCTCTGGATATAATCCTACATAGCCCTGTAAATATGGTACTACCTGTGATGGATGTCCTCTGGGTATAATCCGATAGATCCCTCTACGCATGGTACCACCTATTATGGGTGCCCTCTGGATATAACCCTATAGAGGCTTTACACTACCTGTGACGGTGTCCTCTGGATATAACCCTATATAGCACTGTACACGTGGTACTACCTGTGACGGTTTTCCTATTGGTATAATCGTAAAGAGCCCTGTAAATATGGTACTACCTGTGATGGTTGTCCTCTGGGTATCACCCTATAGAGCCCTGCACACATGGTACGACCTGTGATGGTTGTCCTCTGCGTATACCCCTATAGAGCCCTGTACACGTGGTACTACCTGTGATGGTTATCCTCTGGGTATAACCCTATTTAGCCCTGTACACATGGTACTACCTGTGACTGTTGTCCTCTGGGCAGAACCCTATATAGCCCTGTACACATGGTACTACCTGTGATGGTTGTCGTATTGGTATAATCGTTTAGAGCCCTGTAAATATGGTACTACCTGGGATTGTTGTCCTCTGGGTATAACCCTATATAGCCCTGTACACATGGTACTATCTGTGATGGTTGTCCTCTGGATATAATCCTACATAGCCCTGTAAACATAATACTATCTGTGATGGTTGTTGTCTGGGTATAGCCCTCTACACATGGTACTACCTGTGGTGGTTGTCCTCTGGGTATAACCCTATAGAGCCCTGTACACATTGTACTACAAATGACAGTTATGCCCTGGATATAACCCTATAGAGCCCTGTACACTATCTGTGACGGCTGTCCCCTGGTTATAACCCTATAGAGCCCTGTACACTACCTGTGATGGTTGTCCTCTGGGTATAACCCTATAGAGCCCTGTACACATGCTACTACCTATGATGGTTGTCCTCTGGGTATAATCCCATAAAGCCCTGTACACATGGTACTACCTGTGATGGTTGTCCTCTGGGTAAAACCTAATAGAACACTGTACACATGGTACTACATATGACGGCTGTCCCCTGGGTATTACCCTATAGAACCCTATACACTACCTGTGACGGTTGTCCTCTGGGTATAACCCTATAGAGCCCTGTACATATGGTACTACCTGTGATGGATGTCCTTTGGGTATAATCCGATAGATCCCTCTACGCATGATACCACCTATTATAGGTGCCCTCTGGGTATAACCCTATAGAGCCCTGTACAGTACCTGTGACGGTTGTCATCTGGGCATAACCCTATAGAGCCCTGTACACATGGTACTACATATGACGGTTGTCCCATGGGTATAACCCTATAGAGCCCTGTACACTACCTGGAATGGTTGTCCTCTGGGTATAACCCTATAGAGCCCTGCACACATGGTACTACCTGTAATGGTTGTCCTCTGGATATAATCCTATAAAGCCCAGAAAACACGATACGACCTGTGATGGTTGTCCTCCTGTTATAACCTTATATAGCCGTATACACATGGTACTACCTGTGATGGTTTTTCTCTGGGTATAATCCTATAGAGCCCTGTACACATTGTACTACCTGTGATGGTTGTCCTATTGGTATAATCGTATAGAGCCCTGTAAATATGGTACTATCTGTGATAGTTATCCTCTGGGTATAACCCTATAGAGCCCTGTACACGTGGTACTACCTTTGACGGTTGTCCTTTAGGTATAAAAATATGTAGGCTTGTACACGTTGTCCTCTCTTGTTATAACCCTATATAGCACTGTACACATGGTACTACCTGTGTTGGTTGTCCTCTGGTATAATCCTTAAGAGCCCTGAACACATGATACTACCTGTGATGGTTTTCCTCTGGGTATAACTCTATACAGACCTGCACACATGGTACTACTTGTAATGGTTGTCCTCTGGGTATAACCCTTAATAGCCCTACCTTGTACACGTTGTCCTCTTGTTATAACCCTATATAGCCCTGTACACATGGTACTAACTGTGTTGGTTTTCCTCTGGTATAACCCTTTAGAGCCCTGAACACATGGTACTATCTCTGATGGTTGTCCTCTGGGTAGAACCCTTTATAGCCCTGTACACATGGTACTACCTGTGGTGGTTCTTCTATTGGTATAATCGTATAGAGTCATGTAAATATTGCACTACATGTGACGGTTGTCCTCTTGATATTATCCTATATAGCAATGTACACATGATACGACCTGTGATGGTTGTCCTCTTGTTAAAACCCTATATAGCCTTAAACACATGGTACTACCTGTGATGGTTGTCCTCTTGTTATAACCTTTTATAGTCATGTACATAAGGTACTACCTGTGATGGTTTTCCTCTGGGTATAACCCTATAGAGCCCTGTATACAGGGTGCTACACGTGATTGGTATCCTTTGGGTATAACCCTATAGAGACCTCTACACATTGTACGACTTGTGATAACTGTCCTCTGGGTATAACCCTATAGAGCCCTGTTCACATGGTACTACCTCTGATTGTTGTCCTCTAGGTATAACACTATATAGCCCTGTTCACGTGGTACTACCTGTGATGGTTGTCCTCTTGTTATAACCCTATATAGCCCTATACACATGGTACTACCTGTGATGGTTGTCCTCATGTTATAACCCTATATAGCCCTGTACAAATGGTACTACCTGTGATGGTTGTCCTCCTGTTATAACCCTACATAGTACTGTACACTTGTTACTATCTGGGATAATTGTCCTCTTGTTATAACCCTATATAGTCCTGTACACATGGTACTACCTGTTATGGTTGTCCTCTGGGTATAACCCTATACAGCCCTGTACACATGGTATTACTTGTAATGATTGTCCTCTGGGTATAACCCTTTACAACCCTGTAGACATGGAACTACCTCTGATGGTTGTCCTCTGGGTAGAACCCTATATAGCCCTGTACACATGGTACTACCTGTTGTGGTTGTCAATGGTATAATCGTATAGCGCCATGCAAATATGGCACTACCTGTGACGGTTGTCCTCTGGATATTATCCTATATAGCCTTGTATACATGGTACGACCTGTGGTGGTTGTCCTCTAGTTATAACCCTATATAGCTTTGTACACACGGTACTACCTGTCATGGTTGTCTTCTTGTTATAAGCCTATATAGTACTGTACACATGATACTACCTGTCATGGTTGTCCTCTGGGTATAACCCTATAGAGCCCCATACACATGGTGCTACATATGATGGATGTCCTTTGGGTATAACCCTATAGAGCCCTCTACACATGGTACGACCTGTGATGGTTGTCCTCTTAGTATAACCCAATAGAGTCCTGTTCACATGGTACTATCTGTAATAGTTGTCCTACTGGTAAAACCCTATACAGCCCTGTACACATGGTATTACTTGTAATGATTGTCCTCTGGGTATAACCCTTTACAACCCTGTAGACATGGAACTACCTCTGATGGTTGTCCTCTGGGTAGAACCCTATATAGCCCTGTACACATGGTACTACCTGTGATGGTTGTCCTCTTGTTATAACTCTATATAGCCCTGTACACATGGTACTACCTGTGATGGTTGTCCTCTTGTTATAACTCTATATAGCCCTGTACACATGGTACTACCTGTGATGGTTGACCTCTTGTTATAACTCTTTATAGCCCTGTACACATGGTACTACCTGTGATGGTTGTCCTCTTGTTATAACTTTATATAGCCCTGTACACATGGTACGACCTGTGATGGTTGTCCTCTTGTTATAACTTTATATAGCCCTGTACACATGGTACTACCTGTGATAGTTCTTTTGTTATAACTCTATATAGCCCTGTACACATGGTACTACCTATGATGGTTGTCCTCTTATTGTAACTCTATATAGCCCTGTACACATGGTACGACCTGTGATGGTTGTCCTCTTGTTATAACTCTATATAGCCCTGTACACATGGTACTACCTGTGATGGTTGACCTCTTGTTATAACTCTTTATAGCCCTGTACACATGGTACTACCTGTGATGGTTGTCCTCTTGTTATAACTTTATATAGCCCTGTACACATGGTACGACCTGTGATGGTTGTCCTCTTGTTATAACTTTATATAGCCCTGTACACATGGTACTACCTGTGATAGTTCTTTTGTTATAACTCTATATAGCCCTGTACACATGGTACTACCTATGATGGTTGTCCTCTTATTGTAACTCTATATAGCCCTGTACACATGGTACGACCTGTGATGGTTGTCCTCTTGTTATAACTCTATATATATCCCTGTACACATGGTACTACCTGTGATGGTTGTCCTCTTGTTATAACTCTATATAGCCCTGTACACATGGTACTACCTGTGATGGTTGTCCTCTTGTTATAACTCTATAAAGCCCTGTACACATGGTACTACCTGTGATGGTTGTCCTCTTGTTATAACTCTATATATCCCTGTACACGTGGTACGACCTGTGATGGTTGTCCTCTTGTTATAACTCTATATAGCCTTGTACACATGGTACTACCTGTGATGGTTGTCCTCTTGTTATAACTTTATATAGCCCTGTACACATGGTACTGCCTGTGATGGTTGTCCTCTGTGTATAACCCTATGTAACCTTGTATACGTTGTCCACTTGTTATAACTCTATATATCCCTGTACACATGGTACTACCTGTGATGGTTGTCCTCTTGTTATAACTTAATAGAGCCTTGTACACATGGTACTACCTGTGATGGTTGTCCTCTTGTTATAACTCTATATAGCCCTGTACACATGGTACTACCTGTGATGGTTGTCCTCTTGTTATAACTCTATATAGCCCTGTACACATGGTACTACCTGTGATGGTTGTCCTCTTGTTATAACTCTATATATCCCTGTACACATTGTACGACCTGTGATGGTTGTCCTCTTGTTATAACTTTATATAGCCCTGTACACATGGTACTACCTGTGATGGTTGTCCTCTTGTTATAACTCTATATAGCCCTGTACACATGGTACTACCTGTGATGGTTGTCCTCTTGTTATAACTTTATATAGCCCTGTACACATTGTACGACCTGTGATGGTTGTCCTCTTGTTATAACTTTATATAGCCCTGTACACATGGTACTACCTGTGATAGTTCTTTTGTTATAACTCTATATAGCCCTTTACACATGGTACTACCTGTGATGGTTGTCCTCTTGTTATAACTCTATATAGCCCTGTACACATGGTACGACCTGTGATGGTTGTCCTCTTGTTATATCTCTATATATCCCTGTACACATGGTACGACCTGTGATGGTTGTCCTCTTGTTATAACCCTATATAGCCCTGTACACATGGTACGACCTGTGATGGTTGTCCTCTTGTTATAACTCTATATAGCCCTGTACACATGGTACTACCTGTGATGGTTGTCCTCTTGTTATAACTCTATATAGCCCTGTACACATGGTACTACCTGCGATGGCTGTCCTCTTGTTATAACTCTATATAGCCCTGTACACATGGTACTACCTGCGATGGCTGTCCTCTTGTTATAACTCTATATAGCCCTGTACACATGGTACTACCTGTGATGGTTGTCCTCTTGTTATAAATTTATATAGCCCTGTACACATGGTACGACCTGTGATGGTTGTCCTCTTGTTATAACTTTATATAGCCCTGTACACATGGTACTACCTGTGATAGTTCTTTTGTTATAACTCTATAAAGCCCTGTACACATGGTACTACCTGTGATGGTTGTCCTCTTGTTATAACTCTATATATCCCTGTACACGTGGTACGACCTGTGATGGTTGTCCTCTTGTTATAACTCTATATAGCCTTGTACACATGGTACTACCTGTGATGGTTGTCCTCTTGTTATAACTTTATATAGCCCTGTACACATGGTACTGCTTGTGATGGTTGTCCTCTGTGTATAACCCTATGTAACCTTGTATACGTTGTCCACTTGTTATAACTCTATATATCCCTGTACACATGGTACTACCTGTGATGGTTGTCCTCTTGTTATAACTTAATAGAGCCTTGTACACATGGTACTACATGTGATGGTTGTCCTCTTGTTATAACTCTATATAGCCCTGTACACATGGTACTACCTGTGATGGTTGTCCACTTGTTATAACTCTATATAGCCCTGTACACATGGTGCTACCTGTGATGGTTGTCCTCTTGTTATAACTCTATATATCCCTGTACACATGGTACGACCTGTGATGGTTGTCCTCTTGTTATAACCCTATATAGCCCTGTACACATGGTACTACCTGTGATGGTTGTCCTCTTGTCATAACTCTATATAGCCCTGTACACATGGTACTACCTGTGATGGTTGTCCTCTTGTTATAACTCTATATAGCCCTGTACACATGGTACTACCTGTGATGGTTGTCCTCTTGTTATAACTCTATATAGCCCTGTACACATGGTACTACCTGTGATGGTTGTCCTCTTGTTATAACTCTATATATCCCTGTACACATTGTACGACCTGTGATGGTTGTCCTCTTGTTATAACTTTATATAGCCCTGTACACATGGTACTACCTGTGATGGTTGTCCTCTTGTTATAACTCTATATAGCCCTGTACACATGGTACTACCTGTGATGGTTGTCCTCTTGTTATAACTTTATATAGCCCTGTACACATTGTACGACCTGTGATGGTTGTCCTCTTGTTATAACTTTATATAGCCCTGTACACATGGTACTACCTGTGATAGTTCTTTTGTTATAACTCTATATAGCCCTTTACACATGGTACTACCTGTGATGGTTGTCCTCTTGTTATAACTCTATATAGCCCTGTACACATGGTACGACCTGTGATGGTTGTCCTCTTGTTATATCTCTATATATCCCTGTACACATGGTACTACCTGTGATGGTTGTCCTCTTGTTATAACTCTATATAGCCCTGTACACATGGTACTACCTGCGATGGCTGTCCTCTTGTTATAACTCTATATAGCCCTGTACACATGGTACTACCTGCGATGGCTGTCCTCTTGTTATAACTCTATATAGCCCTGTACACATGGTACTACCTGTGATGGTTGTCCTCTTGTTATAAATTTATATAGCCCTGTACACATGGTACGACCTGTGATGGTTGTCCTCTGTGTATAACCCTATGTAACCTTGTATACGTTGTCCACTTGTTATAACTCTATATATCCCTGTACACATGGTACTACCTGTGATGGTTGTCCTCTTGTTATAACTTAATAGAGCCTTGTACACATGGTACTACATGTGATGGTTGTCCTCTTGTTATAACTCTATATAGCCCTGTACACATGGTACTACCTGTGATGGTTGTCCACTTGTTATAACTCTATATAGCCCTGTACACATGGTGCTACCTGTGATGGTTGTCCTCTTGTTATAACTCTATATATCCCTGTACACATGGTACGACCTGTGATGGTTGTCCTCTTGTTATAACCCTATATAGCCCTGTACACATGGTACTACCTGTGATGGTTGTCCTCTTGTCATAACTCTATATAGCCCTGTACACATGGTACTACCTGTGATGGTTGTCCTCTTGTTATAACTCTATATAGCCCTGTACACATGGTACTACCTGTGATGGTTGTCCTCTTGTTATAACTCTATATAGCCCTGTACACATGGTACTACCTGTGATGGTTGTCCTCTTGTTATAACTCTATATATCCCTGTACACATTGTACGACCTGTGATGGTTGTCCTCTTGTTATAACTTTATATAGCCCTGTACACATGGTACTACCTGTGATGGTTGTCCTCTTGTTATAACTCTATATAGCCCTGTACACATGGTACTACCTGTGATGGTTGTCCTCTTGTTATAACTTTATATAGCCCTGTACACATTGTACGACCTGTGATGGTTGTCCTCTTGTTATAACTTTATATAGCCCTGTACACATGGTACTACCTGTGATAGTTCTTTTGTTATAACTCTATATAGCCCTTTACACATGGTACTACCTGTGATGGTTGTCCTCTTGTTATAACTCTATATAGCCCTGTACACATGGTACGACCTGTGATGGTTGTCCTCTTGTTATATCTCTATATATCCCTGTACACATGGTACTACCTGTGATGGTTGTCCTCTTGTTATAACTCTATATAGCCCTGTACACATGGTACTACCTGCGATGGCTGTCCTCTTGTTATAACTCTATATAGCCCTGTACACATGGTACTACCTGCGATGGCTGTCCTCTTGTTATAACTCTATATAGCCCTGTACACATGGTACTACCTGTGATGGTTGTCCTCTTGTTATAAATTTATATAGCCCTGTACACATGGTACGACCTGTGATGGTTGTCCTCTTGTTATAACTTTATATAGCCCTGTACACATGGTACTACCTGTGATAGTTCTTTTGTTATAACTCTATAAAGCCCTGTACACATGGTACTACCTGTGATGGTTGTCCTCTTGTTATAACTCTATATATCCCTGTACACGTGGTACGACCTGTGATGGTTGTCCTCTTGTTATAACTCTATATAGCCTTGTACACATGGTACTACCTGTGATGGTTGTCCTCTTGTTATAACTTTATATAGCCCTGTACACATGGTACTGCTTGTGATGGTTGTCCTCTGTGTATAACCCTATGTAACCTTGTATACGTTGTCCACTTGTTATAACTCTGTATATCCCTGTACACATGGTACTACCTGTGATGGTTGTCCTCTTGTTATAACTTAATAGAGCCTTGTACACATGGTACTACATGTGATGGTTGTCCTCTTGTTATAACTCTATATAGCCCTGTACACATGGTACTACCTGTGATGGTTGTCCACTTGTTATAACTCTATATAGCCCTGTACACATGGTGCTACCTGTGATGGTTGTCCTCTTGTTATAACTCTATATATCCCTGTACACATGGTACGACCTGTGATGGTTGTCCTCTTGTTATAACCCTATATAGCCCTGTACACATGGTACTACCTGTGATGGTTGTCCTCTTGTCATAACTCTATATAGCCCTGTACACATGGTACTACCTGTGATGGTTGTCCTCTTGTCATAACTCTATATAGCCCTGTACACATGGTACTACCTGTGATGGTTGTCCTCTTGTCATAACTCTATATAGCCCTGTACACATGGTACTACCTGTGATGGTTGTCCTCTTGTTATAACTTTATATAGCCCTGTACACATGGTACTACCTGTGATGGCTGTCCTCTTGTTATAACTCTATATAGCCCTGTACACATGGTACTACCTGTGATGGTTGTCCTCTTGTTATAACTCTATATAGCCCTGTACACATGGTACTACGTGTGATGGTTGTCCTCTTGTTATAACTCTATATAGCCCTGTACACATGGTACTACCTGTGATGGTTGTCCTCTTGTTATAACTTTATATAGCCCTGTACACATTGTACGACCTGTGATGGTTGTCCTCTTGTTATAACTTTATATAGCCCTGTACACATGGTACTACCTGTGATAGTTCTTTTGTTATAACTCTATATAGCCCTTTACACATGGTACTACCTGTGATGGTTGTCCTCTTGTTATAACTCTATATAGCCCTGTACACATGGTACGACCTGTGATGGTTGTCCTCTTGTTATAACTCTATATATCCCTGTACACATGGTACGACCTGTGATGGTTGTCCTCTTGTTATAACCCTATATAGCCCTGTACACATGGTACGACCTGTGATGGTTGTCCTCTTGTTATAACTCTATATAGCCCTGTACACATGGTACTACCTGTGATGGTTGTCCTCTTGTTATAACTCTATATAGCCCTGTACACATGGTACTACCTGTGATGGTTGTCCTCTTGTTATAACTCTATATAGCCCTGTACACATGGTACTACCTGTGATGGTTGTCCTCTTGTTATAACTTTATATAGCCCTGTACACATGGTACGACCTGTGATGGTTGTCCTCTTGTTATAACTTTATATAGCCCTGTACACATGGTACTACCTGTGATAGTTCTTTTGTTATAACTCTATATAGCCATGTACACATGGTACTACCTGTGATGGTTGTCCTCTTGTTATAACTCTATATAGCCCTGTATACATGGTACTACCTGTGATGGTTGTCCTCTTGTTATAACTCTATATAGCCCTGTACACATGGTACTACCTGTGATGGTTGTCCTCTTGTTATAACTCTATAAAGCCCTGTACACATGGTACTACCTGTGATGGTTGTCCTCTTGTTATAACTCTATATATCCCTGTACACGTGGTACGACCTGTGATGGTTGTCCTCTTGTTATAACTCTATATAGCCTTGTACACATGGTACTACCTGTGATGGTTGTCCTCTTGTTATAACTTTATATAGCCCTGTACACATGGTACTGCCTGTGATGGTTGTCCTCTGTGTATAACCCTATGTAACCTTGTATACGTTGTCCACTTGTTATAACTCTATATATCCCTGTACACATGGTACTACCTGTGATGGTTGTCCTCTTGTTATAACTTAATAGAGCCTTGTACACATGGTACTACCTGTGATGGTTGTCCTCTTGTTATAACTCTATATAGCCCTGTACACATGGTACTACCTGTGATGGTTGTCCTCTTGTTATAACTCTATATAGCCCTGTACACATGGTACTACCTGTGATGGTTGTCCTCTTGTTATAACTCTATATAGCCCTGTACACATGGTACGACCTGTGATGGTTGTCCTCTTGTTATAACTTTATATAGCCCTGTACACATGGTACTACCTGTGATGGTTGTCCTCTTGTTATAACTCCATATAGCCCTGTACACATGGTACTACCTGTGATGGTTGTCCTCTTGTTATAACTCTATATAGCCCTGTACACATGGTACTACCTGTGATGGTTGTCCTCTTGTTATAACTCTATATAGCCCTGTACACATGGTACTACCTGTGATGGTTGTCCTCTTGTTATAACTCTGTATAGCCCTGTACACATGGTACTACCTGTGATGGTTGTCCTCTTGTTATAACTTTATATAGCCCTGTACACATTGTACGACCTGTGATGGTTGTCCTCTTGTTATAACTTTATATAGCCCTGTACACATGGTACTACCTGTGATAGTTCTTTTGTTATAACTCTATATAGCCCTTTACACATGGTACTACCTGTGATGGTTGTCCTCTTGTTATAACTCTATATAGCCCTGTACACATGGTACGACCTGTGATGGTTGTCCTCTTGTTATAACTCTATATATCCCTGTACACATGGTACGACCTGTGATGGTTGTCCTCTTGTTATAACCCTATATAGCCCTGTACACATGGTACGACCTGTGATGGTTGTCCTCTTGTTATAACTCTATATAGCCCTGTACACATGGTACTACCTGTGATGGTTGTCCTCTCGTTATAACTTTATATAGCCCTGTACACATGGTACGACCTGTGATGGTTGTCCTCTTGTTATAACTTTATATAGCCCTGTACACATGGTACGACCTGTGATGGTTGTCCTCTTGTTATAACTTTATATAGTCCTGTATACATGGTACTACCTGTGATGGTTGTCCTCTTGTTATAACTCTATATAGCCCTGTACACATGGTACTACCTGTGATGGTTGTCCTCTTGTCATAACTCTATATATCCCTGTACACATGGTACTACCTGTGATGGTTGTCCTCTTGTTATAACTTTATATAGCCCTGTACACATGGTACTACCTGTGATGGTTGACCTCTTGTTATAACTCTATATAGCTCTGTACACATGGTACTACCTGTGATGGTTGTCCTCTTTTTATTACTTTATATAGCCTTGTACATATGGTACGACCTGTGATGGTTGTCCTCTTGTTATAACTTTATATAGCCTTGTACACATGGTACGACCTGTGATGGTTGTCCTCTTGTTATAACTTTATATAGCCTTGTACACATGGTACTACCTGTGATGGTTGTCCTCTTTTTATAACTTTATATAGCCTTGTACACATGGTACGACCTGTGATGGTTGTCCTCTTGTTATAACTTTATATAGCCCTGTACACATGGTACTACCTGTGATGGCTGTGCTCTTGTTATAACTTTATATAGCCCTGTACACATGGTACGACCTGTGATGGTTGTCCTCTTGTTATAACTTTATATAGCCTTGTACACATGGTACGACCTGTTATGGTTGTCCCCTTGTTATAACTTTATATAGCATTGTACACATGGTACGACCTGTGATTGTTGCCCTCATGTTATAACTCTATATAGTCCTGTACACATGGTACTACCTGTGATGGTTGTCCTCTTGTTATAACTTTATATAGCCTTGTACACATGGTACGACCTGTGATGGTTGTCCTCTTGTTATAACTTTATATAGCCTTGTACACATGGTACGACCTGTGATGGTTTAGAAAAGGTAATATATGAGTAATGCAAGCCAACAATGAATAATTCAAGTACGTTTTAAGAAAATAGAATAAATCTAAATCGTTTACACATAAAAGGAAGAAACCGTTCTTAATTTAGTTACATATCGATGTCTAAATGTATAAATCTATATAAAACTAGAGGCTTGTTTTTGTCACAAAAACAGATGTCTCCCCCTCCAATCCTCTTTCCAATACACAAGTTAAATTTCTGTAACTCCAAACTTATCAGGGACTAATTTTTACGTCATCAGGGGCAATATCTCCAACATTGTCATGGGGAGACAATTTAAAAGCCACAGGTACACAAAAACACATGCTTGTCAACATTCTTGTGAAGTTTGGTGATTCTAGAACTAGTGGTTTCAGAGATACATGTGACACAAAGTAAAGTTTTTCTTATTTTAAGTCATAAGGGGCAGTAACTCCAAAGTTATGAGGGGGAGACAATTAAAAACCCCAGATGCACAACAACTCATGCTTGTGAACATTCCTGTGAAGTTTGGTGACTCTAGCCCTAGTGGTTTCAGAGATATGCATGACACTAAGTATAGTTTGTCTAATTTTAAGTCATCAGGGGCAGTAACTGCAAAGTTAAGAGGGGAGACAATTCAAAAAAACTCATGAGCAAAACAACTCATGTAAGTGAACAATCCTGTAAAGTTTGGTGACTCTAGCCCTACTGGTTTCAGGGATACGCGCGACACAAAGTTTGTATAAATTTGAGTATTCATATCAGGGGCAATAACTCAAGAATTATCAGGGGGAGACAATTCAAAAACCATAGGTGCACAACAACTCATGCTGGTGAACATTCCTGTGAAGTTTGGTGACTCTAGTACTAGCGGTCTCAAGAGATACGCGAGACACAACGTTTTTCTAATTTTAAGTCATCAGGGGCAATAACTCCAAAGTGATCAGGGGAGACAATTCAAAAAACCCAGGTGCTTAACAACTCATGCTGGTGAACATTCCTGTGAAGTTTGGTGACTCTAACCCAACTGGTTTCAGAGATACGCGCGACACAAGTTTGTGACGGACAGACAGACAGACGGACGGATGGACATACAGACAACTCTGGCAAAAACAATATATCTCCCAAAAATGGGGGAGACATAATAAGTAATAAAACGAGCTGTTTTTCGACTAATTAGTACCTTCAGTACAAAAGAGATAACATTAAAATGTGGGCGGTAACGATATGAGAAGGGGCGGTTCCAAAAATACCTGTGATAGTTGACCTCGTGTGATGGTTGACATCTAGCCTTTTCGCCTCAGCTACTGATTAATCATAAACCCTATTTAGGCTACTGCAATGGCATCTGCCCTTAAACCAGCTTGTACTCCATGTTTCAGACGAGATGTGGACGAGTTCGCCGCTAACTTCTGTAAAGTGTGCAGTCAATATTACTGCAAGTCGTGCCTGGATTACCATGATAAAATATTTGGCGTAAACGACCATGAGATGGTCAGCGTCAGCAGCCTTGGTTCCGAGACCAGCGGACCATCAGATAAGGAGAGTCGAAAGGAGATGTGCAGGCAGCATCCGACAGAAGCCGTGTCATTATACTGCTATCCACACGATTCTGTATTCTGTCAAGTTTGCAAGACTAATAAGCACAGGTAATTAATCCTTTCCATGGTGAGTTAGTGAGTTGGGTTTTACATCCGACCAACAGTATTTCAGTTATTTGCATACGGCTCCCGCTTGAGACAAGTTGTAGTGCTGCCTCACTGGAATGCTCCTGCCGCCGGCACATGGCAAGGGCACCCCACCCAGTCACATTATCCTGCCTCCGGGCTGACCAGTCCTAGAACAACCCCTTTAATGTTGAGCGTAGACAAGGGAGCCACTAGTACCAACTTTTAATAACTTTGGTCTGTCACAGCTGGGGATCGAACCCACAACCTCCCGTACCGCAGGCAGACGCTCTACCACTGAGCCACGCGGCTGGTCCTTTCCACAATACGATAAATCCTACCATTTTACTACTCTGCAAATTGAAACAAATCAGACAGCTAGTGAGCTACAGTAGGGGGTATTCACAGTAGGAACCGTGTCTCTTCTTCCTATACTGGCGACATTCGACTATATACTCTTCTTCTTCTTCCGTTAATGTACAGATCGCACTCTAGTCGCACATGGGAAGGGTATGTCTAAACACTGGATATGATGGATATGACTCTCATATCTGTGGATATGAGTTTCGCAGTCTTAAATCAGCCACAAAAGCATTATTTTTTATTAGAAAAACTTTTATCAAGCTGATTATCTACATGTAGTATTGTCATATCCAGTGTTTAGTCATACAGATGTGAGATGGGGGTAAACTTTTTATCATAAAGTACATCTTTTGGAATATTCCTTCAGTTTTCGTTTGTTCCACAGATGCAAACTCAAATTGTCTTAACCCTTTCCTCCAAGAATATCCATGCGAAACTCCACCAATTTTGCATTCTAAATTAAGTTTATATTTTAGCATTGGTACATTAATAATAATATACAATGTATGTATTTTTCTTACCTTTTGTAAAAGAGATTTTTTTATGTCAGACTTGTAATATATCATTTATAATTCATAGGCAGAGTAGATCCTGATGAGGAAGCTGCAGGAGCTGCCTTAACTGAGTCTACTCTGTTTGCATAGGTGATGAAATGCTTACGAATGGATGAAAGGGTTAAATATAACATATTGGTAAAATATAGTGGGATTTTGGCTATATTAGTTTAGCTATATAAGCTCGGCAATTTCGTCTTTTCTTCAGTTCAGTTCAGGACACGTAAAGGTAACTTATACCTTCTGTCAGAACTGTCTCACCTCTCTCTCTATCTGTCTGTCTGTGTGTGTGTGTGTGTCTGTCTGTCTGTCTCTCTCTCTCTCTCTCTCTCTCTCTCTCACTCTCTCTATCTCTGCTTAGTGTTTAATTTATTATAAAAAGAATTCTTCCCCTAGACATATTTGTTGGCCATTTGACATTTGTATATCTTAATATAATAAGAAAGTACCTGGGAAAAGTAACCGTCCAAGTTCCAACTCGTAAACAGTGTAGACTAGGCAAGCTGGTTACAAACACGTTGTCTGGTGGTAGCTTGTTCCATTCCCTGATGGTGTGCAGGAAGACTGTCTGATCCGGTTCTGCTCTGTTTGCAAAGGCATCAAAAGACATTTCTTCAAAATTTCAGGAGCGAAAATTCATTCGTCCGCTTGTTCTGCATGTAATTTTCTCTTCTTTGTCTATATTGCAGGACTAGTGAGTATTTTGTATTGCCTTCCTTGTCTATATTGCAAGACAAGTGAAAATTTTTGTGCCCTGCATTTCCTTTAGGTAAAGGGTTCATCACATCACAGACACCTTTTGTACATAAAATTTATCTAGATGTATATTTACTGAGCACATTGTATTGTATACCAGAGGATACTGCCACTTTTAGAAGTACAATGTAATAGATCATTATGCACTGCTGCTTCAGCAAATGTCTTCTCAGTTTGCATTTAGGCAGAATTATCAAATAAAGGGCTATTCAATAAATTAATAATGATATTACAAATTCACATACCTGCCCTAACTGTTAACAATTTCCATCATATAAATGACTTTTTACGCATTTGCAAACAGGATGACTCCTGTAGGAGCTGTTTGATCAGTGTTTGCTCTGTTTACCTATACATTGTATATACAGTAAAACCCCGCTTATGCAACCACCTAAAAGGTATAATTCTGGGTGCTAGATGCAGGTGGTAGCTTAATGCAGGACAAAAGTAGTGCAGAAAGCTCCAAGAGGAGCTTTCTTCATTACTTTTATCCAGCATTAAGCAACCATTAATTTTATCCAGCATTAAGCAACCACCTGCTTTACCATATAAACAATCCGGTTTTCATACACCAATATAAAAATCAATATTCATGAAGTCATTATTTCCTACATGTATAAATATTCATGAGGCCATTATTGCATTACTGGTTCATAATTATCCATGTGCATTTAATTTCATGGATCAATCAATCTGTAATGCTAGCAAATGCATAAGGGAAGGGTTTATCACACCGGCTGCATACATATATACTCAGTCACTTTCTGCTTAGTATGACTAAGCGCAAATGATGAAATATATCAATCATTTCTTTTACAAAGGAAACTGTCTGCATCTGAATGAAAATTTTGTAATGTTTTAAGAGCCTTTTCTCTTACTCCATGCCTATTTAAGACTTTGCAGCGTAGTCAGAGCTAGATCAGGTGGCTCCTGTAGGAGCCATCTGATCCGTGTCTGCTTTGTTAGCTTATGATATTATTTACCAGTGATTCTTCACTTCCTACCATAGCCGAAATTTCCTGTGTGTATGTGCTTTTATAACAAATAATCTAATTAACCATATACTCCATGAATATTCATGAAAGAAATGATGACATCATGAATATTAATTAGATTAATTTTCAAAATGACAGATTAAAACATGAAAATTTTGCCGTTGCTGGTACTGTAGAATCAGATCTTTATCATTCCATAAGCAAACAGAGCAGACCCAAATCAGACATATGGCTCCTATAGGAGCTGTCTGATCTGATCTGGGTCTTCTCTGTTTTTCAAAGGCATAGAAAGGCATATTAATGGAGTAAAGCGTTAATAATCATGGTGTCATTATTAGTCCCCCACCAGTTACCGGTTGGGGGACTATAGGTTTGCTTGATTCTGTCTGTCTGTCTGTCTGTCCGTCCGTCTGTCACGTTTCGTGTCCGGGTTATATCTCCTACAAAGTTATGCCAAATTTATTTTAACTTCACACATTGAAGAAGCATGATGAGGGCTTGTGTCATGCACAAGGGTCATAACTCTAGCATAAATATTTTTGGAGTTATTCCCCTTTTACATATTTTTTCCCAGACAATAACTCTTTATCTACTGCTTAAATTGAATTGGAACTTCACATATGGAACAAGCATGATGAGGGGTAGTGTCATACACAAGGGCCATAACTCTAGCATTAATATTTTTGAGTTCTTCCCCTTTTTTAGCTCACCTGAGCAAAGCCCTCTTGTCATATTTTCATGTCAGTCCGTCTGTCACACTGGTGCCCAGGCAATATCTCCTACAAAGTTAGGCCAAATTCATTATAACTTCACACGTTGAAGAAGCATGGTCAGGAGTAGTGTCATGCACAAGGGCCATAATTCTAGCATCAATATTTTTGGAGTTATTCCCCTTTTTCAATTTTTTTTGTCCGGACAATAACTCTTTATCTACAGGTTCAATTGATTTGAAACTTCTCTATGGAACAAGCATGATGAGATGTAGTGTCATGCACAAGGGCCATAACTCTAGCATCTATATTGTTGGAGTTATTCCCCTTTTCATATTTTCTTGTCCAGTTATTAACTCTTTATGTACTGGTTCAATTTATTTGAAACTTCTCTATGGAACAAGCAGGATGAGATGTAGTGTCATGCACAAGGGAAATAACTCTAGCATCAGTATTTTTGGAGTTACTCCCCTTTTTCATATTTTCTTGTCGGGACAATAACTTTTTATTTACTGATTCAATGTATGAAAGTAGGTACTAATACCATTCAGGTGGTCATGTGTATACCATGGTCAACCACACCATGGGTGGTTGGGGTGGGGAGAGTGGAGGTTTTTTTTCAGTCCGGTGAGGGACTCATGTCTTGCATAGCAATACAACATGCCCTTGTTTCTTACATGAATATTCTTGTGCCAATATACTGATAATCTCTTAAGTTACTTTATTCAATGGCTAAATTAACTAGTTTATGAAACCAGATCAGTAAGAAACTTGTTTATAATTTTTATTGGGGAATTTCTTTCAGATCAAAACACTCTCAATTTTATTTTCCTCTTTTTCAGAGATTGCATTGGCGTGGAATTCATTGCTCAAGCTTGCCAGCACTATACCAAGACAGAACTATCAAATGCAAATAGACAAGAGTTAGAGACCGTGCTGAGAAAGCTCATACACATAAAAGCACTCAGACAAAAAGATCAACAGAGAATAGAAACTGAAAAACAAACAATAATAACTTCTATTCGGGACTTCAAACAGCGAGTTCTTGAACTACTTGATAAAATAGAGAGAGAAGCCTTTGAAGAAGTCCAGAGGAAATTTTACACACTTCAAGAGAAAATATCCATGGACGATATGACTTGTGACCAAGTGATTTATTCCACTGAACATCTACTACAGCTGTATGCTGATGGAACCCAGGAGGAGGGGGCCTTTAAGATGTTCATATTTGACAAGATGAGCCATGCAACTGTAAGTCACGCCCATCAGGTAGCGACCTCATTAGAGACCAATGTCGGACAAGCAAGCATCCAGGTTAACTTAGACACCCATATAGAGGAGGATCTAAAGCATATGAGTCTAATAAAGGTAAATGATGAAAAGGGGAAAGAGTTACAGGCAACTTTTAAAGAAGATGCTGTGATTCATCCGACAGTTGTAAAAGGTCCTGAGAAAAACCAGCATTTAGTGAAAACTTCATCAGATGAGCATAAATGTAGCATTAAAGGCATATGTCAGCTTGATACAGGTTGGTTCATCATGATTGATTGGCAAAATCACAATGTTAAAGTGTTTGATGACATGTTTAACTTTGTTAATGTAACTCCTATTGGGGAGTGGCCAAGCAGTGTGTGTCAGTCTGGGCCTGGAGAAGTATCGGTCGGTATGGAGTACTACATGTCGGGTGCCATCATAAGGTTAAGTTTGGAAAACCAGCCTGGTCGTCTTCATCTTGTTAAGAAATCTAAACTGAAAATGAAACATTATTGTCTTGGACTGACCTACAGTGACGGTCAATATTACGTGGCAGATCTCAGTGGGAAACTGTATGCATATGATCGGAACGGTAAATGTTTGAGAGTCGTGTACAAGGGTCAGACAATTAAAGACATAAAACTAAGCTGTGATTCTGAGACAATATTTGTTTCTGATGAATTTACAGGCCTTGTTCTTTTAAACCGTTTGGGTACAGAGATTTGCACTGTGCCATCATCAAAGATCAAAAGGAGCTCAGGTCTGGCAGCAGACATGTGCGGGGGTGTGTTTGTTAGTGATAGTAAATACATGAATGTATTCCACGTTGACTCTACTGGGTCTCATGTTAGTCCAGCACTGTTAGCCTTTGATGCTTCAGAAGACATCAAGAAACCTCGGGCACTTTGCTACGATGTCTTAAAAAATAGGCTTATTGTCAGCTTCAGTGATAGAGACTTTATTGAGGTGTTGCAGTTAACTACATGTAGATAAGTTATTGACCTTATACTTCATAAGTATGAATTAATATTTGTTTGCAAACAGCATAGTCCAAGATCAGATGACCACTGTAGAAGCTGTCTGATCAGGATTTGCTCAGTTTGCCTATGATATAAAATACATATAACCAGTTCTGCTATGGCCAAAAATTCAAGTGTCCTTGTGCTATTTCAATAGTTAGTCTAAATAATATTCTTGATGTCATTGTTTTTTACATGAATATGAATGGAGTAATGGGTTCATCCTTTCCTCCATTAATATGATTTTCTACGCCTCTGTAATAACCACTTCTTGAAACCATTGTGATAAATAGAGCATTTGCTCCTATAGGAGCAAATGCTCTACATGTATTTATCACAATGGTTTCAAACTACAAAATTATAAAAAAAAATATTCTCTAGTAAATGCTCCTTTTGGGTAGATTCATTCAAAGAGGTTTGGTCTAAAAAAGCCTATGGAGTAATGGATTAAATATATCAAAAGCTATTTTATGACCTTTTTAGAATACAGTAGAATCCCTCTAAACTGGACGTGAAATTTAGTAAAAATATCGGTCTTGGAGACATCTGGCAGCTTCATGCTGGGTAAAGTCATTTAGAGGAGCTTTTTGCATGACCTTCACCCTGCATTAAGCAGCCACCTGCCTGAAAGTATCTCAGTTCTCCTTGATCAGATGGCTCCTATAGGAGCTGTCTGACCTGGGTCTACTCTGTTTGCAAATGCGTGAAAATGTGTTTATAATATGAAGGAAAGGGTTAATTGTTATAACTGCACATGAACACAGGAATTTTTGGCCTTGGCAGAAACTGTAGAAACGTATCTTTATGATAGATCAATCGGAGCAGAGGAGCTGTCTGATCAGGGTCTACTCTGTTTGCAAAGATGTAGAAAGGCGCATAAAACAATAGGTTAAAACATCTTCATGAATACATGTAGCTCCCTTTTATTCTCCACCAAACCCTAAGTTCTGATCACCCTTAAGAATCGTCTCTTCGAGAGGATTCTAAAATTGGTCGGAACATAGGGTTTGGTGAAGAAATTATGATTTTAACCCTTTATGTGGGGCAAATGGTTATGTCAGTCATTTGCAAACAGTGTAGACCCAGATAAGAAGGTTCCTATAAGAGCCATTTGATCAGTCTGTGCTATTTGCCTTAACCCTTTCACTGTTCTATATTTATTCCAAATTTCAATACCCACTGAATATTCATTAACAAAATGGTTATAAAGAAATTTGGCAGGTGGAACACTGTAAACATTTTAGAAAGCAAAGAAACAGATCTATCAAATTCTAATAGCAAACAGAGCAGACCTTGATCAGACGGCTCCTCTAGGAGCCATCTGATCTGGGTCTACTCTGTTTGCAAATGCGTGAAAGCACGTTTGTATGAGGGAAAGGGTTAAAAATCATATTCTGTAATAAAAAGTGTTGTTTTGGTGGTTTGCTTCATAAATGTTCATAGAGGAAGGAGTCAAATATTATATTTCAGCATACAATGGGTTAATATTTGCATACTCACCTTTATCTATTACTGGAGGTCCTGATACATGTAAGATGCATAAATTAAAACAGTTTGAAGAATAGCTTCTTTTTTCTCTCCACCAAACCCTATGTTGTGACCACTCTTTAGAATCGTCTCTTTGAGTGGTCACAACATAGGGCTTGGTGGAGAAATTACCATTTTAGTATTTATGTAAATGCACATTTATCTGTTGCTCTAATATACACACATCTTATGTATGTTTCTGATTGCCTAGTGTAATAGTATATGATATTTGAAAGAATAGAAACATCTTTAAACTTAGCTCTTAATTTGGGAAATGAGTGCACCAGCCTTTGCTTGCTGTGTAGAGCCAGGTCTTCTAGGAGCTCTCTTGTAAGGGTCTGCATTTTTTCATTTGATTCAGTTCTAAAGAGTGATCACAGCTCACAACATATGGTTTAGTGGAGAAATGGAGATTTTAGTATTTGAGTACGCACCTTTATCTGTTGCTCTTGTTTTCACTGTTTGCAAATTATATATTCCAGTTCACATGAAAAATGAAGTTGGAATTTGTTGACCTTAGACAATAGTCAGTATATTGCAAAAGAATAGAGTAAAAAAAAAATATTGTCAGGGGTTTTAACCCTTTACCTTATCAGAGCAACAGATAAAGATACACACTCAGATACTAAAATCATCATTTCTCCACCAAAAAACCCTTTGTTGTGGCCACTCTGAAGAATGGTCTCTTCGAGATGGTTCTAAAGAGTAGTCACAACATAGGGGTTGGTGGAGAAATAAAGAAGTTATTCTTGAAAATGTTTTAATTTATGCATCATACACATGTATCTGGACCTCAGCCATATCAAGTGTTTTTAACCCTTTTCCCAATAGGGACATCTTTTGATGCCTTTGCAAACAGTGTAGACCTAGATTAGACAGCAGCTGTGGGAACTGTCTAGTCTGTGTTTGCTTATAGAATTATTTAGGTCTGATTCTACTGTTTCTGTTATGGCCAAGAAGTCCTGTGTTCAATCAATATTATAAACATTCGGCAGAAAAAATATTCATGATGTCATTTGAGTTTTTACATGAATATTCATCAGGTTAAGGATAAACCCTTTCCCTGTTCTATGTTTATTACAGATTTCAATACCTATTGAATATTCATGGAGAAAATAGTTATAATTAAATATGGAAGGTGTACCATTTTAGCCATTTTAGGAAGAAAAGAAACAGATCTGTCAAATTCCATTAGCAAACAGAGCAGACCCTGATCAGACGGCTCCTCTAGGAGCCGTCTGATCTGGGTCAACTCTGTTTGCAGATGCGTGAAAACACGTTTATATGAGGGGAACGGTTAAGACAGGTGACAGCTGATGAAATTTGACAGAAAGTTACTTTCATTCTGCATTTAACGGGTTTACCCTTCACGTAATGTATATTTAAACAGTGATATTAACCCTTTACCCCATGAATATTCATGTAAGAAATAATAACATGAATAATAATTAGAATAAAATGTTATAACAGCACATTGACACAGGATTGTTTGGCCTTGGTAGGAACCGTTGAATCATATCTGTATTATATCATGAGCAAACAGAGCATACACTGATCAGATGGCTCCTATAGGAGCCGTCTGATCTGGGTCTTCTCTGATTGCAAAGGCATAGAAAGGCGTATTCATGGAGTAAATGCTGAATTTTCAATAGGAGTATTCCTAAATTAAAAAAACCCATCAAGCACAAACAAACAATCATTATCAATTGTAACGATATTACTGGCATTGCATCAATTTACTACCTCATAATTATCATATAACCACTTTACTAGTAGTTGTTCATCATTTCTCATTGGGGTATCTCAGGTGAGCGCTTCAGGGCCTCATGGCCCTCTTGTTTCAGTCATGAAATTATTTAATATACCGGTACAGGTCTCTATATGGTTGTTTATTATTTATACAGTTCAGTTGCCCAACTGGGCATTATAAGCTCATCTGAGCAAAGCTCAGGGTGAGCTTTTGGGAGACTTGAATGTCCGGCGTGCGTCATCCGTCTTCAGCAATTTGAATTTTAGTCTGATCTTCATTAAACTTAATCAGAATGATTGTCTTGATAAAATCTCGGACGAGTTTGAAATTTGGTCATGTGCGGTCAAAAACTAGGTCACTAGGTCAAATAGTTGAAAAACCTTGTGAACACTCTAGATGTCACATTTGTGGCCGAATCTTCATGAAACTTTATTAGAATGATTGTTTTGATAAGATCTTGGACGAGTTTAAAAGTGGGTCACGTGAAAACAAATATGAGGTCACTAGGTCAAAACAGTAGAAAAACCTTGTGAACATTTTTTCACATTTTTTGCCCAATCTTCATGAAACTTAGAATGATTGTCTTGATAAAATCTCGGCCATGATTGAAAATTGGGAATGCTGGGTTATAAACTAGGTCAAATACATGTAGTTGGAAAACCTTGTGAACACTCTAGAGGTCACATTTCTAGCCAAATCTTCATGAAAATTGGTCAGAATGATTCTCTTGATAAAATCTTCAACAAGTTTAAAAGTGGGTTACGTGGGGTCAAAAAGTAGGTCACTAGGTCAAATCTTAGAAAAATCTTGTTTACACTCCAGCGGTCACATGGGAGTGGTGGTCCAGTGGTAAGGACGTTAGACTTGGCATTGAAGGGTCTCCGGTTCGAATCCTGCCCTCAGACTGTCAGAATATTTCTGAGCAAAAAATTCATCCCACGTTTGCTCCTCTCCACCCAGGTGTATAAATGGGTACCTGTGAGGGAAATAAGGCAATGTGCCATGGCTGCCTTGGGCGCCGAATGTTAATGGCCAACTTATAACCCAGTGATCGGGGCGGGGGTGGTGGGGGTTAATTGTGAAATCCGGAGAATATGTACATTGTATATAGTTCCAGACTATAAACCTCACCTTTACCTTTTTTACTACATTTTTAGCCCAATATTCCTCAGACTTGCTCAGAATGTTTTTCTTGGTGATATCAAGGTTGAGTTTGATCATGGGTGGGATGGGATCAAAAAGTAGGTCACTAGGTCAACTCTTAGAAAAAATCACTCTAGAGGGCACATTTTTAGCCCAATCTTCATTGGTCAGAATGATTGTCTTGATAAAATCAATATTCTAAATCTGTGAAAATCTTGTTTTCAAGAACCACTACTCATGATCCAGTATCAACATTGTTCAAATATTGTCCCTTTGTTAATATATTGTCCCTTAGGTCAATATTTGTCCCACCCAAGGGCTACCCAGCTATAATCTTTATCTATGATAATCAGATGAGCGATTAAGGGCCATCTTGGCCCTCTTGTATGTTAACCCTTTACTCCATGAATATTCATGTAAGATATAATGACATCATCAATACTAATTATTGTTGTTAATTGTTATAAAAGCAGTGGACATTTTGGGCATGTCAGAAACTGTAGACTCATATCTATATTTTGTCATAAGCAAACAGCAGACCCTGATCAGACGGGTCCTATAGTCTGGGTCTACTCTGTTTGCAACAGCGTATTTATGGAGGAAAGGGTTAAAATATTTTTATATTTGTACATTATTTGCAAGAGTTTTAATACTGTATTTAAACATGGACAGGTACTATGCATTTATACATTGTACTATTAAAACATTCACTAAATCTGTCATTAGTGGTTGATTTTATTATACCCCCCTTTTGAAAAAATGGGGGTATATTGCTTTGCACATGTCGGTCGGTCGGTCGGTCGGTAGGTCGGTCGGTCGGTCGGTCGGTCGGTCGGTCGGTCGGTAGATCGATGGTTTCCGAACGATAACTAATAAACGACTTGGCCTAGAATCTTCAAACTTGCTGTGGTGGTTGGTCATGACAAGTAGATGACCCCTATTGTTTTTGAGGTCACTAGGTCAAAGGTCAAGGTCACCATGACCTAAAATGGTGAAATAGTTTCCGATCAATAACTGCTCAAGGGTTTGGCTTGGGATCTTCAAACTTGCTGTGGTGGTTGGTCATGACCACTAGATGACCCCTATTGATTTTGAGGTCACTAGGTCAAAGGTCAAGGTCACCATGACCTTAAATGGTTAAATGGTTTCCGATCAATAACTGCTCAAGGGTTTAGCTTAGAATCTTCAAACTTGCTGTGGTAGTTGGTCATGACCACTGGATGACCCCTATTGATTTAGAGGTCACTAGGTCAAAGGTCAAGGTCACCATGACCTTAACTTGTAAAATGGTTTCTGATCAATAACTGCTCAAGGGTTTGGCTTGGGATCTTCAAACTTGCTGTGGTGGTTGGTCATGACCACTAGATGACCCCTAGTGTTTTTTAGGTCACTAGGTCAAAGGTCAAGGTCACCATGACCTTAAATGGTTAAATGGTTTCTGATCAATAACTGCTCAAGGGTTTGGCTTAGGATCTTCAAATTTGCTTAGGTGGTTGGTCATGACAACTAGATGAGCCCTATTGTTTTTTAGGTCAATAGGTCAAAGGTCAAGGTCACCATGACCTTAACTGGTGAAATGGTTTGCGATCAATAACTGCTCAAGGGTTTGGCTTAGGATCTTCAAACTTGCTGTGGTGGTTGGTCGTGACCAGTAGATAACCCCTACTATTTTTGAGGTCACCAGGTCAAAGGTCAAGGTCACCATGACCTTAACTGGTGAAATGGTTTGCGATTAATAACTGCTCAAGGGTTTGGCTTAGGATCTTCAAACTTGCTGTGGTGGTTGGTCATGACAACTAGATGACCCCTATTGATTTTGAGGTCACTAGGTTAAAGATCAAGGTCATCATGACCTTAACTGATGAAATGGTTTCCAATTAATAACTGCTCAATGGTTTGGTTCGGGATCTTCAAACTTGCTGTGGTAGTTGGTTGTGACCACTTGATGACCCCTAAAGTTGTTGAGGTCACTAGGTCAAAGGTCAAGGTCACCATGACCTTAATATGTGAAATGTTTTCAGATCAATAAATGATCAGTGGTTTGGCTTAGGATATTCAAAGTTGCTGTGGTGATTAGTCATGACCGCTAGATGAGCTCTATAGTTGAGGTCACTAGATCAAAGGTCAGGGGGTCTGGGGGGTATATATGTTTTACAAACATCTCTTGTTTAACTTTTACTCCATAAATAGGCCTTTGCAAACTGAGTAGACCAATCAGCATGCTCCTATAGGAGCCATGTAATCAAGGTCTGCTCTGTTTGCTTATGATATAATATGGATATATATATTTACTGATATATGATTCTACAGTTTTGGCCAATACAAAAACTTCCTGTGCCTATGTGCTTTTATTGACTCACCTGAGCAAAGCTCAGGGTGAGCTTTTGTGAGACTTGAATGCGCGTTGTCCATCATGCGTGGTCAACACTTTGCTTGCGAACACTCTAGTGGTCACAATTTTAGTCCATTCTTCATGAAACTTGGCCATGATGATTGTCTTGATAAAATCACGGACGAGGTCGAAATTTGGTCATGTGGGTTTAAAAACTAGGTCAAATAGGAATACATTTTGAACACATTTTTATACCCCCACAAACAGAGTTTGAGGGGGGTATACTGGAATCAGCCTGTCGGTCGGGCGGTCTGTCTGCAAAATCTTGTACGGCGAACTCCTCCTTCAGTTTCAACCCGATTCACTTGATACTTGGCATAATTGTTAATCAGGAGTAGTAGATGTGCAAGACACAAATTTCAGGTCTCTGTGACCTTGACCTTGACCTTTGGCCTTGAAATTGGTCTTGAAATTGGCAGGCGAAATCTTGTACGGCGAACTCCTCCTTCACTTTCAACCTGATTCACTTGATACTTGGCATAAATGTTACTCAGGAGTAGTAGATGTGCAAGACACAAATTTCAGGTCTCTGTGACCTTGACCTTGACCTTTGGCCTTGAAATTGGTCTTGAAATTGGCAGTCAAAATCTTGTACTTTGAACTCCTCCTTCAATTTCAACCTGATTCACTTGATACTTGGGATAAATGTTACTCAGGAGTAGTAGATGTGCAAGACACAAATTTCAGGTCTCTGTGACCTTGACCTTGACCGTTGGCCTTGAAATTGGTCTTGAAATTGGCAGTCAAAATCTTGTACTTTGAACTCCTCCTTCAGTTTCAACCTGATTCACTTGATACTTGGCATAAATGTTACTCAGGAGTAGTAGATGTGCAAGACACAAATTTCAAATCTTTGTGGCCTTGACCTTTGTCCTTGAAATTGGTCTTAAAATTGACAGGCAAAATCTTGTACGGCGAACTCCCCCTTCAATTTCAACCTGATTCACTTGATACTTGGCATAAATGTTACTCAGGAGTAGTAGATGTGCAAGACACAAATTTCAGGTCTCTGTGACCTTGACCTTGACCTTTGGCCTTGAAATTGGCAGACAAAATCTTGTACTTTGAACTCCTCCTTCAATTTCAACCTGATTCACTTGATACTTGGCATAAATATTACTCAGGAGTAGTATATGTGCAAGACACAAATTTCAGGTCTCTGTGACCTTGACCTTGACCTTTGTCCTTGAAATTGGTCTTGAAATTGGCAGGCAAAATCCTGTACTTTGAACTCCTTCACTTTCAACCTGATTCACTTGATACTTGTTTTGACTTGTAATATGGGGAGTTGGTGTCGCAAACTCCTCCTTCAGTTTTAAAGTTACTGAATTTATATTTGGTATACGTAATACATGTAGTCACAAATAGCAGATGCGCAAGACACAATTTTCATGTGTTTACGGTCAGCCATTGTAGAATTATCCCCCCCTGAACTTTGAATATTTTTTGTCATTTTTGCATGAAACATGGGGAGTTGGTGTCACAAACTCCTCCTTCATTTTCAAACTTATTAAATTGATACTTGCCATACATACTAAACACGAATAGTATATGTGCAAGACACAATTTTCCTGTGTTTGGTGTTAGCCATTACAGAATTTTCTCTATTTGAACTTTGGGTATTTTTGTTATTTGGTCTTGTTACATGTTCAAAACTTGGATTTGCAATCAAGGCTGCCGTGTGGGGGTATTCATCACCTTTAGTGATAGTTCTAGTTGGTCCAATCTTCATGACACTTGGTCAGAATGATTGTATTGATACAATCTCGGAGTGGGTCATGTGGGGTCAAAAACTAGGTCAAATAGTAGAAAAACCTTGTGAACACTAGTGGTCACATTTTTGCCCAGTGGTTTACTTGAAAGATCTCAGACGAGTTTGAAAGTGAGTCATATGGGTAAAAAACTAGGTCAAATAGTAGGAAAACCTTGTGAACACTGAGTCTAGAGGCCACATTTTAGACAAATCTAGTTTTAGCTGAATCTTCCCAAAACTATCAGTATGATAGTTTTGATAAATTCTCGATCGAGTTCAAAAGTGGGTCACGTCGGGTTAAAAATTAGGTCCCTAGGTTACACACTATAGAAGTCACATGTTTAGCCCAATCTTCATGGAACTTGGTCAGAATTATTGTCTTAATAAAATCTTGAATGAGTTTGAAAGTGGGTCGTGTAGGGTTAAAATCTAGGTCAAATGGCAGAAAACCCTTGTGAACACTCTAGAGGTCACATTTGTAACCGAATCTCCATGAAACTTTATCAGAATTGTTGTTTTGATAAAAGCTTTGACAAGTTTGAAAGTGGGTCATGTGGGTCCAAAAAATAGGTGACTAGGTCAAACAGAAAAATCTTGTGAACACTCTAGTGGTCACAATTTTTGTCCAATATTCATGAAACTTAGAATGGTTGTATTGATAAAATATTGGACGATTTTGAAAGTGGGACATGTGGGGTCAAAAACTAGGTCACTAGGTAATATACATGTAGTAGGAAAACCTTGTGAACACACTTGAGGTCACATTTTTGGCGGAATCTTCATGAAGTCTTGTTCTCCAGAATCACTGCTCATCATTCACTACCAACATTGTTCAAATATTGTCCCTTAGGTCAATGTTGGCCCAATCTTGGGGCTACCTAGCTATAATCTTAAATCTATGGTAATCAGGTGAGCGATAAAGGGCCGATATTGACCCTCTTGTTACAATAAATCTAATCATGTCTCCCCCAATATACTGGGGAGACATTTTGTTTTGTGCGTGACGTCCGTCTGTCCGTCTGTTTTTCCATGTGTTTTCCATTTTACATGGAATTTTTGTCTTTGCGGTTCCTCCAAGACCTTTGCTTGGATTTTAATGAAACTTCATAGGATTGATCAGCAGTATGCCAATTTGTGCGTATATGTTTCGTTGATGATTTTCTGAAGAAATGTTTAACATGGAATTTTTTTCTGCGCGGTTTCATTTAAACCTTTGTTAGGATTTTCATAAAACTTCATAGGATTTATCAGCACCATGCCTAATTGTGCATATCTTATTCCTGTTCCGGTTTGATGATTATCTGCACAGTTTATGGACTTGATATTTTTACATGGAAAATGCCCACGTGGAGGGGGTGGGGGAGACATCAGTTTTTGTATCAAAAACAATTCCAGTTAATATTCATGATGTCATTTTTTCTTACATGAATATTCATGAAGTAAAGGGTTAAACAGTATCATCTGAAAATATAAAACTCTGCAGGTCATTGCATATTAACTCATTACTTCATAGGCTATTTTTAGATACAACCTCTTTGAATAAATCTACCGAAAAGGAGCGTTAACTAGAGAAAAGGAAATTATAGAATTTTGGAATTTGAAACCATTGTGATAAATAGAGCATTTGCTCCTATAGGAGCAAATGCTCTATTTATCACAATGGTTTCACAAAGTGACTTTTACAGAGTCGCCAAAAGTCATCAATATGAGGGAATGGGTTAACCCTTTACCTGAACAAACACCTTTGCATGTCTTTCCAAATGCAATATACCCTAAATCTGATGGCTCCTGTAGAAACAGCTTAGCCAGGTTCTGCTCTTTTTGCAAATGGAATATAGATCTGATTGTACAGTTTCTTCCGTGGCCGAAAACCCTCAGTTCATTTGCCATGTATAATAAAAAATCAGCTGATTAATGTTCATTATGTTGTTATTTCTTACATGAATATTTAACAGAAAACGTGTTAAAACACATGTATATAGGCATACAAGTCGCCTTAAAACCCATTAAAATGATCCCTAATCATCGACAAAACACTTCAGTGAGAATACAGATGAGAATGAAGCAATTATGCAATGACGTTATTCCTTTTGAATGCAGGGACACCCATACTGGCATTTGCAAACAGTGTATACTTTGATCAGAGAACTCCTAGAGGAGCCCTTTCACCTGGATCTGTCCTGTATGCCATTCAAAATATTCTGGCAAAGGTGTAACTTCAGGACTGATCAAAGTATACTTCATGACTAATCAAAGTATACCTCATGACTAATCAAAGTATACTTCATGACTAATCAAAGTATACTTCATGACTGATCAAAGTATACTTCATGACTATTCAAAGTATACTTCATAACTAATCAAAGTATACTCCATGACTAATCAAAGTATACTCCATGACTGATCAAAGTATACTCCATGACTGATCAAAGTATACTCCATGACTAATCAAAGTATACTCCATGACTGATCAAAGTATACTCCATGATTGATCAAAGTATATTCCATGACTGATCAAAGTATACTACACGACTAATCAAACTTGAAAGTATACTTCATGACTGATCAATCTGATTTGGGAATGTGGCGTCTTATCGCTTATGCTAAGGGCGACCAGACTCGCATTTGCAAACAGCTTGGATCCACATGAGACGCCGAGTAACTCTGTGTCTAATTATCAGGATCCAAGCTGTTAGACGCTCGGTCAACAGTTTCTCAAACGCTTGTGCGAATCGGATGTAAATATGCAACAGATCAGAGTTTTGGCAACATTTGTTTTCAGTATCGTAAGGATGAAAGAGCAGATGCATTGAAAAATAGTGGGTTACCTGTTTGCGTGCTACGTAATTACTGTCAGCTCATAATTTCTCTGTTTGCTTACGATATCATATAATGTAGATATGATTCTATAATTTGTCATGCCCATCATTTCCTGTATCCATGTGTTATTATGTCTCCCCCCCCCCCCCCCCCCCCCCCCCATATTTATATGAACAGAACAGAACAGAACAGAATTTTATTTCAACTTGTACATAAGCGTACCTCGTTGATACATACATTGTATAATAACATATATGTATAATGGTCACATAACATGCAAAAAATCTCATATATACGAACAGAGCAAAATATCACACAAAGATATCTTTACGTAGATTAAACATTGCAATGCAATATACTTGTATAAGGTTTTTAAAGATGACATTAGTCATAATTTCTTTACAAAAATTAGTGCAGAAGATACTTGTTTTGTTATTTATCACAAAGTAAGTGGAAGTTTTGAAATGAGCTTATACTGTATTTCCAGCTAACAAAATTCGTCTTTCAAGAGCAGACTTGATATATATATGGGGGAGACATATTGTTTTCGTGAGAGTTGTCTGTCTGTCTGTCCGTCTGTCCGTCCGTCACACTTTTTGTCCGGACGATAACTTCAATATGCCTAATGCCAGTTGATTGAAACTTCATATATGGAAAGAGCATAATGAGAGGAAGTGTCATGCACAAGGTCCATAACTCTGGCTTCACTAATATAGGAGTTATTGCCCCTTGTAAAAAAAATTCACACTTTTTTGTCCGGACGATAACTTCAATATGCCTGATGCCAGTTGATTGAAACTTCATATATGGAAAGAGCATAATGAGAGGAAGTGTCATGCACAAGGTCCATAACTCTGGCTTCATTAATATAGGAGTTATTGCCCCTTGTAAAAAATGCACACTTTTTTGTCCGGACGATAACTCCTGTATGGCTCATGCCATTGGATTGAAACTTCATATATGGAAAGATTATGACGAGAGGAAGTGTCATACACAAGGTCCATAACTCTGGCTTCATTAATAATGGAGTTATTGCCCTTGTAATTTTTTCACAAATTTTTTGTCCGGGCGATAACTCCTATATGTCTCATGCCATTGGATTGAAACTTCATACATGGAAAGATCATGATAAGAGAAAGTGTCATGCTTTAGGTCCATAACTCTGGCTTCACTTATATTGGAGTTATTGCCCTTTGTAAAAAAACACACACTTTTTTGTCAGGATGATAACTCCTATATGGCACATGCCATTGGAGTGAAACTTCATACATGGATTGATCATGATAAGAGAAAGTGTCATGCATAAGGTCCTTAACTCTGGCTTCAATAAATTTAGAGTTATTGCCCCTTGTACATTTGTTTAACGCTTTCTTGTCCGGATGATAACTCCTACATGGTTCTTGCCATTGTATTGAAACTTTATACATGGAAAGAGCATGATGAGAGAAAGTGTCATGAACAAAGGCCATAACTCTGGCTTCAATACTTTTGGAGTTATTGCCCTTTGTTACATTTTTTGTCCGATCAATAACTCCTGTTCGACTGATGCTATTGGAATAACATTTCATTTATGGAAAGAGCATGATGAAAGTAAGCGTCATGCACAAGGGCCATAACTCTGGTATCAATATTTTGTAAGTTATTAGCTGTTATCATTTTCTTCTTGAAAAATGTGGTGTGGAAAGCGCATAATGAGGGGAAGTATCAATCATCAAGTCCATAACATTTTTAGTGATTTCCCTTTACATATTGTTTTTATTAGAGGGGAGACATCAGTTTTTGTGACAAAAACCTCTAGTTATAACTATTAATCTAATTAATATTAATGATGTCAATTTGTTCTTACATGAATATTCATGGAGTAAATGGTTCAAAAACTACAGGCAGAGTGTACTGTCAAACAGTTTGCGTTTTATTGGCTGCAGCAGCCGCAGCCACACTTCGATAAAAATTCAAAATGACCATGATTTACTGCGAGACTAGTTTTTAGATTTACACTCCAGAAAAAATGCAGCTGCAACATTTTTCACTGTGCTCACTTAGCCTCACTAATGCCCAAGAACTCTTTGGTCATTTGCAGTCCAGCATAATGTACTCCAAATACCTTCTGCACTCTGAGCAATTAATATCTGCATGTAGTGTCATCTGCGGCAAATATTCTTTCTTCCATATCTTTTCAAAAACAAATGTCAGGGTGATAAACAGTTTGAACCTTGATGAGGTGCCAAGTTACTTGGCGTCTCATCTGGATCGAGACTGTTTGCAAAGGTTATTATAGATCCTAACATATATCGGTATATTTTCACTTTCAGGTATATAACACATTTTGAGCCAGTTAAACAAACATATAACTTATCAGGGGCAATAACATTTTAGGAAATCAAAGGACACAAGTCACACAACTCAAATGATCATTATGTTACCTTGACATGGTGTGAAACAATTACTAAAAATAGATGACTCCTGCTTGATCTGTGAAGAAGATACATAATGGCATATATTTGCAAGGATTTAAGTCTCGAGAGCATCAAGGTAAGCAACTCTAATAATTTTTAATGTCATAAATTACCTATCAATCTCTAAATATGTTCCTTGACATTTTCAAAGGAAGTTTTCATTTATGTAACTACTGACACAAACAAAATCTTGAATTGACACAATTCAACAAGGTACAAATCATCATAATTTTAACTATTTTAACGCATATTTTAACTCATCAAGGGCAATGCCTTCAAAATAACAAGAGATAGGGAACTGAAATCACAAAGGTTTACAACAATTCATGCTGGTAAAACATTTCTGTGATGTTTCAAGAGTATAGCCCTATTAGATTTATATTTATGTGTGGCTTAAAAGTTCGTTATAAACTACAACACATTCCAACTTGTCAAGTGCAACAACTCCAAATTAAAACTAGGGACAGGGAAATGAAATTATAAAGATGCAAAATAACTCACGCTGGGCAACGTGCCTGTGCAATTTCAAGACCCTAGCCACATTAATTTCAAAGTTATGAGTGCTTATCATTAATGTATTCGGAAACAATAATTCCAAAATTATCCGGGGAAGAAACCGCAAATATAAAGGTGCACAACAGCTCATGCTATGCAATAATATGAAGTTTCTAGACTCTGGCCATGTTAAATTCGGAGATATGTGCGGCTCAAAGATCGTAATAAACTATGACAAAGTCCAACTTGGCAGGGCCAATATAACTCCAAAAAGAAGGAATTCAAAATATGGAGGTGCACACCAACTCATTCTGGGCAATATTCTTGTAAAGTTTAAAGAATCTTGCCTAAACGATTTCTGAGTTATGGGTGCAGCAAAATTTGTCATTAATTATCGCATATTCAAATTATTCAGGGACAATAACTCAAAAACTACCAGGGGAGAACTGAAAATATGGAGGTACACAACAACTTATACTGGGCAACATTCCTGTGAAGTTTCAAGATTCTAACCTTAACTGTTTTTAACAGTTTTTTGAGTTACGCGTGCCGCAACATCTGTGACAGACAGACAAACGGAAGGACAACTCTGGCAAAAACAATATGCCCCATATACAGTACATTTGGTGGAGACATTTATAATGATAACGTAGTAGGAATTTACTTCACTTTTATGCACACTTTTTAGGGTCAGGTTGTTATATCGTACATGAGGTCAGTTTTTTATACGTAAGGGGAGTCATTGTACTACGCATAGTACTCGGTCATAGTAATATAACCGGTGTCATAGTACAGTATAATAAATCGACCCCTCGGTCGATCTACTACGGGGGTCAGTTTGTTATATTAGGGGTAAGAATTTTATATGTAAGGGGTTCATAGTACTACGACTCCCCCAGTTATAGTACTATGACCAGGGGTCATAGTGCTATATAGTAAATCGACCCCCGGTCGTCGATCTACTACGGGGGTCACTACGGGGGTCACTTTGTTATATCAGGGGTCAGAATTTTATATGTAAGGGGGTCATATACTATACGACTCCCCCGATTATAGTACTATGACCGGGGGTCATGGTACTATATAATAAATCGACCCCCGGTCGATCTACTACGGAGGTCACTTTTCCTCATTACACCGGCTCCGCCCCTCTAAATCCGCGCCTGATAACCAGGTACTTTACTTCATATTCTAGTATTAGACAATAACAATCCAGTATAACTTTGTTTATTAGTCTCATTTGAACAGAACAGAAAAATCAAACAAATGTATTTAGTGATTTATGTCTATCCTACCTACGAGAATATCAAATAATCTGGCATTTCTGTAGCACAACAAACACTGAGAAACTGGAAAAATCCAATATAGAGCCCTAAAGATTGTTTTTAAGGATTATACATCATAATATGAAACACTCCTCTATAAAGTAAATCTTACTACCTTACATCTCAACAGGATGAGATATATTGCTATCGAAACTTTTAAATGCATGAATAATTTGTCACTAGACTATTTACAATCACTAGTTGAATGTTCTAACTGCTTTCAGATCTCAGAATATACTGGAGATCCCAAATGTACGAACAGTAAGGTATGGGACAAGTTCATTTAGATTTGAGGCCGTCAGGGTGTGGAACAATTAACCTTCCAAACAACAAAAGAACAGTCGATATATACAAAGACTTCCTAAGACTGGTCCACACCTGGACAGGCCCCAAGTGTAAATGTGCAATGTGCATGCAAACCTGACTGGTATTTGCTCCATGTTTTATTTGCTTTCTGCATATGTGCTTCTAGCTTTGCATGTTTTTGTATATACATGTATACAACAGGTATTTTTCTTATAATTTTATTAATTTATACCTATCTATCTATCTACGGTTACTGACTACATGTACCCCTCTTTCGAGTGTTGCAGTCAGGGAAATGCACGTCGGAGTATTAGTAAGGAAAAGTGAGAGTTTAAGAAACCTGGCTATAGATAATGTCAGGTAGGGTGAAGCTTAAGAATAAGTGTCGGGTTTAAAATGTTATTGAGTGTAGGAAGAATAAAAGCTAGGGTAGGTTAAAACCATTGCTCTCAAGACTAGTACTGGATGTTTACTACTGCTCTTTTGAACTGATCCAGTTCAGAGAGGGTAGCAATTTCACAAGGAAGCTGATTCCATAACCTGATACAATGGGGGTAAAATGAGAACTTATGGTAATCAAGTCTTACTTGGATTAGCCTGAGGGAAGGTGGATGCATGTGTCGGGTAATGCGTGTAGGTGTATGAATGTATGGTGGGAGTGTGATTGCTACAATGTTATGATATATATCACACTCGAAAGAGTAGAAAAGTCATGTTTTACCCATCTGATGACATATCTCTGGACCTGCTCAATTTTATTGATGTTGGATTTTGTGTGAGGGCTCCAAATGGTAGAAGCATACTCCAACTGTGGCTGGACCAGGGACTTGTATGCCAGCTCTCTTACTCTCTGATTCCTTGTAGGTATGTTCCTTTTAATGAAGTCAAGAGATCTATTAGCACTGGTGGTGATGTTGGAGATGTGGGTGTTGTAGTTTAGATCATAAGAAAGAGTAAGTCCAAGATAGTTTGCGTTAGAGACTGATTCTAGGACCTGGCCATGGAGATAGTAATTTTTTTCATGACAGTTCTGTTCCTGGTGATGTGGAGCACCTGAAATTTTGAAGGATTGAACTCCATGTCCCAGTCTTTCTCCAATACTTGTAGTCTGTCAAGATCATCTTGGAGTGCCTTAGAATCGGAGAGAGAGTTGATCGTCAAGTAGACAGCAGTGTCATCTGCGAAAAGGCGATTTTGAGATGTGTAGATAGGTGAAGGAAGCTGGTTTATATAGATCAGGAAGCAGAGGGGACCGAGGACTGAGCCTTGAGGAACGCCAGAGGTGACGGGGACCTCTGTGGAACTGTCACTATCCAGAACTACAGTTTGGCTCCTACCAAGAAGAAAAGAACGAGTCCAGTTAAGGATTTGGGATGAGACTCCATATTCTTGGAGAGCAAAGATAAGTTTCTGGTGGTTAACCTTGTCGAAGGCCTTACTAAAATCTAAGAGGATCAGATCAGTTTGTTTACCAGAGGAAGTGGAATTGACAAGGTGGTCTGTAAGTTCAATGAGTTGTGTCTCACAGGAACGTCTCTCCCAGAATCCGTGTTGGAGTTCATAGAGAATGGTGTTTGTAGTGAAGTGTGTGGAAAGATGAGAAGCAACAATATGTTCGAGTGTTTTGCAGAGAATGCATGTTTACAAGTGAGATGGGTCGGTAGTTCGCCGGATCGCTTGTATCTCCCTTCCTGTAAAGGTTAAATGGGGCATACATTGGCCCTGGTCCAGCCACAGGGAACCTGGCCACTTGCAAGGGACTTTTGAAACAGGAGAGTGATGACGTCTGCCGGTTCGTTCCTCAACTCCTTAAGCACCACAGGTCGGATATGGTCCGCGGGCCTGCTGCTTTATTGGCTTTAAGGTTTGCAAGGAGTATGAGAACACCTGTTTTGCCAACAGAAATATCAGCCATCTGGGGGTACTTGCAGTAGGATTGTGGGTACAGGTGTCTCAGTTTCTGAAAACAGGTCTTTTTCAAGCTTAACCCTTTCCCTCATATTGACGACTTTTGACGACTCTGTAAAAGTCACTTTGTGAAACCATTGTGATAAATAGAGCATTTGCTCCTATAGGAGCAAATGCTCTATTTATCACAATGGTTTCAAACTACAAAATTCTAAAATTTTCCTTTTCTCTAATTAATGCTCCTTTTCGGTAGAATAATTCAAAGAGGTTGTATCTAAAAATAGCCTATGAGGTAATGGGTTAAGGATGAGGTACCTGAGAATACTGACTGGAACTGAGAGTTAAGGATGTTAGCCTATTCAGTATTGTTAGACTTGAGACAGCCTGTTGTTTGATCTCTGAGAGGGGAGACACTCTGAGAATCCTGTCTGGAGTTCTTTAGTAGGGAAAAGAGTTTCTTGGTGAAGAGACTACCGCCCGTGCCAATGTCTTCTGTGCCTGCAATGTCCAAAATATCCTCAAGGTAATCTTTGTAAGAACTTTTAATTTTTAATTATACCCCCCACAACGAAGTTTGGGGTGTATACTGGAATCAGGTTGTCCGTCTGTCCGTCTGTCCGTCCGTCCGTCTGTCCGTCCGTGGACACAATTTTGTCCGGCCTTCTTCTTCTACAGTTTTGCTTCAATTTTGTTGAAAGTTCATATATAGCCATATGACCATATAAACCTGTGTACCGCATATTTCCGTTAGGATCGGACAACTACTTCAGGAGTTATCTCCCCTTTTTAGTCCCCTACCAATGTTTTCCGGTTTTCTGGACTTTTTATGGAACTGACTTGAGATATCAACTCTATATTTAGTACAAAGCTAAATCTAGATAAGGTACAGCTTATATTACAATCTCAGTCCGGTTAAATAATTATTTCCAGAGTTATTGCCCTTGAACTTTAATTATTTTCTTCAAATTTGGGATTTCCCAGACTTTTTTTGGAAGTGATTGCAGATATTAACTTTATATTTGGCATAAAGCTTACTCTAGATGATTTACAGCTTAATTCCCAATCTCAGTCTGTTTGAATAATTTTTGCCAGAGTTATGGGCCTTGAACTTTATTTTTATGTCAAATTTTCAATTTTCCGATCTGTCTTTGGAAGTGGTTGCAGATATTAACTTCATATTTGACGTAAAAATAAATCTAGATGAGATACAGCTTAAGTTCAAATATCGGTCTGGTTGAATAATTTTTTGTCAGAGTTATGGTCCTTGAACTTAATAGGTACCTAGCTTTAGAACTTTGGATTTGACAAAAACCTCATGAAGGGGTCTTATATTATATTCTCTGAATTATTCTTCATTTTTAGCTCCACTTTTTCAAAAAGTGGAGGTATTGTCATGACCCTCTCGTCGGCGTCGGCGTTGGTTAACCTTTTTGTTAAGGTCCTTTTCTCAGAAACCATCAAAGATATTTGGTTCATATTTGGTATGTATGTTTACTATCACAAGGGGAACCCATTTCACAAGGGTAGGTAACTCTAAAATTAATTTTGTCATAGTTATGCCCCTTTTTCGTCTTAGAATTTTCATTGTTGGTGAAGTTTTATGTTCAGGTCCATGTCTCAGAAACTGTCCAAGATATTTGGTTCATCTTTGGTATACATATTAACTATTACAAGGGGGACCCATTTCACAAGGGTAGGTAACCCTAAAATTAATTTTGCTGTTGTTATCTCCCCTTTCTGACTTAGACTTCCACTACACTATCCAGCACTAAAGAAAGTGGAGCGCGCTGTCTGCGGACAGCTCTTGTTATTACATAAATTGGGTTGGGGCATGTATTGTTTTTAAATCTCTTCACGTTTCTGTATGTACATATGTTCAGATTGATGATAGGTGTTCTGACAAGCAGACAGGTGGGGGGGGGGGGGGTATTCGTTAGCCTTTGGCTTACAGTTCTAGTTTTATTTGGGCCTTGAGAGTTTTAAATTTCTTCCACTGAGCGGGACTACCTATGTGTGCCTTTACATTTTGGTATAGATGGTCTCTCTTTTTGATCATCTTCTTTGTGATATGAATTTTATACATGTCCTAGAATGTACTGTAATTAAGAGTTTGTATTGCAGAACTGTGATAAACATACTGTAATAATATTTGTTTTGCAGAACTGTGATACTTTTAACTCTGGTTTAAATAGGAAATCCCCTTGCTGTTGTGAGAAAATGTTGACGGGATCTCATTCGGGTTAACATTATTTTTTTTTACCTATCTCCCTGTTCCTAATTTCGTGATTTGTCGTTAGTAGGAAAAGGCTTTGGGCTAATGAGATATTTTTTGCTTTATAAACTTTTAATCAAGTTGGCTAATTCAGAGACATATGTATATATATGTCTCTGGCTAATCCATCTGTGATATACATGTATTCTAGTTCTGATAGATAACATAACTTTTGTGATAACATGTATGATAGACAAAAGACTGTGATATTACTTTTTTAACAGTACATTTTGCATCAGTTAGACCTGTATTTTTGCTTAATTACGTTTTATTTAGATGTTGTTTGCTTTTTCCCTTTGTGTTTTTTCCTTGTTTCTTTTTTTTACGTTTGCATGACACTGTACATTGTATATAATTTGGATTTTTATATCGGAAAATATCTCATGAGCTAATGTTATCTTTCATCTATATCCGAATTAAAATAAAAGTTCTTATGTCTTGTAGGAGGTGGGTGACTCCATGCCATTATACATAAAATTTATTTTCAGTACAATCTACCGTTTTATTTAATCAAAATACAATTTTAACATAAAACAAAAAAGAGCGAACCTATCAGGGATGAAAAATCCAGGGGCGAAGGTCTTGTCCTATATCCGTTTTGACTGGTAACCGAAATAATATCGTAAAAAATGTTCCCGATAATATGTGCGGTCGCAACCAGTCATTGTTTACATGTGATACCAAACAAAGTAGACAAAATGTGCCGCTGCTTGTCCAGAGTGCAGTTTCGGTAGGCATACCAATTCTTTATCACTCTCTTACCTCAAGATAGGGGAACAAATTTAGGGCAAAGTCAGAGCCTCATTTAAAATTAATGCTAAACTCATCATTACTTCTTAGAATCGTCGTGATGACTTTTATCAAGTTGAATGTTTTACTCAGCATGGTCTCACCGTCTATCGAACCTCTTAACCTTTGACCAGGAACAGAATTCGTTTACCGTGAATATTGAAGAATAAATAAATCAGTAGTTCAAAATAATCTTTTATACATACCATGAAACAATTAAGTAATTTTATTCTCATCTATTAATCTCCAAACAATCCAGTGTTCTCCACCACCCGCATAACAAAACAAAAATGGCTGCCAGAAAAAATATCACCTGCTTATCGAACCTTTAGTTTAGAAACTGTTTACTGTAACATAATACTCATAGTCACGTGATTTCACCATGGGCACGTGACCTTTGCATAAGCTGAAGGGGTCAGAGCTGTCAAACATTTTCAATGTGGTACACTTTTCAATTTATGTTGATATTCTATAACGTATTAAGAGTTGTCTCATGTTTAGCATAGTTGAAGGAAAAATAAACTGTATTGACCTGTTTATGACGCATATTTTGTTTTTAAAGCTACGAGACGTTGTTTAGAGACAAAGCAACTGTACTCATGATCTTATGACGTAGTGTGCACTTGTTCATTCGTAAAAACACAAAAAAATGAAAGGTTCAGAAAACAGGCGAGGTTCGATAGAAGGCGAGTCTACGATATATCTGGTATTATACTCTAAATGGTGATCTCAAGCTACTTTTGATTTTAACGATATCCAGACTGTACACAGGCATTAAGACAGATTTAGGTTAGGACACACCTAATGATTCCTGTCGGGTCACAGGCGTTAGGCTCATGAAATATGTCTAAAATAGGTTAAAATGTCCCTAAATTGACGTTTTGTAACATTTTAGCTGAAAAAAATCAAGCTTGGGGCATTTTGAGACAAAGCTGAAATTTCGTATATTCTATATAAGAGAAAGGCAAATAACTCTCAGGCCATCAGATACACGGGTGCTCTGCTTCAACTGCAATTATTTTCGACCGGAGCGGAATTTTCCCATAAAACAAAGATTATATAAAAAGAAAAATGTTTTATCTACACACTGGTACCAAATATCCCATACTTTGTCTCCGTTTTAGTGAGTTCGAGGGGCAAATACCTTCAGAAAACCATGTTTTTTATTTAGTCGGAAACGATATAGTTGGCGACCAAGTGCTCGATTACACTAAAATCCCTATTCGGGAGCGAAACTGAGGCTTCTTTCTGGTAGATCCTGATGAGAAATGATGAAATATTTTCAAAGGGATTCTTACATTCCGGTGACATCGCATTTTATTGCAGCAGATCCGATTAAATGTTTTCGGACAATTCCGAGGACCAGAAATGGCTACTTTCATTTTTAACGTGTCAAGTGCTCAGAAGAATACATACTGGTTCTCCACTTCGCCGTGCACTATCACGAAGAAAGAGGGGTTCCATAATTTGAATGTTTACATAATTGACAGGTCGAATAGACGCTTCGCTGGGCAAAGTGGTGGAGTCTGTTAGCGTTGAAGTGTTGGAAAAGATATAATTGGATCTGTGGCAGAAGAATGCATTGTCACCGGTATGTGAGATTCTTTTTGAACATGTTTCATCATTTCTCATCAGGATCTACCAAAACAGAGCGTCAGATTCGCTCCCGAATAGGGATATGGGATATTTGGTACCAGCGTGTAGATAAAACTTTTTTTTTTCTTTCTATATAATCTTTGTTTTGTGGGAAAATTCCCCGCCGGTCGAAAATAATTGCAGCTGAAGCGGAGCACCCGTGGATCGGATGGCCCGAGAGTTATTTGCCTTTCTCTTATATAGAATATAGGAAATTTCAGCTTTGTCTCAAAACGCCCCAAGCTTTATTTTTTCGGCTCCAAATGTTACAAAACGTCAATTTAGGGACATTTTAACTTTTTTAGACATATTTCATGAGCCTTACGCCTGTGTGTCGGGTTGGATATTCTTCCAAAATATGACATAATTCTTAAATAAAGACATGCAGTAGTATTTATGTATTAAATGTATGTACCTGACAAGAGAACTTCTGAAGAGAGTTATTTTGTGGTTGCTTTTAATCCACTTAATGCGTTTCCTCGTAGCGCTTACAGTAACCCCTATATGGCACTGGTGTGTATACACTCGCATCGCGTGACAACAACAGTGTGGGTTTTTGAACATATCTGATGTCAGTTGTTGTTTGAATGACGCAATTGCCACAAAAGTGCAGATTTACATTGAAAATTAGGTCCAATATGTCCAGATTGCAAATTAGAAAATTAACGATTTCCACGTACCCCGTATTTGACATATTGTCATGAGACTGTAAGACTGCAACCATCACAAAATTAGCATGCTGTCTTCAAAGTAACAGCTCGTCCGAAATGACCAAGGAATTGGGTCCGAAACGACTTGGGTCCGATATGACCCGACACCATTCAGAGTTTTACAATCAGAAACTTCTGGACCCATTACCAAACGTCTTCAAATGAGTTAAATCTATACTATATTATATAGGATCCCTTATAATATATATTACTATCCCTAACAATGTATTTATATGCAAGACTGACTCTACTCTTTTCCGTGTCACACTTTCATGAGAAAATCTAAGAATAGATTATGAGGGAATTCGGAATGGCCTGTAACTCGAAGTTTGTTATTCTCGATATATGTTTTAGTTACCTGCTGAAATGGGTTTATTTAGGAATAAAATAACTTGTTTTTGCTTTTTGTTATACTAGTAGACAGTTCTTCATGGAATGGAATTTTTTAGGAATATAAATTAGCAGTCTGTATTCTGGATTAATACGCAGTATTAACTGATGAAAACACAATTTACTACTAAATACTAGCACAGATGCATATGCAAATTACAATATAACATATTTCCTAATTGGTGAAAATCTTGGAACAAGAATGACACTAGACAGCTACTGCTGAAAAACTACTCGCTGCTTTACTCTCTTTATTAATAATAGGAGAAATCATTTACCAGATAGACTTTTTTCTCTTAAACTATTCGCTGCTACACTTCATGATGCATTCTTGAGAAACTTGCCACTACCTATTAGGCTGTTACTCATAGCAGAAATAAAATTGGTATTCCATAGAATGATCGCCCCCTTCTGGGGGGCGATCAAATACATGTTTTAAAACATTTGCAAACAGAGTAGACCCAGATCAGACTGCACCTCTTCCTCTTCTTCCTCTTCAATAATGGCTATCCGTCAATTACTGAAAGATTATGGCCATGCATGGGGGTTAAAAAAGAGATAGATTGTCATGTCTCCCAGGCTACTTAGTCCGCCCAGGAGGGCATGGCAATAGTGAATATTTAAAAGCAAACAGACCTACTCTAGCCGTAATGCATTTTTATCAGGCTACATGTATATGCAGACTGTGTGTATGGTGAAGAAAAAAGTGTTATTAGTCACCTATCTGTTTGCTGATGGAATGTGATAGATTTGATCTTTTCTAATACGACTACAATGGCCCTTTTTATACGCACGTTTGAAACAACAGGACGTATTCTGGAATGGCACTGTCTGTCTGTAACATCTCTAACTCAAATTCCGCTTGGTGGATCCTTGCCAAATTTAACAACAATGTTTAGCTGGACATGCTACAGTAGCATGCCCAGTCCTGGTACATATATCCTAGGTCAAGGTCACACAATTGGACTTAGAATTTGTGTTTACCAAAACTGTTAACCTGGTTGACTGTCTGTAACATCTCTAACTCAAGTTCTGCTTGGTGGATCCTTCTCAAAGCAAAAATATTAACCTCAATTTATGTGGAACACATTTTTGTAAGTCCACTTATTTACATAACCCTTTGCGGTAAAGTTTTTAAACTTGGAACACTTGTTCACCATCACAATCTTCACCTGTAGGCAAAAGTACATAACTCTGTCAAGCATTTTGACAGAATTATGCACCTTTTTAACTTAGAATTTTTGGTTAAGGTTTTTGTTAAAGTCCACTAATTTACATATATAACCCTTTGACATAAAGCTTTGAAACATGGAACACTTGTTCACCATCACACCTTCATCTGTAGGCAAGAGTACATAACTCTGTCAAGCATTTAGACAGAATTATGGCCTTTTTTAATTTAGAATTTTTGGTTAAAGTTTTTAGTTAAAGTACGCCAATTTACAACCCTTTGAGATTATAAAGCCTTAAATTTAAAGTTGTCCGTACAATTGGACTTAGAATTTGTGTTTAGCATTTGCATCTAGCAAATACTTTGACCTCAGTTTTTGTTGAACAAACCTCGACGGGCATATATTGTGCCCACTGGCACTTTTGTTCTTATATGGCTACAATGTCCCACCTTCCATTTTTCATTATGTCTCCCCCATTTATGGGGAGATATATTGTTTTTGCCAGAGTTGTCTGTCTGTCCGTCCGTCTGTCCGCACTCACCAAAGGGTAGTTGTGTGACTTTTTCTAACTAGTCCCACAAGTAAAATCATTAACCTGGCCATCTCTTGTGACATTAACCTGGCCATTTCTTGTGACATTAACCTGGCCAGTTGTGGGACATAGGGTTAGGGTTAGCTTCCAGATCATTCTTTTCCAAAGTTAGAGCCAAAAATAGTTTTTCTTGTGGGACTAGTCACACAAGAAAAGATCAAAGGAAAAAGTCACACAACTACCCATCCGTTAGCGTCTGTCCGTCCGTCCGTCTGTCTGTCTGTCCGTCACAAACTTGTGTCGCGCGTATCTCTGAAACCAGTTGGACTAGAGTCACCAAACTTCACAGGAATGTTCACCAGCATGAGTTGTTGTGCACCTAGGGTTTTTGAATTGTCTCCCCCTGATAATTTTGGAGTTATTGCCCCTGATGACTTAAAATTAGAAAAACTTTGTGTCGCGCGTATCTCTGAAACCGCTAGTACTAGAGTCACCAAACTTCACAGGAATGTTCACCAGCATGAGTTGTTGTGCACCTATGGTTTTTGAATTATCTCCCCCTGATAATTCTTGAGTTATTGCCCCTGATATGAATACTTAAATTTATACAAACTTTGTGTCGTGCGTATCTCTGAAACCAGTAGGGCTACAGTCACCAAACTTCACAGGATTGTTCACAAGCATGAGTTATTTTGCTCTTGGGTTTTTTGAATTGTCTCCCCCTGTTAACTTTGGAGTTACTGCCCCTGATGACTTAAAATTAGACAAACTTTACTTAGTGTCGTGCATATCTCTGAAACCACTAGGGCTAGAGTCACCAAACTTCACAGGAATGTCGACCAGCATGAGTTGTTGTACAACTGGGATTTTTGAATTGTCTTCCCTTGATAACTTTGGAGTTATTGCCCCTGATATGATTACTTAAAATTAGAGAAACTTTGTGTCATGCATATCTTTAAAACCACTAGGGCTAGAGTTACCAAACTTCACAGGAATGTTCACCAGCATGAGTTGTTGTGCACCTGGGTTTTTTAAATTGTCTCCCCCTGATTATTATTGAGTTACTGCCCCTGATATGTTAACTTAAAATTAGAGAAACTTTGTGCAGCACGTATCTCTAAAACCAGTAGGGCTAGAGTCACCAAACTTCACAGGAATGTTCACCAGCATGAGTTGTTGTGCATCTGGGTTTTTTAATTGTCTCCCCCTGATAACTTTGGAGTTACTGCCCCTTTTGACTTAAATAAGAGAAACTTTACTTTGTGTCACATGTATCTCTGAAACCACTAGTACTAGAGTCACCAAACTTCACAAGAATGTTGACTAGCATGTGTTTTTGTGTACCTGGGGCTTTTGAATTGTCTCCCCCTGACAATGTTGGAGTTATTGCCCCTGATGACTTAAACATTAGACCCAGATAAGTTTGGAGTTACAGACATTACACTTGTGTATTGGAAAGAGGATGGGAGGGGGAGACATCTGTTTTTGTGACAAAAACAAACCTCTAGTTATAACTGTTTTGCCCATGAATATTCAGTAGGTAGTAAAATCTGGAATAAGCATAGAAGAGGGAAAGGGTTAAGCAAACAGAGCAGACCCAGATGAGACAGGTAAGAGCTGTTCAGGGTCTGCTGTGTTTGGTTGTGACCTGATATCATATAGATCCATTTCTGCAATTTTTGTTGAAGCCAAAAATTCCTTGAAAAGTTTACATTAATGTAACTGGGTATTTTTATAATGAAACATACCCACTCAGACCGGGATCGAACCCGGGTCGCCAGGCTCGCAGTTATGCACTCTACCATGTTGCCATAAAAGCGTGCTTGTAGAGCAAGGCCATACAAGTGATGATTAACTTACACACTGTGACATAATATACTCCCCCAGCAAGTTAAAATTCGTCCCGAATTTTTATGGATATGAGAACTACTGGGAATCAAAGTCGGAGCTCTTACAGTCCCAGTGCCTGTTTGGCGCAAAATGTAACCAGGTGTTTTTATAAAGAAACATACCCACTCAGACCCGGGATCGAACCGGGCCGCCAGGTTCACAGTCATGCACTCTACCATGTCGCCATAAAAGTGTGCTTGTACAGCAAGGCCATATGTACAAGTGATGATAAACCTACACACTGTGACATTAATGACATTTAGCTAATAAATTTCCATGGTATTGAAAAGGAAAAAGGTTAACATGTGCGTCAGGCTGCTAGTTCATATATGTAGCCGGGTAGAGATCGTGGTGAAACAGTTGATAGACTTTACTTTGTGGCTTGGTAGCTCAGTCGGTAGAGTATTGGCATGGTAAGTCAGAGGCCCTGGGTTCTAGTCCCTTTTTCACCATGTTACATTTGGCTCCCAAGGTAAATAACCCACAGGGTGATTTATATGAAGATAATATGAAGATTATATGAAGATAATTTGTAATAATAAGAAACTCGTGGAGTATTCTTTGAGTAAGAATTCGGGACAAATTCTTGTGTAGAGGGTGTGTGTGTAGCCGGGTAGAGATTGTGGTGAAACAGTTGATAGGCTTTACTATGTGGCTTTGTAGCTCAGTCGGTAGAGTGTTGGCATGGTAAGCCAGAGGCCCTGGGTTCGAGTCCCAGTTGTATCACAACTTTTTCACCATGTTACATACATATAACTATAGTGATTTACAATATAGTGTGCCGCTGACCATCATACCTATCTCTTCACGTATGTAGGTAAGGTGTTTTTGCCAAGGATTTCACACTATTGAATCATATTTTAGTTGCGGATGGGCATTATCATTTATGCTGATGTTTTGGTGTTTGGTTTTATTTCTTTCAGATAGGTGAATATTAAGTCCTTGAGTGGTTCCTAAATATGGGAAGTGCTCAAGTCAAGCCAAGCAAGACAATTAAAGTACAAGAAGCTCCTATATTCTATTCAACTAACAGACCAATCATGGAATCAGACGAGCAGGAGATTGACAATTCTGGTAGAAGAACCGATTATGATACTGAGCCTTCTAGACCAGTAGAGGATATGAGTGATAAAGAAAAGAAACAGGACTCTAAAACTGGTAAACAGACGGAAGAGAAAGATGATGATGATGACACAGCAGGTGCAGGGGACAACACTGGAGAAGCTGAGGCAAAGAAAGAACCGAAGCTTGAACTCACATCTGAGGAAATGGAAGTGTATCAAAATGACAATATTGCTAGATTTGAAGAGTTGATTAAAGGAGCTCAGAGTAAAGACAGTCTTACTAATGCAGAGGGTGAGTTTAACAGTGAATTAAAGGCAGTTGTGATGAAGATGTACAGACTGTATTTTCAGATGAATAAAATAAAGAAAGTCTCACTGGCAGTGCTGAAAAAATGGCGAAAAAGAGTGGCAGCAGTGACAATGGAGACAAAAACAATGGACATGATGTGTGAGATCATCATTCAGACTTATCCAGATCGATGGCTAAAGGAAGATGATAGTGTGAACTACTTGTTTAAATTTACTGTGTTGACACTTCAGAACTTTTGTGATGCCTCAAGTGAGCTTTCAGTTGCTGTTGTTAATTACCCAGGTTTATGTGAGAAGCTGAAGGAGATCCTGCAGGACAGGAAACAAGATTACATAAACAAGACACAGTCTGTAAGTAGTTTGCTTGTCTGTGCCTTAATCGTCCCATCTCTATTTGTTTTTACTTTCTTTTACTCTTTTTAGCTCACCAGAGCACAAAGTACTCAGGGTGAGCTTTTGTGATTGCCTGATGTCCGTCGTCGTCCGTCCGTCGTCCCGCGTCAACAATTTGAACCTTTAAAAATCTTCTCCTCTGAATCTACAGGGCTCTCAGCTTTCATCTTTCGTACATAGCATCACCTATAGGTCCTCTACAAAAGTTAAATGCCCCTGGGGTCAAAATTGGCCCCGTCCCAGGGGTTGGAAGTTTTCAATAGAAACATATAGTAAAACTTTGAAAATCTTCTCCTCTGAAACCAGAAGGTTCTCAGCTTTCATATTTGGCACATAGCATCATGTTCAGGTCCTCTACAAAAGTTATATAAATTATGACCCTGGGGTCAAAATTGGCCCCTCCCCAGGGGTGGGAAGTTTTCAATAGAAACAAATAGTAAAATCTTTGAAAATCTTCTCCTCTGAAACTGGAAGGCGCTCAGCTTTCATATTTGGCACAGAGCATCATGTTCAGGTCCTCTACAAAAGTTATATTAATTTTGGCCCTGGGGTCAAAATTGGCCCCGCCCCAGGGGTGGGTAGTTTTCAGAATAGAAACAAATAGTGAAATCTATGAAAATCTTCTCCTCTGAAAGTGAAAGGCTCTTCATCTTTCATATTTGGCACAGAGCATCATGTTCAGGTCCTCTACAAAAGTTATATAAATTATGTCCCTGGAGTCAAAATTGGCCCCGCCCCAGGGGTGGGCTGTTTTCAGTGTAAACAAATAGTGAAATCTTTGAAAATCTTCTCCTCTGAAACTGGAAGGCTCTCTGCTTGCATATTTGGCACAGAGCATCATGTTCAGGTCCTCTACAAAAGTTATATAAATTATGCCCCTGGGGTCAAAATTGGCCTGCCCCAGGGGTGGGAAGTTTTCAATAGAAACATATAGTGAAAACTTTGAAAATCTTCTCCTCTGAAACTGGAAGGTTCTCAGCTTTCATATTTGGCACAGAGCATCATGTTTAGGTCCTCTACAAAAGTTATATAAATTATGGCCCTGGGGTTAAAATTGGCCCGCCCCAGGGGAATGCAGTTTTCAATAGAAACAAATAGTGAAATCTTTGAAAATCTTCTCCTCTGAAACTGGAAGGCGCTCAGCTTTCATATTTGGCACAGAGCATCATGTTCAGGTCCTCTACAAAAGTTTTACTAATTATGGCCCTGGGGTCAAAATTGGCCCGCCCCAGGGATGGGTAATTTTCAGTAGAAACATATAGAGAAAACTTTGAAAATCTTCTCCTCTGATTGTCTGGTGAGCGCTTCAGGGCCATTCTGGCCCTCTTGTTTACTCTTTTTGCATCTGTCCTGATTCCTCCTTTCCTTTCTCTTTACCTTTACAAATGTTTTTAGTTAAATATTAACCCATTACCTTATACCGGTAGACTATTTTTTAGACCCATTATCTCAGTTGATTTTTAGACCCAACCTCTTTATATAAATCTACTGAAACGGAGCATTTACTACAAAAAAGGAACATTTTAGAATTGTGTAGTTTTAAAACCATTGAGATAAACAGAACATTTGCTACTATTGAGCAAATGCTCTATTAATTACAGTGGTTTCAAAATATTTTGAAAAAGTAACTAACATATAGGCGTCAAACGGTGTCAATATGAGGAAATGAGTTTAACCCTTTATATACAGTAAAAACTCGATACTAAGATATTTTAGTAATGGAGAATTTATGTCTTTGTAGACAGATGGCTGCTTAATGCAGAGTGAAAGTCATGCAGAAAACTCCTGGATGAGCTTTCTGCATGACTTTCACCCTGCATCAATCTGCCACCTGTGTTAAAGATCAATAATGGTAGATATTTGAGTGTTCGCAATATCGAGTTTTTATACGCCCGTTTGAAAAAACGGGACGTATTATGGAATGGCGCTGTCTGTCCATCTGGTTGTCTGTCTGTCTGTCCATCTGTAACATCTCTAACCCAAGTTCCGCTTGGTGGATCCTTCTCAAATTTAGCCACAATGTTTATCTAGCGTTATCAAAAATGTTAACCTGTCTGTCTGTCTGTAACATCTCTAACTCAAGTTCCGCTTGGTGGATCGTTCCCAAATTTAACAAAATGTTTATCTAGACATGCTACAGTAGCCTGCCAAGTCCCGGCTCATTTATCCAAGGTCAAGGTCGCTTAATTGGACTTAGAATGTGCGTTTAGCATTTGCGTTAAGCAAAAATGTTAACCTCAATTTATGTGGAACAAGTCCACTTATTTACATAACACTTTGTGATAAAGCTTTGAAACTTGGAACACTTGTTCACCGTCACAACCTTCACCTGTAGGCAAGAGAAAATAACTCTGTCAAGCATTTTGACTGAATTATGCCCCTTTTTAACTTAGAATTTTTTGTTAAGGCTTTGTTAAAGTCCATTTATTTACATAACCCTTTGATATAAAGCTTTTAAACTTAGAACACTTGTTCACCGTCACAACCTTCACCTGTAGGCAAGAGAAAATAACTCTGTCAAGCATTTTGACCGAATTATGCCCCTTTTTAACTTAGACTTTTTTGTTAAGGCTTTGTTAAAGTCCATTTATTTACATAACCCTTTGAGATAAAGCTTTTAAACTTGGAACACTTGTTCACCATCACAATCTTAACCTGTAGACAAGAGTACATAACTCTTTCAAGCATTTTGACAGAATCATTCCCCTTTTTAACTTAGAATGTTTGGTTAAGGCTTTGTTAAAGTCCATTTATTTACATAACCCTTTGAGATAAAGCTTTTAACCTTGGAACACTTGTTCACCATCACAAGCTTTACCTGTAGGCAAGAGTACATAACTCTGTCCAACATTTTGACAGAATTATGCCCCCTTTTAACTTAGAAATTTTGGTTAAAGTTTTGGTTAAAGTCCACTTATTTACATAACCCTTTTAGATTAAGCTTTTAAACTTGGAACACTTGCTCACCATCACAAGCTTCACCTGTAGGCAAGAGTACATAACGCTGTCTAACATTTTGACATAATTATGACGCTTTTTAGCTTGGAATTTTTGGTTAAGGTTTTGGTTAAAGTCCACTTATTTACATAATCCTTTCAGATAAAGCTTTTAAACTTGAAACATTTGTTCACCATCACAAGCTTCATCTTCATCTCAAGCATTTAAACACAATTATGGCACTATTTAATATAGAATTTTTGGTTAAGGTTTTTTGTTAAAGTATGCCTATTTACAACCTTGAAACTTGGTCGCAAAATTGGACTTAGAATTTGAATTTAGCAAATACGTTAACCCCAGTTTATGTTGAACAAAACCTCGACGGGCGTATATTGTGCCCACTGGCACTCTTGTTACTGTATATATCTGAGTCTATGGGTTCTGCCATGGCTAAAACATCCTGTGTTCATATACTGTTATAAATATTTAGCTACTACATCAGCTGGTGAATTGTTAACCCTAGCTTTACCACGTAATTAGTAATTACGCCTTTCTACGTCTTTGCAAACAGAGTTGACCCAGATCAGATGGCTCCTATAGGAGCTGTCTGATCAGGTTCTGCTCTGTTTGCTTATGATAATAATATAGATGATTCTACAGTTTCTGCCTTGGTCAAAAATGTATGTATCCAATGGCATTATGCTATTATAGCAATTTGATCTAATTAATATTCATAGTGTCATTATTTCTTACATGAATATTCATGGAGGAATAGGTTAATGAAACTTTTTTCCATATAAAATGTGGTTAATGCACTATATACAAGCTTAAAATGATGTTCATGCAGTGTTCACCTGTTTGCTGAAATAAAGTTCACTATTTTTCAAATAATCTGACTTTTTACACAACTGATTGTGCATTTAGACCTAGATCATACAGCTCCTATAGGAGCCGTCTGATCAGGGTCTGCTCTGTTTGCTTATAGTACTATTATACAGATCTAATTCTAAAAATGCCTGTTTTTATAATGCCATTATAAAAATTCAACTCATTAATATTCAGGATATGATTATGCTATCATGATTGAATATTCATGGAGTAAAGGGTTAAATCTTTTTTTTCAGGCATCAAAGGGAAAACTAACTATGTGGGTCATGTCTCTGCTACACAATATATCAATGCCAGAATCAAACTTTGGACGACTCCGGGAGGTGGACTTTTTACAGTTGTTGGTTGACTACCTATCTGCACCTAAGGAAATGTTTCGACTGAATGTCTTTGCCACTCTGTCAAACATAATCAATGAGGAAGAGAGTGAAATCATTCGGGCAAACATGGATCAAGTGTCCTTTCTGCTCGACGTTCTGTCTAGGGGGATGAAGACAAAATTGCACAGACACAATGGCTGGTCGTGTAAAGAGTGTACATTGTGTAAGTAGATGGTTTACACGTCATTGTTGACTTTGATAAAGAAAGGTTATGAATATTAATTAGATAAATTTGTTGTAATAGCACATGGACACAGAAATTGTGGACCGTGGCAGAAACTGTAGAATCATATCTGTATTATATCAATAGCAAACAGAGCAGACCCTGATCGGACAACTCCTATAGGAGCCGTCTGATCTGGGTGTACATGTACAGTACAGACCTCGCGGAACTTTCGAAATCCGCGCATCACCGCGATTTCACTGATCGCGGGAGAGAGACAGCTGCCCGCGATAGCCAATAAATCTTGGTGAATAACGAAAATCATCGGGTACTCCCATCGCGTTTTATTCCGTGACGGGCCCGTGGTGAGTTTGATAAGCCAATGATGATGGGTCGTCGCGATTTCACTTACCTGAGTTTTCAAGGGGATGTATCCTCGGAGGTCTTTGAATCGTTGCCCTAACGTTTCGATCGCATATGTATTCATAAAAAAATACAAGAATAAAAAAGAAATCACTTGTTAATAATAAGGACTGTACCCGTTCTCCTTATTTTTTATGTATGCAATGCTTTTGTGTAAAAATCCAAATAAACCACGTGACGTACTTCAGTGTGGTCATTTCGTCCCCAAACCTATTCGATATTTGTATATTTCGCAACACCAAAGTTTGAATAGTATATAAAGTATAATTATCAACATAAATGATTTCAATGTTGATATTTTCGTCTTATATCAGCAGTAATTCGCTTGGTGTCCATCTGTAATATCGGGAATTAAATGGTAATAAGACAGCTTCCTTTAACCCTTTCCCTGTTCTGTATTTAGGCCAATTTTCAGTACCTATTGAATATTCATTAACAAAATAGTTTTAGAAAAAATATGGATGGTGGAACATTGTAGACATTTTAGAAAGCATGTAAACAGATCTATCAAATTTTATTAGCAAACAGAGTAGACCCTGATCAGACAGCTACTCTATGAGTCATCTGATCTGGGTCTACTCTGTTTGCAAATGCGTGAAAACATGTTTGTATGAGGGAAAGGGTTAATTGTATGTACAGTGAAAACTGGATCGATCGTCCGATTTACAGAAGTGTCCGGTTTTTTTGTTTCGAAATTTTGCCGAGAAAGACAGCAAAATGAAAAAAGGAAACAAAACAAAACAAAATGAATTGCACCAATATTCTACTGACTGTTTGTGTTGCGTACGTATTCCTCAATTCCCATACATGAGTGTGTTTGTGTAAGTCACGTCCATTATCACATTCGCATTTATAAACGTGTTGCCTAACTTTTAACTGTGTTACAAATAAGGTGTGGCATTTTCTCGCCAGGGTTTGACCCTTAATCTGCTGGTCGCAAGCGTCGTGCCATGATGTAGGCTATGTAAACAAATTGGATCCTGATGAAAAGCAGAGAACTTGGAGACTGATCAATATGGATCCAAGATGTATGACACTCAGTCAACATTTCTAAAAGAAATAGATCTGCGAATTATTAAAATTTTAATAAAGAAGCAGACTTCACATGTGCAAACTTTCGTAACAGGCAAAGGGTAACAGGGTGTTGCAAATTTTAACTCGAGGTCACTCCCTAATCGTCCCAAGTGAGGATGTGGTTCCACATCCAAACAGCTTTTGTTGGCAATCATTCACCAGGATTAAGGGAAATACGGACAATATTTCAAAATCTATGAGCTGATATTTTTTGTGTGTATGTGTCAGCATCATACAGGTTAAGAAATAAAATGGATTCTTTAATTGTTGTTGATTTAATAACAAAAGTGGTACGTCGTAATTTGTTCCAAGAGTAGTGCAGGTAAGGATTGATGTAGCCTCTTTCATTAATGTTATTTGTTTTCACAGTTTTCCAGTCGGTCCCTTTTTCATTATATGGTCAAGATTTCATACCTAGCCAAACCGTTAATCCCTACTATTAATAACAATAAACGTCACTTGGAAAAAGGAATTTAACCCTTTACTCCATGAATATTCATGTAAGAAATGATTTTATCACGTATATCAGTTGAATATTTTTTATACAATCACATGCACACGGGGAATAATGACAAAGGAGGAAAGTAAAGAATCAGATATATATAAACATGTAGATGTTATTCCATAAGCAAACAGAGCAGACCCTGAAAAGACGACTCATGTAGGAGCCGACTGGTCTGTTATACAATGTTTGCAAGGCGTATTTATGGAGAAAAGGGTTAGAAAAATATATGCCTAGATATACATTTTGTATATGCAATCTGTATTTGACTAACCGTTTTGTCGAAGTGACACCCGATTTTTCAGATCCCATCTGGATCCAAAACTATTTTTTCCGAAATAAGAACAACATACAATGACAATAATGTATAAATTGACACAGCTCCCGTCAGTATTTTTATTCCTCGCAGATGTACTTTTTTTGTGTAATTTTTAAGGCACTGTTCGTCCATTTGTGATTCTGTCCGTTAGTGATTCCGTCCTTAACAGTTGGTCAGGTTCAAGTGAAGTTTTATTACCCTCATATTTATATATATAAAAAAACGTTTTTTCACGTACATTGTATTTGCAAACAGAGTAGACCCGTATCAGACGGCTCCTGTAATAAGGTTTAATTCTGATACTTCGACTCTACTGGGCCCATTATAAAGAATAAAATATCTCATCTGGATCTAATCTGTTTGTAAATGCATAAAAATGTTCTAGAAGAGATCCTTCGAAAGCAAAACCAGTAATACAAATTTGAATAGAGAAAAATGCAGACTCAGTTTTATCACAAATCACGTCAGCAGACTAATGGTTTATCATGAGACGATCTGGACAGGGTTGATTCTACATAAAAAACAACTGCTGATGATAATTGTATGAATCACATAAACACATCGTAAAGCAGTAAATCAGATCCAATGTATCGTGTAATCCAGATTCCATTTCCACTGAGGACACCCCTGAAAACAAAGGGAGAAAGAATGTCAACATAGGAAATTCATACACGTGAACTCATGATTCTTAAAGAAATTTAAATTTATTTCGCTATTAAATATGATATTAGCTCTATCCTTGATAAACATGTTCGCTTTATAAGGGTTAGTTCTGCACATTGCACCATCTACGATAATTTGCTGACCTACTACCGGTACTTATTGAAACTGTCCGCGATTTTTACAGTATGTATACTTACCCGTCTTACCTGTATCAATCGAGGAATCCACTAGATCTAGTTTTCACAACCGATATTATACAATTAATAAAAAAGAGTTGCAAGTTATAAAATGTGTACTGTTGGTTACTAGTTCACAGCGTCTGTCGCTATGCATTCGGATGGTTTTCACTGTATCGTCGAAAAAACTGAATTGGTGTCGTGTGCAAAATAATGCATAAAAACAACATAGTGTGGCAAATACAACTGAATTCAAGTAAACACGTTAATTTTTACACAGAAACATAATTCTTTTCAAATAGTTTAACAATTAAGACATGGTAACTCCAGTATTCTTCCCAACTGACAGACTAACACTCTACCTGTAAATCGTGATGGCCCATTGTGTTTACGATAAGGCGTGATGGCCCCAATCTCCGAAAACAACTCCATGGGGGTCACAGACTAACCGCGATAAATAACTCGATAGTACAGTGGTCATGATGGGGAATCACGAACACATCTTGATAATTTACCACGAAAAATAAAAAATGCCCATCATGGTATCGCGGGTTTCGAAAGTTCCGCGAGGTCTGTACTGTACTCTGTTTGCGAATGTGTAAAAATGTGTTTATATGACGAAAATTAAGGGGTAATTTTTCTTCCATTTTTAGCTCACCAGAGCACAAAGTGCTCAGGGTGAGCTTTTGTGATCGCCAGATGTCCGTCGTCCGTCGGCGTGCGGTGTGCGTCGTGCGTCGTCCGTCGTCGGGCGTCAACAAGTTGAACCTTTAAAAATCTTCTCCTCTGAATCTACAGGGTTCTCAGCTTTCATCTTTGGTACATAGCATCACCTATAGGTCCTCTACAAAAGTTATATAAATTATGCCCCTGGGGTCAAAATTGGCCCCGCCCCAGGGGTGGGAAGTTTTCAATAGAAACATATAGTAAAACTTTGAAAATCTTCTCCTCTGAAACCAGAAGGTAATTAGCTTTCATATTTGGCACATAGCATCATGTTCAGGTCCTCTACAAAAGTTATATAAATTATGACCCTGGGGTCAAAATTGGCCCCGCCCCAGGGGTGGGCAGTTTTCAATAGAAACAAATAATGAAATCTTTGAAAATCTTCTCCTCTGAAACTGAAAGGCTCTCATCTTTCATATTTGGCACAGAGCAGCATATTCAGGTCCTCTACAAAAGTTATATAAATTAAGGCCCTGGGGTCAAAATTGGCCCCGCACCAGGGATGGGCAGTTTCCAATAGAAATATATAGTGAAAACTTTGAAAATCTTCTCCTCTGAAACTAGAAGGTTCTCAGCTTTCATATTTGGCACATAGCATCATGTTCAGGTCCTCTACAAAAGTTATATAAACTATGGCCCTGGGGTTAAAATTAGCCCCGCCCCAGGGGTGGGCAGTTTTCAATGGAAACAAATAGTGAAATCTTTGAAAACCTTCTCCTCTGAAACTGGAAGGCGCTTAGCTTTCATATTTGGCACAGATCATCATGTTCAGGTCCTCTACAAAAGTTATATAAATTATGCCCCTGGAGTCAAAATTGGGGCCGCCCCAGGGGTGGGAAGTTTTCAATAGAAACATAGTAACCTTTGAAAATCTTCTCCTTTGAAATCAGAAGTTTCTCAGCTTTCATATTTGGCACATAGCATCATGTTCAGGTCCTCTACAAAAGTTATATAAATTATGCCCCTGGGGTCAAAATTGGCCCCGCCCCAGGGATGGGCAGTTTTCAATAGAAACAAATAGTGAAATCTTTGAAAATCTTCTCCTCTGAAACTGGAAGGCGCTCAGCTTTCATATTTGGCACAGAGCATCATGTTCAGGTCCTCTACAAAAGTTATATTAATTATTGCCCTGGGGTCAAAATTGTCCCCGCCCCAGGGGTGGGCAGTTTTCAATGGAAACAAATAGTGAAAATTTTGAAAATCTTCTTCTCTGAATCTGGAAAGTTCTCAGCTTTCATATTTGGCACATAGCATCATTTATAGGTCCTCTACAAAAGTTACATGAATTATGGCCCTGGGGTCAAAATTGGCCCCGCCCCAGGGGTGGGTAGTTTTCAGCAGAAACATATAGAGAAAACTTTGAAAATCTTCTCCTCTGAAACTGAAAGGTTCTCAGCTTTAATATTTGGCTCATAGCATCATGTTCAAGTCCTCTACAAAAGTTATATAAATTACGCCCCTGGGGTCAAAATTGGCCTGCCCCAGGGCCGGCTAGTTTTCTATAGAAACATATTGTCTGATTGTCTGGTGAGCGCTTCAGGGCCATTCTGGCCCTCTTGTTTTTTCAAAACTGCAATTAAAGTGTCAAACAGTTAGCCGGTCCTGATGAGTTGAGGATTTACTTGGCGTCTCAATTGAATATCCATTGCTAGCTTGGATTTACTTGGCGTCTCACATGGCACAACAATTCTCAAAATTTTCACTCGTCCTGCAATATAGACAAAGAAGGCAATGCAAAATACTCGCTAGTCCTGCAATATAGACAAAGAAGATAAAATTACATGCAGAACGAGCGGACGAGTGAATTTTTGTCCCCTGTCTCATTTTGAATTCATTGCTTGCTTGGATTTACTTGGCATCTCATTTGAATCCATTGATAGCTAGGAAAGATCACACTATCTTCAATATTCTTAGAAATATGTGACTTGAACTTTATCATGGGTATAGATAGCTTTTTCTTGCTTCTCGGATACACTAGATAACCTGAGTTACTATAAATAGAAGTACAGTCAAATCTCGATTATTTGAACACTGAAATAAGCATCATTATCAATCTTTAAGACAGGTGGCAGCTTAATGCAGGAAGAAAGTCATGCAGAAAGCTCCTTTGCCTAAAAGGTTTAAGTTCTTCTTTACTTTGAATAATCCAGATGTTACTGTACTGGAAACCCTTGTCTGGTGTATTCATATCATCATATGCATGGTTAGGCAAAATCAATGCAAGGGAAGTAACTCTTACAGAATTATTCCAAAATTTCTACAGTCATCAAGTTTATAAATTAAAATTGGTAAGTAATTAGCATGAATGTGAAATTCTATAAACTTTATCATATGAACATTTTAAAAGCCTATATGATTAACCAAAGACATAGTTTTGTAGTCCCTGCACTATTTATATTTTATGCCAAAATTGGACATTTATGTTAATGTCACAAATGACGTCATTTAGCGTCCCACTTTATGCAGCTGTTTGTTGCTATTGGATACAGACGTCGAACTAGGCAATGGAAAGTAGAACTTTACAAAATCTGTTAATGTACTTGTTTTTAGGGTGTATTTAAACGAGAAAATAATCAAGCATGGGTTTTGTTAAAACTGAGGGTTTCTATACCCTCGGTGGTCAGTAAAGCTCGTTTCCAACTGGGAACAGACAAACCTCGGGTTCAGAAGCCCCTGTCTTTAACAAAATCCATACTTGATTCTATTAGTTTTGTTGAAAAGTCAGATTTGTTGCCATCAGATATAAGTATTGGCATCAGTTGGTATTGCTTGTTGTTGTCAGCCTTAGTTTTTTTCTTTCCCTGAAAATACAGCCAGGGTAGCTAAACATTAAGCCTTTTCAATGTGACATATTGAATAGTTTATAATGGCATATCATGTACACAGTAGTACACAGAATATGTTGGTACTGGTAAAATCTGTAGAGTCAGATGAATTGCAATTTGATAAGCAAACAGAGCAGACCCTGATCAGATGGCTCCTACAGGAGCCATCTGATCTGAGTCTACAGTGTTTTCAAATGTGTACATAATCGTACATTATAAAATTGAACTAATTTATAAATATTCATGTTGTCATTATTTCTTTCATAAATACTGAACAGCGCAAGGGTTAAAATGGCATAACAAACAATGGACAGAAACTATAGAATCAGATTATTATTATTTCATAAGCAAAATGGAACTGACCTAGATCAGATGGCTCCTTCAGGAGCTGTGTGATCTTTATCTACTCTGTTTGCAAAGGCATAGACAGGCATCTCAGTCAGATAAATGGTTGATTATTGAGTTGATAATTGTATTTGTGTTTTGCAGCGGTCAGAATGCTGGCAAGAAATGATGCCAACAAGAAGCTGTTGGTGGATCTTGGAGCTCTGGAACTGTTGGTAAAACTAGGCACCATTGGGGACCAAGAGGAACAATATGGTAAGTCATGCGACTTTGAACTAGGCTGTAAAACCAATTAACACTTTACTTAATGAATATTCATGTCAGAAGGATGACTTTAATTAAGGCATCTCTCTGGAGTACATGTAAATGGTTTACCCACTACCTCATTATGCTATTTTTAGACCCAATATAAATTGGGATGAGGGTTAAGAAAAAAATGGGTCTATAGAGTATTGTACCACATGGATATATGATTTTAATCCTTTACACTATAAATAGTTATGGAAAAAAACCCACCTTCATGAATATTAATTAGAATGAGTTTTCTTCTGGTGTATGGACACTGAAAGTGTTTGGCCTTCAAAAGCTAACAGAGCACATCTTTCAACAGGAGCAATCTCATCTGGGTATAGTCTTCAAATCTGTACAATGATGTATTTATGGACTAAAGGGTGAAAAGGATTGTTATTAGTGAATGAGGATAGAGGCCAAGATAAGATGCGTAAATTAACCCTTTCCTCCATAAATACGCCTTTCTACACCTCTGTAAAAGTCACTTTTTGAAACCATTGAGATAAATAGAGCATTTGCTCCTCAGGAACAAATGCTCTATTTATCACAATGGTTTCTGAACTACACAGTTCTAAAAAATTCCTTTTCTCTAGTTTATGTTCTTTTTCGGTAGATTAATTGAATAAAGTTGGATCTAAAAATAGCCTATGAGGGAATGGGTTAATACATTATGCCTCCACCAAACTCCAAGTTGTAACCACTCTTTGTAATCATCTTTTCGAGGCAGTTCTAAAGAATGGTAACAACATAAAGTTTGGTGAAAAAATGACGATTTTAGTATTTGAATATGCACCAGTATCTCTTACTCTGTGAGGGAAATGGCCTTTTTCCCAAATGAAGCTGGTGATTAAATTTTCTGTTATTTTGTCTTATCTTCACAGAGGCTATGAGTGCCTTGTGGGCCTTGTCCTTTGACCCAGAAAATGGTAAAAAGATCTGTAATAAAGCAGAACTGGGCGTCGTTGACCTGTTTCTTGACCACAAGAAATCGGATGACAAAAAGATCCGGAAAGTCTGTGAAGGAGCTCTGTGGACCCTACGTGAGGACCTCAAGTCTTCTTCTGTACAGAAATATAAAGATTCCGGTGAGTCTGTTCACATAGGTTATCCTTTCCCTGTTTGATATTCATCTATGAATTTTCTCACATAACTTCCCTTATCTCTTGGTTAGAACAAAGGGTTAAGATTCCCTGATCAGTAACACGTGTAAAAACACTTTAGAACAAATATGATGTCAAACTCGGTAAAACAATGTTTACATGTTATTAAAACGGTGAAAACACACTGTTTTGCTTTTGTGAGAAAAATAATCTGGTGCTCTTTATCTTTTAAAATCAAATGTTCCTAAACTCGCCTAGAAAATGTTATTAAGCTAACCAAAGGCTCGCTTAACCCATTACCTCATAGGCTATTTTTAGAAACAACCTCTTTGTATCAATCTACCAAAAAGTCGCATTAGCTAGAGAAAAGATTTTTTTTAGAATTTTGAGTTTGAAACCATTATGATAAATAGAGCATTTGCTCCTATAGGAGCAAATGCTCTATTTATCACAATGGTTTCACAAAATGACTTTTACAGAGTCGTCAAAAGTCGTCAATGTGAGGGAATGGGTTAATAACATTTTTTTAGGCTCGTTTAGGAACATTTGATCTTAAAATACAACTCGCAACAAATCCTCTTTATATCATGAGTATTTTTATAATGGCATACAAACACAGGATTGTTTGATATTGGTAGAAACTGTAAAGTCAGCTCCATTATAATTTCATAAGCAAACAGAGTAGACCCTGATCAGATGGCTCCTACAGGAGCCATCTGATCTGGGTCTATTGTGTTTGCAAAGGCGTGAAAAAGGGTTTGTATGAGGGAAAGGATTAAACTTTAACCTGCTAAGCAAATTTGTAGTTTTCACCATATGAAAATTTGTTCAGTTTCTGTACAAAATTGCAGTCAGTGTCAGACGTTTTCAAACCATATTATTTAGATGATGAGTTATGTGGCATTTGCAAAGATCATGATAAAATTCTGTAGTGTCTGTAGGACACTTAACCAATTCTTTCATATTGATGCCTTTTGAGGCTTCTGTAACGGTCACTTTCTGAAACCATTGTGATAAATAAAGCATTTGCTTCATAGGTTTCAAAATGGTTTCGCAATGGTTTCAAAACCCAACTCACTCACTCACTCAAAACTACACAATTCTGAAAGTTTCCTTTTCTCTCGTTAATGCTCCTTTTCAGTTGATTTATTCATCGAGGTAGGATCTAAAACTAGCCTATGAGGGAATGGGTTAAGGTACTTTTTACACTAGCAGCGAATTTCTGATAACCTGTACAAATAAATAGGTTGGATCCAAATTGGCATCTCAGGATCCAAACTGTTTTGAAGAGTAAATTTTCTTTCAATTTTGTTTAACCCTTTCCTCCATAAATACGCCTTTATATGCCTCTGTAATATCCACTTCTTGAAACCATTGTGATAAATAGAGCATTTGCTCCTATAGGAGCAAATGCTGTATTTATCACGATGGTTTCAAACTACAGAATTCTAAAATTTTACTTTTCTCTAGTAAATGCTTCTTTTGGGTAGATTCATTCAAAGTGGTTGGGACTAAAAATAACTCTTTCCCTGTTGAATATTCATGTTATAAATAGTGACATTATGAATATGTAGTCAGAATTGTTTAGGAATTGATAGAAACTGTAGTCAGATATGATTTCATAAGCAAACAGAGCAGACTCTGATCTGGATCTACTCTAGAAAAAGCTTCAGTATTATCCCTTTACTCTGTAAATACGCCTTTCTACGCTCCAGTAGGAGCCTTCTGATCAGAGTCTGCTATGTTTGCATACATATAATATAGACACAATTTAAGTTTCTGCCATGGCCAAAAGTTCCTGTGTCCATGTGCTATTATAACAATTAATCTAATTAATATTCAAGATGTGGTTATTTCTTTCATGAATATTCATTGAGTAAAGGGTTATTCTGCATTTGACCTTGATCTACAATGTGTGCAAATGAGGTTTTCACAAAGTCATTCATAGAATGGAGAAAGTAGATAGAATTGGAGTTGTTCATGGGAGGCGGTGTGGGTGGGGTGGTTGGCAAAGCAGTTACTTGACATCTCGTCTTGAACCAAGCCATCAGATCAGACAGCTCCTATAGCCATTGTTCACACTGAAGAATCAGACCTATATAATTTATTTAGCAAACAGAAAGGACACTGATCAGAAAGCTCCTTCAGAAACTGTCTGATTTGGTTCTATTCTGTTTGCAAAGACGTTAAAAGGTATATCTGTGGACAGACCTGGGGTTAATTACATGACAATGTAATTAATTAAATTACAATTACATTCATAAAAGGTCAATTACAATTACAGGAGTTCTATGAGTGTAATTAATTAAATTACAATTACTTTGCCAAATGTAATTAATTACATCTCAATTACTTTGAAAAGGCTGGCAACAAGAAATGTTTGGGAAAGTGACTCACTGAATTCTGTTCATGTATCAATAAGTATTTTTATAAACATCTTGGATTCATACCGGTACCAATATACAAAATAATAAATCTTCATCAGAAAGCTGACATAAACATGTTATACACAGATGGTCTGATCAGGGTCTACACTTATTCTAACTTTTCATACATAATCTGGAATACTGCAGATCTACCGTACCAGTAAATATCAGGACTGGGAGAAAAACAGTGGTTGATATAGAGATTTTAAATTCATTACCTGGTAGGGTCCATAATAATCATTTTCAGTTTGGATCTGGGTGAGAAACAAAGTTTATTCTTTATCTGGGGTATTCGTCCAGATTCAAGCTGATGCAACCATTTGTATTCAATTTTCCTCATCTTTTAATTTAAATGAAACAGTTGTAACAAAGGAGCAGGGCAGATATGGAATTTAGCATGTGCCGTTTGTCAGTAGGCAAAGGGTTATATCATGGGGGTTATAAAATTTATGGTCACTAACGGTTACTGCATTTTACTTTTTGTGGTCAGTCAGGTGTGACACTGTCTATTGTCAATAGCATAATTATCACAGGTAACAGTAAAGGTGTTAGTGCAGTTGGCTGTATTTAATTATCATTCTGGATACTTGTAATCTGCCAAACTTTATATATATAACTCTTCCAACACAATAGACTTTTTATATTGCACTGATGACACTAGGAAACAAAGTATACCCAGATCAAAGTGCTATTATAGGAGCCCTTTGAACAGGGTCTCCACTGTGTGAAATATAACTCTAGGTTTTGTTCTTAGTAAAAAATTACAACACATTCCCATAAAATGCAAAAATCGATTAATTAAAAATTTTGATATGCTATATGACAGAGTACATTTAAAAAAAAAATGTGGACTGAGATGAGGTGCCTTCTATATGAGCTGTCACATCAGGGTACGTTAGCAATATAGAATACACACTGGTAATGTCCGCCTTGTTTGCAATTGAAAAATGAATATTACAATTTTACTATTTTCATGAGATGTGTTTAACTATTCAGTGGGTATAGTTATAAGATTCTGCAGCAGAGTAATAATTTGCAGAATATGGGATCTCATTTAATTGAATATACATGTACATGTAATATGTTATTTCAATTTCTTTGTATATTAAACAATTAATACACTGAAATAGCATTTGTTATTTAGTCACTTTCTGTATATGGATTCAATGTTTAAAAAATTAAAATCTATTAAAGTCACTGAATGACTGTGCTTTATAGTATAAATAACCAAAGTTATTGAAAAGTAATTGAAAAGTAATTGTTCATTACACCTAATTTTTGTCTGTAATTAATTACATTACAATTACATGTAATTAAAATAACACTCAATTACACATTACATCAATTACATTGAAAACATGTAATTGTAATTAATTGCAATTACAATTTTAATTACCCAAGGTCTGTCTGTGGAGTAAAGGGTTTATATTATTATATATAAATGTATATATAAAAAACAATGTAAAGGCTGCGTTTACATGCGGATGATTTATTAAAACAGAAATATTTATCCACAGCCGAATCAGCTTCACAGCAGCAGCTGCAGCGGAAGAAGACTGCAATACGTACTGATGATGATAGGCATGTGATGATCTCATATCAGTGGGCTGACCAGAAAACGCTCATGGTCATACGCGACAGACTGAAAGGCGCTGGCATGAAGGTATATAAAATTTCAGAAATATTTTAACCCTTTCCCTTATAGAAACACCGTTTCATTGCATTTACAAACAGATTAGACCCAGATCAGATGGCTCCTGTAGGAGCCATCTGATCAGGGTCTGCTCTGTTTGCTTATGGAATTTGATATAGATTAATTGTACACTTTCTACCAATGTAAGAAAATCTGATGTTCATTTACCGTTATTAAAAATCCGCTAATAAATATTCATGATATCATTATTATTTTTTAAAATAGGTAGAGGGTTAAAGTAGGTAATGGGTTAACCATAATTGTGATGTTATATGTACAGTAGAATCACTCTAATGCGACCACTTAACCCTTTCCCTGTTCTATGTTTGTTTCAAATTTCAATACCTACTGAATATTCATGGACAAAATAGTTATAATGAAATAAGGAAGGTTGGATATTGTAGCCATTTTATAAACTAAAGAACCAAATCTATCAAATTTTATTAGCAAACAGAGCAGACCCTGATCAGATGGCTCCTCTAGGAGCCGTCTGATCTGGGTCTACTCTGTTTGCAAATGTGTGAAAACACGTTTATATGAGGGAAAGGGTTAATGAATAAACATTGGTGTCTTTATAAGAATGTGGTTGCTCAATGCAAGACAAAAGGAGCTTTCTGCATTACTTTTATCCTGCATTAAGCTACCGCTTGCATCTAGCACCTAGAATTATACAGTCGAGATTGTCATATGTGACCTTCCAAGGGACTTCATGAAAAAGGTCACATATGACAGGGAGTCTCTTAATACAGACCTAGGATATAATACATGACGTATACCGAAACTACATGTACATGTAAGAGATCTACATAAGGGAAAAATAAAACTGTGTACTGATCCAGTCTAATACAATATAATTATGTATCTATTATTTAATACATTTATACAACATTTATCATCACAAATAAACGCTAATTTAAAAGTTTAATAAATTAATAAAACATTCACTTACCAGAACATTAGTGCATGTACGATACAATGTACAAATATAATACGCATATAAGTGCATGCACTAAATTAAACACTTAATGATATAAATATAAACTAGGTGCAGATTACCAAGCATACTTTCGAGTAATGTTGATAGAGACATGTATTATGCACATACTGATTGATATTTATAAAGACCGTTTTGAACTAAAGAGCCATTAATAATCGCAAACCAGATCAAATTAGTTGCCTTGTTTGTCGTTCTTTAACAGTTTTGTCGCTCGAAATCACCTCCGGCGAATCTTGTATACGACGTACGTAGCCATGTTTGACACGACTGGTTTCCCGAATATTCTGCTCGCGTACATGTATCTGTAGAGCGGAAGTCGGGAACCAGCTAGTTTACGCGTGATTACAATCCCCGGTTTTCCCTAAATAATATGGTGTGAAAAACCGACGCGCTATGTAAACAAACAAAAGAAACTGTGATAATTGAATGTCGTTTAATACAGATCAAAGCCTATGTTTGGTTCGCAAAATCAGGGTCGCTTGTCACGTAAGACGGGGAGTCGCTTAATTCAAACCAAAATTATAGGAAAATACGTTGGGCGTGATGAAACACGGTCGCATAAGAGAGGGAGTCGCTGAATCCAGGGGGTCGCTAAGACAGTCTCGACTGTACCTCTTTTAAGTGGTTGCATTAATGGGGTTTTACTGTACATTATCAACTTTGGTTGACATATTTTCATATTTAAAAGTTAATTCATACAAATGGCAAAGTGGCAGACAGCTTGGATTCTGATGACATATAACCCTTTTCTCCATAAATACACCTTTCTGCGCCTTTGCAAACTAATTAGACTCTATATTCAGACCAGATGACTCCTAGAAATCCTAGATCAGGGAAATAATACAGTTATTGTCAAAAAAGTGTGTCCATGTACCAGTATAACAATTAATTGAATTAATTTTCATGACGTCATTATTAGTCTCCCACCGGTAGGGACTATAGGTTTGCTTGATGTCTGTCCATCTGTCACGCTTCTTGTGCGGGCCATATCTCCCACAAAGTTAGGCCAAATTAATTATACAGTAAAACCAGTGTCAAGCGGCCAGTCATGGGAAGCGGCCAAATTGACCGCTTAAGCGAGGTGACCACTTAATCGAGGGGTGGATATTTTGGGAGATTTTTCTGTTTGGTCAGACAAATGCAAACGATATCTACATGTACTTTAATGCCGTATCCAAAAGATTATGCATTTTATCCTTGTAAATACAGGTAAAATACAACATGGATGTAGTAAATTGCATGCTCAAAAGAAAAAGTAAACATCAGGGAGAATCATTTGACACATCTGGAAATACAAATGTACATGTCTACACATCACTCGATTCTCTAACGTGAGGAACTTATCTTTGGAAAAGGCGTGAATATTTTGATTTGATGTTATCTCTTTTGATTCAGTAACGTGCAGACAAACTTCTCAACACCCCCATATTTGCACATTTAACAGGTAAAGGAGTTGAAAGGATTATCAGGCCATTGATTATAATCTTGCCCTTAAGGCCAAGGTCAACGCTTGGTTTATTTCGTTCACTTCCGACATAACGAAAAACACTGAAGCGGCCAATCTATGCACTTTTCCGACATAACGGAAGTTTCCGGAGCGGTCACGATATTTCGATGAGCGATTTCCATAATGTCGGAAAGTTACGATGCGCAGCATCCATTTTGACATATGTCAGCTGGCAGTGTGTATTGGGTTTTCACATATTTCAATCTGGCCGCCAGGCTGTCTGCTGGCTGTTTAATGGGGTCGAAATATAGGGTTTGGGGTGAAATATGGTGGCCGCTGGTCGCGGAAGGAAGGTGACCGTCTAAAACAGGTGCATGAAAGACTGATTTTCGTCGGGAGGATTTCAAACTGACCGTTAAGACGAGGTGACCGTTCATTTAAGGTGACCGTTAGGCCAAGTTTTACTTTTTTACTTCACACATTGAACAAGCATGAAGAGGGCTAGTGTCATGCACAAGGGTCATAACTCTAGCATCAATATTTTTGTAGTTATTACCCTTTTTCATATTTTTTTTGTCCGGACAATAACTTTTTATCTACTGTTTCAATTTTTTGGAACTTCACATATGGAACAAGTATGATGAGGGGTAGTGTCATTCACAAGGGCAATAACTCTAGTGTCATTATTTTTGAAGTTATTCCCCTTTTTCATATTTTCTTGTCCACACAATAACTCTTTACCTACTGATTCAATTGATTTGAAACTTCACATATGGAACAAGCATGATCAGATAAAGTGTCATTCACAAATGCCATAATTGTAGCGTCATTATTTTTGGAGTTATTCCCCTTTTTCATATTTTCACACTCTGTCCGTCACACTTCATGTCCAGGCCATATCTCCTACAAAGATTCGCTAACTTCATTATCACTTCACACATGGAACAAGCATGATGAGAGAAAGTGTCATGTACAAGGACCATAATTCTAGCATCAATATTTTTGGAGTTATTTCCCTTTTTCATATTTTCTTGTCCGGACAATAACTCTTTATCTACTGGTTCAATTGATTTGAAGCTTCACATAATTATGGATCAAGCATGATGAGAGGAAGTGTTATGCACAAGGGCCATAACTTTAGCATAAATATTTTTGTAGTTATTCCCCTTTTTCATATTTTCTTGTCTGGACAATAACTCTTTATTTACTGGTTCAATTGATTTGAAACTTCACATATGGAACAGGCATGGTGAGAGAAAGTGTCATGCACAAGGCCCATAACTCTTGCATCAATATTTATGGAGTTGTTCTCATTTTATATTGTTTTTCATATGATTTTTACAATAACCATTCAGGTTGGTCATGTATATACCATGGTCAACTATATCATGGGTGTATGGGTCGGAGGAGTGTTGTTGTTTTTTAATCCGGTGGGGGACTCATGTATTGCATAGCAATACAACATTAACTTGTTTCTAACATAAATATTCATGATTCTGATTTCTTTCTATCATGATACATTTGTCACTCCTGGACTACTTGGCAGGTGTGGATGGACATTGATCAGATGGGTGGGTCAACAGTGGAATCAATGGCAAATGCAGTAGAGCAAGCGAAGTTGGTCCTAATGTGCATGTCACAGAAATACAAGAACAGTCCAAACTGCAGAGCAGGTATGTTACAGAAATCTTTGGAGATATACACAAAAAATGCATGATAGCACATCATTATGTCTCCCCCCATATTTATATGGGGGAGACATATTGTTTTCGTGAGAGTTGTCTGTCTGTCCGTCCGTCTGTCCGTCTGTCCGTCCGTCCGTCTGTCTGTCACACTTTTTGTCCGGACGATAACTTCAATATGCCTGATGCCAGTTGATTGAAACTTCATATATGGAAAGAGCATAATGAGAGGAAGTGTCATGCACAAGGTCCATAACTCTGGCTTCACTAATATTGGAGTTATTGCCCTTTGTAAAAAAAAAATCACACTTTTTTGTCCGGACGATAACTCCTATATGGCTCATGCCATTGGATTGAAACTTCATATATGGAAAGATCATGACGAGAGGAAGTGTCATGCACAAGGTCCATAACTCTGGCTTCACTAATATTGGAGTAATTGCCCTTTGTAAAAAATATCATAATTTTTTGTCCGGACAATAACTTCAATATGCCTGATGCCAGTTGATTGAAACTTCATATATGGAAAGAGCATAATGAGAGGAAGTGTCATGCAGAAGGTACATAACTCTGGCTTCACTAATATAGGAGTTATTGCCCTTTGTAAAAAAAATCACGCTTTTTTGTCCGGATGATAACTTCTATATGGTTCATGCCATTGAATTGAAACTTCATATATGGAAAGATCATAACGAGAGGAAGTGTCATGCACAAGGTCCATAACTCTGGCTTCACTAATATTGGAGTTATTGCCCTTTGTAAAAAAAAAATCACAATTTTTTGTCCGGATGATTACTCCTATGTGACACATGCCATTGGAGTGAAACTTCATACATGTAACGATCATGATAAGAGAAAATCCTTAACTCGAGCTTCAATAAATTTTAGAGTTATTGCCCTTTGTACATTTGTTTAATTCTTTCTTGTCCGGACGATAACTCCTACATGGCTCTTGCCATCATATTGAAACTTCATACATGGAAAGAGCATGATGAGAGAAAGTGTCATGAACAAGGGCCATAATTCTGGCTTCAATAATTTTGGAGTTATTGCCCTTTGTTACATTTTTTGGCCGATCAATAACTCCTGTTCGACTGATGCTATTGGAATGACATTTTATTTTTGGAAAGAGCATGATGAAAGTAAGTGTCATGCACAAGGGCCATACATCTGGTATCAGTATTTTTGGACTTATTAGCTGTTATCATTTTCTTCTTGAAAAATGTAGTGTGGAAAACGCATAATGAGGGGAAGTATCATTCATCAAGACCATAACATTTTTAGTGATTTCCCTTTACATATTGTTTTTCTTAGAGGGGAGACATCCGTTTTTTTGACAAAAACCTCTAGTTATTGATTACTTTCCTTTCCTTCATATAAAGGCCTTTTCATGCATTTGGAAACAGAGTAGACCCAGATCATGGTCTGTTCTGTTTGCTGATGGAATTCGATATTTCTGTTTCTTTACTTTCTAATATGGATACAGTGTTCCTTCTTCCATATCTGTCCATGATTCAGTAGTTTTTGATATTGGGAATAAACACAGAACAGGGAAAGGGTTAAGCCAACCTTTGATCAAGTTTATGTTATTCAGTTTCAATTTTGTGTAAAACTTTTTTAAAATGGATACATAATCAATCTACAGTAGAACCTACTGTCACAGTTTGTAGGTTTCTCATCACTTGTATGGCCTTGCTGTACAAGCACGCTTTTGTGGCGATGTGGTAGAGTGTAAGACGCGAACCTGTCGACCCGGTGTTCAATCTCAGGTCTGAGTGGATATGTTTCTTTATAAGAACACCCGGTTACACTACCTAAAGCAACCATATGATAAATAAACATGGTGATCTATAAGACTAGGTGGTTGCTTAATGCAGGATGAAGATAATACAGAAAGCTCCTAGAGGAACTTTCTGCAGAACTTTCATCCTGCATTAAGCTACTATCTCTCTTAAAAACTCAGAAATAATGACATCATGGATATGAATACGTTGAATATCTATAATGGCCAGTGAACGCAGGAATTTTGCCCATGGCCATCTGATCTGGGTCTTCTTGGTTTCCAGAGGCATTAAAGTCATATTTATGGAAGTAATGGGTTAACCCTTTCCTTCATATAAACGTGTTTTCAAGCTTATGGAATTTGATAGCTCATCATTTCTTTACTTTCTAAGATGGCTACAGTGTTTACCTTTCACAGTTCATTATGAATATTTTGTCCATGAATAGTTGGTAGGCATTGAAATTTGAAATAAATGTTGAACAGGGAAAGGGTTAAAACATTTTTGCAGATGCTGAATTTGCAATTTGCATTTGCAAACATCAGAGGAGACCCAGATATAGGAGCCATCTGATCTTGGTCTACTCTATTTCCAAAGGCATTAACCCTTTCCCTCATATAAACGCCTTTTACGCATTTGCAAACAGAGTAGACCCAGATCAGACGGCTCCTATAGGAGCCGTCTGATCAGGGTCTGCTCTGTTTGCTATTGGACTTTGATAGATATGTTTCTTTAGCTCCTAAAATGGCTATAATGTATCACCTTCCATGTTTCATTATAACTATTTTGTCCATGAGTATTCAGTAGGTATTGACAATTGTAATAAACATAGAACAGGGAAAGGCATTAAAAGTCATATTTATAGAGCAATGGGTTAAAATATTTTTGCAGAGGCTGAGTATGCATACCAGAAGCAGCGGCAAATAATTCCACTGAAGATGGAGCGGGGCTATATGCCTGATGGGTGGCTGGGCTTTATCTGTGGGGCGAAACTCTTCTTCGACTTTGGTGGAAAATATTCCTTTGATGGTAAAATGGACCAACTGCTTAGAGAAATAACCAAAGTATCTACTGGGCAGGGCCAAAACCGTGACCTGATAGCACCAACGCATGTACCTCCAGTCATGGCTGTTGTGAGTGTTGTAAAGTATAACCTTTAACCCTTTCCCTTAACCCTATTTTAAGATCCTACCTCTTTGGGTCTACCAAAAAGAAGCATTTACTAGAGAAAAGGAACATTTTAGAACTTTGCAGTTTTGAAACTCCTCTATAGGAGCAAATGCTCTATTTATCACAATGGTTTCAGAAAGTGACTTTTGCAGAGGCATCAATATGCGGGAATTAGTTAAAGAGATACCTTTGATGCAATTGCAAACAGAGTAGACCCAGTGTAGACACCTCCTGTAGGAGCCATTTGATCTTGGTCTGCTGTGTTTGTATATGAATCACATATATCTGATTTTGCAGTTTCTGCTATGGGCAAGGTACTACAAATGTGTGTGCAAATTCTTGATGATGATGAAGTAAGAAATAATGACATTATGAATATTAACCCATTCCCATATAGGCTATTTTTAGATCCAACCTCTTTGAACAAATCTACCGAAAAGGAGCATTTACTACTAAAAACGAAAATTTTATAATTGTGTAGTGTTGAAACCATTGTGATAAATAGAGCATTTGCTCCTATGGAGCAAATGCTCTATTTATCACAATGGTTTCACAAAGTGACTTTTACAGAGGCGTCAAAAGGTGTCTATATGTGGGAATGGGTTAACCCTGTCCCTTGTCAATATTCTTGTATGAAATTATGACATCATGAATATTTATTATCTGGATGTTTGTAACGTAAAGCTTTCGAAGGATTTTTTTTTGCTTTGACAAAAATGTAGAATCAGATCTAGAATCTATATCAAAAGCAAACAGAGCAAACCAAGATCAGATAGCTCCTATAGGAGCCATCTGATCTTCGTCTACTCAGTTTGCAAATGTGTGAAAATGCATTTATATGAAGGAAGGGGTTTAAGTAGCTGAAATCATAGACTGGTATATAAACACAGTGTGTCTGGTTATGGCAGAAATTGTAGAATTTGATCTGTATAAATCCACAGTAAAACCTCTCTATAACCACCACTAAATTACATCAAGTATTTTGTGTTAAATGCAGGTGGCTGCTTAACCCTTTCCTAGAGGAGCCGTCTGATCAGGGTCTGCTCTGTTTGCTGATGGAATTTGAAAAATCTGTTTATTTATTTTCTAAAATGGCTAAAAAGTTCCACCTTCCATATTTCAATATAACTACTTTGTTAATGAATATTCAATAGGTATTGAAATTTGAAATAAACATAGAACAGGGAAAGGGTTAAAGCAAGGGGAAAGTAGAACAGAACGCTCCTATAGGAGCGTTCTGTTTTAGTTTCACCTTGCTTTAAGCAACCACCTGCCCAAAATACCAACTAATTAACACAATTTAGTGGCTGTTATAGAGAGGTTCTACTGCATAAGCAACCAGAACAGAACCAATGATCTTGGTCAACTCTGTTTTCAAATTTTAATCATTAAAGGTGTCTCTGTCAGGTAAAGGGTGAATGAGAGAAAACAGCTAATGGTAGAAATTGTTAGAAAATACTGAGAAATTAACCTTTTCCTTCATACAAATACTTTTTCACGCCTTTGCAACTGGAGTAGACCCAGATCAGATGGCTCCTATGGGAGCCATTTGATCATGGTCTGCTCTGTTTGCTCTTGAAATAATGATAGATCTGACTACAGTTTCTACCTAAACATCATGTTTACTGTTGCTATTGTAAAACTTCAGCTAATAAATATTCATGATATCATTATTTCTTAACCCTTTACTGCATAAATACACCTTTCTACTCTTTTGCAAACAGAGTAGACCCAGATTATATGGCTCATGTATGAGCCATCTGATCAGGGTTTGCTCTGTTTGCTTATGATATACATTTTCTGCCATGGCCAAATACTAAGTATGCTGTTCCATATGTTGTTATAACAATCTAATTCATATTCATGATGTCATCATTTTTTACTTGAATATTCATGGAGTAATGAGATAAATTAATTTTCAACAGGAAAAGAGTCAACTCAAATTTGCTCAGAGTGCTTAAAATATTGATCCTACACCATACAGTTCACTGTACTGGTATGTCTTTATATTCAGAGTTCCAGGAATGGGGACCAGGTAGATTCAAGCCCAGTACAAACGCATGTTGCCATGGCAGCCACTAGTAGCCCTTACTCTTCTAAGACTGTAAAAACTCTGAGGCAGTGGAAAGCAGCGGATGTAGCAAACTGGATTGAAAAGAATGACCTGAGCCAGTGAGTGCTTCTTACAAATCTAGTATCCTATATTGATTGAAAAGCATGACCCGAGCCAGTGAGTGCTTCTTACAAATCTAGTATCCTATAAGAATGATCTGAGAATTTTCAGCAGATCAGGTTTTTAGCAGACATTAATTTTATTAGACTGTCACTAGTTAACTAAATCATGTGTATTTATTGTCACATTCAGTCATAGTTTTATTAGACTGTCAGGAGTTAACTAAATCGTGTGTATTTATTGTCACATTCAGTCATAGTTTTATTAGACTGTCAGAGTTAACTAAATTGTGTGTATTTATTGTCACATTCAGTCGTAATTTCACTATGTTCTACAGCAACTGGACAATTGAATTGTGACTGGGAATGACTTTTCACTGTGTTGTCATTGTTGTTTCAGGTGCGGTGTCAGCAAGCTGACAGGTGGTGAGGTGGCGCTGTTGTTTACTATGTATCATCGTTCACCGGATTTTTTCTTCAAATGTCTACAGGACATGCTTAAAGTAAAGGACCTGGTCAATATGTCCAAAATTGTCTGGGCACTGGATGATTTGTCTGAGGGCGTGTGACAGTCAGTAGCATACATTTTAAAGAGCTAGCTTTGAAGGGGAAAAGTTGAAGTCAATATTTGCAGTGTGGAAGCTGCAGTAGACCTTTATGATAGGAGACCATGTGCTGACTGTAGTGTCTGCAGAGGGCTAGATAAGATGCATGAATTAAAACATTTTTAACAATACCGTATAACCTCTCTTAACCGGAATTCTAGTAGATAAGAATTTAGATACTTTTAGGCAGGTGGCTGCTTAATGCAGATTGAAAGTCATGCAGAAAGCTCCTAGAGCCAAAATTCTATTTTAATCATTAGCTACTTGATTAAAATAGAATTTTGGCAGGAAATTTAGAAATGACTCACAAAAGTGTTCACCAGAAGCACAAATGAAATGTGCACTCACAAATACTCACATAACCTTCATAGAACTGTTCTTTGCCTATTTCACACCAACATCGGCACTGTATTAGTGATTTTCTGATAACTTTTGCAGACAGTTTAGGTCCAGATAAGATGCTGAGTAACTTGGCGTCTCATCAGGATCCAAATTGTATATCACCCTAGAAATGAAGCAGATGACAATATTTGCAGACGATTATTTCCTTCTATAGTTCTGTGACCGTAATTGAAATTACAAGTGTAATTACAGACTAATTACACTTGTAATTACAGGCTTATTACACCTGTAGTGACAGAGTAATCACAAGTAAATGTGTATAGTGATACTTTTCGGGGCACAAGTTTGTTATGATATCTGCAGTAATACTCAGTTTAATAAGTTATGTGTATTATGAACTAAGCACGATACCAAATACATGTACTTATATTCTTTAACCCTTTCCTTGATTTAAAAACATTTTTATGCATTACTTGAGCCTTGGCTTAATCTGTTTATCGATATTGGCCATTTCCGTCAACCAATCGTAGAGCTAAGCCGAACCATGCCTCTCGCACAAATGTCATGTTTCATCCCGCAAAAATGTCATGTTTACCGGGTAAATCAATCCATATATAACTACTTTTGTAAACTTAAATCGGACAGCTGCTGCAGGAATTGCTCTGTTTGCTGTGAAATGAGATCTGATTCCACAGTTTCTGCCATGACCAAACTTTCATGTGTTCACATACAATTATAAAATTCATCCAATCAATATTCATGATGACATTATTTCTTACATGAATGTTCATGGAGTAAAGGGTTAATGCCATTTATTACCAGTCAGAGTAAATCCTTGGAATTTGATTGGTCAGTTTGCCAAAAACTGCCAGGGTGTACAGTACCGTATTCAGCGGCTTCCATGGAGAATACAGAATTATTCAAATTTGACGCGTGACGTCATTCGTTTTGTTTTTATTTTTAGCGTCGATTCGAAATTTTATATCGTCCTTGCTCCAATAATTATGGATGGATTACGACCAAATAATCGATAATAAACTTAAAAATTTGTACCTCATACGTTTCTCAATTTAACGCTATCAACTTATCAGTACAATGTGTTACCGTTATGTTTACAAGTGAAGTTTCAATTCCTCTTTCGAAATTGCTCTGAGACGACGTCATATTTGCTTTGTGATGACGTCATGTTTTCTTTGTCATGTCATCATACAATTAGAGATCTAATGTCAGCAAAATAAGAGTTGTTCGTTTGTTAATTAGGTAAATCGGATCTCTGACTGGTAATAAATTCGTTACACGGTAATTTGGCAGGGTGTACGGGCTGGTATGACCGGGTTAGACCACGTATTTCCTTCGGCTAACGCCTCAGGAAATACGGGATCTAACCCGGTCATACCAGCCCGTACACCCTGCCAAATAACCGTGTAACTAATAGTGTAATCTAGCAAGGAGCTACTACTATCATTTGTAACTACCTTGGTTTGTACCAGCCATTGATTCAAAGAGGCATGCATAATAAGAATTTCACAAATATTTTTAGAAATATCTTTTTTATGCTATGTGAGTTTTCATACCATATATTTTTAACCCTTTCCTTGATATAAATGCTTTTTCATACATTTACAGAGTAGACCCAAATTAGATGGATCCTATAGGAGCTGTCTGATCTCGGTCTACTCTGTTTGCTAATGGAATTTGAAGTTCTGATCATGAATAATTCTTAGCTGAACATTTATAATGGCATATGTACACAGGATGTTTTGATATTAAAAGAAACTGCAGTGTCAGATCTATTATAATTTCCTAAGCAAACAGAGCAGACCCAGATCAGATGGTTCCTGCAGGAGCCCTCTGATCTGGGTCTACTCTTTTTACAAAGGTTTGAAAAAACGTATATATGAGGGAAAAGGTTGAATTAATATTAATAAAGGTCTCTCCACTTGTCCCGTTTCTTACCTACCCTGCAAACATTTTCTTCAAGTCTCCTTGCCTACCTTATTCTTATTAACCCTTTACTCCATAAATACACCTTTCTACACCTTTGTAAACAGAGTAGACCCAGATCAGACGGCAGCTATAGGAGCTGTCTTATCAGGGTCCCCTCTGTTTGCTTATAAAATAACATACATACGATTCTACAGTTTCTGCCATCGCCAACATTTCCTGTGTCCATGTGCTGTTATAACAATTAATCTAATTGTCGGTACAAAATCGACTGTTGATGATATAGACATTTTAAAACAGACTGTGCAGTCCTCCTTTCAGAATGGTGTTTTTAAACACTTCTGAAATGAGGTCCCCACTATTCGCGCTTTTTGTTTCCAGTAGGAAACAGAATTGAGTGCAATTTAAACCTTTTGCCATATGAATATTCATTTAAACTGTATACCGTTATGTAATTCGGTAACTGTGTATACGACATTACAACAGGACTTTTTTTTGTCCTTCATGATATTACGAACTTCTGGTTAACGTATATCGACAATCCTGAATACAGTTTTACTGCTTGTTAGATACTGACTGTTTTGTATGTAGTTATGTACATGTGTAAATAGTATGCTATATGGAATAAAAGAAGCCCAGGCTTCACCAAAAATAACCCCAAAACAATTAATCTAATTAATATTCATGATGTCATTTTTTCTTACATGAATATACATGGAGTAAAGGGTTAACCCTTTCCCTCATGAACATTTATGTGAGAAATCACGAATGTATGATTACTAATTAGCTAACCTTTATAACAAAGGGATTTGTTTTAACCCTTCTCTTGCTGAATTTTAAAATACATTTCTCCTTCTTTACCCATGCCGTGTTGTATAATTACATATATCTTCACTGTATACAAGTATTTGGCTGTGCAACCACTGCTGTGGAGTGCACTGGTTGCACAATCAACTTGTAAATAGTGCAGACCCTGATGAGACAGCTCTTGCAGGAGCTGTCTCATCTGGGTCTTCACTATTTACAGGTAGGTATATTGACGCGAATAACAAGCGAAGGGTTAAATATGTTTGTCCATGGTAGCATTTATTATAGAATTTAATATATAATTTCGTAGTTTGAAACCATTGTGATAAATAGAGCATTTGCTCCAATAGGAGTAAATACTCTATTTACCACAATTGTTTCACAAAATGACTTTTACAGAGTCGTCAAAAGTTGTCAATATGAGGGAATGGTAATAAAGTCTCAGCTAATAAACATTCATGATATCATGATTTCTATCATGAATATGCAACTAAGAAAGGGTTAATTAAGGTCAGATAGCTATAGCAGGATAATGGTTAAATTACTACTGTTACACAAGTGTATCAACTTTTAGTATTTCACTATTCAGAATTATCTCATTTTACTTGTAAGTGATATTAACCTTTAGCCTGCTATGGGCGGATGAGTGAATACCTTTGCAAGCAGTTTGGATCCAGATGAGATGCCGAGTAACTTGATTGCATTGTGGTAGAAAAATTGATTATAGCTTGAATTTTTGAAATGTAGTAGGTGAAAAATTCAGTAAAAAATAATTTGCTCAGCAGGCTAAAGGTTAATATCACTCAATATATATGTAATTAGTTTTATAAAGGATATGTAATCAATGCTATATTGTTTTTTGAAAAGTTCAGCTAGTCAGGAAAATTATTTATAAATATAATGTTAAATATTTTTTCAAGTTGGAATTCTAGTAACTCTTACGTAAGAAATCATGGAAAGAAGAAAGAATTAGATCTGTAATATTTCATAATTCTCTCATAGGCTATTTTTAGACCCAACCTCATTGAATAAATGTACCGAAAAGGAGCATTTACTACCAAAAAGGTAAATTTTAGAATTTGTAGTTTTGAATTCTTTGTGATAAATAGAGCATTTGCTCTATAGCTCTATTTATCATAGTGGTTTCAAAAAGTGACTTTTAAAGACTGAACCCTTGCTATTCGCTTCAATATACCTACCTGTAAATAGTGAAGACCCAGATGAGACAGCTCCTGCAGGAGCTGTCTCATCAGGGTCTGCACTATTTACAAGTTGATTGTGCAACCAGTGCACTCCACAGCAGTGATTGCACAGCAAAATACTTGTACACAGTGAAGATATATGTAATTATACAACAGGACATGTGTAATGAAGGAGAAATGTATTTTAAAATTCAGCAAGAGAAGGGTTAAGAGGCGTCAATATGAGAGAATGGGTTAAGCAAACTGCTACAGGAGTAGTCTTATCTGGGTCTACCTCTATTTGCAAATGTTCCAAAAGACCTCTTGATGAGGTAAAGGGTAATCTTATTACAATATACTGTAAAATCCCTTTAACCAATTACCTCATATGCTATTTTTAGATCCTTCCTCTTTGATTACATCTACAAAAAAGGAGCATTAACTAGAGGAAAGGATTTTTTTTAGATTTGTGTAGTGTTGAAACCATTGTGATGAATAGAGCATTTGCTCCTATAGAGCAAATGCTCTATTTATCCTAATGGTGTCAGAAAGTGACTTTTACAGAGGTGTCAAAAGATGTCAATATAAGGGAATGGGTTAAAGTAACCACACAAAAGAGGTCTTAACTGCACGTGGTTGCTTAATGCAGGATGAAAGTTATGCAGAAAACTCCTACAGGAACTTTTTGCAGAACTTTCGTGCTGCATTAAGCAACTTCCTGCTTTAAAAGACCTCCATATCTATTCCATATGTGGTCTTTTTAGAGGGTCTCTGTTGTCATATATGTACATGTACCATTTTTCTCAAGCATATAATGATAGTCTCTACTTGCAACCCATTTAAAAAATGCCTAAAAATTACATTATTCATTTGTTTACATGCTGAAAAGAAGTATGTCGCAAGAAAACCAGTTGAATAAACACTGAAGAAGAAATGTTTCATGCATTTAATATCGTGGACCTGGGTCCATGCTTATAAAACTTTTAGTCGAGTCTGAGTTCGTTCTCAAGTTTTTGATTGGTCAGATTTGAGCCATAGGCTCAAATCTGACCAATCAAAAACTTGAGAACGAACTCAGACTCGACTAAAAGTTTTATAAGCATGGACACTGGTATTTTTTACCGTTGTATTCGTTTTTATTCAAGTTGCGTTTTAATTTCATTACAGTTCGACTTGGACTGATAACATTTTGTTGTAAAAGAAAAAGATTAAGATATCAACAAAAACAGTTTTTTTTGTATCACTGAGGCAGTTTTCAATATAGGTTCAAATTGACTATCTTCATAATTATGATTTAACATAACTAATACCAAGTTTTATGATTTTATTGAAAATCTGCAGTTATTGCAGGGACTATCACTTTTTATTTCAGAATCCATATATCATAATCATATCTCGAAGTAATGGACAAAGCACCATTTCATCATCATTCTTTACTGTGATAAGGTGCTATCAGCTGATTTTACTAATTTATTTATTTACTATTTATCTGTTTTGCCATCCTGTGATATAAATGTCAATGCCATGATGCTGTTAGGTTTTTTGTTTTTTTAGTCTTAAAATTATTTAATATATGTACATACCCTTATTTACACCATTCATTTGTCCAACTTGGCAATTTGTTTGTTAGCCCATTCCTCCATAGGCTAGATGCTTATGGGTTTAATTTACTCTCAAGGTTTAGACAGTTTTTTAGACCCAACCTCTTTAAATGAATCTACCCAAAAGGAGCATTTACTAGAGAAAAGGAAAACTTTAGAGTTTTGTTGTTTGAAACCATTGTGATAAATAGAGCATTTGCTCCTATAGGAGCAAATGCTCTGTTTATCACAATGATTTCAAGAAGTGGTTATTACAGAGGCGCAGAAAGGCGTATTTATGGAGGAAAGGGTTAAGCTTTAGCACTTTACTGGGGGCTGTGTGATAACTATTGCAATGTCATATCTATGATTATCTATGCAAACAGTTTGGATCCTGATGAGACACTGAGTAACTCAGTGTCTCATTAGGATCCATACTGTTTGTCACTCTGACACTAGTTTTAAAAAGAAACTGAAGAACTAGATGCTTTAAGAATTGAAGCAGACGACACTATACACAGAAGTCAATTGCTCCGAGTGCAGAAGGTTAAGATGTTTGTTATATCTGTATAGTATTTCTAATTGTTTTGATATATATGTATTTCAAACTCGTGTTAGTTATGCCTTTATACATTGTGCTAATAAAAACATTCCTCGATCTCTCATAAGTGGTTGATTGTATTTAAACAATTTCCTCTGATGATATAAAACACTGCTGTTCATAGCATATTGAAACCTTTGCCTGAGAAATACCTTCTAAAACAGATTAGTGTCATTAGACCCATGTTAGAAGGATCTGCTGTTTGCCTGTGAAATAATTATATATCTGATTCTGTAGTTTCTACCTTTGCCAAAAATTCCTTTGTTCACGTCATTTTTAAAAAAAATCAGCTAAAGTTATTATGCCTACCCCAGTATATTGGGGAGACAGTTTGTTTTTGTGTGTGGCGTCCGTCTGTCTGTCTGATTTCAATTTGTCCGCAGTTTCTCCAAAACCTTTGGTTGGATTTTCATGAAACTTCATAGGATTGATCAGCACAATGTTCCGGTTTGATGATTTTCTGCTGAGTTATGGGACTTTGAAATTTTTACATGGAACATTTTGTGCAGTTTCTCCAAAACAATTGATCAGATTTTCATGAAACATCATAGGATTGATCAGCACCATGCCTAGATGTGCATATATTATTCCTGTTTTGGTTTGATGGTTTTCTGCAGAGTTATGGGACTTTGAATTTTTTATATTGAAAATTTTGTCTGCGCGGTTTCTCCAAAATCTTTGGTCACATTTTCATGAAACTTCAGCATATCTTATTTCTTTTCCTGCTCGATGATTTTCTGCAGAGTTATGGGACTTTGAAATTTTTACATGGAAAATTTTGTCCGTACAGAGGCGGGGGAGACCTCAGTTTTTGTATCAAAAACAATTCTAGTTCTTGATTGTTATTTCTTACATGAATATTCATCAGGTAAAGGGATAATCCTTTCTGTTTAATATTTATTCATCTCATGATTATTCATGGACAGAATTGCAATTTTGATAAAGTGTTCCCATGTGATTCTAGCCCTGCCCCTTGTGGCCATGTTTTTTGAGATATCAACATTTTTATACCCTTGCAAACGAAAGTTTGAGAGGGGGTATATAAAGGAGTCAGTTAAATACGAGTCTTAAATGGGTTAAGTTATCTGGTCTAGAATAACTCAAAATTCCCGAACATTGGACAAAGTCACCATTGTGTCAAGAATTAAATTCAGGCGAGAGAAAAAACACACTAGGAATTTGAGGTAAAACAAACATTTTATTACTTTTGATTTTTTCAACAAAGACAATTTTAACAACACAATATTTAATATTGCATATAATATATAAAAATCTCTTTACAATTAATACATAAAATCATTCATGTGAATAAAATGTATGTGTACATATATTTACAAGCCTATATACATAGCACACATACTAAAACAACATATTGAGCCACATCATTAGAATAGAGAGCTAGATAGGCCAACAGTGTAAACCCTTATCAGTCATAGACGGCCGTAAAACGTCGCCCCGTACTTCATTCTCAGTGTTGTTATACCTTCTGATCCTTCGAGATCATGAATTTCAGTACTTCTTGTTTTGAAAATTAAATACCGCTTAAGCCAGTGCTAGGGGGCGTGAGCAGTGTTGCACTTTCAATTACTGTCCATGAACAGACTCAATAAAACCGAGTCTGCAATTTTCTCTTTTTGTGTTGCAATTTCTGCTCTCGGGGGATCACCTCCCTTCAGAATTTATATACTGTTTAGCTCTTTCCCTGTTATATACATATTCATGTAAGAAATAATGACACTATGATCATAAATTAGATTATTTTTTACAATGGTATATGAGCACATAATATTTTGATTCGGGCTGAAACTGTAAAATCAGATTTATATTATACCATAATGAAACAGAGTAGACCCTGATCAAATGGCTCCTGCAGGAGCCATTTGATCTGGGTATACTTTGTTTGCAAAGGCGCGAGAAAGAAATTATGTGAAAGAAAGGGTTAACCCTTTACCTCAGATATACCTTCCAATGCACTAGCAAGCAGAGTAGACCCAGATGAGACAACTCCTGGGGGAGCCGTCTGATCTGAGCCTACTCTGACATTAAAAGTTCAAACGGTGAACACTCTACAGTAAAACCCCTCTAAATTGGAATTCTAGTAGAGAAGAATTTAGACCCTTTTAGGCAGGTGGCTTCTTAATGCAGGAGCTTTCTGCACGACTTTCACCCTGTTTTAAGCTGCCACCTCTCTCCAAGACAGATATTTATACTAAATGTAATGTCCAGTTTAGAGGGTTTTTACTGTATTCAGTAACCATGAATATGCATCTGTAAATTAGCTCATTGCATGCTAGTAGTACATTCATTATAACCTATGCTGCAAAGAGTTGGGGCCCAGGTGAGATGTAAAGTCACCCAGTTTCTCATCAGGGTCCATTGTTTTCCACTGTGTATTTTTAATGCTTTACCTCATGATGATTTCGTTCATGAATATTCACGAGGTAAAGGTTTTAAGCGAAAATAAAAGTTAAAATAACTGTCAGAAATGCAACAGATAGTTAACATCTTTCAACTGACAATTATTAAAACCTTTTATTCCTACAGAGTTATCTGATTTGGGACTACACTGCTTGAAAAGGCATTAAAAGGCATATCTACAGCCATAAAAAAGAGGTCTATGGGTCTGTAAGGCAGGTGATAGCTTAATGCAGGACAAATGTAATGCAGAAAGCTCCTATAGGAGCTTTTTGCTTTACTTTTGCCCTGCATTAAGCAACCATGTGCTTTTTAAGGCTCAACAAATGAATGGCTGCTTAGAACAGGTTCTACTGTATGGAATAAAGGGTAAACATGAAAAGAGACAGCATGAACATCCAGGAATCCCTTTTCATAAACATTGGCCATTTGATAAATGCAGCAGACATAATATTTGATAAAATGCAATACAAATATAATATTTGATAAATGCAATGCAAATATAATATTTGATAAATGCAATACAAATATAATATTTGATATTAAAAATGCAACATGCATGTATAATGATTATTTCATTCTATCACATTAAGTCACATGTAAATGCTTAGTTTCAACAATTTAAAAGGATTAAGGCAAATGTACATGTATACTATGTTAAAATATGAACTCTATTAAAACATTTGAGCTGTTAATGTTGATTTATACATGTTTGGCTTTTTGCTAGATATGCCCATGCTGAATTTATTCTTTCCTTCATGAATAATCATCTAAGATATAATGACATTGTGAATATTCATTAGCCTAATGTAGTTATGTGCATACAGGTGCTTGTGGCTCTGAATCAGATCTATATAACTACATAAACAAACATCTACTCTGTTTGCAAAAGCCTGAAAATGCGTTTATATGAAGGAAAGAGATAATGGTTATGCACTCAAAGTAAGCTGAAACAGGGTTACCACAAACCAGAAGAAACAAAATTCCCTGACATTTCCCTGATCTAATTTTCAAATTTCCCTGACATATTACATTGCAACATTTGGCATTTCTATCATAATTTATGTAATGTTTTTGAAAGTTCAATTTCCCTGACAGTTCTCAAAATTCCCTAACATTTCCCTGACTTTGAACTAATTTCAATTTCCCTGATGCATGGTAACCCTGTGGAATATCTGTGTGCTGCTTATATAATTACAGAGTATGGTTTAGATGTCCAGAAAAAATAATAACATACAGAGTATAGTCACAGAGTCAAGTTAAACCCTTTGCATGTGGGATACATGTATAATGACATTTATAGGGAGCCTTCTGATTAAGGTCTGCACTGTTTTTCATTCCAAACCCTTTTGTAAAGAAAAGACTCTCATACAGAGTGGACTCTGCCATTAAACAATGATGGACCATTCCACTTTGAAAACTCACATATTTTATCTTCTTATCACAGCCAAAACTGTAGAATTAGATCTATATTATTTTTAAGCAAACACAGAGCAGACACTGTGGGAACCATCTGATCTGGTATACAAAGCTGTTAAAAGGGGGTTGGCTATGTCAACATTGTTTTGAAAGCCATATCCTTATGAGAACGTGTCCTTTGAGCAGCTAAACTAACAAAGGCATGAAGAAAACATCTGCCTCAAGTAATACTGTACTATACTATAATGCCCATTTACATGTTTTCAACTGTAAAAAATTCTTTATTTTATACAGTGCTCCCTCCCTACAACGGCCCTCTCAATAACGCTTCCCTCCTTACAACAACGCATATCACTGTTTCCGAAACAACAAGGATCCAGAAACAAATTTTTCCATCGTATTTTCTTTATGCCTCCATCAAACCCTATGTTTTGACCACTCTTTAGAATCGTCACTTTGTGACGATTCTAAAGAGTGGTCACAACATAGGGTTTGATAGAGGCATAATGGTTTTAGTTCTCGAAATACACCTTATCTGGGGATCTGCAAACAAGCTAATTGTGTTTGATTTTCCCTCCCTATAACAACTCCCTCTGAACAACACATACAATCTTCGTATCCCAAAGGGTGTCGTTGTAGAGAGGGAGCACTGTAGTTGTTTATCCTCTTATTTGAATACAAAAATACAGAGAGCATTATTATACTTAGGAAGAGTCAAACAGCCCTGGTCTTAAACAAACATTAAACACATAATATATGATATGAATAAAAAATGTGCACATATCAGTCAGGTATGAATAATAGCTCTCATAACCTGTTAAATACCTAGTATGTATTTTAGATGACTCTGAATAACTTTTTACATAGTCATGATCCAAGACCTATGCCAATCAGTCGTTAAAAAATGGAAAATATGTAAAAAGCTGCCGATTATTATTTTCTTTACAGGATACCAGTAAGAGAGACTTCCAATAGTAGAGATGTAAGTCCAGAAAAAAGTACTAGAGTGAAATTGTTATTAAACCAATTACCACATCTTTGCAAACATAGCAGACCCAGATCAGACAGCTCCTATAGCTGTCAAATCGGGGTATACTCAATTTGCATATGGAATTAAATAGATCTGATTCTAAAGATCATTCTCATTAAAAGAATATTAATATTTATTTTAATGTCATTATTTGTTACATGAATTTTCACGGAGTAAAGGTTAAAATGTGTGTTGGTGGAAAAATCATCAGTATTTTAATATGGCAGAAAACAAATGCCCAAACTGAACTGTTTACCGATCACTATAATACAGACACAAATTGGACCTGAGCTTTTCAAACGAAAATGAAATACTCTTATTACCCTAATAATGCGGACGGACAAACTGGGGCTGATAGTGTAGACCCAGATCAAACTGCTCCTGAATCTAGGATCACACTATTGCTACTATGTCAGTTTGATTAACTCCATGATTACACCTTTCTATGCCTTTGCAGAGAGAGTAGACCCAGATCAGATGGCTCCTATAGGAGCCATCTGATCAGGGTCTGCTCTGTTTGCTTATGAAATAATACAGATATGATCCTAGAGTTTCTTCTATAGCCAAAACTTCCCATATATATGTGCCATTATGAAAATTGATCTAATTAGTAGCAAAGGATTAAAGGTCATCATGGTACCAAATTATTAATCTTTTCAAACCCATGGAAAGGGGAGACTGGCTATTTAGGGTAATTAGAGAAAATTAGAAAAAGCTTACAGTCTAATTAGATGAATGTACTTCATATGAAAAACAATAGCTGTTTTCTACATACTGCAGTTAGCTGCCATTTACATGTATCTTACTGAACATCCGCACAAACTTCATAACTTGTACCTCTAGCCAGATCACACCTGTTTTCTATTTCTCTGCAAAACCAGAATGTCAAATAATTCACCCTTTAAATATGGGACAGTGTCACATGCACTGTTATTTACAAACAGCGTAGACCTAGATTAAAGGGCTCCTAGAGGAGCATTCAAATCAGGGTCTGTATTGCTTGTCATTCTAGCAAGTTTAAACCTTTCATAGTAGGTGGGTTCTTAGTACATTTTCTTTTATTTCTTTCAAAAATAGCATGTGAGAGTCAAACAGGTTGAACCCTGATGAAACACCTCATCTAGATTCAAACTTTGTAAAAGTTATCACAAATTGGTCAACAGTATTGACACACACAATCTGCATTACATCTGGTTCCTACAACTGCTGATCCTTTACTTTTAACCCTTTCCTGTTCTATGTTTATTCCAAATTTCAATATACGAGGGGTGTTCCAAAAATAATGTCACTTGCATCGGTGCTCATATAGCGGAAGTGCTTTTGTTCATTTTAATTTGCTCTGCCCTTCAAAATACTCTCCGCCAGCCAGAATACACCTTTTTAGCCGGTCAATCCATTTTTGGAAGCATTTTTCATACTCTTCAATGGGAACACCCATCAGACACTGATAAACAGCAGATCCAAGGGCATTTCTCGAATTGTATCTCCTTCCAGATAAATGATATTTAAGTTTTGGAAAGAGAAAATAGTCGCAGGGGCCAAGTCTGGCGAATACGGAGGGTGCGGAAGGACGGTAACCTTCTCTGACTTCAAAAAGTCAGTCACAATACATGCCTTGTGAGCGGGTGCATTATCATGCAAAAGTCGGACATACTTATGTCCTGTTTTGGGGCGGCTACTTTTGTAGTAGTTCTTCAATTTTCTCAGAACAACGTTTTTATAGAACTTGCCTGTGACCGTTCTGCCTTTTGGCACCGGGATTTGAATAGCTGGACCCTTATTAGTGGAAAAAAATAGCATACAAAACCTTCTTTACCGTTCGTATTCGTTTGGCAATACTTGGGCGTCTGGCATTTTTAGTGGCCCATATTCGGTTGGAAACCTTCCGCTTTGGTTCAAAATAATACACCCAGGTCTCATCACCAGTGACTATATTATCAAAAGCCTTTTTACTATATTTTGGGTACATTTTGAGAAGTTTTTTTGCCATTGTTACACGCGTCTTCTTTTGCTCATCCGTTAACAAATGGGGTATCCATCTTGCATTTATCTTTCTAACTTTTAGGTGTTTCTTCAAAATTGCATGAATAATTCGAGCCAATTGTCTTACGGTGAATCGAGCATCAGTTTTGAGGATATTTCGGATTTTTTCTATGTTACCTTTGGTCGTAGTTGTTGCAGGACGACCTGGGCGAGCAGCATCTTTCAGTTGCTGCTGCCCAGCACTAAATTTAGCTACCCACCTACAAACAGTCCTGTGGGACATTTGGCCCTCCCCATAAATGTCACACACCTCGCGGTGAATATCTACAGCCTTTATGCCGAGTAATGACCTACCTTTTATATAGGCCCTAATTTCAAGAACATTTTCAGCTCGTTTTCCTGTCATTTTGTGTATAGTCTAACGAATAGGCTATGAAACGATGTACACTGTACCGAGGCAAGTGAACGTGTGGACGAGATATTTACCTGTGTCACGAGCCAGTGATCACTTAATCGACACGAGGTGGTTTTGTGCATGAATTGCACGATTTCCGCGAAATAAAGCACAGATGACATTATTTATGGAACACCCCTCGTATACTGAATATTCTTAGACAAAATAGTTGTAATGAAATATTGAAGGTGGAACAATGTAACCATTTTAGAAACTGAAGAAAAAGTTCTGTCAAATTCAATTGGCAAACACAGCTGATCCTGATCAGACAGCTCCTATAGGAGCCATCTGAGCTGGATCTACTCTGTTTGCAGATGCGTGAAAAGCTGTTTATGAAGGAAAGGGTTCAAATTTAACACTGCTCAACCCTTTGCAAGATGAGTGAGTGAATGAATGAGTGAGTGAGTTGTGTTTTACAAGACCACAACACTCTGAGACAGGAGAAAAGTATCCGGACCCATATCTCATTTACATCAAGATAAATTATGGGATGTGGATCCAGGAACTTAACTTAACACCTGCTGGAGTCTTTTATCTTGAACATGGCAGAAACTGTAGAGTCGGATCTATATCATTATCAAACTAGTAGACCCTGATCAGACAGCTCCAACAGGTGTCTAAAAACATCTCTATCAAGTCAAGGATTAATAGTAATTATTATGATCAAATCTCATTTTTAAAATGTCTGAATTGTAAAAAAATAAATTAAAAGTTTTGCTTCTAATAAAATATGTTTACAATGCAAACTAAAAATAACAGTCTGACTGTCATCTTCCAACTGATACAAAATATTGAAAACTATTTCCTAAAACCTTTATCATTAACAAGACTCATTCAGTGTTTATAATGTAATAACCAATAGTAATGAAATAAAGATAAACGCATCAACAAGGAAAAAGTCTTCATTTGACAAATTAACAAATGTTTGAAATACTTTGGACGGGCTCTATATCACATGTTCATCATGACACGACTTGAATTTTGAACTGTGCTCTAAAGACACATACCAAGGGTTGAGCATAAAACTGTCGTAACGATGGAGCAAACTTGTCAAATTATTCTTTGCTTACAGTTTTGATCCAGATGAGGCACAAGTAAGTCGTTGTCTCGTCACGAACCCAAATCTGAAACTCTGATATTGTTAAACCAGCTATTCCCTCATATTGACACCTTTTGACACTTCTGTAACTAAAGGTCACTTTTGAAACCGTTATGATAATTAGACCAATTTTTTCAAAGTAGCAAATGCTCTATTCATCATGAATTGTGGTAATAGGTAGAATTAACACTAAGAAAAGTAGACTGAGACAGTTTCAGGAAAACTATTACTTTACATGTTTAGATTGAGAAGTTACTGCAGTCTTGTACTGAACCCTCAATACCCACACATGTATACAACGCACACATATATAAGCATTTACTCCATAAATACAACTTTCTATGCCTTTGCAAATAGAGTAGACCCAGATCTTGCTTTGACAAAAACTGTAGAATCAGATCTATATCATATCAACAGCAAAGAGAGCAGACCCTGATCAGACCAGACCCTGATTAGTAATTATTATGATCTGGGTCTATTCTGTTTCCAAATGGCAAAGCATAAATTTATTATGAACCACCAAAAAGTTTAAAACTGGATTTTTAACCCATTCCCTCATATTGTCGCCTCTGTAAAAGTCACTTTTTGAAACCATTAATAGAGTATTTGCTCCATAGCTATGACAATACATCTGACTTTCTTACTTCGAAAAACAGACGAAATGACACATTTAAGATGTTACTGTAAATTGATATGTTGAAATCAGCAGCTTAATGTGACCTTGACCTCAGATTTGCTGACCTAAGTGCTGACCTTCAAAATGGCATGGTTATATTCTACGATTCTGTAAAGTTGGACTAAATTTCCATGAAAAATAAGTGTGACTCTAATATGCTCTGTTATTGCCTCTCTTACAGATATTTGTTACAAACATAACAAACAAAGGCATAACAAACTGATTTAACAACTCTATCTTTAACCCATTCACCCATTTAAAATACAGGACCCCTCTGATCTGGGTCTAGAGTGTTTGCCTATGTTCCATGTATAGGAGCATGGGAGTTTTATGGGCTGAGAAACAAATCTGATCTCAAAAACACTAACACAGGTAACTTAAGAACAAAGAGGCTGAACTGATTTATCATTCAAAATCCAATAACAATTTTAATCCATGGGCTATTTGACTTTGAAAGTTTAGTATGATGAATACTTGTTTAGTACATGAGTGACACACACACACACACACACGCACACACACACGCATACACACACACATGCAAGCTACCTAAGTGGTAACTTCACAGTTCAGCTCATGCAGCTCTACAATGATCAAAACATACATAGTAAAACATCTCTATACAGTAGAACCTCTCTTAAGCGACAATAAAAAAAGGTCTAATTATGGGTTTTAAGGCAGGTGGAAGCTTAATGCAGTTCAAAAGTTATACAAAAAGCTCCTATAGGAGATTTCTGCATTACGTTTGCTTTGCATTAAGCAATCACCTGCTTTTTCAAACTCCTATGTTTAGTAAATGAAAGGCCCCTTAGGGCAGGTTCTACTGTAATATCCATATAATACTTTACTCCATGAATATTTATGTAAGAAATCATGACATCATGAATATTAATTGACTGGGTTTTTTTTTGTTATGATGTCCTATGAATAAGCTAGCATCCATGTTAAAAAACAGCACTTAGGCTTCATTTGACCCTTCATCTGACAGAGACAACATTGGACACATTTGCAAAAAGAGTAGACCCAGATCAGATGACCCCAGTAGGAGCTCTCTGATCAGGATCCACTCTGTTTGTTTATTGAATAACTAGTACATCTGATTCTAAAGCAATTCCCATTGGCAAAATATGGTGTGTTCATAAACCATTATAAAACCTCAGCCAATAAATATTCATGATGTGATAATTTTGGCATAAATATTAATCTGGTAAAGTGGAAGATGTAGAGAGTTTCTACTGTGTATGGACAAAGAACCTTTGGTAATGTGGCCAGTGACTTCTAAAGTACAAGACTTCAACTCATGAACATATTGTAAGACTCAAAACTTAAGATTATTCTCAAACATGATGGATCAGGGTCCGAGGCTATAAAATGTCCAAGTCCGAGTCTGAGCTCATTCTCAAGTATCTGATTGGTCAGATTTTGAGTAAGTTGATGCTTGAGAATGATCTCAGACGCAAGCAAAATGTTTTATAGCCTTGGGGCCTGTTCTCAGATTCTATCAAAGTGGTAGAACTTGGGAAAAAAGTATCATAATTCACCAATAATATTTGGCTACACAACTTGGGCAAGTAGTGCAGACCTGATGGAACAGTTAGATCTGGGTCTACACTATTTGTAACCCCATTAGCATCATTTGACAACTTATCAAAACATATACAATAACCCTTTCCCTGTTCTAGTTTAGTCCAAATTTTAATACCCATTGAATATTCATGAACAAAACAGTTATAATCAAATATGGAAGGTGGTACATTGTAGCTATTTTAGAAAGTAAAGACACAGATCTATAAAATTCCATAAGCAAACAGAGCAGACCCTGATCAGACGGCTCCTCTAGGAGCCGTCTGATCTGGGTCTACTCTGTTTGCAAATGCGTGAAAACACGTTTGTATGAGGGAAAGTGTTAAACTGCCACCTATCTTAAAGACCGATAATGACACTTTTAGTGTTCTATCAGGGTTTTACTGTAGTGGAGAGGGGAGACTGATTGTGCCAAAATCTAGGGTAAATATATGTTTGAAAACACTCTTGATCCTCAAGTCTGATAAAAGTGTTTGTGAGTTTTGGCCTTAGTATATTGGCTTAGTGTCAACATTATACACATTCAGTGTCCCCTTGTCAGTCGTCTCAAGACTTCCAAATAGAACATGCAACACACAAAATCACATATACACATAAGCCGAGGGTGGTGTTGGACTATTTGGCAATGGGTGGCAAGCTGCTCAGGTCGTGTGTGTTGTCCTGTTTGTGACTCTGCAGGTTCAACTTTGTAATAGTTTCTGCGGCAATGTTGCCCTCCCCACCAGCATGCCTCTTAGCACTTTTCGTTGATTTAGCACTAATACCTGAAATAAAGAATACTAGAATCTGCATTATGAGTTCATTCTAATAAGTGAACATTAACCCATTTCCTCCATAGGCTATTTTTAGACCCAACCTCTTTGAATCAATCTACCAAAAAGGAGCATTTACTAGAGAAAAGGAAAAGTTCTTATTTATCACAATGGTTTCATAAAGTGACTTTTACAGAGGCGTAGAAAGGTGTATTATGGAGGAAAGGGTTAACCATTTACCTCATGAATATTATTACAATAAACAATGACATCATGAATATTAATAAGCTGAATTTTTATAATGGCATATGAGCCCAAGATATTTTGGCCACAGCAAAAACTGTTGAATCAAATCTACATGTATATCATTATTTTATAAGCAAACAGAACAGAGTCTAACCAAACAGCTCCTACAGGACACCTCTGATCTGGATCTACTCTGTTTGCAAAGGTGAAAGAAGGTGTTTTTATCATATAAAGGGTTAAAGACTTACTGAACAAGGAGCACTCTGAATATACAGTCGAACTCCTCTAATGCGACCACTTAATGAACACACATGGGTGTCTTTATAAGTAGGTGGTTGCTTAATGCAGGACAAAAGTAATGCAGAAAGCTCCTAGAGGAGCTTTCTGCATTACTTTTGTCCTGCATTAAGCTACCACCTGCATCTAGCACCCATAATTATACCTATTTCAAGTGGTCGCATTAGCGTGGTTTTACTGTATGTCAAAACTGCCACATCAGCTGGTCTGCATCTTTACTGCTTATAAAGCCATGCAGATGACTACTATCAGTACAACCCTTGGTCTACTTTACATACATAGGTTCCAAATGAAGTCTCTTTCTGGTTTAACCCTTTAAGAATATTGATTAGCTGAATTTTAATGACATACATAATCAGATTTTTTTTTTTTTGGCCAAGAGTCAGTCCTACTTGAGCCCTCTGATCTTGGTCTGTTCTGTTTGCAAAGGCGTAGAAAAGCATATTTATGGAGTAAAGGGTTAAGCAAATAGAATTCAATAATTTCCTGAAATTCAAACAAAGTAAGTTTGAAATCTAAAGAGAATAAGGGCCAGAATAATGTACTTCCAGACGTACCTCTATGAGTTTTAATCTCTTCATGACTCTGCTCTGCCGAGGCACCCACAGGAGGTACTCTCTCCTCCTTCTTGGAACTTCTTCTTTCTTTCAGTGACAGCTTCCACTCATCTGTCTTTGACTTTTCTGAAAAGATAAACCATTAACTGTTTACTCCATGAATATATTCATGTAAGAAATACTGAGAGAAACTGTAGAGTCATATCTATACTATATCATAAGCAAACAGAGCAGACCTCATCAGACGGCTCTTACAGGAGCTGTCTGATCTGGGTCTATCTACTCTGTTTGCAAAGGCGTAGAAAGATGTATTTTATGGAGTACATGTTTAAAGGGCTTTGTAAACATTTACTTTCTACAAAAGGTAAGGTATCAGCTTCACGAAGACTACACTCACATCATTGAGTCTCATGCAAACAGTAACCCTTAATAAAATAAAAAAAAAATTACATGATGAATATTTATATATATAAGAAATAATGACATCATGAATCATTTTTATACCCCCACCACCTGTGGTGGGGGCTATATAGGAATCACCTTGTCCGTCCGTCCGTCCACCACCTGTGGTGGGGGCTATATACAGGAATCACCTTGTCCGTCCTGTCACTCACTCGCGTTTTTCCGGGACATTTGCTTTTTTTCTTGAAAACTATTTATGATACCACCTTAAAACTTAATACATAGTATATTATTATGTGGGGACAATCTTCTCCATGTTTCATAACTCTTGCACAAAATTTGACAGAATTAGGTCCCTTTTTAACTTCATATTTTGTCTCTTAATTGGGTTTTTCTGGGAAATTTGCTTTTTTCTTGAAAACTATTTATGATACCACCTTCAAACTTTATACATATTAAAAGTGTTATGTGGGGACAATCTTCTCCATGTCTCATAACTCTTGCACAAAATTTGACAGAATTATGCCCCTTTTGAACTTAATATTTTGTCCCTTAATTGGGACATATTTTTGGGACATGCCATTTTCTTGAAACCTGTTTATGATATTGTCTTCAAACTTGGTACACATTATAAGGGTGATGAGAGGATGTGCAATCAACAGGGGTTTTAACTCTAAACTCTATTCCCCTTAGTAACTTTTCAGAAGCGATTTTTTTGTCCAGAACATAACTTCTCAAGTATTGTAGGCACAACTGTGAAACTTTAGATATGGATAGAGGGTGATGAGAGGATATGCAGTCAACAAAGGTTGTAACTCATTATTTTTTTGAGGGAGTTATTCCCCTTAGTTATTTTTCAGAAGCATCTTTTTGTCCAGAGCATAAATTCTCAAGTATTAATTGTAGGCACAACTGTGAAACTTTAGATATGGATAGAGGGTGATAAGAGGATATGAAGTCAATTAGGGTTGTAACTCTCTAAATTCATTATTGAGAGAGTTATTCTCCTTAGTTACTTTTCAGAAGCAATATTTTGTCCAGGCCATAACTTTTCAAGTTTTGTAGGTACAACTATGACATTGTGTATATGGATAGAGGGTGATGAGAGGATGTGCAGTCAACAAGGACTGTAACTCTAAATTCATTTGAGATGGATTTATCCTCCTTTGCTACTTTTCATAAGTATTTTTTGTTCAGAGCATAACTTCTCAAGTACTACTTCTATATTTCTTCACTATTGAACCTCAAATTTTGCATATGCATTTATAATGATGTGTAGATGTGTGTGACATAATTTTGATGTGAGTCATTCCTTGACTGGACTTTAAAAAAATTCTGTCCACAAGTGTAGATGAAAGGATTATTGAGCTATTGCCTTTTGTATTGAAGTCATTGGATCTTTTGACAAGATGGTGGGGTGGGGGTATCAATCACTTTTAGTGATAGTTCTAGTTTATAATGGTATATGAACACAGAAATTTTGGCCATGGCAAAAACTGTAGAACTAGATCTATATTATTCCGCAAGTAAACAGCAGAACCTATCATACAGCTTCTACATATGTAAATCTTAATTTGACTTGTATTTTACTGAAACACTTCTTTTCATGTAATATCTTTCCTAAATTTGATATCAATTTCTTTTGAAGGAGAACCATAGTACCTTCACTGGTAGGACAATGCAAGGAAGTCTTGCAAACATTCTTGTCTGCCATTTCTCTCCAAGTATTGTTTGATCAAACTTTGACAACTACTGAATTAAGGAAGTAAAAACAAAAGATGTTTGTACAGCATGTATACTCTCAATGGTAATTGGTCTATAGTGTTGATCAACCTTTGAGTTTGAAGTTTTAACCTTGACATTGCACCACTCAAAAATTGCACTTTCATACATGAATATGCATGCCAAGAATGAAGTACATATCTAATAATTCAAAAGTTAAGGTGAAAGTTTTAAGAACTTGACCTTTGACCTTGAACCTTGATTATGATCTTGGTGTGACCCCTTTTAAGTGATGCAGCTTCATGAGATAAGAATAATATCAAGTATGAAGTCTCTTTCTCTTATGATTCAAAAGTTATGGTAGACATTTTGAGAAATGGAATTTAACGCTTGACCTTGACACACAGCACCTCTCAAAATTGTGGCTTCATGAAATATGTATGCTGCATGCCAACGTAAGTTACGAGTCTCCATCTCCAACAGTTCAAAAGTTACAGCCAAAGTTATTGGCTAGAAATCTGACCTTATAACCTTCATGTTTGATCATGACTATTCACTTACTAATCACTCATTGACCTTAACATAGATAGTGGTCATCTACTTACCCCTGACAATTCTCTATTCAAAATATGAAGACTTTAGATGAAACGTGGATGCATTATTGATGGGAAAATCTTTGGTTTCGTTTGACATTTGCCATCGAAGTTTGATAAATGACCTTTCACCTACTGACCTCAAAATCAATAGGGGTCATCTACCTATCCTTACCAAATATAAGGATGCTAGGTGAAAACGTCAATGGTTTATTAATCAGAAACAATTTGACCTACCGACAGATTGATATGTGCATACAAAATTCCTCCATTTTTTCAAAAGAGGCCATAAAAGTGTACAATTTCTAATATCAGCAGACCTTTGACTGGGGGTTGAGCAGGCACTTTGTAGGGGTCTGTGGAGTGGTCTGAGGCAGCCGACGTGGCTCCATGTTTGCTTGACGTGTGATGTCTTGTGTCCTTTTTCCTGTGTACCAACCCCTCTTTGATCCATTCATGCTGAAGGGATTCTTCAGGGGTCATCCTCGTGCTGGGGTCCCAGCTGGAAAACAGATGAAGATACTTAAGGCTTATTGCAAAAGTACAGTCTGTACTTGAAACAACGAAATCTGTGTCAACGAAATTCTTCTTCCTACGCAAAAAGCTGATGGCCAAGAGTTCATCCTTTCTTATTTCTATATAAATTTGTATCTGATTTAACGAAATTTGATGATATGCAGGAACCAGTTCTGCAAATAATTTTTGGGTCCGTTAAAAGCATTTTCATTGAAAAGTATATTCATATTATTTGCCTAGGTATGTCTGAATAGTGAAGGTTATTAACACTTTAATCCATGAATATTCAGGCAACAAATAATGACTTCATGAATATTAATTAGATTAATCGTTTTAATGGCCCTATGAACAAAATAACATTTTATTGTGACAGAAATTTTAGAATCAGATCTATATTATATCTAACAGAGCAGACCCTGATCAGACTGCTCCTACAGGAGCCATCTGATGTGGGTCTACTCTGTTTGCAAAGGCATAGAAAGGTGTATTTACGGAGTAAAGGGTTAACTTAAGGTATCATATAGCACACTAAGCACAATAATAGGAAATATTTATAAAGCTGAACTTACTCCAAGCATCGTCGTATAAAGTCTAGGAAATTGGCATCACTAGTTTTGACAGACTGTTGGAGATCTTTGGAAGCCACTCTTCTTTTCTTTCCTTTACTATTTGTTATACAGCGTGGATTACCCTTGGAATCTGTTAACAGATCAGCACGTTATACATTAAATGACAACAGGCATATGAATATGAGAGTTAATAGTTTACTTCAAAAAATATTCATGTAAGAAATAATAACTTTTTGAATTTTAATCTTTTCTTTCATATAAACACCTTTTCACACTTTTACAAACAGAGTAGACTAAAAGCAAATAGAGCAGACCCTGATCCTGATCAGACGGCTCCTACAGGAGCCGTCTGATCTGGGACTACTCTGTTTGCAAGGGCGTAAAAAGGCGTATTTATGGAGTAAACAGTTAAAGCATGTTTGCTGGGCTTCAAGTTTCTACCAATTAATGATGTTGGAAACAAAGCAGACAATGTTTCAGAAATTTCCGTGTTTTGAGTTTGAGAATGTGTCAGTTAATTACATGTATCCCTTTACTTGATGAATATTCATGTACATTTGTACTATGAAAAAATGATGTTATAAATTTCAATTAAACTATTTTTATTGTGACATAAATCAGGGAACATTTGTTACGGACAAAACCCGCACAATGAGATCTATAGTATTTCATAAGCAAACAGAGTAGACTTGATTAGACAGATCCTACATGAGCTGTCTGATCTGGGTCTACACTGTTTTAAAAAGGCATTAAAAAGCATATCTATGAAATAAAGGGTTAAATCCCAAGGGATGTACTTACCAAAGAAGAGCCTGCGCCGTGTAGCCTGCTCTAGCACAGTGTTAGGTGGGAGCCCCAGAATCTCCATTATACAGGCCAGTTGTTCCACCTCATTCTCCCCTGGGAACAGTGGGTATCCTGGAAACATACCAATGATGAGTAAAATTACAAGACATTAAAATGGAGTCCACATACTGCCCTTGCTCTGACCTGACCTTTGGCCTAGTAGCATTTGTCTTGCACATGCCACACCTGCACATATGGTAATGTGTACCAAATTCTTTTGAAATCCCACTATGTATCACAAAGTTATGACCCTGACACAAAATTGCAGCCATAACATACATAAAAGTCAATACAGTAAGGCAGTAGTCTTCATGCATACGTACACAGGGACAAGAATAACACAACATGCCCCAGTCATTATCATGGAGAAAGCATAAAGTTGCGTAGAGCAAGATAATTCTCTGCGACAGGCTCGTAACATTTTATTAACTCCGACTCTTTGTACTGTTTACCTCATGAATAGTTATGTAAGAAATGATGAATATATGAACCTGACAGTTTTTAGCAGAAACTGTAGAATCAGCTATAATTATTTCATAAGCACCTACAGGAACCATCTGATCGGGGTCTACTCTGTTTGCAAAGGCTTTAAAGGGCATCTGTATGATGTAAAGGTTGAAATAATGTCAGTGATATGACAATGATCAAAACTTAATATATAACTGTCTTTGTCTAGCCTTTAGCTGCTGGCATATTGATAATTATCTTTGTTTGGATCCAGATGAAACATCAAATAACACATTAGGTAACTAGCATCTAATCAGGATCCACACTATCTGACATTTTGTTTACAACTTTGAAAAGAATAGAAAAAGTCTGCTTTGTAATCTCCCAGTAAAGAGATATTTTATATCAAAGAAAATTTGCTAAGAAGGCTAAAGATTAAAACACAGGCTCTATTCTGAAGTAGTCTTACCTGTATATAATTCGGCAAGAATGCAGCCAAAGCTCCACATGTCTATTGGCATAGAGTAAGGCAGTCCTAGTATCACCTCAGGTGAGCGATAAAATCTACTCTGTATATAGGTACACACTGAAATGGAACAACACCATGTCATAAGAATTCAACCTTTCCTGTTGAATATTCATGTAAAAAATAAAGTAAATCATGAATATATATTTGCTGAATTTTTATAATGGCATATATATACAGAATTTTGATATGAAGTAAAGGTCAGGTTAACATAAATCAGAGCCCCTTTTAACCCTTTTGCTGATGAGTATTCATATAAGAAATAATGACATAATGAATATTAACTGGTCAAATGTTTATGATGGCATATTATCATATGGGTTTTTAACTTTTCGGTACTGGTAGAAACTGTAGATTTCACAAGCAAACTAATAGACTCTGACGACACTTACAGGATCAGATCTGCTCTGGGTTTACTCTGCTTGCAAAGGTGTTTCTATAAGGTATAGGCTTAAATTATATTTGATCAGTATATTGTAATAGAATTAAATCGACATACAGTAGAACCCTCTAATGCGACCAGAATAACCATAGCTGTCTTTATACATTGTAAGCAGGTAATTGCTTAATGCAGGACGAAAGTAATGCAGAAAGTTCCTATAGGAACTTTCTGCATAACTTTCGTCCTGCATTAAGCTACCACCTGCCTCTGCCAGACAGAATTATGCCCCTTTTTTGGTGGTCGCATTAGAGGGGCATTATTATATGACTGTATTTGAGACGCTAATTAATGTATTCCTATTAATCCTTTAAACCATAGATATCCATGTGAGAAATAATGACATCACGATTATTGATCATATTACTTTTTTTAATGGTATATTACATTAACACAGCATAGTTTTGATATGGCAGAATTTCATATACAAACAGAGCAAATTGTTCCTACAGAAGCCATCTGATCTGGATCTACTCTGTTTGCAAAAACCATTGAAAGGCGTATTTGATGAAGTAAAGGCTTAACCCTTTTCACCATAAATACGCCTTTCTTCTCTTCTGTAATACTAGTAGTTACTTCTTGAAACCATTGTGATAAATAGAGCATTTGCTCCTATAGGAGCAACTGCTCTATTTATCAAAATGGTTTAAAACTACAAAGTTTCCTTTTCTCTAGTTAATGCACCTATTCAGTAGATTTATTCAAAGAGGTTGGATCTAAAAATAGCCTATCAGGGAATGGGTTAAAAGAAAGTACTGCTGTTCCAGGATTCTAAACAAACAATTGACATTTTCATTTTAGACAAAACTTAAACATTTACATGTATCTTGATCATCTTCTTTTACTTTTACCACAGTCTTCCATCCTTCTCAAATTTTACTATTTTCTGTAATTTGTTCCATCTTTTTTAAGATTTTCTTAGAAATCAATGAAGAAAAGATTCCTACCTCTTTGGTGTTCATAGCAACTGGAACCAAAGTCTATCGCTTTTATTGAGCTTTGGCCTCTTTGTCGTAACAAAATATTTTCCTGAAATTAGATTATTAACACATTAACCCTTTACGCAATGAATATCAGTGTAAGAAATGATGAGACTATGAATATTAATTAGAATAACTGTTATAATAGCACATGGATGCAGGAACTTCTGGCCATGGCAGATAGTGTAGAATCATATCTTTATTATATCATAAACAAACAGAGCAGACACTGTTCAGACGACTCCTATAGGATCCGTCTGATCTGGGTCTACTCTGTTTGTAAAGGTGTAGAAAGGTGTTATTATGGAGTAAAGGGTTAAAACTATTGTGCAACTTGCCCATTTTTGTCATTTTTATTACAAAAGATGATTTTACTGTTTGCAAACTAACATTTGCAAACAATTTGGATCCAAACAAGATACTGAGCAATTTTGAAATCTTATCAGAATCTAAACTGTTTGACACTGGATTTGTGCGGAAATAGAATAAAAAAAAAATATATTGAAAAATTTCATAAATACTTTTATATCAGAGGGCAATTACATAGATGGTGTAAAGACTGGTGAGTGGTGAGTACATGCAGTCAGAATACTGACCACACAGAATATAACAGAACATTTGCAAATTATATAGAAACAAATGAGATCTTCCTTTAACCCTTTCCCTGTTCTATATGATTTTCCAAATATCAATACCTACTGAATATTTATAGACAAAATAGTTATAATGGAATAAGAAAGGTTGGATATTGAAGCCATTTAAGAAACTAAAGAACAAGATCTATCCAATTCTATTAGCAAACAGAGCAGACCCTGATCAGACGGCTCCTATAGGAGCTGTCTGATCTGGGTCTACTCTGTTTGCAAATGCGTGAAAAAAACCACAACACGTTTACATGAGGGAAAGGGTTAACCACTCATCTCTGAAACTGCTAGTACTAGAGTCACCAAACTTCACAGGAATGTTCACCAGCATGAGTTGATGTGCACCTATGGTTTTTGAATTGTCTCCCCCTGATAATTCTTGAGTTATTGCCCCTGATAGGAATACTTAAATTTATAAAAACTTTGTGTCGCGCCAATCTCTGAAACCAGTAGGGCTAGAGTCACCAAACTTCATAGGATTGTTCACAAGCATGAGTTGTTTTGCTCTTGGGTTTTTTGAATTGTCTCCCCTGTTAACTTTGGAGTTACAGCCCCTGATGACTTAAAATTAGACAAACTTTACTTAGTGTCATGCATATCTTTGAAAGCACTAGGGCTAGAGTCACCAAACTTCACAGGAATGTCGACCAGCATGAGTTGTTGTACAACTGGGATTTTTGAATTGTCTTCCCTTGATAACTTTGGAGTTATTGCCCCTGATATGATTACTTAAAATTAGAGAAACTCTGTGTCATGCATATCTTTAAAACCACTAGTGCTAGAGTCACCAAACTTCACAGGAATGAATATGAATGGAGTAATGGGTTAATCCTTTCCTCCATAAATATGATTTTCTACGCCTCTGTAATAACCACTTCTTGAAACCATTGTGATAAATAGAGCATTTGCTCCTATAGGAGCAAATGCTCTACATGTATTCATCACAATGGTTTCAAACTACAAAATTATTTAAAATAATTACTTTTCTCTAGTAAATGCTCCTTTTGGGTAGATTCATTCAAAGAGGTTGGGTCTAAAAAAGCCTATGGAGTAATGGATTAAATATATCAAAAGCTATTTTATGACCTTTTTAGAATACAGTAGAATCCCTCTAAACTGGACGTGAAATTTAGTAAAAATATCGGTCTTGGAGACATCTGGCAGCTTCATGCTGGGTAAAAGTCATTTAGAGGAGCTTTTTGCATGACCTTCACCCTGCATTAAGCAGCCACCTGCCTGAAAGTATCTCAGTTCTCCTTGATCAGATGGCTCCTATAGGAACTGTCTGATCTGGGTCTACTCTGTTTGCAAATGCGTGAAAATGTTTTTATAATATGAAGGAAAGGGTTAATTGTTATAACAGCACATGAACACAGGAATTTTTGGCCTTGGCAGAAACTGTAGAATCGTATCTTTATGATAGATCAAATGGAGCAGAGGAGCTGTCTGATCAGGGTCTACTCTGTTTGCAAAGATGTAGAAAGGCGCATGAAACAATAGGTTAAAACATCTTCATGAATACATGTAGCTCCCTTTTATTCTCCGCCAAACCCTAAGTTCTGATCACCCTTAAGAATCGTCTCTTCGAGAGGATTCTAAAATTGGTCGGAACATAGGGTTTGGTGAAGAAATTATGATTTTAACCCTTTATGTGGGGCAAATGGTTATATCAGTCATTTGTAAACAGTGTAGACCTAGATAAGAAGGTTCCTATAAGAGCCATTTGATCAGAAGCTGCGCTAGTTGCCTTAACCCTTTCCCTGTTCTATGTTTATTCCAAATTTCAATACCCACTGAATATTCATTAACAAAATAGTTATAAAGAAATTTGGCAGGTGGAACACTGTAGACATTTTAGAAAGCAAAGAAACAGATCTATCAAATTCTATTAGCAAACAGAGCAGACCCTGACCAGACGGCTCCCCTAGGAGACGTCTGATCTGGGTCTACTCTGTTCATGCATGAAAACACGTTTATATGAGGGAAAGGGTTAAAAAATGTTGTTTTGGTGGTTTGCTTCATAAATGTTCATAGAGGAAGGAGTCAAATATTATAATTCAGCATACAATGGGTTAATATTTGCATACTCACCTTTATCTATTACTGGAGGTCCAGATACATGTAAGATGCATAAATTAAAACAGTTTGAAGAATAACTTCTTTTTTCTCTCCACCAAACCCTATGTTGTGACCACTCTATAGAATCGTCTCTTTGAGACGATTCTAAAAACAACATAGGGTACCAAACCCTATGTTGTGACCACTCTTTAGAATCGTCTCTTTGAGACGATTCTAAAAACAACATAGGGTTTGGTGGAGAAATTACCATTTTAGTATTTAAGTAAATGCACATTTATCTGTTGCTCTAATATACACACATCTTATGTATGTTTCTGATTGCCTAGTGTAATAGTAAATGATATTTGAAAGAATAGAACCATCTTCAAACTTAACTCTTAATTCGGGAAATGAGTGTACCAGTCTTTGCTAGCTGTGTAGAGCCAGGTCCTCTAGGAGCTCTCTTGTAAGGGTCTGCATTTTTTCATTTTATTCAGTTCTAAAGAGTGATCACAACATAGGGTTTAGTGGAGAAATGACGATTTTTAGTATTTGAGTACGCACCTTTATCTGTTGCTCTAGTTTTCACTGTTTGCAAATTATATATTCCAGTTCACATGAAAAATGAAGTTGACCTTAGGTGATAGTAAGTATATTGCAAAAGAATAGAGTAAAAAAAAAATCTTGTCAAGGGGTTTAACCCTTTACCTTATCAGAGCAACAGATAAAGATACACACTCAGATACTGAAATCATCATTTCTCCACCAAACCCTTTGTTGTGGCCACTCTGAAGAATGGTCTCTTCGAGATGGTTCTAAAGAGTGGTCACAACATAGACGTTGTTTGAGAAATAAAGAAGTTATTCTTGAAAATGTTTTAATTTATGCATCATACACATGTATCTGGACCTCAGCCATATCAAGTGTTTTTAACCCTTTTCCCAATAGGGACATCTTTTGATGCCTTTGCAAACAGTGTAGACCTAGATTAGACAGCAGCTGTGGGAACTGTCTAGTCTGTGTTTGCTTATAGAATTATTTAGGTCGGATTCTACTGTTTCTGTTATGGCCAATAAGCCTCAATCAATATTATAAACGTTCGGCAGAAAAATATTCATGATGTCATTTGAGTTTTTACATGAATATTCATCAGGTTAAGGATTAACTCCTTTACCCTTTCCCTGTTCTATGTTTATTACAGATTTCAATACCTATTGAATATTCATGGAGAAAATAGTTATAATTAAATATGGAAGGTGGACCATTTTAGCCATTTTAGGAAGAAAAGAAACAGATCTGTCAAATTCCATTAGCAAACAGAGCAGACCCTGATCAGACGGCTCCTCTAGAAGCCGTCTGATCTGGGTCTACTCTGTTTGCAGATGCGTGAAAACACGTTTATATGAGGGGAAGGGTTAAGACAGGTGATAACAAAGTGCCTGATGAAATTTGGCAGAAGGTTACATTCATTCTGCATTTACCTTTCACGTAATGTATATTTATACAATAATATGAACCCTATCCTCCATGAATATTCATGTAAAAAATAATGACATCATGAATAATAATTAGAATAAAATGTTATAACAGCACATTGACACAGGATTGTTTGGCCTTGGTAGGAACCGTTGAATCATATCTGTATTATATCACGAGCAAACAGAGCATACACTGATCAGATGGCTCCTATAGAAGCCGTCTGATCTGGGTCTACTCTGTTTGCAAAGGCATAGAAAAGTGTATTCATGGAGTAAATGCTGAATTTTCAATAGGAGTATTCCTAAATTAAAAAAACCCATCAAGCACAAACAAACAATCATTATCAATTGTAACGATATTACTGGCATTGCATCAATTTATTACCTCTTAATTATCATATAACCACTTTACTTGTAGTTGTTCATCATTTCAGAATTGCATGCAAAAATTACCACTTATATAACCGCAAAACTGGATTAACCCTTCTCTTGCTGAATTTTAAAATACATTTCTCCTTCTTTACCCATAACCTGTTGTATAATTACATATATCTTCACTGTGTACAAGTATTTCGCTGTTCAATCACTGCTGTGACGTGAATAACAAGCGAAGGGTTAACATCAATTAAACAATACTCAGTCTACAAACAAATTGTCATCTGCTCCAGTTATCTCTTATATAACCCTTTCCTTTATAAAGACGCATTTTCAAGCAATTGCAAACAGAGTAGACCCAGATCAGACGGCTCCTATAGGAACCATATGATCAGGGTCAGCTCTGTTTGCTTTTGACATGATATAGATCTGATTCGACAGTTTTTGTCAAAATAACAAAAAAACACTGGAAAAGCTTACATTATAAAACTTCAACTAATAAATATTAATGATGTTATAATTTTTTACATGCATATTTATTAGGAATAGAGTTTTACCCTTAGAGTTTTACCCAATGAATATTCATGTTAGAAATAGTGTCATCATAAAATTGTCCAGTTCTCGTTTATTACCCTTCACCAGATGAACAATCATGTCACATTGTCCAGATAAGATGCATACATTAACACTTTTTCCAGAATAACTTCTTTATTGAGAACTCCCCCAAATCATATGTTGTAACCACTCTTTACAATCGTCTTGAAGAGACGATTCTAAAGAGTTGTCACAACATAGGGTTTGGTGGAGAAATGATGATTTTAGTTTTTGAATACGTACAGCTATCTGTAGCTCTGGTGTCATTATAAATATTGAATTAACCCTTCGCTTGCTGAATTTTAAAATACATTTCTCTTTCTTTACCCATGTCCTGTTGTATAATTACATATATATTCACTGTGTACAAGTATTTCGCTGTGCAATCACTGCTGTGGAGAGCACTGATTGCACAATCAACTTGTAAATAGTGCAGACCCTGATGAGACAGCTCCTGCAGGAGCTGTCTCATCTGGGTCTTCACTATTTACAAGTATGTATATTGACGTGAATAGCAAGCAAAGGGTTAAGTTTTATAATGACCTAAGACATTTTGTGATATTCTGTTAATACATATGATTGATTGTTTAGTTACCATTCTTTATATTTATTGAGAATGGGTTGAAGAGTTTCTCAGGGGTGTCTTTCTATGAGACAGATCACGGAAAGACTGGAAAGAAAGAAAAGCAAAACAAAGGAAACACTGCATTGCTGCAGTTTTAAGTTTTGACCCTTTACTCCATGAATTATGTATTTGAATATTCGTTTCAGAAATAAGGACATTATGAATATTTAATTAGATTAACTGTTAATAATAGCACATGGACAAAGGAATTTTTTACCATGAGAGAAAATATAGAATCATATCTATATTATGTCCTAAGCCAACATAGCAGACCTTTCTTAGACAGCTCCTATAGAAGCCTATCAGAATTTTTCTGAGCAAAAATTCACCCCACGTTTGCTCCTCTCCACCCAGGTGTATAAATGGGTACCTGTGAGGGAAATAAGCCAATGTGCTATGGCTGCCATGGGCGCCGAATGTTAATGGCCAACTTATAACCCAGTGATCAGGGGGTAAATTGTGAAGTCGGGAGAATATGCATACCTTTTTTACCACATTTTTAAACTATTTTCCTCAATCTCGCTCAGAATGTTAGTCTTGGTGATGTCAAGGTTGAGTTTGATCATGGGTGGGATGGGATCAAAAAGTAGGTCACTAGGTCAAATCTTAGAAAAAAATCACTCTAGAGGGCACATTTTTAGCCCAATATTCAATGGTAAGAATTATTGTCTTGATAAAATCAATATTCTAAATCTGTGAAAATCTTGTTCTCAAGAACCACTGCTCATGATCCACTATCAACATTGTTCAAATATTGTCCCTTTGTTCAAATATTGTCCCTTAGGTTAATATTTGTCCCACCGAAGGGCTAACTGGCTATAATCTTAATCTATGATAATCAGATGAGCGATTAAGGGCCATCTTGGCCCTCTTGTATGTTAACCCTTTACTCCATGAATATTCATGTAAGCTATAATGACATCATCAATACTAATTATTGTTATTAACCCTCCACTTGCTGAATTTTAAAATACATTTCTCCTTCTTTACCCATGCCCTTTTGTATAATTACACTCATATTCACTGTGCATACGTATTTCGCTGTGCAATCACTGCTGTGGAGTGCACTGGTTGCACACTCAACTTGTAAATAGTGCAGACCCTGATGAGACAGCTCCTGCAGGAGCTGTCTCATCTGGGTCTTCACTATATACAGGTATGTATATTGATGTGAATAGCAAGCGAAGGGTTAATTGTTATAAAAGCAGAGTGGAAATTTTGGGCATGGCAGAAACTGTAGATTCATATCTATATTTTGTCATAAACAAACAGCAGACCCTGATCAGACAGCTCCTATAGTCTGGGTTTACTCTGTTTTCCACCGCATATTTATGGAGGAAAGGGTTAAAATATTTTTATATTTGTACATTATTTGCAAGAGTTTAATACTGTTTTTAAACATGGACAGGTACTATGCATTTATATATTGTACTATTAAAACATTCACTAAATCTCTCATTAGTGGTTGATTTTATTTAACCATTACTCCATAAATAGGCCTTTGCAAACTGAGTAGACCAATCAACATGCTCCTATAGGAGCCATGTAATCAAGGTCTGCTCTGTTTGCTTATGATATAATATGGATATATATATTTACTGATATATGATTCTACAGTTTTGGCCAATACAAAAACTTCCTGTGCTTATGTGCTTTTATTGACTCACCTGAGCAAAGCTCAGGGTGAGCTTTTGGGAGACTTGAATGTGCATTGTCCATCATGCTTGGTCAACATTTTGCTTGCGAACACTCTAGTGGTCACAATTTTAGTCCACTCTTCATGAAACTTGGTTATGATGATGGTCTTGATTAAATCACGAACGAGGTCGAAATTGGGTCATGTGGGTTTAAAAACAAGGTCACTAGGTCAAATAGGAAAACATTGTGAAAACATTTCTGGTCCAATCTTCATGACTCTTGGTCAGAATGATTGTATTGATAAAATCTCGGACGAGTTTGAAAGTGGGTCTTGTGGGGTCAAAAACTAGGTCAAATAGAAAAATATTGTGAACACTAGTGGTCACATTTTTGCCCAGTGATTTACTTGAAAGATCTCAGACGAGTTTGAAAGTGGGTCATGTGGGTTAAAAAACTAGGTCAAATAGTAGGAAAACCTTGTGAACACTCTAGAGGCCACAATTTTAGCAGAATCTACAGTTTTAGCTGAATCGTCACGAAACTATCAATATGATAGTTTTGATAAATTCTCGATCGAGTTCAAAAGTGGGTCACGTCGGGTTAAAAATTAGGTCCCTAGGTTAAATAGTAGGAAATTCTTGTGCACACTATAGAAGTCACATGTTTAGCCCAATCTTCAAGGAACTTGGTCAGAATGATTGTCTTAATAAAATCTTGAATGAGTTTGAAAGTGGGTGATGTGGGGTTAAAATCTAGGTCAAATGGCAGAAAAACCTTGTGAACACTCTAGAGTTCACATTTGTAGCCGAATCTCCATGAAACTTTATCAGAATTATTGTTTTGATAAAATCTCAGACGAGTTTGAAAGTGGGTCATGTGGGTAAAAAACCTTGTGAACACTCTAGTGGTCACATTTTTTTTTGCACTATTCATGAAACTTAGAATGGTTGTATTGATAAAATCTTGATCAATTTTGAAAGTGGGGCCTGTGGGCTCAAAAACTAGGTCACTAGGTTATATAGTAGGAAAACCTTGTGAACACCCTAGAGGTCACATTTTTGGCGGAATCTTCATGAAATCTTGTTCTCCAGAATCACTGCTCATGATTCACTACCAACATTGTTCAAATATTGTCCCTTAGGTCAATGTTGGCCCAATCTTGGGGCTACCCAGCTATAATCTTAAATATATGGTATTCAGGTAAGCGATAAAGGGCCGATCTTGACCCTTTTGTTACAATAAATCTATGTCTCCCCCAGTATACTGGGGAGACATTTTGTTTTGTGCGTGACGTCCGTCTGTTTGTCCATGTGTTTTCCATTTTACATGGATTTTTTTGTCTTTGCGGTTCATCCAAGACCTTTGCTTGGATTTTCATGAAACTTCATAGGATTGATCAGCAGTATGCCCATTTGTGCGTATATGTTTCGTCGATGATTTTCTGCAGAAATGTTTAACATGGAATTTTTTTTCTGCGCGGTTTCATTTAAACCTTTGTTAGGATTTTCATAAAAATTCATAGGATTTATCAGCACCATGCCTAATTGTACATATCTTATTCCTGTTCCGGTTTGATGATTATCTGCAGAGTTTATGGACTTGATATTTTACATGGAAAATGCCCACGTGGAGTGGGTGTGGGAGACATCAGTTTTTGTATCAAAAACAATTCCAATTAATAATCAAGATGTCATTTTCTTACATGAATATTCATAGAGTAAAGGGTTAAACAGTATCCTCTGAAAATATAAAACTCTGCAGGTCATTGCATATTAACTCATTACTTCATAGGCTATTTTTAGATACAACCTCTTTGAATAAATCTACCGAAAAGGAGCGTTAACTAGAGAAAAGGAAATTATAGAATTTTGGAATTTGTAACCATTGTGATAAATAGAGCATTTGCTCCTATAGGAGAAAATGCTCTATTTATCACAATGGTTTCACAAAGTGACTTTTACAGCGTCGCCAAAAGTCATCAATATGATGGAATGGGTTAACCCTTTTCCTGAAAAAACACCTTTGCATGTCTTTCCAAATGCAATATACCCTAAATCTGATGGCTCCTGTAGAAACAGCTTAGCCAGGTTCTGCTCTTTTTGCAAATGGAATATAGATCTGATTGTACAGTTTCTTCTGTGGCCGAAAACCCTCAGTTCATTTGCCATGCATAATAAAAAATCAGCTGATTAATGTTCATTATGTTGTTATTTCTTACATGAATATTTAACAGAAAACGTGTTAAAACACATGTATATACGCATACAAGTCGCCTTTAAACCCATTAAAATGATCCCTAATCAATAACAAAACACTTCAGTGAGAATACAGATGAGAATGAAGCAATTATGCAACTAGAGGTTTGTTTTTGTCACAAAAACAGATGTCTCCCCCTCCCATCCTCTTTCCAATACACAAGTGTAATGTCTGTAACTCCGAACTTATCAGGATCTAAGTTTTAAGTCATTAGGTGCAATAACTCCAACTTTGTCAGAGGGAGACAATTCAAAAGTCCCAGGTACACTAAACACATGCTAGTCAACATTCTTGTGAAGTTTGGTGACTCTAGTACTAGTGGTTTCAGAGATACATGTGACACAACGTAAAGTTTCTCTTATTTTAAGGTATTTCCATCAATGGCCGTTTGTTTACTTTCTATCAATTTGACCTTCATATTTAAAAATTGATTAAATCTATATTTTTAACAATTTTTCAGCAATTTTTTTAATACAGTTATGAAGTAAATGTCCTAGTGTAGTTCATAAATGTTAAACAAAGTTTTTAAAGAATTAAATAAAAACTTTATTTTTTACCTGATTCAGAAAATATGCAAAAAAGAGGTGTCATATAACTCACTTTTCCAGATATTTGTTTTTAAAAAAATATCAACAGTTTCCTTCCAAATATCTTCTTTATTCCTGTTGGTGTATCAAGTCCTTATTGTATGATAAATGTTCCAATTTCACTTTTTCCCAGCACCACTTTTTTCAATCATAGCAAATCATACGAGGGACATTCAGTATGTAATGCAACTGATGGTTTATTTAAGAAACAAACAAATGGATTCCGATTTTAACGCTTTCTGAGATCGTTTTCCAACCATTTTGAACGCAGTGCATACGAGTAGGACTGTTCAATGTACACTTTTAGCAATAATTAAATAACCGACCTACACATATTTGGTATAAGTGTAAAGGGTAGATAGTGAATTGAGCGTGTATATAAAGGGATTAGCGGCCACGTGCAATGCAAGGAAAATCGAGCGCTAGTTTCATTACATACTGAATAGCCCTCGTGTGTTTGCTATAATTGAAATATAGTGGTGTTGGGAAAAAGTTAATTTGGAACATTTATCATATAATAAGGACTTATTAATACATCAACAGGACTAAAAAAGATATTTGGAATGATTCTTTTGAAAGAATTGTTTCAAAAAAATCTGGAAAAGTGAGTTATATGACACCTCTTTTTTGCATATTTTCAGGTAAAAATTAATGTTTTTATTTAACTCTTAAAAAGTGTTGTTTAACATGTATGAACTACACTAAGACATTTACTTAATAACTGTATTAAAATAATTGCTGAAAAAGTGTTAAAATATAGATTTAATCAATTTTTAATATGAAGGTCAAATTGAATAGAGGTAAACAAATGGCCATTGATGGAAATACCTTAAGTCATAAGGGGCAGTATCTCCAAAGTTATCAGAGGAGACAATTAAAAAACCCAGATGCACAACAGCTTATGGTGGTGAACATTCCTGTGAAGTTTGGTGACTCCATCCCTACTGGTTTCAGAGATACGTGCAGCACAAAGTTTCTCTAATTTTAAGTTAACATATCAGGGGCAGTAACTCAAGAATTATCAGGGGAGACAATTAAAAAACCCAGGTGCACAACAACTCATGCTGGTGAACATTCCTGTGAAGTTTGGTGACTCTAGCCCTAGTGGTTTTAAAGATATGCATGACACAGAGTTTCTCTAATTTTAAGTAATCATATCAGGGGCAATAACTCCAAAGTTATCAAGGGGAGACAATTTGTTTACGTGATAAGTTAACATATCAGGGGCAGTAACTCAAGAATTATCAGGGGAGACAATTAAAAAAACCAGGTGCACAACAACTTATGCTGGTCAACATTCCTGTGAAGTTTGGTGACTCTAACTCTAGTGATTTCAGAAATACGCGCGACACACGTTTGTGACGGACAGACAGACGGACGGACAGACAACTCTGGCAAAAACAATATATCTCCCCATAAATGGGGGAGACATAATAACGTTATTCCTTTTGAATGCAGGGACGCCCATACTGGCATTTGCAAACAGTGTATACTTTGATCAGAGAACTCCTAGAGGAGCCCTTTCACCTGGATATGTCCTGTATGCCATTCAAAATCTTCTGGCAAAGGTGTAACTTCATGACTGATCAAAGTATACTTCATGACTAATCAAAGTATACTCAATGACTGATCAAAGTATACTTCATGCCTGATCAAAGTACAGTGAAACCCCTCTAAACCGGACGTTAATTTTGGAATAAATATCGGTTCAGGAGACAGGTGGCCGCTTAATGCAGGGTAAAAGTCATGCAGAAAGCTCCTCTAGGAACTTTCTGCATGACTTGTATCCTGCATTTAGCAACCACCTGCCTAAAAGTACAGTAAAACCTCTCTATAATGGACACTAATTTGTGTTGATTATTTGGTATTTAGGGCAGGTGGCCGCTTAAAGCAAGGTGAAAGTAAAACAGAACGCTCTTATAGGAGCGTTCTCTTTTACTTTCACCTTGCTTTAAGCAGCCACCTGCCTTTAACACCAAATACTTGATGTAATTTAGTGGCCGTTATAGAGAGGTTTTACTGTAGCTAAATTCTTCTCTTCTAGAATTCCGGTTTAGAGGGGTTTTACTGTATACTTCATGACTGATCAAAGTATACTACACGACTAATCAAAGTATACTTCATGACTGATCAATATGATTTGGGAATGTGCCGTCTTATCGCTTATGCTAAGGGCGAACAGACTCGCATTTGCAAACAGCTTGGATCCACATGACACGTATGCAAAATATCAGAGTTTTGGCAAACTTTGTTTTCAGTATCGTAGGGATTAAAGAGCAGATGCATTGAAAACATAGTGGGTTACCTGTTTGGGTGCCACGTAATTACTGTCGGCTCATAATTTCTCTGCTAATTTGCTTACGATATCATATAATGTAGATATGATTCTATAATTTGTCATGCCCATCTTTTCCTGTATCCATGTGTTATTATAACTATTAATCTAATTAATATTAGTGATGTCAATTTGTTCTTACATGAACATTCATGGAGTAAATGGTTCAAAAACTACAGTCAGAGTGTACTGTCAAACAGTTTGCGTTTTATTGGCTGCGGCAGCTGCAGCCACACGTTGATAAAATTTCAAAATGACCATGATTTACTGCGAGACTAGTTTTTAGATTTACACTCCAGAAAAAATGCAGCTGCAATATTTTTCACTGTGCTCACTTAGCCTCACTAATGCCCAAGAACTCTTTGGTCAGTTGCAGTCCAGCATAATGTACTCCAAATACCTTCTGCACTCTGAGCAATTAATATCTGCATGTAGTGTCATCTGCGGCAAATATTCTTTCTTCCATATCTTTTCAAAAACAAATGTCAGGGTGATAAACAGTTTGAACCTTGATGAGGTGCCAAGTTACTTGGCGTCTCATCTTGATCGAGACTGTTTGCAAAGGTTAGTATAGATCCTACAATCAAAGCAGTAGCAGCCGAACAGTTTGGACCCTGATGAGGTGCCAAATTACTCGGCGTCTAATCTGGATCCAGACTGTTTGCAAATGATAAAAACCAAAGCAACAGCAGCTGGAACAGAACTCATACTTGTTTAGAGAAACTTATTTCACAAGTCAGTTGGCAGCATTTGGTCAGAACTTTGTATGTCCTTGCCTCCCCAAAATTACTAAATAATATTGCTCTCTGTTTTATCTTCTACCTTGCTTATACATAGTTTACGCAGCCATTTTACGTTTAAGACGGAACATTTATCATAGTTACTCCTTTGCCAAAATACATCCACGATGGGGATCGATATATATTATATAGTATTCTGACCCATTGCTATTTTACTATAAACTATAGTGACTCCCTTAAAAAGATACATCCGCCACGGTGGTCGATACAGCATATAGTACTATGACCCCCGGGCATTTTACTATAAAATATAGTGACTCTCTTACCAAACTACATCCACGATAGGGTCGATATATTATATAGTACTATGACTCCCATGCCATTTTACTAGGAAATATACAGACTCCCTTGCAAAATACATCCACGATAGGGGGGGGGGGGTTCGATATATTATATAGTACTATGATCCTATGCAATTTTACTATAAAATATAGTGACACCCTTACCAAAATACATCCACCGGGGGCCGATATATTATATAGTACTATGACCCCATGCAATTTTACTTTAAAATATAGTGACATCCTTGCAAAAATACATCCACTACGGGACCGATAAATCATAAAGTACTCTGAACACCAGGCCTTTTTACTGTATAATATAGTGGCTCCCTTTCCAAAAATATATCAAACGGGGATCGATATATTATATAGTACTGTAACCCGGGGTCAGAATCAAAACGGACCCAGAAGGGTTGTTGAGTTCGTTTAATCAGTATGTAAGTATAAGTAAAAGGGTCTGAAATACAAAATAGCAATGATGAGTACAATGTTGAGCCAGAGTTGAATAATAAGACTCGCGTATGGAAATTCAAATAACGTAACCGACATGATTTATTGTTAACCGAACAAACGACAGATTTGTAAATTAAATCCTAAATATAACAAATAGAAAGCTTACCAGCTGGTCGTTATGAGAAGAAAGCAATAGCCACGGAGAGTTTTCTATGATAAAGACGTCCGTCTAGTACGAGAGTTATAGCCAGAATATTGGAAGCGGGAAAAGAGGTTTAGCTCATTAACTACGGTCAGGTGACTTGACATGCTTCACTCACCATGTCAACTCACACATAACCGATTCTCTCGTGCACACTCACCACGCACATGAACATACATACAAGTATAAACATTCTAACATGTACATAACATATCGGGTATCCATACAGGAAACTATGGTATGGTTACAGTACTATGACCCTAGGTCATTTAACTAAAAAAATATAGTGACTCTCTTGCCAAAATACATCCACGATGGAGTCGATATATTATATAGTACTATGACCCCCGTGCCATTTTACTAGGAAAATACTAACTTGGCCATACTTATGCTTTCACTTTTCAGATTGATGTTATTATATAGTACTATGACCCCAGGTCATTTTAATATAAACAAGAGATGTTTGTAAAACATGTATACCCCCTCCCCCCAGACCCCCTGACCTTTGATCTAGTGACCTCAACTATAGAGGTCATCTAGCGGTCATGACTAATCACCACAGCAACTTTGAATATCCTAAGCCAAACCACTGATCATTTATTGATCTGAAAACATTTTACATATTAAGGTCATGTGACCTTGACCTTTGACCTAGTGACCTAAACAACATCAGGGGTAATCAAGTGATCACAACCAACTACCACAGAAAGTTGAAGATCCCGAACCAAACCATTGAGCAGTTATTAATTGGTAACCAACCATTTCATCAGTTAAGGTCATGATGACCTTGATCTTTAACCTAGTGACCTCAAAATCAATAGGGGTCCTCTAGTTGTCATGACCAACCACCACAGCAAGTTTGAAGATCCTAAGACAAACCATTGAGCAGTTATTAATCGCAAACCATTTCACCAGTTAAGGTCATGGTGACCCTGACCTTTGACCTAGTGACCTAAAAAATAATTGGGGTTATCTACTGGTCATGACCAACTACCACAGCAAGTTTGAAGATCCTAAGCCAAACCCTTGAGCAGTTATTGATCGCAAACCATTTCACCACTTAAGGTCATGGTGACCTTGACCTTTGACCTATTGACCTAAAAAACAATAGGGCTCATCTAGTTGTCATGACCAACCACCTAAGCAAATTTGAAGATCCTAAGCCAAACCATTGAGCAGTTATTGATCAGATACCATTTTACAAGTTAAGGTCATGGTGACCTTGACCTTTGACCTAGTGACCTCAAATACAATAGGGGCCATCCAGTTGTCATGACCAACTACCGCAGCAAGTTTGAAGATTCTAAGCCAAACCCTTGAGCAGTTATTGATCGGAAACCATTTGACCAGTTCAGAGCATGGTGACCTTGACCTTTGACCTAGTGACCTAAAAAGCAATAGGGGTCATCTAGTGGTCATTCCCAACCACCACAGCAAATCTGAAGATCCTAGGCCAAACCCTTGAGCAGTTATCGATCGCAAACCATTGCACCCTTTAAGGTCATGGTGAACTTGACCTTTGACCTAGTGACCTAAAAAACAATAGGACTCATCTAGTTGTCATGACCAACCACCTAAGCAAATTTGAAGATCCTAAGCCAAACCCTTGAGCAGTTATTGATTAGAAACCATTTTACCAGTTAAGGTCATGGTGACCTTGACCTTTGACCTAGTGACCTCAAAATCAGTAGGAGTCATCCAGTGGTCATGACCAACTACAACAGCAAGTTTAAAGATTCTAAGCTAAACCCTTGAGCAGTTATTGATTGGAAACCATTTAACCATTTAAGGTCATGGTGACCTTGACCTTTGACCGAGTGACCTCAAAATCAATAGGGGTCATCTATTGGTCATTACCAACCACCACACCAAGTTTGAAGATCCCAAGCCAAACCCTTGAGCAATTATAGATCGGAAACTATTTCACCTTTGACCTAGTGACCTCAAAACAATGGGGTCATCTACTTGTCATGACCAACCACCACAGCAAGTTTGAAGATTCTAGGCCAAGTCGTTTATTAGTTATCGTTCGGAAACCATCGATCTACCGACCGACCGACCGACCGACCGACCGACATGTGCAAAGCAATATACCCCCATTTTTTCAAAAGGGGGGTATAAATATAGTTACTCCCTTGGCAAAATACATCCACGATGGGGATCGATATATTATATAAGAAATAGTACAGCCCACTGAGGGCCTTATTGCATTATAGTGACCTACCAGTCAGCCGGAAAATAGTTTAAGGCCCGAAGCCGAAGGCTGAGGGCCTTAAACTATTTTCCGGCTGACTGGTAGGTCACTATTATGCAATTAGGCCCGAAGTGGGCTGTACTATTTCTTATAGTATACTGCATTTCTTTGTTCACGAACGTATTTTAGCTGCTTAACAGTTCTGTGTTCCGTGATTACCACCCCACCCACACACCCTTTAATAAGTCTATTTCACTATTTTCAGTAGTATCAATCTGCAAAGCAATTATTGCATTTGCTAAAAATTATAAAACCCTTTTTGTATCAATTATAATCAATTATCATTTTACTCACGAAAACAGTAGAAAAAGCTCCTTTTTTAAATAAATTTCTTGGATGGAAATGTGCAAACCCAGTATATACAGTAGAACATGTCTGAAGCGACAATTCATTAACTGAACACAGAAGTCTTAAAAAACAGGTTTTATATTTTATGAAAGGCACGAAATTGCAGAAAGCTCTTATAGGGGGTTATTACCTCCCTTTAGAACGTTAAGCATAATTAATTACAGTATATTTTTAAGTATGCACTAATTACGTACATATTTTTATTATTAATAATGAAACTAATTATTTTCAATGTATATTGTACAATCTTTAATTAACTTTCAATTAAAACTGTTTTATTTTAAAATTTATTAAAATATAACTTAGAATGAAATAATTAATTAAAAGCGTTTCCGTACACGCGGAAACTTCCGGAAATTACCGAGCCTAGCGGGCACTATTGTGTTGCAGCGGGCACTATCGCAATTTAGTGACCGCTACGTCATACATAAGCGAAGAAGGCGCGTATTTGGATAAGGTATACTATATAGTATTATGACCCACGGCCATTTTACTCTAAACTATAGTGACTCCCTTAAAAAGATACATTTGCCAAGGTGGTCGATGCAGCATATAGTACTATGACCACGATGGGGTCGATATATTATATAGTTCTATGACCCTATGCCATTTTACTAGGAAATATACCGACTCCCTTGCAAAAATACATCCACGTACGATGGGGGTCGATATGTTATATAGTACTTTGACCCCAATGCCATTTTAATATCAATCACGGGATCGATAAATCATATAGTACTATAACCCCCATGCCATTTTACTATAAAATATACCGACTCCCTTGCCAAAGTACATCCATCCGGGTGGGGGTCGATATATAATATAGTGCTATGATCCCAGGTCATTTTACTATAAAATATAGTGAATCCCTTGCCAAAATACATCCACCAAGGGAGTCGGTATAATTTCTTGTAGATGGCATTAGGATCATAGTACTATATAATATATCGATCTCCCCCACCTTGGATGCATTTTGACAAGGGGCCACTTTATTTAATTCATAGTAAAATGACCGGGGTTATAGTGCTATATGATATATCAACCACCGTGGTGGATTATTTTTACAAGGGAGTCACTATATTTCATAGTAAAATGGCGGTCATAGTACTATATAATATTTTGATCCTGTAGTCGATGTATTTTTGCAAGGGAGTCACTATTTAATAGTGCAATGGCATGGGGTCATAGTACTATATAATATATCGACCAGCCCTGGTGGATGTATTTTGGCAAGGGGGTCACTATATGTAATAGTAAAATGGACTGGGAATCATAGTACTATATAATATCGACCCCCTGGTGGATGTATTTTGGCAAGGGAGTATTTATATTTTATAGTAAAATGGCATGGAGTTCATAGTGCTATATAATATATCGACCCCCATCGTGGATGTATTTTGGCAAGGGGGTCGATAAATTTTCTAGTAAAATGACAGGGGGGTCATAGTACTATATAATATATCGACCCCCATCGTGGAGGTAATTTGGCAAGGGAGTCAATATATTTTATAGTAAAATGACATGGGGTCATAGTTCTATATAATATATCGACCCCCTCTCCTTGGTGGATGTATTTTGGCAAGGGAGTCACTATATTTTATAGTTAAATGGCATAGGGTCATAGTACTTTATAATATATCGACCCCCTATCGTGGATGTATTTTTGCAAGGAAGTCACTATATTTTATACTAAAATGGCCAGGGGGTCATAGTACTACATGTATATAATATATCGGCCCCACTGGGGGTATTTTGGCAAGGGAGTCACTATATTTTATATTAAAATGGCATGGGGTTATAAAACTATATAATATATCGATCTCCCCATCGTGGTTGCATTTTGGCCAGGGAGTCACTTTATTTCATAGTAAAATGACCGGGGTTCATAATGATATATATATATCACTATGGTAGATGTATTTTTGCAATGGAGTCACTATATTGGTCATAGTACTGTTAGAATGTAAAATAAATAATTATGCAATACAATTTGCATAATAAATTGAATCAATTTTAATAATTGAATCAATTTTCAATTGATATGAGTCAAATAACAAATTGCAATAAAAACTTTGTATGTTGTTAAATGTTCTATGTAATAGATTAATTGTCAGGCAATCCTTGTAAGTGTGTATGGTATGTTATATGGCTACCCACAGGTGGTCAAGAAAGATTAGTGACAAGCTGTGAAAATCCCTTAGATAAGCAAGCTGGTCACCTAAGTTTGTACAACAGTTAGGTATCACTGGAATAAGTGATTGACATCCTACTTAAGATTTACCTGTACAAACAAATAAGAAGCCTGTGCCACCTAATTACTTTCAAAATAATTGTCCAAATAATAGTTTTAAAAACAATGTCAAACGGAATCCTTTGATGTCTCTGGGCTTCTCAAGACATAGTGACAACTACTCTCGTGTGTTTTCAACTGCCACCTGGAAGATCATGAATATAAACCATGGCGTAGAACATCAGCATTACATTTGCTTTGCTGACGCTGTATATTCAATAAAGTTAGTTAAACTTATATTGAATTTGGTTATTTTCGAGGTAAGAGTTTTCACACTTTTTATTGTACATTTGCTGTATTTATTTTGCCAGAGTTCCTTGTAAAGCTAGATGAATTAAGTTGGAAATTATGCTTAGTCTGTTTTAAAATCTGTCTGAAAGGAATTGTGTCTTTTTATATATTGATAATTGTAATTAAGCCAGGCTGAGTATCATGAGACTAATAACATGTATTTGGGAATATTATTTAATTCATCTAGCTTGACATGTGTGTGTGTGTGTGTGTGTAATTTCGAGCATTTAACATAGGTTGTAAGAATTGAATACAGTGACTGAAATATTTCATGTGGATCTCGAATAGGAATTTGATGTATTTAGAAATACATGTAATATGCCAGGAGTGCAAACTCCCTTTGTCTGCAAGTATATTTTCTACTGCCCGAGTTCTTTGCTACTGCTAAACTGATTGTGTGTTTGATATCTACGCGGAACCTGACATTACCTTAAATTGTATATTTTATTCTATAATAGGTTTGATTTAGAGCCTAAGAGATGAAGTTAATTGTTGTCTCTTTTAAATGAGTTTGTACCTTAGTCATGACCTTAATGACTGAAGGATTAATGATTAAAAGTATTTGTATTCAAGAGCTAATTGGTTGAAAGATATTTTAGTGACTATGTAAGTTTCATTATTCTACAATTATACAGTTTAGCTACAGATCGAGTAGTTAGCTACAACAACTGCTGCTACATGTTATGCATGTTGTGATAGTACTTTAAACATATGGGTTTCTACCCAATACTAGTATCTTTCAACCTTTAGCCTGTTATCAAAGTAATGTTTAAGTAATCTTATTCTCTTACGACATGCTTCTGCTTGAAAGTCGAAGGCGGTAATACTTTATCAGTATGGGTTCAGTTGCCTATCACTGCCAAGTGAATCTCTGCTGAGCTAATTTCCCCAATGCTCTTGGCTAAGTCTTCACTGTACCATTGAGCCATATTCCCCAATGTTCATGCATTCGACTTCAACAGATAGTACTGTTACTTAACTTTACATTACATTTGCTTTGCTGACGCTGTATATTCAATAAAGTTAGTTAAACTTATATTGAATTTGGTTATCTTCCAGATCAGTCCCCTTTAGGATAAACGAGCTCTAAGCACGTTTTATCAAGTGGTGGGGTAAAAGGTTCGATCCCGTATGAACCCGGAGAACAGATATAAATTGAGAGGACGACCTGGGAACCATCCAGCCAGCAACAAGTCTACTGTAGTTTCCTTTGCGGTCCCAGCCACTACATCATCAAGCATGACTTCCGCAAGTACGACCGCAACGGTGTCAGCAGCACCAAGCTCCATATTGACACCAGCCCCGGTACCAGTTGCACCTGCCATCTATCCTGTAGCACCACCGGTACCTGGATCAATCATCCCTCCTTCAGCACCAAGTCACCAATTAGAGCCATTCAGTGGTGTAAAACAAGACCCGATACGCTGGCTCACCTGGTATGAAAGGTACTGTGTGTATTACCACCTCACCACAGACCGACAAAAACTGTCAGATTTTCCTTTTCATCTCAGGGAACATGCCAAGGCTTGGTTTGATTCTGTGCCAATTCCAGCAACATTCGCTGAACTTAGAACGCTGTTCGAAACAAGGTTTAAAAGCAGGAGTATGGACTTTGTGACTATCAAACAGGCCCCTAGTGAGTCTGTACAAGACTATTTCCTAAAACTATGTCTAAAAGTATTTGTATTCAAGAGCTAATTGGTTGAAAGATATTTTTAGTGATTATGTAAGTTTCATTATTCTACAATTATACAGTTTAGCTACAGATCGAGTAGTTAGCTACAACAACTGCTGCTACATGTTATGCATGTTGTGATAGTACTTTAAACATATGGGTTTCTACCCAATACTAGTATCTTTCAACCTTTAGCATATTATCAAAGTATTGTTTAAGTAATCTTATTCTCTTACGACATGCTTCTGCTTGAAAGTCGAAGGCGGTAATACTTTATCAGTATGGGTTCAGTTGCCTATCACTGCCAAGTGAATCTCTGCTGAGCTAATTTCCCCAATTTCCCCAATGCTCTTAGCTAAGTCTTCACTGTACCATTGTATTCCCCAATGCTCATGCCTTCGACTTCAACAGATAGTACTGTTACTTAACTTTACATTACATTTGCTTTGCTGACGCTGTATATTCAATAAAGTTAGTTAAACTTATATTGAATTTGGTTATCTTCCAGATCAGTCCCCTTTAGGATAAACGAGCTCTAAGCACGTTTTATCAGTACTATATAATATATTGACAGCCATCGTTGATGTATTTTGGCAAGGGAGTCACTATATTTTATAGTAAAATGACATTGGGGTCATAGTACTATATAATATATCAACCCCCTGATGGGTGTAATTGGGCACTATATTTTATAGTAATGGAAAATATATTTTATAGTCACTATTTTTTATAGTAGAATGGCCTGGGGTCATAGTACTATATAACATATAGACCCCCGGTGGATGTATTTTGGCAAGGGGTCACTTTTTGTTATAGTAAAAAGGCCTGGGGTCAGAGTACTATATGATTTATCGACCCATGGTGACGTATTTTGCAAGGGAAAATATATTTATAGTAAAATGGAATGGGGTCATAGTACTATATAATATATCGACCCCCATCGTGGATGTCTTTAGGCAAGAGGTCACTATAGTTTATAGTAAAATGGGTGGGGTCATAGTACTATATAATATATCAACTCTCCCTTGTGGATGTATTTTGGCAAGGGAGTCACTAAAATTTTATAGTAATATGAACACGGGGGCCATAGTTCTATATGATTTATCGATCCCGTAGCCGATGTATTTTTGCAAGGGAGTTACTATATTTTATAGTAAAATGGCATGAGGGCCATGGTACTATATGATATATCGACCCCGTAGTGGATGTACTTTTTGCAAGAGAGTCACTATATTTTATATTAAAAATGGCATGGGGTCATAGTACTATATAATATATCTATCATGCATGGACCCCCATCCCCTTCATCGTGGATGTATTTTGGCAATTATTGATAAACGCATTTCCTTTTACAGCTCTAATAAACACCTTCTTCCACCTAAACCTAGAACTTCTTTTAGACATCTTAAAAAGGGTTTACAGGATTTCCATTCAAAATACGTTTTTGTTCCTGCTGATAAGGCATCGAATAATGTGATTATTATTTGACGATTACAATATATCGATGTCTTGAAGCAGGAAATCATTAATACCAAGTCATACATTTCAGTTACCACTGACGAAAAGACCATCATTTCAGACCATGTCAAAATGTGTGAACAATTTGGAGCCGATATTAAAATTACACAACATAAACTTCCTAAAATGTATTGGTTACCAAAACTACATAAAAAACAATATTGCGTTCATACCGCGTTTCATCGCAAATTCTAGTTCATGTACAACTACTATTATCCTCTAAATGTGTGGATCAATTTTGACAATTCTTGGTGTGTCAAACTGTATATCAGTTCCTAACCCATTATCGTACTTATCACCTCATGGTAATGATTGCTGAGCATTATTGCCAGTTTGCCAAGACCACTATTAAACTTTTAAACATTTATTATCATTTTGCTATCAATTTTATACCACATTTGATCACATCCACTTTGACGAACAGGTAGTTTGCCGAAACCACCATAATTCACAGGCAATGCTATAGGAAATAAAGAAGAAATGTTGTTTAGTATATTAGAGAAGTGGCATTAATAGTATTAATTACTATCCCCGACCACAGCACCAATTAAGGCTCTGATTATTCGCTCTCTGTGATATAAAGCTACTTACTGAAGGCTATTGTTACGGCTCTATCACCTGGCGCTTTGGATCGAGTAGTAGGTTGAGATAGTTAACTTTATATTGTTTTAAAAATACATGCATATTCAGTTAATGGTGTCACTAATGATGATGCACACACGTCAATTCATGGTTCCTCGAGAAAAGATAAGCTCCGCCCATATTGGTTACTGTTGCTAATCACCCCAAGCTTTCGCACAAAAATGGCGGATACCGATGCAGAGAAGAGGCCGGTGTCAGATTCTCTTGCCAAAATACCTGATAATATATCTGTATCTTTTCTGCCGATTGCTAAACTCTTATAAAAAAAAAAGGATTTCAATTATTACACGCAAGGTTACATTCACGATGTTAATGTGTCGGACGGAAATGAAGAAATTTGTTTAATGATTAGATGCTGGCCTTCTACGCGAAAATAAAAACCCCACAGCATAAACTACACCTCCTTATAAAAGGATACACTGTGGACGACTCATGTTGTCCATGTACTGTAGAATATGAGTATAGAATTTACATTTTTTATTGCAGTCATATCTTAAATTCTTAAGTGTAGTAGTATAGAATGGAGGGGAGTAATCATCACAAATGTGATGATGTTTACTCCTTAATGAGTATTTACTCCTGATGATAGAATGGAGGGGAGTAATCATCACAAATGTGATGATTTTACTCCTTAATGAGTATTTACTCCTTATGTGAAGATTTTGACTCACGATGTAAGGGGAGGTGTAAGGGGAGGTCATTCCGACTTTCAAAACGTCTAGGGGGAGGGGAAGAGTATCCCCCCACATGTCTACTACGGTGTATGAGGAAATAATCTCTGATTTTTCAAAGCGTGTAGGTAGGGAATGAGGAGTTCCTGCGGATTAAGAATACCATGTAGTAAACCAGGGTAACAAAAGGGACTCCAAACCACAAAAGCTTCATTTTGCGAGAGACTCACTATCGTAATAGACATGGATAACAAAGAAAAAGAAGATATATTACAACAGTAGTATTTTGAGAAGAAAAATCCTGCGGCATATTCTGGAGCACAGAAATTGTTCAGTGTGCTCAGTCGAAAATATCCCGGTGTGTTTACCTTGACTGACATAAAACAGTGGCCGAATAATCAGGATGCATACTCTCTTCAGAAGTCCAGAAGACATTATTTTAAAACGCTCAACGTTCGTGTTACCGAAATGGGTGAGCAGTTGGATATTGATCTTCTCTCAATGGCAAACTTAGCGGGGGAAAATGACGGTGTGCGTTTTTTGCTGTGTGTCATCGATATTCTTTCCAGACAACTATGGGTGAGACCATTGAAAAGTAAAACTGCAAAGGAAGTTTTGAGCGCTATGAAAGAGATTTTAAAAGACGCTTCTCCCTTAAAAATTATAAAAAATTCGCGCAGATAAGGGGAGTGAGTTCTCCAACCAGTGGTTCAAGAAATATATGAAAGACAGAAACATTTACTTTTTTACCACGAATAACCCACCAAAAAGCAATTACGTTGAGAGAGTTCAAAAGACGTTGAAAGAAAAAATATACAGAATGATGCGACATCAGGGAACCTACCGATACATTGACGATCTGCAAAATGTGGTGGCTAGTTACAACAGCACACCGCATCGCGGCTTAAATGGTATGGCGCCTAATGATGTAGACAACAACAATGAAGCAGATGTGTGGGCTCGAATGTACTTGAAAAAGTCTAAGCCTACAAAAAAAGCTCAAAACCGACTTTTTATTTTAAGAAAGGAGATCTAGTACGCATTAGCTATACGAAGCAACCCTTTCAACGGGCCTACCAAGAGCAATACACTACGGAAGTGTTTAAAGTAACCGGAAGAATTCTGAAGCAGGGAACTCCCATGTGTAAGTTGTCTGATTTAAAAGAAACCGATATCAAAGGTTTGTTTTACACCGCCGAATTACAAAAAGTAAACAAAGACGAAAACAGCTTGTGGTTCATCGATCGTATTTTGAAAAAGAGAAAAAGAAAAAAGAAAATTCAATATCTTGTGGAATGGCGAGGATTTCCTAAAGTATTTAATAGTTGGGTAGACGCAGAAGACATCAAAGACGTCTCTACAAAGTAGCAGTGAACATCTCAGAGCTTTGGATGGAACGCTCTATAGTGTTTCGCCAACTTAACTTTTTGTTCGCCCTAGCCAACCCAAGTGTGCATTCCTATCGTCAATTAATTCGAAACATAACTCTGTCGCAGGTCGATGCCATCAGCCAAATAATGAGCAGGTTAACGACACGAACCATCAATATTCATCCAGCCGATGCGTATATATTTGAAGATATGAGATTCATCATGACAAGTATAGTTTCCACCCTCGTCAGCCATCGAAGAAAGAAAAACTTGATTCGAAGAAATCGACTTCTCCTGTTCAGGGTTTTAAGGTCCATGTATATTTATCAAACCATTGCGGCTGAGTTAAGAGATGTGATTCGAAATGCTGAGCTGAACTCGATTCGCGATGCTGAAGAATGACACTTTATTTTGAACACTGACTCGACAATAACTGTGCCACAAACATTTCGATGAGGATGTTGTTAACATCATGGAAAACTATTTATATATAAAAAGTGACGAAAGTAACGCTTACTTCTCAGACAACAAGACCTGTCGATTTAAAGTTCATTTGGGATTGCCGTTGCTCCTAAACGGTAACTGGAAAGTGGCACTGACCGAGTTTTTCGCAGCTACTGACTCTAGAACTAAAGCTTCATCGTCTAAGGCACTTTACATTTACACCGATCTTTGCAAAGAAAGTGTCGTTCATGATGTGGAACTGCCATTGTTAAGGCGATTGACTAAGAGCACAGGGAAAGGCTGGAATTACATTTTGAATAATCCATATTACCTACCTGTTAAAAGGAAAGAATTGAGAGAATTTGAAATCTATATAAAATGGGTAGATGGTGAGCTTGCCTCAGACTTGAAAGAGCCTTTACAGTTAACGCTTCATTTAAAACAGTATCCATTTCTATAAGAAAAATGAAGTTGTATGTACCGAATCCGCAGAAATATATAGATTTTTATAATCGTGTTAGCAGCGGCAAAACGAGTTTGAATCAATATGGAGGTGGTAGACGATCATTTGTCATTCCTATAGAAAACAACAGTTTAGCTGAATCAAAACCATACCCAATCAAAGCGGTATTACCTGCAGAACAGACGGCAGCACAGGCTAAGTCAGAGTTGGAAAGAGAGGATATAAATCCATACAGTGTCATGAATATGAATCAGTCTACCACTGGACAACAACGTCGTGGCATCAAGCGTAAGAAGAGTATCAAACGATCTAACAAAGGAGTTAAACGAAGACGACTGAACAACAAAAATAGAGCTAAACATATTCGTCAGCGTGGGGGTGGCAAGGTAATGACATCCAGAAGGACTCGGAAATCCCCCGAAAGTAATTCAAAGAGGGATATTTTTAGTATAAAGTGAGAATGTCCGTGTTCAATGAGGAGAAGTTTAAAGAGGGACTCGTGTCAGAGTTGGCTTTGTTTGATCTTCCTAGCACACAGACTAGTGTCACGGATGCGTATTTTGAAGAAGTTAGGTCCCTATCTCAAGTGTCGGATGAAAGTCCGTTTGAGTTTAGCATCAGCGGTCAAAATTCTATGGATTATCTAGACTTGAAAAATTCGCAGATATATCTGAAATTTAAAGTCGTGAAGAGCGATGGTACTGCTCTGACAAGTGTGACGGTAGACAAGGTGGGTCCTGTCAATTTGTTTCTGCAAACCCTGTTTTCAACGGCCGAAGTTACATTGCAAAACAAAGCGACGATTACCTGCAACTACAATCCCCACAGAGCTATCATACCAACGCTCTTGAACTATGGACAAGAGGCAGTCTCCAGTCAGTTGGATACTCAGCTCTTTAAAAGGGACGATGCAGACAGTCCTGGGGTGTCAGATCCAAATGGAACAAACAACGGATTGTTCCTACGAGCTAGTTTGATTACAGCTTCAAACAGTGTCGATGTACAAGGTCCAATCTTTCATGATCTGTTTTCCATGTCTCGATATCTGATAAACCAGGTGGATGTGAAAATCAAAATGTATCGAAGCACACCTAACTTCTGTTCGATGACAGGAGACACCAACAACTACCGCGTGCTCATTGAGAATATTTATATTCTTGCCAAAAAGATCAGAATCAACCCTGCCGTCATATTCGGACATGCAAAAATGCTAGAAAAACAGAATGCTCTTTATCCCTTTACTAAGGTTGACGTGAAATCTGTGAACATTCCCACAGGTTCGACCAACTACACCTGGGACAACATGTTTCAAGGCAGACGCCCAAACAAGCTGGTAGTAGGATTCGTGAAAAGCAAAGCTGTAAGCGGTGATTATAAAAGCAACCCTTTTAATTTTGAGAACTGCGATATTCAGCAAATTGCTGTATACTGTAATGGTCTGTCGGTAGGAGGAAACCCTCTGAAAACGGATTTTGGTGTAACCGGAGGTAAAACTATCATGCGTGCCTACAGCAATCTTCTAATGTCTAGTGGAAAGTAGAGGGAGGATGCAGGAAACCTACTCGATCGAGATCATTATGTTAGCGGCACAACCTTGTTCGTGTTTCAGATGGAGCCTGACTTTGCTCATCACGGAGAATACCTGCTTTTGGTGAAGACGGGCAAAATGCGACTCGATGTGGTATTCAAAACTCCACTAACAGGTAAGCTGTTTCTTATATTTTAGTAACTATTATCTTTCCGATTGTCACTCATAACTTTGTTATATTGTCTTACTGATTGTACTCATAACTTTGTCTCATTTGTTGTCTCAAACAGCAGTAATATACAAAATTCAAACCACTCAAACCTTCATTTTCATCGTACATTTCAGAACCTATGAGCTGTATCGCTTACAGTGAGGGACCAGGCTATTTCGAAATCAATAGAGAGCGAGACATCATTGTGTCATAATGGAAACTTCGCAACTGAAATGTATGATCCGCTGTGACCCTATCTTAAACGGACGTGTGATTGCTGTATTTGCTGCTGACAGACTTCCTTCAGAACTTCCATCTTCGCCCTTTGGATTCATCGCTAACACGGATAGTCACACTCATTTAGGTCAACACTGGTGTGCCTTCTTCAGCAGTGTTCGAGGAAAAATGGACTTTTTTGACACTTACGGCAGAGCACCAAAGCAAAATAGCGACTACTTTCAATGGTGGTTAGATAAGAAAGCAAACTCTGTGCAGACAAATAGTCGTCAAATTCAGAGCAATGACTCAGTTATGTGTGGACTTTACTGTGTCTTATTTCTTCGGCAAAGACTTCTAGGATATACCTATCAGGAATTTTTAAATCAGTTTGATGTTTCATCATTGGAAGTAAATGACACTTTTGTAACCGATATGATGCTTAAAGCCTACTGTGAGTGTATTGGAAATAAATCCGACAGTTATCAGACATGCACTGCTTTCAAGAAATGTGTGTCATGAAATGTTTATCATGAAATGTTTTATTTTCTGACCTTGAAGATCATCAATAAAAAATAAACTACATTTCTCTAGTTTGTCATTATTTCTATGGAAATAGATAACAAGAACAACAAGTGTGTTGGTTTAAATAATTTTACTCAGCAACACGTCTATTAACCTTTATTATTCTTATGTTCAGGTTCCCCCCTTCAATTAAATTTTTAAAATAAAATTGGTTTCAACTATGTAATTCTAATTCATTGCTTCATGCACGATCAGAGTAAATGTTTTGATTCTGATGTTATGTCCTAGTTACTCGTCATCTCACCTGTTTCCAGACCCTTTACTATGATCGCGCCATAAATACACATAAATGCACATATGGCATGTGCTTGGTTTGAATAAGAAAGGGTTAAGCTGAAACAATAGAAACTGCAACAACCATACAAAAAGTACAAAAATGAGTCATGCAGGAAATACCACATACAGAACAAACACTCGCCCGAACAGCAACACAAGGAAACAGCAAATGTACATGGGTAGAAAAAACAACAAGAGACGCACAAAGACAAAACAAACATTCAATAGGAGGAAGATGGAAGTACCGCCTTGGAACGGTCAGTGACAAAAGTCACCGGGGGTTTAAACCGGTTTATGGGCGCCCAACCTCACCCTTATTCCATCCCCATCCTAAAAGACAAACAGTGTAAATAAACGTATCCCCTCTCCGACTAATCTACAACAACCGCGACAGCAAATACAGTGGTAAAGTGCATGTATAACAAAAAAACATTTAATTGAACATACTGTATCCACCTATCGCTAGTGTACTCAATGATTGAGCTGCAAACAGAGTAACTGTAGAAAAGTAATAAAGGGTACACTCTAATTACAGTTTTTTTACGCAAGGCGTAATTGTAAAGTCACCGATAGTGAAAGCTTGTTCATTTAGAGTTAACACATTTGCTGCAGTGTCTTCAACAGAGACAATTGGCAATGTCGGCTCTCTGATGTCATCCATAGCACCGTTTGTATCATTCACTATTTTGTAATGCCCATAGGCATAACTGTTCACAGGATCAACTAGATATCGTTTGTCATCAAAGGCTGAAAGTCCCGTTTTCTGAATGTTCTCGCAGAATAGTTCGTGTTCATGGCTTCTTAGAGAGGTCATAGAACATATACTAGTTTCATCAAAAAGGACTTTTTATAATGACTATGTTTCAGGTCTTTTTTCACAGTCACTTTAGACACTCCCTTTGCACGTTTCACTTCTGTTTCATCACAAACAAAACTATAACATTTTGAACGTACTCCAATGAACTCTGATATTGCCTTTCCATTCATTTCATCCTTCATCTTCGCCAGAACGCGCTTGTTCTTGTCACTGTGAAGGAAGTGATTTCTTGGGTAATCTGACGTATCGAAGTAATCTAGTGAATCGGCCATATCCCGATAAATGTCCTGTGTCTTGCAGGAAAACAGTAGACTGTCTGTATCTGTCATCTGCAGTTGAGCGCTGTCACCATATTTCCTTTTGATATAATTATACCAAAAGTCATACATGAGGCATTTGCTTAGATCTGAAAATAAAAAGGGTAAGTACACTTAGAATCGATTGAATGAATGACAAATCAATCGAAATTGGAGCAGATTGCATGAACAGAAAATACTGTTGAAATCAAAACGTGAATCGGTTGCAGCTAACATACCTAAAATGCTCATTCCACAGTAGATGGGTTTGAATAGCTTGACTTTATTCCTGTACAGTTCCACCGCTACCAAGTTTTCATTAAATATGGTCGATGTTTTGTACGTCGGTTTAGCAGTCACCTTCCGAAGCCTGGAATTCTGATGTACCAACTCTATTTGTTTATGACGTCTCACGTTATCCATGGTCTAAAAATAGAATATTAAAAAGTGAATTAAAAAGTTGAATTAAAAAGTTTGTTTATTTTCTTAAATTTTTGTTTTTCAATTTTTTTTCTTTATTTTTATTCTATTTAAAAAAAATCGAATAAAACCTCAGATAACCTCTCACCTTTTCAAACACCGATACATTCAGGAGTTTGTAGAAGTTTTTCTGGAATGTAGAAGTGGCTCTTTGTCGCATGTAGGGCTTCATCCACGCATCTTGTTTGAACTTTAATATCCTATGAATATGCCAAGATCGATATATGATTGCAAATTTCTGTAAATTTTCTGTAATGCAACACGTAATTGTCTTTGTCTTCCAAAGTAGTCAGAAGTTTTTCCACTTTACCTATATTTGGGAGTGGATCGTCTTTGGATAAGCCGTGCAATTTTCTGAGCAGATGCTGCGAGTATGGAGAGAGCATTTCTGTAGAAATCAATTGCCTCACGGGACATAAAGGTAGACAGTTGTGTCTATCATGTAGCTTTTGAGGATATTCCAGAGAGACCTCCAGAATATAGCCCGTATCACTTAATTCCGGTATTCTCATAACATCAAAAACTGCTATATCTCTTTCCTCCATGAATGCGAATTCTCCCACTGGAAGTGGTTGTACCATTGCCCATCCATAAAGATTGTTAGCATCAAGGTATTGTAAATACGTTGAAGGATGGGAGGAATCGTAATTAGACAGATAAGGGTTATTTGCCTTTTTGTAACGGTTCGAAACTTGCGAGAAACCTCCACGAACTGAGGCCTCCACCATCAGTATTTTATCAATATCAGTCAACAGCTCTAACTCAACGCCAGTCATTTTGAGACAGGCAGCCCACGAAAGTCCAGGTGAAGTGTAAAAGTGGCACGCATCTAGGTCATATTGCTTAAGGCACAGTTTTCTGAATGACTGAAAAACATCACACAATAACAACACATCCGTTTTCAAATAGAAATCGTGATAGTCACCTAATATTCTCATATCAAACGTCCTGAACATCATCTGAGCATGTTGGTAATCACTATCTGAAATATGTTCCTTCTTAATACTAGAATAAAACTTCTCTTTTGGTGGTAGTTCTGACTCCTCAAACTTCCCAAAATCACTAAAATATTCATAAGCATACACGCACTTACGGAGTAGCAACTGAGGGTCTGCACAGTCTTGGAATTCAGAGAACAGATGTGGAAAGGCTTGAAATCCATCTTGCGCAAGGTCTTCTAAAGATGCCAGAAGAAACTGTAGGCTATCAATAAAACGCAGTCCACCGAGGGAAAAACTAATATATTTCTCTGTATTTTGAGCTATGCATGTCAGTTTGTGTTTCTTGAAATAGCCCAGATTTTGACATATAATGTGTGCGTCAAAGGATTTCAGGTTATGAAATATGACTGGAACAAATTTAACTTGTTGACAATTCAAATTACAAGCGTTACATGCCGGACCAATGAACTCCCCTGTTAGATGGTTGTGATGTCTAACTACCCTACCACACGTTTTATCATCCGCGTTGAAGCGTTTCTTACAGAGACAGCACATTGCTAAATTTTCATAGAGGTTCAACTGTTCATCACCCATCTTCATTGGTTCTATGTGTGACAGAATGTTTTTTATCCGTTTTTCTTCTTCTAACAAACATTCGATTAAACGTTTACCGGCGTCCTCGCCTCTATAGATAACAGATGGTTTAGTGTATCTCTCCTCCTGGCTGACAACTTTATAACAAAATCCACACACTTTAAGTTTCATGCTTGAATAGGTACTGGAGCAATTTGGATTAGGTGAACATGAGATAAGTGGTGTGAGAATTGTTTCATAATCACAATAAATCACGAACGGCACTTTTAAAGTCTGTTGGTATGCTGTAAATTGCAAATTATCATTTTACCGGGGGTAGGAAGTTCAACCCTTTGTGCACCGTGACGCGAACAGTAACGTATGTGTTCTTCAAGTGAACATTTCTTGCGAAATCCGTGGAGACAGTAAAGACAGAAATGTAATTGAGAACGATGAGTATTCGTACGAGACAAGAAGCGGTTTAAGTCCGTTATCAAGCAAAAGTGTGATGTTTCATCATTTGTGAGCCACAGCAAATTGACATGGTGTAAACGCTGACATTTTTCTGTAATTCTCATTGGAACAATGGTATTGTCCTCGTATGTAAAAACATTAATGGAGATGTTTTCATTCTGAGTCTCTACTTTTCTTATCTGAGATAGAGTCACTGGATAGACGATGTCTGTCATATTGATCTCATGTTCATATGGAAGGTAATTATGAACATTGTCCGGTTCCATCGTGATCGGATGGAGTGAAGCTAACAGGCAGTAAAGAAAACACTTATCATCCTGATTTATAATATTCAGCAGACTTTTACTTCTTGACAGAGTCTTAGGTAAAGGTAGATATGTCGAGCCGCCTAGCGGTTTATTAACGACAGTATGGATTTCAAGTTTCACTACTTTGTTGACGTACCATCCGGAGCCATCTCGCATGAATTTTTCCAAACTAGCATACATTTTCTGCATGCTCTCATTTAAATGGAAAAGTAGTAAAGTCAAGCAGGCAAAGCCACATGCAAGACGCAACCACCACCAAAACACCGATAGACAGCATGACACACACACAACCACACACCTAAACGCACACAGACACACACGAAATTAAAACAGAAAACACCAAAAGAGACACAAGAACCAGGGACAAACGTTCCACAACATGAACAAACCACAAGCACAAAGACGCAAGGCAAATAAAAGGAAGGGTGACAAAGAGAGTACCGCCTTTGCACGGTCAGCAGCAAAAACACCACTGGGGGTTTAAACCGGTTTACGGACGTCCTAACCTCGCACTTCTCTCAAAGTCACCCTAGCTTTACAAATATTGTAAATAAAGGTATCCCCGCTGGACTTACCCACAACATAGATGACGGTGAACACAGGACAACATGTAAAACATAGCATAATAACTGTGACATTCCGTCAAATATGTACTCAATGACTTTGCTGAAGTCAGAGCACCTGCAGGTAAGCCGTTAAGGGCACGACAGGGAAAAATAATACATGAGTCTGGTAAGCTCCTGCTGTATCCAAGTTTAAGAGTATACCATCATAGAGTACTACCCTCGGCCTGTCATCGCGCAAGAAAAGAGGGAAGCGTAGCTACCGACTGTAAAAGGGTCGATAACCAAACATGCAGTGTGTTGCAATATAATAGGATCATAACCTTTCTTTTTAAATGTTTTAATGCGTTTTATAAACAAATCATGAAAATGGATATGACCCCGAATTTTCCTAAGTTTGTAGATAACATCCCCATAAAATTCTGGTTGAGAAATGCCTTGTCGCAGTAACGTCCGTAGATTGCAATCATATTTACTAATGAGAGGTAAATTTCGATAATAAAATTTAGAAAAGGTTTTCCGAAGTTTGTGATATCTGTAACCTTGCTTAAGAAGTTTATCAGTTATAACTAAATTATGTCTGTTAAAATCTTCAAGCAAAGAACAGGCTCGGGCAAACCTAATAAGTTGAGAAATATAAACACCATAAGATGTAGAACGTGGCACATCCCCATCTAGAAAAGGATAATTGACAATTTTAAAATTAAAATCTTCTCTTTTATCGTATACTTTGGACGAAACTTTATCATTTGTAATTGAAAAATTAACCATGTTCGCTGAAATTGTCCATGGATAATGTCACGTATGTTTGACTTCTAAAATATGGCGACGAAATTGACAGTTCCTGTCCGTCATCGCGTTACATCTCTACTTGCACACATAAATTCCATTTTATACCACCTAATTCACTGGATCTTGATTGTAAAAAAGATCGCACCTGATCTCGTGCATTACCAAAAAAAGTTAACACGTCATATTTTTCATTTCCTCTCGGTTCTAAATACCGGTTTGCTACGCCACGACTTAGAGCCGTTTCTTCGTTAGGATGCCTACGGTGTTGCTCTTCAGAATTAGACGCACTGTCAGTTTCTGTTGTACCTTTCTCAGTGTATTTAGTGGAATCGTTGCTAGATGATAGCTCTGGTTGATTGTTAAGCATTTCGTTAACAGGAAGGTTTTGAGGAATGCTCGCGACTCGTCCTCCATGTTGATTTAAAGGATGACTTTGAGTTACATGATCAAATAAATCGGCATACCTTTCAAACTCACTATCACAATGCCTACAACAAAATTGAGCTCTGGACAGTCTCTGAGCTCTTGACAGTCTCTGAGTTGTAGGTTGATGTACACAAGTCTTATGGCGAATCAGATTATAGTTTCGATTGAATGTATTACCACACGTATCACAGATGAAAGACTTCAACTTCTTTTCCATTTTATGGTGTATGCTGTGCACGTTTTTCTGATGGAGGTGTAGGTTATGTAGTCGTGTAAAACATTTATCACACATTTTACACTCATAATGTTTCTTATAATCTCGGAGATGTTGTTTCAGTGTCCTCACATTTTTAAAATGTTTACAACATTTTGTCCATTCCAACGTTTGTGTTGGATCATATGATGCCTCATCACTACTTTGATCTGTTGAATTCCCTTTGCTCTTTTCACTCATGATTTTACACAGTGTATATCCCAATGAAATAAAAAAACCCACAACAAAACACTAAATAAAAACGATGTGCTTCTCTCACTATCATTTTTCATAAAGTAATGCCAACACAACAGCCCATACTTATTCCGCTTCGCTTAACTCATTTACATTTTGTGAAAAGATCACGGGGTGTGACTCTCGGATTTCAACAAATTAACATAAAAAATCGAAATTTCTTCATGAAAATAATTTAGTGCGATATCAGATTACGTCAATAACTTTGTACAGTAAAATTTACCTTTTTATACCATGTAGTTTATCCAATTTGCTTTTTCCACGTAAAGTCTCGGTTTCTTCACACTGACTGCGTTTTCTGCACTGTCATTTGGGTTCTTCCCGTGGTCTGTTTTTTCATCCTGTCTTTCTCCATCATTTGTTTTTTCCTCCTGTCTGTTCCCATCGGATTTTTTTTCAACCTGTCTGTCATTCCAATCTGTCCCTATGTCCATTACATTTCCCATAGTTTTATCTCTAACAGCCTGCCCACCGCTTTGTTCATTCTGCCTTTCGCTGAACTTCATTAAGTGCTCATATTTACTTTTAGGTATAAGCACCAGTTCACGAGCCATAAGAAGAAAGTTCACGCTGAATGGCTTGGATGAACGGTAAAATGTATTTATGATATCTTATTAGAAGTTACTTTCTCTTTTTAAATGATAGCTCTCGTGTTATGAGAAGTCTAATAATTGATTTTCGTTTAGCTAAGCGTGTTTTGTCTTTCTCCGGCAAAGAACGGTAACCGTTTAAAGATTATACACAATTTGAACAATCGCTCGTAACTGTGACTTCTCAATCGATTTCAATAAAACTTTTCTTTGAACCTTAGATTCATGCACAAGTAGTCTTAAAAAGTCTTTCTCCTTTTTCAGGAATTGATTCATAATGTCTACTGTGGTTGGTAAACTGTCATTAACTGACCAGGCAAGATGTGTGTTCTAAGCTTATATTTAGAGTCTGAATGAGGGGAAAGATCTATTAAAAGGTAGCTGTATTTCTCCGCAGTTGCCTTTTTATAAGCATTCATAAAGTATTTAACTTGACCGGGGAATATTTGACGACCTAAATGGAAAAGTAGTAAAGTCAAGCAGGCAAAGCCACATGCAAGACGCAACCACCACCAAAACACCGATAGACAGCATGACACACACATACACACACACACACACAACCACACACCCAAACGCACACGCACACACACACATATGAAATGAATGGAAAAGTAGTAAAGTCAAGCAGGCAAAGCCACATGCAAGACGCAACCACCACCAAAACACCGACAGACAGCATGACACACACATACACACACAACCACACACCCAAACGCACACGCACACACACACACGAAATGAACACAGAAAACACCAAAAGACACACAAGAAACAGGGACAAACGTTCCACAACATGAACAAACCACAAGCACAAAGACGCTAGGCAAACAAAAGGAAGGGTGACAAAGAGAGTACCGCCTTGGCACGGTCAGCAGCAAAAACACTACTGGGGGTTTAAACCGGTTTACTACACAGAAAACTTAGATTAGAATGCAAAAAGAATTGAAGTGGTGTGCGTATTTACAATAAATGTCAACTACATCTTTGCTTTTTTGCGCTTTCGCTCATCATATCATAGATCACCAACAATTTTTCTCTCGGTTCTTTCATATGCCAGGTTTCTAGATCGACCTTGGTGGGAAGCCCTTCAAAGAAATGTATACCCGTTATGCTGTTTTTCATTTCGGTAAAAAGCGGTTGATCCACAGAATAACAGTAGTAAATGGCTTTGATTGGTTCGGTAAAAGCTCCATCTGCATATTTCAAAAGTTGAAAGACAAAAGTGCTTTTTCCGACATTGCTGGGGCCTAGAAATAAGTAAAAAAAACAACAAAAAAACGATGTATTGCATGTATTCCTGACTTCAATTTCTTACGCGTCTTATTTGATAAAGTGTCAAGTTTTACCATTTCAAAGTTTATAATTTGACTACCAACCTATCACTTGAGCCGTTGAATCCGTCTGCAATTGAATGACACTGTTCATGTCAAGATACGTATCAAAATGATATAAGAAACAAGCAATACATTCGTTTTTATATTTCTTGGGAGCTGAAAACCACAGAGGACGATAAGAATATTTTGTCAAGTGGAGAAATATGAGAATAGAATGGGAAACGTTTTTTTTTTGTTAAGTAGATGAAGATAAAAAAAAAGAATGGGACACAATTCGTCAAGTAGAGGCTCATTTTGCAAAACAAACGAAGATCATTTAGATTATATCATTTTACTCAACTCCGCATAATCATATTGAATACGTGGGTACATAGTGAATACATGATACAAAATCAATCATCAAACACTCACATACTTAAAAAAGAAAGAAAGATACCCTATTTAAATGAATCGAAACATCTTTCTAGCCGTACTAACTGAAGAGTCATGTTAATCATTTTATGTTTCCAGTCAAACGTTTTCATATCAGTTTCATGCCAATCTCGACAGTTCACCTTCTGTTGAAATATGTTCAGCAGTTCAGAAGACACATTTAGTTGAGATATCGATTCATTCCATTTTAACATAATGTCAGAAAAATTCACACAAAGAAGGACGTCTTCGAAATATAACTCCAGAAGCTGTCGATTCGTCATAATTAAACACATATGATCCATTTGTGAGAGGCAAGAATGCTCACAACCAAGACACATTTTTTTGAACACGGAAAACATGTTGAATCGTATTTCCTCCGCATAGGTAAAGTCTAAATAGGAATGTAATAGTAATGCTTCTATTAGCCCGGTACTGTCTTCCTATGATCACTTAAGACATCCTAGAAATATGTCACTTTGTAAAGTCACAAGATTTAACGAATCTTTCAGATTGACGGGTTACACGATTGACATTTGTAGTACGCAAGCTGGTTGCAGTGAGGATTTGTACAGGCATTTTCCGGAAAGACACCACTTAGAACTTCGATTGGAAACTCTGACTGACTACTAGTTTCATTTTGCTGTAGGTTTTGCGCTGAAAAAGCGTTGAAGTCAAATGTTTGTTCTGTAGTATCCTTGGAAGCGTTGACTTCATCCATCAATACACTCTGCCAGTCCCAATTGTCGACAATGCCAAGTACATTTTGCGGCACACTCTCGGCCCCCTTAGGTTCTTCACTCCCATACAGCTGCTGTTTCACTTTGTCAAAAAGTTCTGGTGAAGAAGGGCGACTGCATTCTTAATCGCTACAGCCCTCCTAAAAAATATCTCTGTGTTTATGTTGACACTTTTTGAGCGTATCAACTTCCAAGTTTAATTCCACCTCATTTTCCGGTGTTTTGCAATCTTGGCTTTCACTCGGATGAACTGGTAACCGCTGTAGCTCATCTTCCTCAAATAAATTGAACATGATTTTACCGTCACAGACATCGGCGGTTGCTATTTGTCTCGGTAGTTTTTCACATTGATGTTTACTCCGGGTTGTAGAGGTTTTGATTTTCTTGCTTATAGATGAACACCGTTGTTTTTTCTGTACACGTTTTTGCTTTTTCTGAAAATGTTTCGACATAAAATGCGATCTACTCAGTAAATGTCGAGACACATAAAACTCTGTCATCCATTTCTTACATGTATCACAATATATGTTTTAACACCCTCCTTCTTGAGTTTGCCCATCGTGTTGTTTTAGGATGTTTGCTTTTTAAAAAAAGATTACACTTTGATATTGTATTTTTGTCGTTTATGTTTATCCAAACGTTACCGAATCGGTGACTGAGGTGGGTATATTAAGCTCGCTACCGATTTAGTCTCAATTCAATTCGCGGGCAAAATCATCTAACTGTGACTTCTACACATACACACACACCACCCGCGTGGTTGGTAAATCGGTGAAATAAGATCTGAGCACAATGATGCTTGCTAAGTGTCACATCAGTCTAACGTTTCGTAGCAAAGCAACACATCGTGAAGATTAGTCAAACAGAAGGCACATTTCCTAATCACATATATTCCAGTTAGTAGTACTTCTTCTACAAGATAAGTCATTTGTCGTTTTAAGCAAACGAAACAAAATCGAATGTTATTATCAACATAGAAAGACATTTCGATTCATTTAGTAAGGGAAACGCGTAACGATTCAGTTTTTAGAGGATTACGTTTATCTGCATTATCTTTAGTGAAGCAAGGGAAGCATATTCTATACCAAGCTATATCCCGAAATTCTTTAGAAAACGTTGTATGTCCTTTTTTCACTTTAAAATAACAGCTATGGCAAATGTAAACACTAGATTCACAAATTTTACACTTTAACATTAGTTGAGAGTTAGTGATTGAAACACTATGACAAACTGTGCACAACAAAACATTAGGAAGTGCTATCACATTCACAGGCACTACTTCCATTACCATTCAAGTTTTCGTTGAGTACATATTCGTGAAAACAGTTACCAAACGTCTTTGTCTGTGCAGATAAAGTTTTTAATAACGTTTTACACTCCTGTCTATCACTCTGAGAAAACAGTAAAATACATTTTTCTGTTTCGGTCAAATGCACAGTTTCAAACAAAATGAATTTTTGATGTAAGTGATGTTGTAACTGTCTAAAACATAACATATTCGAAGTTATAATGATTCTAGATGGGCATTGGCCAGTGTCAAAAGCATCACACATTTTTTTTATTATATAAAACACAAACCACGGACACACACACAAAGTCACAAGAAATTTCCTTTAATAAGGATGGAAGCGTTGACCCCTGACGTCGATTGGTCTCATATGTGTTCCGATATGTGTTGGAGGAGCAACAGGAGCAACAGTAGCAACAGGAGCAACGGGAGCAGCAGTCGAAGTAGTAGTTGGATGGTTCGTTCCGGCAAATTCCTGTTGAGAGACAAGATAAACTCCTTTAAGCGTCGTATATAGCTTAGCTTAATACTTTACAAACACATCTAGCAAGTTTTAATCAGCATTGAGTATAATTTATGGTTTACAAAACGCAAAGATGCTAAATATCATGACAGACTCCTACATAAGCATCGATTTTGTTTGTCTATGTGCCTTATATTAAGTTAAACAAATTACAAAAAGGAAACATTGATAGAGTGAAATTCGTTCTAATAGTATAATAATAATTCCCCTCAAATAATGTGAGCAATTATAGACCGCAATCATTGTTATATAATTAATTCCTCAATTACTGGATTGTTTCAAGAGGCAGACATACATACAAACATAAATACAGACAGACATACAGACAGCTAGTCATATTTACAGTAAGAAAATGAGCTTACCTCTGAACCAATTAGTTGTTTTTCAATTAACTGTTTTTCAATTGTGGTGATGGCATCTCGTAACATCAATATTTCATTGTACTTAAGCCAAACTGATTTCGATTTTTCTATCACAAGTTTGTTGTCTTCATACACATTATCGTTTTTGTAAACGTTAGTGTATGCTCCATTTTGCTTGACAACAATGCTCTTGTTATATCCAATTCTAATTCTTATAGGTATGTCCATGCTTCCACTTTTTCTGTTTCTTTATTGAAAGGTCCTAGCAATATGATATTTTCACGTAGGGGTCTGTCGTGCTTCGTTCGTTTTAGACGGTTCTATTTGTCTTTCTTTTGGGGTTGGTGTAATTCAAGATAGTTTTTAATTTATTCTTTGAGTACAGGAAAGAGATCTCTGATTACACCAATATGTAAATGAGTTGTTTACCCTTTATGGAAATTAATGAGGTAGAAGCTGACCGAATTTAATGAAAAGTTATTGGAGATGTAGGTCGTATCGCTTGGCAAATTTCAGTACATGCTGGTACTAAATTATTGTGTCAGACATTAATCCAAATCTGGGACAAATTCGAAATATATATATATATATAAAAGGAGTGCTTCTGTATTTACGATTTTTATTTGTTTGTGATTAAATCTAGTGATACCTATCACTCCCCTTATCTGCGCGAATTTTCATAATTTTTAAGGGAGAAGCGTCTTTTAAAATCTCTTTCATAGCGCTCAAAACTTCCTTTGCAGTTTTACTTTTCAATGGTCTCACCCATAGTTGTCTGGAGAGAATATCGATGACACACAGCAAAAAACGCACACCGTCATTTTTTCCCGCTAAGTTTGCCATTGAGAGAAGATCAATATCCAACTGCTCACCCATTTCGGTAACACGAAGGTTGAGCGTTTTAAAATGATGTCTTCTGGACTTCTGAAGAGAGTATGCATCCTGATTATTCAGCCACTGTTTTATGTCAGTCAGGGTAAACACACCGGGATATTTTCGACCGAGCACACTGAACAATTTCTGTGCTCCAGAATATGCCGCAGGATTTTTCTTCTCAAAATAATACTGTTGTAATATATCTTCTTTTTCTTTGTTGTCCATGTCTATTACGACAGTGAGTCTCTCGCAAAATGAAGCTTTTGTGGTTTGGAGTCCCTTTTGTTACCCTGGTTTACTACATGGTATTCTTAATCCACAGGAACTCCTCATTCCCTACCCACACGCTTTGAAAAATCAGAGATTATTTCCTCATACATCGTAGTAGACATGTTTCACTCAAGTTAAGTGGTGGGGGGGGGGGGGCTACTCTTCCCCTCCCCCTAGACGTTTTGAAAGTCGGAATGACCTCCCCTTACACCTCCCCTTACATCGTGAGTCAAAATCTTCACGTAAGGAGTAAATACTCATTAAGGAGTAAAATCATCACATTTGTGATGATTACTCCCCTCCATTCTATACTACTAAGTATACCTTTCATTACCTCGATTTGAACTAAGTTCGTGGATCGCAAATGGCTGCAAGTTTTGCAGGTCGCTATAAGTACCATTATTTTTGCGATCAGTTAAGAGATAAGCCGAATGTAGGTAAAAATGCCACTGGTAAAAATACCAACGGTAAAAATGCCATCGGAAAAAATGCCACTGGTAAAAATGCCACCCTGATTTGGAAAAAATGCCACCGGAAAAAATGCCACTGGTAAATATGCCACCCTTTTTTTTATTATGTTTTATATTTTTCTCTAATGACCATTAGCATTTTTTGCCTTCTAAACGGTTTTTGCCTTCTAAACGGCTAATATTGTATAATATATTGTATTAGACAGCTACTTGACAGCATTGACAGCAATTAATGAAGAACCTTTAATGAAGTCGGTTTTTATATGCATGTACTTCAAATGGTTAAAATGGGGTGGGACTTAAACTGACATTCGTGGGGGGGGGGGGGACAGAAATACTTTGAAGTTTACAAACATCCATTTATCTATATGTATACATGTATTATGCTTTTATTTAACACCCCGAGCTGTACCAAATGTGACCATGGGTGTCATAAAATATTACGTAATTTTATGCAATCGTGTGACTTACGGTTCGGTTCGCACATGTTTAATCTGTGTTCATTGATGTGTAAATCAGCGTTCTTTGGCTATAGCTGTACATGCACGGTTGGGGTGCTAATCCCCACTGATGTGTCAAAGCATACTTTATTACAGGAATTACATACACGCTAAAATAACAGAACAGAACATATGAAAAAAAATGATATATATATATATATATATCTCTTTTATAGTTAAATTCATTTGAATTGAACAAATTAGATCTTTGATTTATTCAAAACACTTTAGAAGATCCATCTTGTTCATACTGAATGGACTTTACTAGAACTACCATTTAACCCATTCCCTATTATTGACGCCCCTGAAAAAGTCACTTTTTGAAACCATTGTGATAAATAGAGTATTTGCTCACGAGACAATGGTTTCAAAACTACACGATTCTAAACTTTCCCTCAATTTTCTCTAGTAAAGTCTTCTATTCGGTAGATTTATTCAAAATGGTTGGATCTAAAATTAGCCTATGAGGGAATGGGTTAACAATGATGGATTTTTTTTATATAGAAGATTTACCATTCAAAGGGTTATGCTAGTTTCTCAATAAGCTAGTAAAACATTTACATTCTTCCGTCTCAACAAAATTGTGTGTACATAATACATGTTTCACAATTTGGGCTATTTAATCTTTTCCTAATTAACACTAGGCCTATGCATGACACGATCACTTCAAGAATATTCGTTATGCCAATTTTGACGGGAAGACAAACGCTATAGAATCGGATCTAGATCTAATTTCATATGGAAACAGAGCATACTCTCATTAGACAGCTTCTACAGATAACATCAGCTGTTTGATCTGGGTCTACTCTATTTGCAAAATCGTGAAAAGTGTTTATAATTTTAAATGAATAACAGGTTAAAAAGAATAGACTGGAATGTCATGTATCACAAAATATCTATTGTGCGGAAATTTATAACTGTTATCCTGCTTTACCATTTCCCTTTTCAATATTCCTGTAAGAAATACTGACATTGTGGTTGTTTATTAGCTGGGTTTTTTTATGTTACCTTTTCAATGATTTTTTTGTTTGACAAAAACTGCAGAATCATATCTATATCATATTAAAAGCAAACAGAGCAAACCATGATCAGACGGCTCCTAATGTCTGATCTGGGTATACTCTGTTTGCAAATGCGTGAAAATGCGTTTATATGAAGGAAAGGGTTAAAACTGATGTCTGCTTCAACTCTGATATGTTGTAATTGTTTCTGTAGATCTACTCCCGATTTGAGTAGATATTGACCGAGGGTAGACACCAAGTTAAATCAGAATGCAAGCTGTTAACACATGAAAGCTGGGCACTTAGGCAAGATTAGCCCTTTACTCCATGAATATACATGTGAAAAATAATGACATCGGGAATTATAATTGTATTTTTATAATGGCATATTGATTTATATGTTATTATGTTATGCATATCCGACGTTTAATAAAACTTGTCTTATGTCTAACTCAGTTACGAAGGTAGTTACGAATGTTTGTGGTTAAATATGGCGGATAGTGACGCGGTGGTACGGACAGAATTTAATGCCGTTCTCTGATTGGTAAAAAATAACCGATCGCGGAACCATGAATTAATGCGTTGATCCAGGCTATAGATAAATACCTTTCTTTAAGTAATTACAGCCACTGCACAAACAAAAACTAAATTATGTATGCTTTATTTAAAGTGTATTCAATTAGTTATATTCATATCAATATAAATATACATGCTTTCAAGTAAATTTTTATAATAGGTAAAATGAAGAACTAACTTTGCAAAGGCGTGTTCATGGAGTAAAGGGTTACGGCATCGTGTCTCGGAGAAGGTCTCATATTTTACACCTTTAATTACATATCATCTACTGATCTGTACAATAGAACCTGTCTTAAGCGGTTCTATTTATTTAATGAACGTCTTAAAAAGCAGGTGAATGCTTATTGCAGGGCAAAAGTAAGACAAAAAGCTCCAATTGGAGTATGCTGCATTACTTTTGATCTGAGTTAAGCTACCACTTGCCTTACAAACACATAAAAAGTCGCGTGAACAATATGCCGTGCATGCACTTCAGAAAACGGATTGTAAGGAGTCTAGCAGATGGTCAGCTGAGAAGCAATCTGTTAAACAATGTGTAAACCTTACAACGCTGAACTTTGAAACACTAACATTTAACTGTATTTACTTCGTGCTGTGATTAACTCTGTAAAAAAACTGGATCCAGAGGTGTCGCCGAGTAACTCGGCATCTCATCTGGGCCCGAACACCTTGACACACTATTTATGTTCAGACAACAAATTGAGTGAAACTCCACTCTGAGACATAAAGCAGACGACACAGCTTGCAGACGAAATAGAGTAAACTTTGAATGTTCGTCAATGACACGACAACGGACCGTGCGCCGATCAAAAGGGTAGTATGTCTTCCTAGAAGCGGACAGGTTTACTTTCACTTTCGATTTACCAACGCTTGTAACTACAAAACGGTTTTTAGGGTTTCGGCTTTTGCCGAAATCCTTATAAAATGGATTGCGACTCAAACTATGGCGGAAAACCCTATTGCACGAGCTCTACCTAGCGGGAATCCCCCTAAGAGAATACGCGCATGTGCAGTGCATGGCTTACAATCCGGTTCCGGAATCTTACCAAATATTTATAATGAGATATGGAAGTTGGATCCATTAGCAAACAGAGCAGACCCTGATCATATGGGAGCGAGCTGTCTTATCTGGGTCGAATCTGTTTGCAGAGGCATGAAAACAAGTTTATATGAGGAAAATTAAGGGTTAAATAGACTTCTTCTGTTCTTCAAATCAAAAGCTATGTAGTATAAAGGTTAGAGCACTGGTGGTCAGTAGTGCAGGGCAACTGTTACATCATGCTAAAATCTCTCGAGGTCATACGCTTAACTCTTTGCACGCTAGCGGCGAAACTGTGATTACCTTTGCAAACAGTTTGGATCCAGATGAGAGGCCACATTTTTCTGCGTCTCATCAGGATCCAAACTGTTTGTCATCTTGATCAAATTTTTGCATAAAATGAAAGAAAGTTTATTGAAGAATTGAAGCAGACGGCAATTGTTGCAAACGAAAAATCACTCAGCATTGTAAGGATTATGCAAGCTGTAGAGATCTGTAATATCGTCTGCTTCAGGTTTGTCATCATTTGAATTTCTAAAAGATCAGTTTTAGGCATTTTGACCTAAGGCAAAATTGTCACAAGTTGTAAACAGTTTAGACTTAGGTCAAACAGTTACTTGGTATTAGATCTGAATCCAAACAGGGTGAAGGTTGTGACGGTGAACAAGTATTCTAAGTTAAAAGCTTTATCTCAAAGGGTTATATAAATAAATGGACTTTAACAAAGCCTTAACCAAAAATTATAAGTTAAAAAGGGGCATAATTCAGTCAAAATGCTTGACAGAGTTATTTACTCTTGCCTACAGGTTAAGGTTATGACGGTTAACAAGTGTTCCAAGTTTCAAAGCTTTATCACAAAGTGTTATGTAAATAAGTGGACTTGTTCCACATAAATTGAGGTTAACATGTTTGCTTAACGCAAATGCTAAACGCAAATTCTAAGTCCAATTAAGCGATCTTGACCTTGGATAAATGAGCCGGGACATGGCAGGCTACTGTAGCATGTCTAGATAAACATTTTGGTTAAATTTGAGAAGGATCCACCAAGCGGAACTTGAGTTAGAGATGTTACAGACAGACAGACCGGTTAACATTTTTGCTAAACGCAAATTCTAAGTCCAATTGTGAGACCTTGACCTTGGATAAACAAACCGGGACTTGGCAAGCTACTGTAGCATGTCTAGATAAATATTGTGACTAAATTTGAGAAGGATCCACCAAGCGGAACTTGAGTTAGAGATGTAACAGACGGACAGACAACCAGACGGACAGACGGACAGACATCGCCATTCCATAATACGTCCCGTTTTTTCAAACGGGCGTATAAAAATCATTAACAGCATAAAGACAGAAAGGCAAACAAAATGAGACAAAGCACTTTCTTATCTTTTAATTTATATACATTTCATCATTTATTGATTTACGTGTCAGGCGTACAGTATCTTATAGTGTCGTATAGTATCTTATAGTAATGTATGTAATTTATTTCTTATTCATATCATTTATTTCTATGACGCCGGTTACTGATCAGGGTCTGTAGTGATTACTACAACACTAACTGTTATTTGCATGTATGACTATAATTTATTTTTAATTATATCATTTATTGATATACTTGTTACATGTATGATACTGCAAATAGCAAAATCCCTGGCCAGTTGTGATAACTGATCGGGGTATGTATTGTTTGCAGCACAGACTCACAAACTGGCCCTGAACAGACTCACACTCGCAGTTTCCTCAGGAAAAAGTAAGCAAATACAATGCAATCACACGCAAAGACAAAGTATAGGCATGGATAAACTATTCTATGAACTTCAGGGTCTTTTCTGTTTGCAAAAGCATAGATATGCTTATTTTTGCCCAAATCAATTGTACCCGATATGGAACCCTGCAATCGTCTTCACTATATAATATAAAGTGAAACAATATTATGTGTCTAACAACCCTTATACCAATAGGAGGTTTTACTTCAAAATTTCACCCATGATAATATGTCAACCTTGATGTGAAGATTTTCTTAAAGAATGTAATTTATGCTCTGATCATTTTACCAGAGAGTTATGGGACTCTGAAATTTTCTTCACTGTATAACACATAGCCAAAAGTGCTTGATATAGAGGCACTATTGTTAGCGGGAGGGGTGCATTAGTGACTTGGAAACAATTTTCTAGTTAATTTTATTTTCCCAGTTGTATCCTGCCATACTTAGTTGAAATATATTTGTTACTTTATAATTTGTCATATTGTTAATATCACCCACAGTATATTTGGCAATTATTTGTAGGGTATTTAGAATCACAAGGAAATATATGTTTAAAATTGGTGGAAGTGTATATATGGATAAGTGAATGATGCATGCTAATTACTGTTATGGTCCACCAGATAGTAGCAGAAGTATGACCCTTACTTTCAAATAATGGAGTGATGGCTCTATACTACATTAAACATCAATGTTGGCTCTATTGGCACAAAGTGGCAAGTTGAGCTATTGGAATCGTCCTCTGTGTGACATGTTCATAAAACAATTCTTTAAATGTCTCCCAAACTACTGACATGATTTTCAGAAAAATCCACAGCAAACAATCAATATAATATATATTATATCCGAAACCTTCAGTACTGTCAGTACTTTGTTTCAAGAGTCAATAAGGCCCACCCTATACCGAAATTTAATACAAAACCTTGTACATCCTTTTAAAAGCCGGTGCCTGCTTAATCTATGATGACAGTCGTGCAGAAAGTCCCATTATGAGCTTTCTGCATGACATTTAACCTGTATTAAGCTACCACCTGTCTGATAGACGCTGATACTAATTTTAACGTCTTGTTTACAGGGGATTTCCTGTTTATGGCGAATTCTACAGAAAACCTGATTATTGTGTATCCAGTTGAAACACGGGGTATTTCAGCGAGTCGTAAAGATTCAAATAATTGTGTGATCGTTGATTTGAAAGGTGCAGCGCTAGGAAGGAACGATCACATTTCAACACATTAAGCAGATAACATGCACGGGCATATCTGTCATTTTCTGAATTGCAAACTGTTTCGATCCTGATGAGACACCGATTAACTCGGTAATTGACCTACTGGGATACAAACCGTTTCTAGCTGTGATTTGATTACATATGAGATTTGCAAGAAGTGGAAGTGGCTAAACGTGCAATCAATACTGCTCGTAACAGGAATTGACCCACGCATTTATAAGCTTAGTTCGAGTCATTTTCAGAGAATGACGTAGGCCTGAACTAGTTCATAAAGTCAAGTCGATGCACGTATTTTGGTGGTAACGTTGGTTTGTCACTACATGTCACGTGACTTGCGTTATTCAAGTCATAGGTGTATGAGGTTTGAGGAGACAACACTCTTGACTGTCGGGTTCGGAAAATATTTTACTCATTCAAGCGGACTTGTGTGTTGGTAAGTACACAATTTTGATCTTCACAGCCTTTTGCATAGACTATGGTTATTCATAAATCATTAAAATGCAGTAAAACCCTAACTATGGTGACCATAAAAGAAATTCCTAATTCCGGACCGTAGAGATAGCTTAACCTTTTACTCAAAAATTACACATATAAGAAGTAATTACATCATGAATATACTAATTAGACTGACATTAGACTAATTTTTGTAATTGCACGAACACATGATTTTTGGATGCGACAACACAATGTCGTCCTACTTTAAGCAACTACATCGTCCTGAGTTTTGAGACATGCGTGAAGTGTTCATTTTGCGGAGGGGTGTATTTATAAAAACAAAAAGTAGGCAGTTATATTATTTTATACTTTACATTTGTGTACTCTAAATGGTGATATCGAGCTACTTTCAGTTTTAACTATATCCCGGCAGACGGCAGCCATCACAAAATTAGTATGCTGTCTTACAGCTCGTTGATGAGACTAATAATTTACTGTCTTCATATATAAGGATTATGGATATCACTAGACACTTTGTGTGGATCAATTCTGAAAATATCCTAGGCTACCACTGTATCCAGTTGCTGTCTATTTTCAAAAGCAGGTTTGCCGACTTGTGTAGCTACTAGCTAGCTGTATTGTCATTGATACTTTGGGGGTAGTATATATCTTTACCATATCGATGGCCCAGCGCAAAACTAGGCTAACTCAATATTTTGGCAAAAAAATCTAAGGCTTATTACATTCCCTTTCATTACTCAAAATATTCTGCTTATAGTCCTTGTATTTTCAAATTTATTGCATTTTTATAAAAACAATAAGTCTAAATGGTAATTTCTTTAGTGCAAACTATGTCTAAGTTGAGTTAGCTAATGTTTTGCTCTCATAATTTTATAAATTAAGAAATATTGTCAGTGCAAAAGTTGTACTAACTTGACTTAGTGAGTTAGACATTTGCACTGAAAAATAATAATGAAAATCTATTGTTGTCGAGGTGGTTGTTGTCGCTGTCTGGCCCCATTCCGTCTGAAAATGGCTTCTACTGGTGCTGGTGTGAGCCCGGTCGAATTTGCCCTTCTTTATTCTGTGTAAAAACAGGCATTTCCTGCATCCCCTAGCTACTTCCAGGCATATATTTGGGTTATACCCTCTTAACACATTCATATGTATTCCAAATACTGTCTCTAGATCACCAGAAAACTAGGCCAAGAACGTTGACTTATTTTGCTCCACACAAAAGTGTGTACACACCGTCTATTTTCGCTTTAAATTTGGGCCATTCTGACGCTCGACACACATATTTCCCAACATCCACCAGAGCAAGTAGTCCTGCAAGAGACTTAGAGAGTCACAAAAAATGACCCTAATGGGCAGAGAATACACACAATAACTTGAAAATAGGCAATTATTCAGTCTGTCAGGTTCTTAAGTGACAATTATTAGCTCATATTTAAAGCACTGCATTTCTAAAGAACTATTTCTTACTGTACTATGACCTCCGGAAGCAATTGCTCAATTTTTCCATTGGCAGGCGTGATCTTGGTTAAAGGTTTTTGCCATTGATAGACAGACAGACGGACATGTGATCATGCCTTTTTTCCATTGGCAGACGTGATCTTGGTTAAAGTTTTTTGCCATTGACAGACTGACTAAAGACTTTTGCCATTGACAGACAGGCAGACAGACATATGATTAAAGTTTTGCCTTTGACAAACAGACAGACATTTGATCATGATTTAAAAAGAAATGCTATGGACAGACTCGGCATTATTAATCTCAGAACTAACATCTGCTTATGTCTTTATTTCAGGACATGCATGTTGATCTACCAAGATTGGCAAGAACACAATTAAAAGTAATAAAGAAAACATTTTTTTTGAAAATCATCTCCATTTATTTATTAAAATAAGGAAACATAAGTATATCAGTTGTCTATATAAATATATTTACTTTTAAAAGAAAATGACCATTCTTTTATTCATTGATCATAATGAAAATCCTTTTGAATTTTCAAAATTAATTGATTTCATGCAATATGGCTAAAAACTATTATTTTCAAGATTGGGTAAAGAAAAAAAAGATTTTCTGTCAGTATAAATAACTGAAATGTAAATACATAGATTATTTTGGGGGGTTTTCTGAACATTACCAAATTATATAAAAAAGCAAAATATCCAAGTAAATATACACTCAACTAACCATAGCATCACACTAGTTCTTTCTTCTAAATGTGAAAACAACCCTGATCAAAACTACAAACATTAAATGTAACAGTTTAACACGAGGATCATGATGGCCCTTAATCGCTCACCTGGTTATAACAGAAATATGTATACATGTACAATGAAAAAGATATTCCATTTTTTATCTTATTTTACAATAAAAGTTTCAGGTTTTTTTTATTTGGCTATATTCCCAATGGCAAAAGGTGTGTTTTTCACCTATTTTTTAGGACAATCTCAATTTACAAAAATTAATTCATACTTTTTTATCATTCGGAATGTTCGGAGTTATTCTTTCATTACTAGTTATTGATCAATACAGTAAAACGTTTATCGGTCGAAGTGCATACTGCTTAGCGTCTTGATATGTCACCCCCGTCCCCTCGTTTTGCGACATTGTCTCCACGCTTGAGTAATTTACATGCCACATGTAGTATTTGTGGACAACGTAGCAATTTGCATTTTGTCACGACTGGTTCCTGAACAATTTATTTGCTAAACTCAAGTATAGCGAAAACCGGAACCAACTCGTGATTGCGTAATTCGGGTGTTCTCCGCTGGGGATTACCCTGATTGGTCCATACCAAAATAGTCCAAGCGTGTATCACAGCATGACGGTCTGTCTATGTGTAGAGAACTAACAGATAATCTCCCACAGGGAGGAAAATATCGGTCACTAAAAAAATTGCCATGGTAAAATTTCAAAACGGTAGGGAAAACTAAAAAGGGCCCATTAATAAAAATGGTATCTTGGCAGCCAGCTGGGGGTGGGGGGCCGGGCCCCCGAGTCCCCCACCTGGGTACGTGCCTGATATGTATGGATAAATAGTGATAAACACAACAACTGACAGTTACAATATTGTTAAATTGCATTCGCCGTTATGAAACATAACCAATATATTGGTATTGTCCCATAGACCACCATTATTGATTTCATCAGGATTTCTTTGTTAAATCTTTCCCGAATAAGGACGGCTCAAAAGTTCCATCTAAGGGTTATAGAAACAACATTATATATCTAATATCTGCCTGTTCGTAGTGTTTGTAGTGCTGAATAAACTGGGTAGTATATGTTGAATGTATGGAATTATAGTAAATGAATATATGAAACGGATTTAACCCATTCCCTCATATAAACCCCTTTTCATGCATTTGCAAACAGAGTAGCCCTTTCCTCCATGAAAACCCATGCAAGAAATACAATGTACTGACATCTTGAAAACAAATTACAATAATATTTGTAATGGCACATGGACATAGAATGTTTGGTACACGGCACCAGGCAAAAACTTTAGAATCATATCTGTATTTTTTCATAAGCGAAGAGAGCAGTCCCTGATCAGACGGCTCCTATAGGACCCGTCTGACCTGGGTCTACACTGTTTGCAAAAACGTAGAAAGGCATAGTTGTGGAATAAAGGTGTCCTACAGGAGCCGTCTGATCAGGGTCTACTCTGTTTGCTCTGGGTAGGATATAGATCTTATTCTACAAATTTGACCAAGGCAAAATAAATCCCCTGAAAAGTTTACAGTATAAAAAATGAGCTGGTGAATATTCATGCTCTTACATGAATACTGAAAAGGGTAAGGGTTAAGATATTATGTTTATTACATTTTCGAGTTCTGTGGATTTATACGCCTAAAACATTACAAGCAGTTTTCACTCTAAGCTGTGTTTTAGAGGCATTAACTTGTAGTCACAGACAATGGTTTAATATTTAGCCTTCTGAACAAATTATTTGTGCAGGATTTTCACCTACTACATTTTCAAAATTCTAGCTATAATCAACTAGTCTACCAAAATGCTATCAGGGCGTCAAACAGTTTGGATCCTGATGAGACAACGAGTTACACGGTGTCTCATCTGGATCCAAGCCGTTTGCACCTGTATGTATTCACTCATCCGCCCACAGCAGGCTAAAGGCTAAAGGTTAGTCCATCAGTCATACCATATTTCACGACGGTAAGTCCCCAGATAAGAAAACCGCGGGCCATCGCTATTTATATCAACGGGAAGCCATTTAACGAATGTGTATTAACCCTTATCGTACTAAGCGCGATCAGACTCGTATTTGCAAATAGCTTGGATTAAGATGAAACACGGAGTTAACTCGGCATCTCATATTGATCCTCAGCTGTTTGACACTCAATCAACAGTGTCAAACACTTGTACGAATCGAAGTCTGGGCAGTATTTTTCAGCACGATAAGGGTTACGATATGCATAGTTACCTGAAACAAATTCGCATGAAACCCAGCCCTATCTATCAATTTCTCTGCCTGTATGTCTCTGTTTCTGTCTGTCTGTCAGCCTGTCTGTCTGTCAGCCTGTCTGTCTGTCAGCCTGTCTGTCAGCCTGTCTGTGTCTGTCAGCCTGCCTGTATGTACGTGTGTATGTACGTATGTATGTATGTACGTATGCACGTATGTATGTCTGAAACAAATTCGCATGACACCCAACCCTATCTCTCTGCATGTCTGTCTCTGTTTTGGCCTGCCTGCCTGTCTGTCTGTCTGCCTGTCTCTGTCTGTCTGTCTGTCTGGCTGTACTCGGAAAAAAAATAAAATAAATTTACATACTTGTCGATAGAGACAGAGTCTTATATCTTGACTCCGATTTCGTTCAACGTAACTATGTAAAGAGGGTTTCGTATTCCTTAACCCTTTACCTAATGAATGTTCATGTAAAGAAATAATGACCTAGTGAATAGAACTTTATTAGCTAACGTTTATACTGAAATTAAGCTCCGATATTTGGTCCCTGATAGTCACATAGTATCATATATAGAAAATTCCTTAAACAAACACAATACATGTAGATCCTTATGAAACAGATCACACAGGAGCTATCAGAATTTCGAAAATGCGTAAAAATGTGTATCTGGTATTGTACATGAAACCACAATTACCATGACTTCTCTCGGAGACGATCGGTGTAATTCAGAATATTTACAGAAGTAAAGTCTAACCACTGCATGGTCTAAGGCTGTATGATGAGGATGCCTTTTAATGGAATTCAAATGTCAGTTTGAGTTGAATTTGAGTTAGAGAGAGAGCAAAAGATAGGAAAGGTAGAGACAGACAGACATATAGATAGATAGGATGAATGGACTGGTGCGTAAGTGGGTCAGGGATAGTCATACTGAGAGATATGGAGTCATAGGAGAGAGAGAGAGAGAGAGACATAGAGAGAGAGACGAGAGATGATGATGGAAGAGGATAGAGCTAGAGAGGAGATCGGAGAGAGAGAGAGAGAGGTGACGGGGAAGAGAGATAGAAAGAAATAGGGAGGATCAGAGAGAGAAAGATAGATAGGCTGATGTATAGATGGATGGGATTATGGTAAGCAGGTTGATGATAGTGAGCGAGGGGGAGAGGAAAGAGAGAGGAAAAAGAGCGTTATAGATGAGAGAGATAAAGAAAGAGAGAGAGAGGGGGGGGGGAACGGGCAGGCGGTTAGACAGACAGAAACTCGTACACACACTTACAGAGAGAGACAGACACGGGTAGAGGCACAGAGACTCACAATGGCATACAGTAAAAACTTGTCTTAAGCGACCGGACAAAGGAATCTTAAAAATTAGGTGGTTGCTTAATGCAGGGCAAATGTAATGCAGAAAGCTCATAAAGGAACTTTCTGCATTGATTTTGAGTTTTGACCTGCATTAAGCTGCCACCTGCCTTTCAGACCATTAATATTAGCTCTTTTTACTTTTTCCTACTAGCATCTCAGACCAAGGTAGGTATGTCTATCTTTCTGTCTGTCTCTCTGTATATCTGGTCGTCCGTCCGCTGGTCCACTTTCATTTGTCACCTTTTTCGGGCTAATTAATTGTTTGTCGCAGCTAGTTTCAATTGGCTACTTTAAACTGTTTGTCTAAAAGTTAGCCTCCAACATATTGCAAGGAAAGGGTAAGCAAAAAAGACGCTTTTATTAACCCAGGAATGTATGTAAAAGCATTAAAGAATTATCGTATCTTAAAGGAAATCACTATTCCTTTCTATGCAATGCGATCTAACAGGTGCTAGCCGCTTCGATAGTCCACACGATTATGCGTGGCGAAAGCCGGTAAAGCCGTTCTTAATAAACACGACTTATTGTCCTGTTTTATTAACCTGTCAAATTTGAATATTCCTACGTCACTGAAAGGATATATTTAGCTTGGGTAAACCTGTGTTTCAAACGTTTTTCACGAGATTCACTATAGATATACGGTTACTTGAATAAGCCAAGTAGGAAAGCTTTTATTAGCGGAAACAATCGATATCAACCGAAGCTATATATGGCGTGTTCAGCAAGCGTATAATTTGACAGGTTAATAAAACAGGACAATACCCACCCATTATCAACAACGATAACATTAAAATACACGCGACTGGATATATTTTTTTTGTCATAGAGATCTTAAGAAATATTTATAGAATTGATCCACGTAAAAATTATTATAAATAAGACCTAGAAAAAAATTTACAACATCTTTACGTTCGGATGGATGGGCCTCGATCGTCGGAGGTCTGATTGACCAAACAAAAACAACAAAAACAATAAAATAAAAGCAATAAACTCCAAGTTCTTTATACCAACAGGTGAAATAGTACAATAGAATAAATCCCATGAATTATTTACAGGAGACATACTCTGGGGAAAAAAATACAGCATCTTTACTTTCAGATGGAGGTGGGGCTAATGTCCGGGGCCGATTTACCAATTAAAAACACCAAAAACAATAAAACATAAGCTATAAACTCCAATTTTCTTTTCACCAACATGTGAAATAGTACCACAACATCAGTCCCGCGAAATATTAACTGGATACATGCCCTAGGAAAAAAGATATAGCATCTTTACGTATACGTTACGTATACGTTACTGTCTTTAGGTACTCCGGACCTGTATGTTTGCTTAATTACGTTTTATTTAAATGTCGTTTGCTTGCTTTTTCCCTTTGTGCTTTTTCCTTGTTTCTTTTTTACGTTTGCGTGACACTGTACATTGTATATAATTTGGATTTTTACATATGTTTGTTGGAAAATAGCTCATGAGCTAATGTTATCTTTTATCTATATCCGACGTAAAATAAAATTTCTTGTGTCTCGTAGGAGGTGGGTGACTCCATGCCATTTTACATAAAATTTATTTTCAGTACAATCTACCGTTTTATTTAATCAAAATACAATTTTAACATAAAACAAAAAAGAGCGAACCTATCAGGGATGAAAAATCCAGGGGCGAAGGTCTTGCCCTATATCCGTTTTGACTGGTAACCGAAATAATATCGTAAAAAATGTTCCCGATAATATGTGCGGTCGCAACCAGTCATTGTTTACATGTGATACCAAACAAAGTAGACAAAATTTGCCGCTGCTTGTTCAGAGTGCAGTGTCGGTAGGCATACCAATTCTTTATCACTCTCTTACCTCAAGATAGGGGAACAAATTTAGGGCAAAGTCAGAGCCTCATTTAAAATTAATGCTAAACTCATAATTACTTTTTAGAATCGTCGTGATGACTTTTATCAAGTTGAATGTTTTACTCAGCATGGACTCACCGTCTATCGAACCTCTTAAAGTAGCCCAGTGTTTGCTCTGGAAGTCTACTCTAAACCTACTGGCTAACGAGAGAGTAATAGAATAACTCACAGTTTGTAAGGACAAGCCTCTCCTGTCCAGTCAGGTTGGCTGTCAGTAGGCAACTGCATAGAGTCCGGTGCAACGCTCGCGCGCTTCGAATCAGCTGACTCGGATGTCAACAACACATCGCACATGCGCGTCACAACATTCCCCCCATCTTTATCCTGAAGGTCTGGGGCCTCGGGGATGGATGCTGCTGTATGTTGACTGGAGCGATAGGCGGCACTTGGACTATTCTAGTCTTCCTAAGAACCGGATCTGGACGATAGATACCTTTGACTGAAAGTCTTAAAGGTCCTAAACTTAATAAACCTCCGACTGAAAGCCTGAAAGTTCCTGAACTTTACAAACCTTGGGCTGAAAGCCTCAAAGGTTCTTAAACTTTACAAACCTCGGGCTGAAAGCCTCAAAGGTACTTTAACTTATCATGTTCAGTATCTGGAAGACTACTACCTGAACATGAAACAGTTTCGAAACAGCCAGTGCGTCATAGTCTGAAGCCTCTGACTTCGAAATATACTGAGCTCCTTAGCCTGGATAGCTCTGGACTCCTGAAAAGCTCTGAGTTTCAGGGACAGAAAGTCCCATAACTCCAGAACTAGAATTTAACTCAATTCCTGGTGCTCGAACAGAATCATACAAGCTATCGGGAGCGTGAGACCTATTGCTGCCTCATTCACTAAGTAAAATGTATCCGCGTGTAAGCAATATTTACAACTGTCACAGGGTAGATCCGTTGGCTTTATACCAGCAACATATGCTGAGCATGGAGTCAAAGGATCAGGGATCATGGAAATCACATCTGCATTCCAATGCTTTACTCCAGCCCGATGCTTAACCACTATATTTACTGAGACAATTCTTTCAACCATCAGGCTAGCTGCCCCTGTGATTTCTTAAACCGTAACAATCAAGTTAAACTGGAATGATCTGTCCAAGCAAGTAATACCGAAAATGCCTGGTAAATTGTGATAATTTACAACTCTTTCCTGGTTGTACCTTATACTCCGGAGTCAATGAGAGGCTGCTGAAAGCAATCACTCTTTCCACTCCGTCCTGTACCTGAATCAGTTCTGCTCCGATAGCTGTAGGTGAGGCATCTACATCCAAGATAAATGGATCTTGACTATTCGGCAAAGCCAACATTGGGTGTTGTGAAGTCAATGCCTTCTTTAAAGCCTCAAATGCCTTCTGTTCCAAAGGACCCCACTTGAATAGATTCTTGCCAGTTGACCTATCTAAAAGCTGTGTCAACTTAGGACATATGGTAATTGACCAAACCAAGGAACCTTTCAACATCCTCGGATGAAGCTGGAACTGGCTACTGAGCCATGCCATGGTTTCTACAACGCCAGCATCCTTAGAAACCATGAAAAGGCAGTTTCCAATGACATTTCTCCCAAGAAACTACTTCTTCCCGGAAGAAAAGACAACTTTCTTGGCCTAAACTTCATGCCATAACTTCATGCTATAGGCTATTCAAATGGTCCTCAAAAGCCCTTTCCATAAAGGGAAAGTATCCTTTACAGAGACAACATAGAGTGCCCTGTAATCAATGCACCAGTGATATATCTCTGGCAGTTTTCTGCTTGCTCACTAACGGAACTCTTTTCTCAGCACTGCGACTGGAAGTCTGCTTGCTGACGACTTGAGTTTCATCTAAAACAGTGTCTACAACTTGCGCACAAGCTACAATATAATTACTGACCAAACCACCTTGCAGGGTACTCTGTTTCTCTCAAAACTGTCTCTTTATCAGCCATCTGCATCACAACCTCTCTAATATTTCGTGGTTTCTCTTTCCAACTTTAGTATACATGTATTTGCGTTGAAAGGATAGTGATCTCGACCCCGGAATCAATCCTAGCCCTAACCATTCTCCCCCAACCTTAATATGAAAAAGCACTGAGATTGTGTTTAAGATCTGACAGCATACTAGATGCAGCTCCAACACCTTCCTTGCAGTCTTTTTTATGTAACCTATGAGTATGAGTACCTGCTCCTGCATCAGTCGATTCAGGACTGAAAGTCATCTGAACTGTCATCTGATGAAAGTTGATTGGAAGTCATGCTTTCTAAAGGTTCATGATTTCTAAAGGCTCCTTTTCTGACAAAAGTTGACTGGAAGTCATGCCACTGATACTGCCTTGATGTGCAACCCTTAACCTCAGTCTTTATTAAGTTCAAGCCTTGTCGGGCTTGTGGCTATCTTTACAATCTCGCTTTTTTGACCAGGCTAAGTATCTCTGACAATCACGCTTCATGTGTCCCCTTTGCTTGCAAAAGAAACACTGAACATTCATGCTGCAAGAACTAACCCTCCCTGATGGAAACTGTAGCTTGGCATCCAGACTCTCTATAGCTCTAGCTACCATCTGCTCTACTTTAGATTCTGTGATACATGTAGAACCTACTGCATTTATAGTAATCGCATCTTTTAATTTCTTACCAGAAGCCTTCCCCCCTTCAATAGCGCGGTAACTACCATGAATACTCACTGGGTGTTCAATACAAGCATGTTTTGCAGCATCCTTATCCAAACACCCGTTACAAAATTTTGAAATAGCCTCTTGTTTGCGATGGCTTTTGGGTAGATCCTTGTATGCAGGTGTAGCTAAAGACTTGTGCTCTATCTGACATGTGTCCCGATGGCTCCTGTGTCTGAATGACGACAGATGTTTGTTGACTAATTCCCCACTTGCCAGTCTGGAAGACTGTAGCGTATGCGGGCTTGAACCTGTGACCAGCTTATCCTCCTCAACCCTAACCAGATTTTGAATGATGTCTAAAATGCTCTCTGCCTCCCGCTGCAGCTCTCGCAAATGCTCCAAATATGAAAATTTACTATTGGATTCAGGTTTTGGACATATGTAAGTTTGCTTTCCCTTATGGTCAAACAAACCCTTAGTCCTCACCTGCCTTTCAGACATGCTGATAAGCCGGTCGTAGTCATTAACTTTAACCTTCGGGTTTGATGGTGATGTACTTAAGGATAGATTTGCGCCTGCACCCTGAACAAGCCGCTCCTTGACTGAGTTCAGCTCTGCTTGATCTGACTGTCCTGGCAGAGAGAAATCAATTACATGAAGCATGTTTTCATTGAGATTCCCCATCAGCACAAGGGACAAAGCGTCCTTCGTCACTACTTGATACTGAGCACGGAACCTTACAATGGCTTCTGCTCTAGCTTTATCTATTCCTGGGATTAAACGCAACTCCTCTACTGAAGCTGTATTAATCTTCACCAACATTTTGAGCACTGAGCAAGCATATACCTATATTAATCGTGTATGAAATACAACGATAAATCTAAGGTTTTTTTTCCCTGTATGGAATACAATGGAAAATCTTTATACTGACAGACAATGAACTTTCTATTCAGTCCACAGGTATAAAACACGTGATAACTGCAATAGTACAAGCAAACTATACCTTACATAAACTGGCATAAGTCACCCTACTGAAAACCTATCAGAATCCTAAGACAAAAAAGTTATGAACTGGCATAAGACTTTCAATTAACCTCAAACTGTTTTAAGAAATATAATTGGCATAGGACAAATTCAAAACCTGCCCTAAGAAAAATGTCTATTCATCCGCACCTGCAGTGAAAAAAACAAACTGTCACTCTCGTTAGGTGTGTCAACCACTTATTGTAAACAAATCGGGAACCAGCGTGTAATACAACAAATAAATTAACTCACTTGATTTTAGAACTACCTTATTTTCTCCTACTGGCATGAAGCATAAATTCAAGGAAAACTGGCATGTATGAGTTAACCTCAATACAAGAAAAATAACTGACATGAAATCTACACTTCAAGGGAAACTGTCATGTACGAATAAACTCCGTACAAGAAAACCGAAATGGAGAAACTGTCTGCTGCTTTAAACTTTAAGTTTGACTGGCCTTTAAATCCTCGTCGCCATTTAAGTAGCTCAGTGTTTGCTCTGGAAGTCTACTCTAAACCTACTGGCTAACGAGAGAGTAATAGAATAACTCACAGTTTGTAAGGACAAGCCTCTCCTGTCCAGTCCGGTTGGCTGTCAGTAGGCAACTGCATAGAGTCCGGTGCAACGCTCGCGCGCTTCGAATCAGCTGACTCGGATGTCAACAACACATCGCACATGCGCGTCACAACACTCTTAATCTTTGACTAGGAGCAGAAAACGTTTACCGTGAATATTGAAGAAAAAATAAATCAGCAGTTCAAAATAATCTTTTATACATACCTTGAAACAATTAAGTAATTTTATTCTCATCTATTAATCCCCAAACAATCCAGTGTTCCACACCACCCGCATAACAAAACAAAAATGGCTGCCAGAAAAATACCACCTGCTTATCGAACCTTTAGTTTAGAAACTGTTTACTGTAACATAATACTCATAGTCACGTGATTTCATCATGGGCACGTGACCTTTGGATAAGCTGAAGGGGTCAGAGCTGTCAAACATTTTCAATGTGGTACACTTTTCAATTTATGTTGATATTCTATAATGTATTAATCCTTTCCCTGTTCTATGTTTATTCCAAATTGTGATACCTAATGAATATTCATAGAGAAAATTCTTATAAGGATATAATTATGCAAGGTGGACCATTGTACCCAATTTGGAAAGTAAAGAAACCGAGCTTTCGGTTTCCATTAGCAAGCAGAGCAGACCCTGATCAGACGGCTCCTCTAGGAGCCGTCTGATCTGGGTCTACTCTGTTTGCAGATGCGTGAAAACACGTTTATATGAGGGAAAGGGTTAAGAGTTGTCTCATGTTTAGCATAGTTGAAGGAAAAATAAACTGTATTGACCTGTTTTTTGTTTTTAAAGCTACGAGACGTTGTTTAGAGACAAAGCAACGGTACTCATGATCTTATGACGTAGTGTGCACTTGTTCATGAGTAAAAACACAAAAAATGAAAGGTTCGGAAAACAGGTGAGGTTGATAGAAGGCGAGTCTACGATATATCTGGTATTATACTCTAAATAGTGATCTCGAGCTACTTTTGATTTTAACGATATCCAGACAGTACACAGGCATTAAGACAGATTTAGGTTAGGACACACCTAATGATTCCTGTCGGGTCACAGGCGTTAGGCTCATGAAATATGTCTAAAAAAGGTTAAAATGTCCCTAAATTGGCGTTTTGTAACATTTTAGCTGAAAAAATAAAGCTTGGGGCGTTTTGAGACAAAGCTGAAATTTCGTATATTCTATATAAGAGAAAGGCAAATAACTCTCAGGCCATCAGATACACGGGTGCTCTGCTTCAACTGCAATTATTTTCGACCGGAGGGGAATTTTCCCACAAAACAAAGATTATATAAAAAGAAAAATGTTTTATCTACACACTGGTACCAAATATCCCATACTTTGTCTCCGTTTTAGTGAGTTCGAGGGGCAAATACCTTCAGAAAACCATGTTTTTTATTTAGTCGGAAGCGATGTAGTTGGCGACCAAGTACTCGATTACACTAAAATCCCTATTCGGGAGCGAAACTGAGGCTTCTTTCTGGTAGATCCTGATGAGAAATGATGAAATATTTTCAAAGGGATTCTAACATTCCGGTGACATCGCTTTTTATTGCAGCAGATCCGATTAAATGTTTTCGGACAATTCCGAGGACCAGAAATGGCTACTTTCATTTTTAACGTGTCAAGTGCTCAGAAGAATACATACTGGTTCTCCACTTCGCCGTGCACTATCACGAAGAAAGGGGGGTTCCATAATTTGAATGTTTACATAATTGACAGGTCGAATAGACGCTTCGCTGGTCAAAGTGGTGGAGTCTGTTAGCGTTGAAGTGTTGGAAAAGGTATAATTGGATCTGTGGCAGAAGAATGCATTGTCACCGGTATGTGAGATTCTTTTTGAACATGTTTCATCATTTCTCATCAGGATCTACCAAAACAGAGCGTCAGATTCGCTCCCGAATAGGGATATGGGATATTTGGTACCAGCGTGTAGATAAAACTTTTTTTTTTCTTTCTATATAATCTTTGTTTTGTGGGAAAATTCCCCACCGGTCGAAAATAATTGCAGCTGAAGCGGAGCACCCGTGGATCGGATGGCCCGAGAGTTATTTGCCTTTCTCTTATATAGAATATAGGAAATTTCAGCTTTGTCTCAAAACGCCCCAAGCTTTATTTTTTCGGCTCCAAATGTTACAAAACGTCAATTTAGGGACATTTTAACCTTTTTAGACATATTTCATGAGCCTTACGCCTATGTGTCGGGTTGGATATTCTTCCAAAATATGACATAATTCTTAAATAAAGACATGCAGTAGTATTTATGTATTAAATGTATGTACCTGACAAGAGAACTTCTGAAGAGAGTTATTTTGTGGTTGCTTTTAATCCACTTAATGCGTTTCCTCATAGCGCTTACAGTAACCCCAATATGGCACTGGTGTGTATACACTCGCATCGCGTGACAACAACAGTGTGGGTTTTTGAGCATATCTGATGTCAGTTGTTGTTTGAATGACGCAATTGCCACAAAAGTGCAGATTTACATTGAAAATTAGGTCCAATATGTCCAGATTGCAAAATTAGAAAATTAACGATTTCCACGTACCCCGTATTTGACATATTGTCATGAGACTGTAAGACTGCAACCATCACAAAATTAGCATGCTGTCTTCAAAGTAACAGCTCGTCCGAAATAACCAAGGAATTGGGTCCGAAACGACTTGGGTCCGATATGACCCGACACCATTCAGAGTTTTACAATCAGAAACTTCTGGACCCATTACCAAACGTCTTCAAATGAGTTAAATCTATACTATATTATATAGGATCCCTTATAATATATATTACTATCCCTAACAATGTATTTATATGCAAGATTGACTCTACTCTTTTCCGTGTCACACTTTCATGAGAAAATCTAAGAATAGATTATGAGGGAATTCGGAATGGCCTGTAACTCGAAGTTTGTTATTCTCGATATATGTTTTAGTTACCTGCTGAAATGGGTTTATTTAGGAATAAAATAACTTGTTTTTGCTTTTTGTTATACTAGTAGACAGTTCTTCATGGAATGGAATTTTTTAGGAATATAAATTAGCAGTCTGTATTCTGGATTAATACACAGTATTAACTGATGAAAACACAATTTACTACTAAATACTAGCACAGATGCATATGCAAATTACAATATAACATATTTCCTAATTGGTGAAAATCTTGAACAAGAATGACACTAGACAGCTACCGCTGAAAAACTACTCGCTGCTTTACTCTCTTTATTAATAATAGGAGAAATCATTTACCAGATAGACTTTTTTCTCTTAAACTATTCGCTGCTACACTTCATGATGCATTCTTGAGAAACTTGCCACTACCTATTAGGCTGTTACTCATAGCAGAAATAAAATTGGTATTCCATAGAATGATCGCCCCCTTCTGGGGGGCGATCAAATACATGTTTTAAAACATTTGCAAACAGAGTAGACCCAGATCAGACTGCACCTCTTCCTCTTCTTCCTCTTCAATAATGGCTATCCGTCAATTACTGAACGATTATGGCCATGCATGGGGGTTAAAAAAGAGATAGATTGTCATGTCTCCCAGGCTACTTAGTCCGCCCAGGAGGGCATGGCAATAGTGAATATTTAAAAGCAAACAGACCTACTCTAGCCGTAATGCATTTTTATCAGGCTACATGTATATGCAGACTGTGTGTATGGTGAAGAAAAAAGTGTTATTAGTCACCTATCTGTTTGCTGATGGAATGTGATAGATTTGATCTTTTCTAATACGACTACAATGGCCCTTTTTATACGCACGTTTGAAAAAACAGGACGTATTCTGGAATGGCACTGTCTGTCTGTAACATCTCTAACTCAAATTCCGCTTGGTGGATCCTTCCCAAATTTAATAACAATGTTTAGCTGGACATGCTACAGTAGCATGCCCAGTCCTGGTACATATATCCTAGGTCAAGGTCACACAATTGGACTTAGAATTTGTGTTTACCAAAACTGTTAACCTGTTTGACTGACGTGTCTGTAACATCTCTAACTCAAGTTCTGCTTGGTGGATCCTTCTCAAAGCAAAAATATTAACCTCAATTATGTGGAACACATGTTTGGTAAGTCCACTTATTTACATAACCCTTTGCGGTAAAGCTTTGAAACTTGGAACACTTGTTCACCATCACACCTTCATCTGTAGGCAAGAGTACATAACTCTGTCAAGCATTTAGACAGAATTATGGCCTTTTTTAATTTAGAATTTTTGGTTATAAGTTTTTTGTTAAAGTACGCCTATTTACAACCCTTTGAGATTATAAAGCCTTAAATTTAAAGTTGTCCGTACAATTGGACTTAGAATTTGTGTTTAGCATTTGCATTTAGCAAATACTTTGACCTCAGTTTTTGTTGAACAAACCTCGACGGGCATATATTGTGCCCACTGGCACTTTTGTTCTTATATGGCTACAATGTCCCACCTTCCATTTTTCATTATAACTGTTTTGCCCATGAATATTCAGTAGGTAGTAAAATCTGGAATAAGCATAGAAGAGGGAAAGGGTTAAGCAAACAGAGCAGACCCAGATGAGACAGGTAAGAGCTGTTCAGGGTCTGCTGTGTTTGGTTGTGACATGATATCATATAGATCCATTTCTGCAATTTTTGTTGAAGCCAAAAATTCCTTGAAAAGTTTACATTAATGTAACTGGGTATTTTTATAATGAAACATACCCACTCAGACCGGGATCGAACCCGGGTTGCCAGGCTCGCAGTTATGCACTCTACCATGTTGCCATACAAGTGATGATTAACTTACACACTGTGACATAATATACTCCCCCAGCAAGTTAAAATTCGTCCCGAATTTTTATGGATATGAGAACGACTGGGAATCAAAGTCGGAGCTCTTACAGTCCCAGTGCCTGTTTGGCGCAAAATGTAACCAGGTGTTTTTATAAAGAAACATACCCACTCAGACCCGGGATCGAACCGGGCCGCCAGGTTCACAGTCATGCACTCTACCATGTCGCCATAAAAGTGTGCTTGTACAGCAAGGCCATATGTACAAGTGATGATAAACCTACACACTGTGACATTAATGACATTTAGCTAATAAATTTCCATGGTATTGAAAAGGAAAAAGGTTAACATGTGCATCAGGCTGCTAGTTCATATATGTAGCCGGGTAGAGATCGTGGTGAAACAGTTGATAGACTTTACTTTGTGGCTTGGTAGCTCAGTCGGTAGAGTATTGGCATGGTTAGTCAGAGGCCCTGGGTTCTAGTCCCTTTTTCACCATGTTACATTTGGCTCCCAACGTAAATAACCCACAGGGTGATTTATATGAATATAATATGAAGATTATATGAAGATAATTTGTAATAATAAGAAACTCGTGGAGTATTCTTTGAGTAAGAATTCGGGACAAATTCTTGTGTAGAGGGTGTGTGTGTAGCCGGGTAGAGATTGTGGTGAAACAGTTGATAGGCTTTACTATGTGGCTTGGTAGCTCAGTCGGTAGAGTGTTGGCATGGTAAGCCAGAGGCCCTGGGTTCGAGTCCCAGTTGTATCACAACTTTTTCACCATGTTACATACATATAACTATAGTGATTTACAATATAGTGTGCCGCTGACCATCATACCTATCTCTTCACGTATGTAGGTAAGGTGTTTTTGCCAAGGATTTCACACTATTGAATCATATTTTAGTTGCAGATGGGCATTATCATTTATGCTGATGTTTTGGTGTTTGGTTTTATTTCTTTCAGATAGGTGAATATTAAGTCCTTGAGTGGTTCCTAAATATGGGAAGTGCTCAAGTCAAGCCAAGCAAGACAATTAAAGTACAAGGAGCTCCTATATTCTATTCAACTAACAGACCAATCATGGAATCAGACGAGCAGGAGATTGACAATTCTGGTAGAAGAACCGATTATGATACTGAGCCTTCTAGACCAGTAGAGGATATGAGTGATAAAGAAAAGGAACAGGACTCTAAAACTGGTAAACAGACAGAAGAGAAAGATGATGATGATGATGATGACACAGCAGGTGCAGGGGACAACACTCGAGAAGCTGAGGCAAAGAAAGAACAGAAGCTTGAACTCACACCTGAGGAAATTGAAGTGTATCAAAATGACAATATTGCTGGATTTGAAGAGTTGATTAAAGGAGCTCAGAGTAAAGACAGTCTTACTAATGCAGAGGGTGAGTTTAACAGTGAATTAAAGGCAGTTGTGATGAAGATGTACAGACTGTATTTTCAGATGAATAAAATAAAGAAAGTCTCACTGGCAGTGCTGAAAAAATGGCGAAAAAGAGTGGCAGCAGTGGCAATGGAGACAAAAACAATGGGCATGATGTGTGAGATCATCATTCAGACTTATCCAGATCGATGGCTAAAGGAAGATGATAGTGTGAACTACTTGTTTAAATTTACTGTGTTGACACTTCAGAACTTTTGCGATGCCTCAAGTGAGCTTGCAGTTGCTGTTGTTAATTACTCAGGTTTATGTGAGAAGCTGAAAGAGATCCTGCAGGACAGGAAACAAGATTACATAGACAAGACCCAGTCTGTAAGTATTTTGCTTGTCTGTGCCTTAATTGTCCCATCTTTATTTGTTTTTAGCTCACCTGGCACAAAGTGCCAAGGTGAGCTATTGGGATGATCCTATGTCGTGCGTCGTGCGCATGTGCGTTGAGCGTACGTGCGGGCGTCAACAATTTACTTAAACATCTTCTTCTCTGGAATTACAAGGCCAAGAGCTTTGATATTTGGTATGTAGTATGATGTAATGGTCCTCTACAAAGATTGTTGAAATTATGTCCCCCTGGCCAAAAATGGCCCCGCCCAAGGGCTTATCAGTTTTTCATAGGAAAATCTTTAAAAAATCTTCTTCTCTGAAACTGTAAGGCATAGACCTTTGATATTTGGTATGTAGCATCATCTAATGGTCCTCTACTAAGATTGTTCAAATTATGACCCCTGGGCCAAAAATGGCCCCGCCCCGGGGCTTATCAGTTTTTCATAGGAATATCTTTAAAAATCTTCTTCTCTGAAACTGTCAGGCATAGACCTTTGGTATTTGGTATGTAGCATCATCTAATGGTCCTCTACTAAGGTTGTTCAAATTATGACCCCTGGGCCAAAAATGGCCCGCCCCAGGGCTTATCAGTTTTTCGTAGGAAAATCTTTAAAAATCTTCTTCTCTGAAACTGTAAGGCATAGACCTTTTATATTTGGTATGCAGCATGATCTAATGGTCCTCTACTAAGATTGTTCAATTTATGACCCCTGGGCCAAAAACGGCCCCACCCCGGGGCTTATCAGTTTTTCATAGGAAAATCTTTAAAAATCTTCTTCTCTGAAAATATAAGGCATAGACCTTTGGTATTTGGTATGTAGCATCATCTAATGGTTCTCTACTAAGATTTTCAAATTATGACCCCCAGGACAAAAATGGCCCGCCCCATGGCTTATCAGTTTTTCATAGGAAAATCTTTAAAAATCTTCTTCTCTGAAACTGTAAGGCATAGACCTTTGATATTTGGTATGTAGCATCATCTAATGGTCCTCTACTAAGATTGTTCAAATTATGACCCCTGGGCCAAAAATGGCCCCACCCCGGGGCTTATCAGTTTTTCATAGGAAAATCTTTAAAAATCTTCTACTCTGAAAATATAAGGCATAGACCTTTGGTATTTGGTATGTAGCATCATCTAATGGTTCTCTACTAAGATTTTCAAATTATGACCCCCAGGACAAAAATGGCCCGCCCCAGGGCTTATCAGTTTTTCATAGGAAAATCTTGAAGAAATCATCTTCTCTGAAACTGTCAGGCATAGGCCTTTGATAGTTGGTGTGTAGCATGATCTAATGGTCCTCTACTAAGATTGTTCAAATTATGACCCTTGGGCCAAAAATGGCCCCACCCCGGGGCTTATCAGTTTTTCATAGGAAAATCTTTAAGAATCTTCTACTCTGAAAATATAAGGCATAGACCTTTGGTATTTGGTATGTAGCATCATCTAATGGTCCTCTACTAAGATTGTTCAAATTATGACCCCCAGAACAAAAATGGCCCGCCCCAGGGCTTATCAGTTTTTCATAGGAAAATCTTGAAGAAATCATCTTCTCTGAAACTGTCAGGCATAGGCCTTTGATAGTTGGTGTGTAGCATGATCTAATGGTCCTCTTCTAAGATTGTTCAAATTATGACCCTTGGGCCAAATATGGCCCGGCCCCGGGGCTTATCAGTTTTTCATAGGAAAATCTTTAAATATATTCTTCTCTAAAATTATAAGGTATAGACCTTTGATATTTGGTATGTAGCATTATTTAATCGTCCTCTACTAAGATTAATCAAAATATGACCCCCGGACCAAAAATGGCCCCGTCCAAGGGCTTATCAGTTTTTCATAGGAAAATCTTTAAAAATCTTCTCCTCCAGAACTGTAAGGTCTAGGCCCTTGATATTTGGTATGTAGCATCATCTAATGGTTTTCTACCAAGATTATTCAAATTATTACCCCTTGGTCAAAAATGGCCCCGCCCTGGGGCTTATCAGTTTTTCATATGAAAAGCTTTAAGAATCTTCTTCTCCAAAACTGTAAGGCAGAGACCTTTAATATTTGGTATGTAGCGCTATCTAATAGTTTTCTACCAAGATTGTTCAAATTATGTCCCCTGGGTTGAAAACTTCCCTGCCCAGGGGCATATCAGTTTTTTATAGGAAAGTTTTTAAAAGTCTTCTCTGAACTTGTAAGGCATAGACCTTAGATATTTGGTATGTTGCATTATCTAATAGTCCTCTACCAAGATTTTCAAATTATAAACCCCGGATCAAAATTGACCCCACCCTGGGGCTTAACAGTTTTTCATAGGAAAATCTTTAAGGTCTAGACTCTTTATATGTAGTATGTAGCATCATCTGATGGTTTTCTACCAAGATTTTTCAAATTATGCAATCTGTCATTGAAATCATTAATCTGTTACGAACAGGTGAGCGATTAAGGGCCATCATGGCCCTCTTGTTACTTTCTTTTACTCTTTTTTACTCTTTTTGTATCTGTCCTGATTCCTCCTTTCCTTTCTCTTTACTTTTACAAATGTTTTTAGTTAAATATTAACCCATTACCTTATTCTGGTAGACTATTTTTTAGACCCATTATCTCAGTTGATTTTTAGACCCAACCTCTGTATATAAATCTACTGAAAAGGAGCATTTACTACAAAAAAGGAAAATTTTAGAACTGTGTAGTTTTAAAACCATTGAGATAAACAGGACATTTGCTACTATTGAGCAAATGCTCTATTAATTACAGTGGTTTCAAATTTTTTTGAAAAAGTAACTTTAACATATAGGCGTCAAACGGTGTCAATATGAGGAAATGAGTTTAACCCTTCATATACAGTAAAAACTTGGTACTAGATATTTTAGTAATGGAGAGTTTATGTCTTTGTAGACAGGTGGCTGCTTAATGCAGAGTGAAAGTCATGCAGAAAGCTCCTGGAGGAGCTTTCTGCATGACCTTCAGCCTGCATCAAGCTGCCACCTTTGTTAAAGATCAATAATGGTAGATATTTGAGTGTTCGTAATATCGAGTTTTTACTGTATATATCTGAGTCTACGGGTTCTGCCATGGCTAAAACATCCTGTGTTCATATACTGTTATAAATATTTAGCTACTACATCAGCTGGTGAATTGTTAACCCTAGCTTTACCACGTAATTAGTAATTACGCCTTTCTACGCCTTTGCAAACAGAGTTGACCCAGATCAGATGGCTCCTATAGGAGCTGTCTGATCAGGTTCTGCTCCGTTTGCTTATGATAATAATATAGATGATTCTACAGTTTCTGCCTTGGTCAAAAATGTATGTATCCAATGGCATTATGCTATTATAGCAATTTGATCTAATTAATATTCATAGTGTCATTATTTCTTACATGAATTTTCATGGAGGAATAGGTTAATGAAACTTTTTTCCATATAAAATGTGGTAAATGCACTATATACAAGCTTAAAATGATGTTCTTGCAGTGTTCACCTGTTTGCTGAAATAAAGTTCACTATTTTTCAAATAATCTGACTTTTTACACAACTGATTGTGAATTTAGACCTACATCATACAGCTCCTATAGGAGCCGTCTGATCAGGGTCTGCTCTGTTTGCTTATAGTACTATTATATAGATTTAATTCTAAAAATACCTGTATTTATTAGGGGTGTCACGATATCTGTAAATCATATTGCGATATATTGCAATATATTTTATTTGATCGCGATATATATTGCGATATATTGCCTTTTCAAGTTCCTATGCTTATATAACAATTTGTATAAGAAAAGGTTCTTAAATCATCTCTAAAACATTTTCCCTTTAGGTGAGAATGGAGTACACTAACAAAAATCAACTTTCCATGTAGATTTGTAATCTAGTAATGAAAGAATGTCAAGTGTTAAATTCTTAATTTCTCCTTCAAAAGAATCAAAATCCTATACATGTATTTTCATTATTTGTTATGTTCAATGAGAAAAATCTAATAAAGGATGAGAGTTTTTGTAGAGAAATATTCACTCTTATCTAGAATATTGCTGATTAGAATGATACATTTATTATCATTAAATATACTATAACTGTATCCCTATAATCTGTATCTGAATAAAGGTTAACCCGTTTCATCTTCAAAGGATGATGATTTGTCATGTGCGAACGGAGAATCGAAGTCCCACCCTTAGTTTTTACCATTTCGTCACAGTGCTTGCAAATGGCCACATTTGCTAATGGCTGTTGGGAATTATTCTCAACTTTAATTGAAAAGTGATCCTAAATACATATTTGCCTTTTTGTTCTGAATAAATTTGAACTTGCGTCGTCTGTCATTACTAAGGCACCCGGTGTTAACGTACACTATGTATGTCAACACCGGTTTGGATCGGTATAATAATCTGACTAGATCGAATTTGGATAACGTTATCACTGAATACGGAAGAAACAGGCTAAGCTATAGTTTATCATATACATTTTGACGGTGTTACATATTTCCATTTAAATTAGTGTACGTTTATATGCACTAACATGTATGTTTTAATCTCAATGCAACACTGGTCATTCCCAATTGATTTTCATAGAAGGGGAAGAGGTTTATACTAGACCACTGAAAATATCCAAGACCCATAACGCTGTTGACTCGGCCATTGATGTGTAATATGTAAAATTATGTTTAATCAACATTCCAAGGTGTTTTTCACGTTAGAGTTAAGAGTTAGACAGTAAATCAACTAAGAAACTCGATCAGTGCTTGAATACCGTCAAATACCGGTATGTAATTTCAATATCGCGATATTTTATTGCAGAGTTAAATATTGCAATATATCGGTATACCGGTTTATCGCAACACCCCTAGTATTTATAATGCCATTATAAAAATTCAACTCATTAATATTCAGGATATGATTATGCTATCATGATTGAATATTCATGGAGTAAAGGTTTAAATCTTTCTTTTTTCAGGCATCAAAGGGAAAACTAACTATGTGGGTCATGTCTCTGCTACACAATATATCAATGCCAGAATCAAACTTTGGACGACTCCGGGAGGTGGACTTTTTACAGTTGTTGGTTGACTACCTATCTGCACCTAAGGAAATGTTTCGACTGAATGTCTTTGCCACTCTGTCAAACATAATCAATGAGGAAGAGAGTGAAATCATTCGGGCAAACATGGATCAAGTGTCCTTTCTGCTCGACGTTCTGTCTAGGGGGTTGAAGACAAAATTGCACAGACACAATGGCTGGTCATGTAAAGAGTGCACATTGTGTAAGTAGATGGTTTACACGTCATTGTCGACTTTGATAAAGAAAGGTTATGAATATTAATTAGATAAATTTGTTGTAATAGCACATGGACACAGAAATTGTGGACTGTGGCAGAAACTGTAGAATCATATCTGTATTATATCAATAGCAAACAGAGCAGACCCTGATCGGACAACTCCTATAGGAGCTGTCTGATCTGGGTCTACTCTGTTTGCGAATGTGTAAAAATGTGTTTATATGACGAAAATTAAGGGGTAATTTTTCTTCCATTTTATTTTTCAAAACAGCAATTAAAGTGTCAAACAGTTAGCCGGTCCTGATGAGATGAGGATTTACTTGGCGTCTCATTTGAATATCCATTGCTAGCTTGGATTTACTTGGCGTCTCACATGGCACAAAAATTCTCAAAATTTTCACTCGTCCTGCAATATAGACAAAGAAGGCAATGCAAAATACTCACTAGTCCTGCAATATAGACAAAGAAGAGAAAATTACATGCAGGATGAGCGGACGAGTGAATTTTTGTCCCCGGTCTCATTTTGAATCCATTGCTTGCTTGGATTTACTTGGCATCTCATTTGAATCCATGATAGCTAGGAAAGATCACACTATCTTCAATATTCTTAAAAATATGTGACTTGAACTTTATCATGCGTATAGATAGCTTTTTCTCGCTTCTCGGATCCACTAGATAACCTGAGTTACTATAAATAGAAGTACAGTCAAATCTCGATTATTTGAACACTGAAATAAGCATCATTATCAATCTTTAAGATAGGTGGCAGCTTAATGCAGGAAGAAAGTCATGCAGAAAGCTCCTTTGCCTAAAAGGTTTAAATTCTTCTTTACTTTGAATAATCCAGATTTTACTGTACTGGAAACCCTTGTCTGGTGTATTCATATCATCATATGCATGGTTAGGCAAATTCAATGCAAGGGAAGTAACTCTTACAGAATTATTCCAAAATTTCTGCAGTCATCAAGTTTATAAATTAAAATTGGTAAGTAATTAGCATGAATGTGAGATTCTATTTATCATATGAACATTTTAAAAGCCTATTTGATTAATCAAAGACATAGTTTTGTAGTCCCTGCAATCTTTTATATTTTATGCCAAAATGGGACATTTATGTTAATTGTCACAAATGACGTCATTTAGCGTCCCACTTTATGCAGCTGTTTGATGCTATTGGATACAGACGTCATACTAGGCAATGGAAAGTAGAACTTTACAAAATCTGTTAATGTACTTGTTTTTAGGGTGTATTTAAAGGAGAAAAATAATCAAGCATGGGTTTTTTTAAAACTGAGGATTTCTATACCCTCGGTGGTCAGTGTTCCTGGCGGAAACTCGCTAAAGCTAGTTTCCAACTTGGAACAGACAAATCTCGGGTTCAGAAGCCCCTGTCTTTAACAAAATCTAAACTTGATTCTATTAGTTTTGTTGAAAAGTCAGATTTGTTGCCATCAGTATTGGCATCAGCTGGTATTGTTTGTTGTTGTCAGCCTTAGTTTAAGGTTTTTTTCTTTCCCTGAAAATACAGCCAGGGTAGTTAAACATTAAGCTTTTTCAATGTGACATAATGAATAGTTTATAATGGCATATAATGTACACAGTAGTACACATAATATTTTGATTCTGGTAAAATCTGTAGAGTCAGATGAATTGTAATTTGATAAGCAAACAGAGCAGACCCTGATCAGTCTGCACCTACAGGAGTCATCTGATCTGGGTCTACAGTGTTTTCAAATGTGTACATAATCTTACATTATAAAATTGAACTAATTTAAAATATTCATATTGTCATTATTTCTTTCATAAATACTGAACAGGGCAAGGGTTAAAATGGCATAACAAACAATGGACAGACACTATAGAATCAGATTATTATTATCTCATAAGCAAAATGGAACTGACCTAGATCAGATGGCTCCTTCAGGAGCTGTGTGATCTTTGTCTACTCTGTTTGCAAAGGCATAGACAGGCATCTCAGTCAGATAAATGGTTGATTATTGAGTTGATATGTGTGTTTTGCAGCGGTCAGAATGCTGGCAAGAAATGATGCCAACAAGAAGCTGTTGGTGGATCTTGGAGCTCTGGAACTGTTGGTAAAACTAGGCACCATTGGGGACCATGAGGAACAATACGGTAAGTCATGCGACTTTGAACAAGGCTGTAAAACCAATTAACACTTTACTTAATGAATATTCATGTCAGAAAGGATGACTTTTAAAGCTAATGAAGATTAATTGGCAGTACATGGACACACAAATATTTAACCAAGACAGAAAGTGTATAAATACATGTAGATCTATATTATGTCGTTAGCAAACACAGCAGAACCTGATCAGGTGGCTCCTACAGGAGCTGTCTAATCTTGGTCTACTCTGTTTGAAAAGGCATAGAAAAGCATATTTATAGAGTAAAGGGTTAATACTTTACTTCATGAATATTCATATCAGAAAGAGTGACTTTATAAATAGTAATTAGCTGAAGGTTGTAATGGCATCATGCACAAGTGCTTGTTTTTTTACCATGTTAGAAACTGTAGAAATAAATCTCCTGCAGAAGCCATTCCCACTGGGTCTAAGTTTGAAAAGTGCCAAAGGCATCTCTCTGGAGTAAACAGTTTACCCACTACCTCATTATGCTATTTTTAGACCCAATATAAATTGGGATGAGGGTTAAGAAAAAAATGGGTTTATAGAGTATTGTACCACATGGATATATGATTTTAATCCTTTACACTATAAATAGTTATGGAAAAAAACACCTTCATGAATATTAATTAGAATGAGTTTTCTTCTGGTGTATGGACAGTGAAAGTGTTTGACCTTCAAAAGCTAACAGAGTACAGCTTTCAACAGGAGCAATCTCTTCTGGGTATAGTCTTCAAATATGTGCAATGATTTATTTATGGACTAAAGGGTGAAAAGGATTGTTATTAGTGAATGAGGACAGAGGCCAAGATAAGATGCGTAAATTAACCCTTTCCTCCATTAAATATGCCTTTCTACACCTCTGTAAAAGTCACTTTTTGAAACCATTGAGATAAATAGAGCATTTGCTCCTAAGGAGCAAATGCTCTATATATCACAATGGTTTCTGAACTACACAATTCTAATAAATTTCCTTTTCTCTAGTTTATGCTCTTTTTCGGTAGATTAATTGAAAAAGGTTGGATCTAAAAATAGCCTATGAGGGAATGGGTTAATACATTATGCCTCCACCAAACTCCAAGTTGTAACCACTCTTTGGAATCATCTTTTCGAGGCAGTTCTAAAGAATGGTAGCAACATAAAGTTTGGTGAAAAAATGACGATTTTAGTATTTGAATATGCACCAGTATCTCTTACTCTGTGAGGGAAATGGCCTTTTTCCCATATGAAGCTTGTTGATTAAGTTTTCTGTTATTTTGTCTTATCTTCACAGAGGCTATGAGTGCCTTGTGGGCATTGTCCTTTGACCCAGAAAATGGTAAAAAGATCTGTAATAAAGCAGAACTGGGCGTCGTTGACCTGTTTCTTGACCACAAGAAATCGGATGACAAAAAGATCCGGAAAGTCTGTGAAGGAGCTCTGTGGACCCTACGTGAGGACCTCAAGTCTTCTTCTGTACAGAAATATAAAGATTCCGGTGAGTCTGTTCACATAGGTTATCCTTTCCCTGTTTGATATTCATCTATGAATTTTCTCACATAACTTCCCTTATCTCTGGGTTAGAACAAAGGGTTAAGATTCCCTGATCAGTAACACGTGTAAATACACTTTAGAACAAATATGATGTCAAACTCGGTAAAACAATGTTTACATGTTATTAAAACGGTGAAAACACACTGTTTTGCTTTTGTGAGAAAAATGATCTGGTGCTCTTTATCTTTTAAAATCAAATGTTCCTAAACTCGCCTAGAAAATGTTATTAAGCTAACCAAAGGCTCGCTTAACCCATTACCTCATAGGCTATTTTTAGAAACAACCTCTTTGTATCAATCTACCAAAAAGTCGCATTAGCTAGAGAAAAGATTGTTTTTAGAATTTTGAGTTTGAAACCATTATGATAAATAGAGCATTTGCTCCTATAGGAGCAAATGCTCTATTTATCACAATGGTTTCACAAAATGACTTTTACAGAGTCGTCAAAAGTCGTCAATGTGAGGGAATGGGTTAATAACATTTTTTTAGGCTCGTTTAGGAACATTTGATCTTAAAATACAACTCGCAACAAATCCTCTTTATATCATGAGTATTTTTATAATGGCATACAAACACAGGATTGTTTGATATTGGTAGAAACTGTAAAGGCAGCTCCATTATAATTTCATAAGCAAACAGAGTAGACCCTGATCAGATGGCTCCTACAGGAGCCATCTGATCTGGGTCTATTGTGTTTGCAAAGGCGTTAAAAAGGGTTTGTATGAGGGAAAGGATTAAACTTTGACCTGCTGAGCAAATTTGTAGTTTTCACCATATGAAAATTTGTTCAGTTTCTGTACAAAATTGCAATCAGTGTCAGACGTTTTCAAACCATATTATTAAGATGATGAGTTATGTGGCATTTGCAAAGATCATCATAAAATTGTCTGTAGGACACTTAACCAATTCTTTCATATTGACGCCTTTTGAGGCTTCTGTAACGGTCACTTTCTGAAACCATTGTGATAAATATAGCATTTGCTTCATAGGTTTCAAAATGGTTTCGCAATGGTTTCAAAACTACACAATTATGAAAGTTTCCTTTTCTCTCGTTAATGCTCCTTTTCAGTTGATTTATTCATCGAGGTAGGATCTAAAACTAGCCTATGAGGGAATGGGTTAAGGTACTTTTTTCACTAGCAGCGAATTTCTGATAACCTGTACAAATAGGTTGGATCCAAATTGGCATCTCAGGATCCAAACTGTTTTGAAGAGTAAATTTTTCTTTCAATTTTGTTTAACCATTTCCTATATAAATACGCCTTTTTATGCCTCTGTAATAGCCACTTCTTGAAACCATTGTGATAAATAGAGCATTTGGTCCTATAAGAGCAAATGCTCTATTTATCACAATGGTTTCAAACTGCAAAATTCTAAAATTTTACTTTTCTCTAGTAAATGCTCCTTTTGGGTAGATTCATTCAAAGTGGTTTGGACTAAAAATAACCTATGGAGGAAAGGGTTAACTCTTTCCCTGTTGAATATTCATGTTATAAATAGTTACATCATGAATATGTAATCAGAATTGTTCAGGAATTGATAGAAACTGTAGTCAGATATAATTTCATAAGCAAACACAGCAGACTGATCTGGATCTACTCTGGCTTGAAAAAGCTTCAGTATTATCCCTTTACTCTGTAAATACGCCTTTCTATGCTCCTGTAGGAGATTTCTGATCAGGGTCTGCTATGTTTGCATATATATAATATAGACAAAATATAGAATAATATATAGATAGATTGTATAAATATAGATAATATAGACATGTGCTATTATAACAATTAATCTAATTAATATTCAAGATGTTGTTATTTCTTTCATGAATATTCATTGAGTAAAGGGTCATTCTGCATTTGACCTTGATCTATAATGTGTGCAAATGAGGTTTTCACAAAGTCATTCATAGAATGGAGAAAGTAGATAGAATTGGAGTTGTTCATGGGAGGGGGTGTGGGTGGGGTGGTTGGCAAAGCAGTTACTTGACATCTCATCTTGAACCAAGCCATCAAATCAGACAGCTCCTATAGCCATTGTTCACACTGAAGAATCAGACCTATATATTTTATTTAGCAAACAGAAAGGACACTGATCAGAAAGCTCCTACAGAAACTGTCTGATTTGGTTCTATTCTGTTTGCAAAGAAGTTAAAAGGTATATCTGTGGAGTAAACGGTTTATATTATTATATATAAATGTATATATAAAAATCAATGTAAAGGCTGCGTTTACATGCGGATGATTTACTAAAACAGAAATATTTATCCACAGCCGAATCAGCTTCACAGCAGCAGCTGCAGCGGAAGAAGACTGCAATACGTACTGATGATGATAGGCATGTGATGATCTCATATCAGTGGGCTGATCAGAAAACGCTCATGGTCATACGCGACAGACTGAAAGGCGCTGGAATGAAGGTATATAAAATTTCAGAAATATTTTAACCCTTTCCAACAAACGACGTTTCATTGCATTTACAAACAGATTAGACCCAGATCAGATGGCTCCTGTAGGAGCCATCTGATCAGGGTCTGCTCCGTTTGCTTATGGAATTTGATATAGATGTAATTGTACACTTTCTACCAATGTAAGAAAACCTGATGTTCATTTACCATTATTAAAAATCCGCTAATACATATTCATGATATCATTATTATTTCTTAAAATAGGTAGAGGGTTAAAGTAGGTAATGGTTAACCATAATTGTGATGTTATATGTACAGTAGAATCACTTAATGCGACCACTTAACCCTTTCCCTGTTCTATGTTTGTTTCAAATTTCAATACCTACTGAATATTCATGGACAAAATAGTTATAATGAAATAAGGAAGGTTGGATATTGTAGCCATTTTATAAACTAAAGAACCAAATCTATCAAATTTTATTAGCAAACAGAGCAGACCCTGATCAGATGGCTCCTCTAGGAGCCGTCTGATCTGGGTCTACTCTGTTTGCAAATGCGTGAAAACACGTTTATATGAGGGAAAGGGTTAATGAATAAACATTGGTGTCTTTATAAGAATGTGGTCGCTCAATGCAAGACAAAAGTATTGCAGAAATCTCCTAGGAGCTTTCTGCATTACTTTTATCCTGCATTAAGCTACCGCTTGCATCTAGCACCCAGAATTATACAGTCGAGATTGTCATATGTGACCTTCCAAGGGACTTCATGAAAAAGGTCACATATGACAGGGAGTCTCTTAATACAGACCTAGGATATAATACATGACGTATACCGAAACTACATGTACATGTAAGAGATCTACATAAGGGAAAAATAAAACTGTGTACTGATCCAGTCTAATACAATATAATTATGTATCTATTATTTAATACATTTATACAACATTTATCATCACAAATAAACGCTAATTTAAAAGTTTAATAAATTAATAAAACATTCACTTACCAGAACATTAGTGCATGTACGATACAATGTACAAATATAATACGCATATAAGTGCATGCACTAAATTAAACACTTAATGATATAAATATAAACTAGGTGCAGATTACCAAGCATACTTTCGAGTAATGTTGATAGAGACATGTATTATGCACATACTGATTGATATTTATAAAGACCGTTCTGACCTAAAGAGCCATTAATAATCGCAAACCAGATCAAATTAGTTGCCTTGTTTGTCGTTCTTTAACAGTTTTGTCGCTCGAAATCACCTCCGGCGAATCTTGTATACGACGTACGTAGCCATGTTTGACACGACTGGTTTCCCGAATATTCTGCTCGCGTACATGTATCTGTAGAGCGGAAGTCGGGAACCAGCTAGTTCACGCGTGATTACAATCCCCGGTTTTCCCTAAATAATATGGTGTGAAAAACCGACGCGCTATGTAAACAAACAAAAGAAACTGTGATAATTGAATGTCGTTTAATACAGATCAAAGCCTATGTTTGGTTCGCAAAATCAGGGTCGCTTGTCACGTAAGACGGGGAGTCGCTTAATTCAGACCAAAATTATAGGAAAATACGTTGGGCGGGATGAAACACGGTCGCATAAGAGAGGGAGTCGCTGAATCCAGGGGGTCGCTAAGACAGTCTCGACTGTACCTCTTTTAAGTGGTTGCATTAATGGGGTTTTACTGTACATTATCAACTTTGGTTGACATATTTTCATATTTAAAAGTTAATTCATACAAATGGCAAAGTGGCAGACAGCTTGGATTCTGATGACATATAACCCTTTTCTCCATAAATACACCTTTCTGCGCCTTTGCAAACTAATTAGACTCTATATTCAGACCAGATGACTCCTAGAAATCCTAGATCAGGGAAATAATACAGTTATTGTCAAAAAAGTGTGTCCATGTACCAGTATAACAATTAATTGAATTAATTTTCATGACGTCATTATTAGTCTCCCACCGGTAGGGACTATAGGTTTGCTTGATGTCTGTCCATCTGTCACGCTTCTTGTGCGGGCCATATCTCCCACAAAGTTAGGCCAAATTAATTATACAGTAAAACCAGTGTCAAGCGGCCAGTCATGGGAAGCGGCCAAATTGACCGCTTAAGCGAGGTGACCACTTAATCGAGGGGTGGATATTTTGGGAGATTTTTCTGTTTGGTCAGACAAATGCAAACGATATCTACATGTACTTTAATGCCGTATTGTTATATTGATGTTATGTTATGCGCCAGGTGTAGGCTGCAATGTTTTGTGCTCTGCAGATATTTGGATTTATTGCAGAAATTAGTGATTCAAATAATTGGATTTTTGGCTGAGTTGTTCATGAACAGGAGCCCAATATGCTTTTGGAATTGTTTTGTGGAATTATAATTGGATTATTGAGTAAATTTGATGTAAAACAATTGGAAATAGACAAATATTGGAGTTATACTTCATTAGTTTCACCACAGGTGGTGAACAACATATCACCCGGGGCTATGGCTAATCCATACACAATGACACAGTATAGTAGAGACCAATTATTGGATTATAGATTTGGACATCGTAACAGTAAACTACCAAATTGTGAAACTTTATCAATGTTGAAAAAACACAACCTATTGATATACAGAGGAAAACGAGCTGGTCGCCCGAGGATAAAATCTAATGCTGGTGTTCACTTGAACAATTTAATTCAGATTAAGCCTGACCATACACTTTTGTTAAATGCACAAAGACAGAAACACTTAAAATTGTCCACTGTCAATACAAGGTCTTTGCGAGGAAAATCTGCTGACCTTCTTCAACACATTTTTGATGAGAAAATTGACCTCTGTTTAATTACTGAAACGTGGCTACAGACTGATTGTGATAATGTTGTGAGAGGGGAGTTGTCCCAGGATGGTTACCGTTTTGATGATATCCCTAGACCTGACCGTAAAGGCGGAGGAATTGCCCTTCTCTATAGAGACAATCTGAAAGTGTCAAGATGCCAATCAGATCAAAATTATCGATCCTTTGAGTGTGCTGAATGGAAAGTATACTGTAGCCAATCCTTCATATTGCACATCTTTGGAATTTATAGACCTCCATATTCAGAGCGTCATCCAGTTACACAGGCTGTTTTTATGACAGAGTTCATGGAGTTTCTTGAAATAATCACATCTAGACCTGGGTCTCAGGTGCTGCTAGGTGATTTCAACCTCCACATGGACAATAAGTCTGACTGTTACACTAAACAATTTAATGACTGTCTGAAGACATATGGATTAAAGCAACATGTCAAAACCGCAACACATACTAGTGGTCATACTCTTGATCTCGTTATCACAAAGCAGGAAGACCAGCATGTTAAAATTTCAGAACCCATTATAGACTATTTCATATCAGATCACTGCTTTGTTAGCTGTATCATTGAACAAACTCGCCCTCCTTTGATTAGAAAACAGATCACATCTCGCAATTGGAAATCTGTATCCATAGCAAATCTACAAAATGACTTGGAGAAATTGAATGACATTATAGAAGATTCATCCTGTGTAAATGATCTTACATCAAGATTCACAAACAGTATGTCAAACATCGTCCAGAAGCATGCTCCTTTGAAAGAACGAACTTTACTCTGTAGACCAACGGTTCCGTGGTACTCTGGCTATCTGAAGCAGTTGAAACAGTATAGACGATCAATAGAGAACATATATATGAAAAACAAATCAGATTTGACAAAGAAATTCTATAACGGTGTTAAAAACGTTTATATATCAGAAGTTGCAAGGGCTAAGAATGAATATTACCATAACAAAATTGGTGAAGCTGTTGGAAACATCAGGAAGATGTATGCTGTAACATCAGATTTACTGGGAAGGTCAAACGACAATCCACTTCCGTTACACACCAATGCAGTCTCGCTAGCGAATGACTTTTTACGTTACTTTGCTGATAAGATAATCAAGTTAAGAGATGAACTTGATAGAACATCTAATGACTCCCCATGTGACAGTTTGCCCATTGACACTAATCATCGCCATGACTATACAAACATGTTTACTGAATTTAAGCCTCTATCTGAAAATGACATTGTGAAACTGGTAAATACATCAAAACCTACAACCTGTGAATTGGACGTCATTCCTACTTCTAAACTCAAGGCGCATTTTACACAACTAGTGCCTATTGTGACTGAAATGGTCAATCGATCACTGCTTACTGGTGTGTTTCCTGACGAGTGGAAGGGGGCTGTTATCAAACCTCTACTTAAGAAGAAAGGGCTTCCACTTGAACTGCAAAATTATCGTCCTGTGTCAAACTTAACATTTCTTTCAAAAATCCTAGAAAAGGCTGCATTACAACAGATTAATAACCATATTGAGGCAAACAATCTCCTGCCTGCATATCAAAGTGCCTATAGAAAACATTATGGAGTAGAGACAGCAATGATTAAAATGCACAATGATCTTTTGGAAACCATAGACAAAAACCAAGTTACCATTGTAGTAATGATTGATCTGAGTGCAGCGTTCGATACTATTGATATCCCAATTCTCATTCATATCCTCCATGATGAGTTTGGAATTCAAGGCACCCCCTTAAAATGGATTGAGTCATACCTCACAAACAGAACAATGAAAGTGCTAATCGAACATTCCTCATCTGACACTGAGCCTTTGAGATTTGGCGTACCCCAAGGCTCCTGCGCTGGACCAGTAATTTTCACTCTGTATATATCAGCTCTCAATAGGGTGGTTCAAAAATATCCAGCTGACCTATACGGCTATGCTGACGATCACAAAATTGCCTTCAAGATCCAGGCTGGCAATCATGAGAACGAGGCACATATTTTTCAACAACTTGATAGATGTCTCAATGATATTATAAATTGGATGACAACTTATAAGCTGAAAATGAACCAATCTAAAACAGAAATTATTTTGTATGGAACAAGACAACAATTGTCTAAATTAAACATATCAAGTGTGAATGTTGGAGGATGCAGTGTCAAATTAGTAAACCATGTTAGAGACCTTGGTGTTACTATGACCAATACTCTTAACCTTGACCTTCACATCAGAAAGAAATGCCAAATTGCCCATGTGCAATTACGTAATCTCAAGGCCATACGTAGACATATGACACAGAAGTCAGCTGAAGTATTAGTTCATGGTCTTGTACATTCCCACATTGATTTCTGCAATAGTTTATTTACCGAAATACCATCTTACCAGATTACCAAGCTACAGCGAGTTCAAAATCGGGCTGCTAGAGTGGTCCTGAATGCGTCGCCTGATCAACCAAGTGGTGAACTTTTGAAACGACTCCATTGGCTTCCAGTAAAAGCCAGAATCATGTTTAAAGTCCTAGTAATGGTCTTTCGTGTCGTGAATGGTACTGCTCCAAGCTACTTGAGAGAAATGTTTGTAACAACAAGTGGTCGGTACAGACTTCGATCACAAAGTGACAATAACTTTGTTATTCCTAAACGGCGAACAAAGATAGCAGACAGATCCTTAGCTGTTGTGGGGCCAAAGTGGTGGAACAACTTACCTAGTGACTTGAAAAACATCGACTCAGAGGCCTGTTTTAGATCAAGGCTCAAAACACATTTGTTTAGTACTTTTCATGGATAATTAATGTACAGTGTTTGTAAAGCGCAATAGAATATGCTTATAATTTTTGCGCTATATAAGTGACATGTATTTGTATTATTTGTATTTGTATCCAAAAGATTATGCATTTTATCCTTATAAATACAGGTAAAATACAACATGGATGTAGTAAATTGCATGCTCAAAAGAAAAAGTAAACATCAGGGAGAATCATTTGACACATCTGGAAATACAAATGTACATGTCTACACATCACTCGATTCTCTAACGTGAGGAACTTATCTTTGGAAAAGGCGTGAATATTTTGATTTGATGTTATCTCTTTTGATTCAGTAACGTGCAGACAAACTTCTCAACACCCCCATATTTGCACATTTAACAGGTAAAGGAGTTGAAAGGATTATCAGGCCATTGATTATAATCTTGCCCTTAAGGCCAAGGTCAACGCTTGGTTTATTTCGTTCACTTCCGACATAACGAAAAACACTGAAGCGGCCAATCTATGCACTTTTCCGACATAACGGAAGTTTCCGGAGCGGTCACGATATTTCGATCAGCGATTTCCATAATGTCGGAAAGTTACGATGCGCAGCATCCATTTTGACATATGTCAGCTGGCAGTGTGTATTGGGTTTTCACATATTTCAATCTGGCCGCCAGGCTGTCTGCTGGCTGTCTAATGGGGTCGAAATATAGGGTTTGGGGTGAAATATGGTGGCCGCTGGTCGCGGAAGGAAGGTGACCGTCTAAAACAGGTGCATGAAAGACTGATTTTTGTCGGGAGGATTTCAAACTGACCGTTAAGACGAGGTGACCGTTCATTTAAGGTGACCGTTAGGCCAAGTTTTACTTTTTTTACTTCACACATTGAACAAGCATGAAGAGGGCCAGTATCATGCACAAGGGTCATAACTCTAGCATCAATATTTTTGTAGTTATTACCCTTTTTCATATTTTTTTTGTCCGGACAATAACTTTTTATCTACTGGTTCAATTTTTTGGAACTTCACATATGGAACAAGTATGATGAGGGGTAGTGTCATTCACAAGGGCAATAACTCTAGTGTCATTATTTTTGGAGTTATTCCCCTTTTTCATATTTTCTTGTCCACACAATAACTCTTTACCTACTGATTCAATTGATTTGAAACTTCACATATGGAACAAGCATGATCAGATAAAGTGTCATTCACAAATGCCATAATTGTAGCGTCATTATTTTTGGAGTTATTCCCCTTTTTCATATTTTCACACTCTGTCCGTCACGCTTCATGTCCAGGCCATATCTCCTACAAAGATTCGCTAACTTCATTATCACTTCACACATGGAACAAGCATGATGAGAGAAAGTGTCATGTACAAGGACCATAATTCTAGCATCAATATTTTTGGAGTTATTTCCCTTTTTCATATTTTCTTGTCCGGACAATAACTCTTTATCTACTGGTTCAATTGATTTGAAGCTTCACATAATTATGGATCAAGCATGATGAGAGGAAGTGTTATGCACAAGGGCCATAACTATAGCATAAATATTTTTGTAGTTATTCCCCCTTTTCATATTTTCTTGTCTGGACAATAACTCTTTATTTACTGGTTCAATTGATTTGAAACTTCACATATGGAACAGGCATGGTGAGAGAAAGTGTCATGCACAAGGCCCATAACTCTTGCATCAATATTTATGGAGTTGTTCTCATTTTATATTGTTTTTCATATGATTTTTTACAATAACCATTCAGGTTGGTCATGTATATACCATGGTCAACTATATCATGGGTGTATGGGTCGGAGGAGTGTGTTGTTTTTTAATCCGGTGGGGGACTCATGTATTGCATAGCAATACAACATTAACTTGTTTCTAACATAAATATTCATGATTCTGATTTCTTTCTATCATGATACATTTGTCACTCCTGGACTACTTGGCAGGTATGGATGGACATTGATCAGATGGGTGGGTCAACAGTGGAATCAATGGCAAATGCAGTAGAGCAAGCGAAGTTGGTCCTAATGTGCATGTCACAGAAATACAAGAACAGTCCAAACTGCAGAGCAGGTATGTTACAGAAATCTTTGGAGATATACACAAAAAATGCATGATAGCACATCATTATTGATTACTTTCCTTTCCTTCATATAAAGGCCTTTTCATGCATTTGGAAACAGAGTAGACCCAGATCATGGTCTGTTCTGTTTGCTGATGGAATTCGATATTTCTGTTTCTTTACTTTCTAATATGGATACAGTGTTCCTTCTTCCATATCTGTCCATGATTCAGTAGTTTTTGATATTGGGAATAAACACAGAAAAGGGAAAGGGTTAAGCCAACCTTTGATCAAGTTTATGTTATTCAGTTTCAATTTTGTGTAAAACTTTTTTAAAATGGATACATAATCAATCTACAGTAGAACCTACTGTCACAGTGTGTAGGTTTCTCATCACTTGTATGGCCTTTCTGTACAAGCACACTTTTGTGGCGATGTGGTAGAGTGTATGACGCGAACCTGTCGACCCGGTGTTCAATCCCAGGTCTGAGCGGGTATGTTTCTTTATAAGAACACCCGGTTACACTACCTAAAGCAACCATATGATAAATAAACATGGTGATCTATAAGACTAGGTGGTTGCTTAATGCAGGATGAAGATAATACAGAAAGCTCCTAGAGGAACTTTCTGCAGAACTTTAATCCTGCATTAAGCTACTATCTCTCTTAAAAACTCAGAAATAATGACATCATGGATATGAATACGTTGAATATCTATAATGGCCAGTGAACGCAGGAATTTTGCCCATGGCCATCTGATCTGGGTCTTCTTGGTTTCCAGAGGCATTAAAGTCATATTTATGGAAGTAATGGGTTAACCCTTTCCTTCATATAAACGTGTTTTCAAGCTTATGGAATTTGATAGCTCATCATTTCTTTACTTTCTAAGATGGCTACAGTGTTTACCTTTCACAGTTCATTATGAATATTTTGTCCATGAATAGTTGGTAGGCATTGAAATTTGAAATAAATGTTGAACAGGGAAAGGGTTAAAACATTTTTGCAGATGCTGAATTTGCAATTTGCATTTGCAAACATCAGAGGAGACCCAGATATAGGAGCCATCTGATCTTGGTCTACTCTATTTCCAAAGGCATTAACCCTTTCCCTCATATAAACGCCTTTTACGCATTTGCAAACAGAGTAGACCCAGATCAGACGGCTCCTATAGGAGCCGTCTGATCAGGGTCTGCTCTGTTTGCTATTGGACTTTGATAGATATGTTTCTTTAGCTCCTAAAATGGCTATAATGTATCACCTTCCATGTTTCATTATAACTATTTTGTCCATGAGTATTCAGTAGGTATTGACAATTGTAATAAACATAGAACAGGGAAAGGGTTAAAAGTCATATTTATAGAGTAATGGGTTAAAATATTTTTGCAGAGGCTGAGTATGCATACCAGAAGCAGCGGCAAATAATTCCACTGAAGATGGAGCAGGGCTATATGCCTGATGGGTGGCTGGGCTTTATCTGTGGGGCGAAACTCTTCTTCGACTTTGGTGGAAAATATTCCTTTGATGATAAAATGGACCAACTGCTTAGAGAAATAACCAAAGTATCTACTGGGCAGGGCCAAAACCGTGACCTGATAGCACCAACGCATGTACCTCCAGTCATGGCTGTTGTGAGTGTTGTAAAGTATAACCTTTAACCCTTTCCCTTAACCCTATTTTAAGATCCTACCTCTTTGGGTCTACCAAAAAGAAGCATTTACTAGAGAAAAGGAACATTTTAGAACTTTGCAGTTTTGAAACTCCTCTATAGGAGCAAATGCTCTATTTATCACAATGGTTTCAGAAAGTGACTTTTGCAGAGGCATCAATATGCGGGAATTAGTTAAAGAGATACCTTTGATGCAATTGCAAACAGAGTAGACCCAGTGTAGACACCTCCTGTAGGAGCCATTTGATCTTGGTCTGCTGTGTTTGTATATGAATCACATATATCTGATTTTGCAGTTTCTGCTATGGGCAAGGTACTACAAATGTGTGTGCAAATTCTTGATGATGATGAAGTAAGAAATAATGACATTATGAATATTAACCCATTCCCATATAGGCTATTTTTAGATCCAACCTCTTTGAACAAATCTACCGAAAGGAGCATTTACTACTAAAAACGAAAATTTTAGAATTGTGTAGTGTTGAAACCATTGTGATAAATAGAGCATTTGCTCCTATGGAGCAAATGCACTATTTATCACAATGGTTTCACAAAGTGACTTTTACAGAGGCGTCAAAAGGTGTCTATATGTGGGAATGGGTTAACCCTGTCCCTTGTCAATATTCTTGTATGAAATTATGACATCATGAATATTTATTATCTGGATGTTTGTAACGTAAAGCTTTCGAAGGATTTTTTTTTGCTTTGACAAAAACTGTAGAATCAGATCTAGAATCTATATCAAAAGCAAACAGAGCAAACCAAGATCAGATAGCTCCTATAGGAGCCATCTGATCTTCGTCTACTCAGTTTGCAAATGTGTGAAAATGCATTTATATGAAGGAAGGGGTTAAGTAGCTGAAATCATAGACTGGTATATAAACACAGTGTGTCTGGTTATGGCAGAAATTGTAGAATTTGATCTGTATAAATCCACAGTAAAACCTCTCTATAACCACCACTAAATTACATCAAGTATTTTGTGTTAAAGGCAGGTGGCTGCTTAACCCTTTCCTAGAGGAGCCGTCTGATCAGGGTCTGCTCTGTTTGCTGATGGAATTTGAAAAATCTGTTTATTTATTTTCTAAAATGGCTAAAAAGTTCCACCTTCCATATTTCAATATAACTACTTTGTTAATGAATATTCAATAGGTATTGAAATTTGAAATAAACATAGAACAGGGAAAGGGTTAAAGCAAGGGGAAAGTAGAACAGAACGCTCCTATAGGAGCGTTCTGTTTTAGTTTCACCTTGCTTTAAGCAACCACCTGCCCAAAATACCAACTAATTAACACAATTTAGTGGCTGTTATAGAGAGGTTCTACTGCATAAGCAACCAGAACAGAACCAATGATCTTGGTCAACTTTGTTTTCAAATTTTAATCATTAAAGGTGTCTCTGTCAGGTAAAGGGTGAATGAGAGAAAACAGCTAATGGTAGAAATTGTTAGAAAATACTGAGAAATTAACCTTTTCCTTCATACAAATACTTTTTCACGCCTTTGCAACTGGAGTAGACCCAGATCAGACGGCTCCTATGGGAGCCATTTGATCATGGTCTGCTCTGTTTGCTTTTGAAATAATGATAGATCTGACTACAGTTTCTACCTAGACATCATGTTTACTGATGCTATTGTAAAACTTCAGCTAATAAATATTCATGATATCATTATTTCTTAACCCTTTACTGCATAAATACACCTTTCTACTCTTTTGCAAACAGAGTAGACCCAGATTATATGGCTCATGTATGAGCCATCTGATCAGGGTTTGCTCTGTTTGCTTATGATATACATTTTCTGCCATGGCCAAATACTAAGTATGCTGTTCCATATGTTGTTATAACAATCTAATTCATATTCATGATGTCATCATTTTTTACTTGAATATTCATGGAGTAATGAGATAAATTAATTTTCAACAGGGAAAGAGTCAACTCAAATTTGCTCAGAGTGCTTAAAATATTGATCCTACACCATACAGTTCACTGTACTGGTATGTCTTTATATTCAGAGTTCCAGGAATGGGGACCAGGTAGATGCAAGCCCAGTACAAACGCATGTTGCCATGGCAGCCACTAGTAGCCCTTACTCTTCTAAGACTGTAAAAACTCTGAGGCAGTGGAAAGCAGCGGATGTAGCAAACTGGATTGAAAAGAATGACCTGAGCCAGTGAGTGCTTCTTACAAATCTAGTATCCTATATTGATTGAAAAGCATGACCCGAGCCAGTGAGTGCTTCTTACAAATCTAGTATCCTATAAGAATGATCTGAGAATTTTCAGCAGATCAGGTTTTTAGCAGACATTAATTTTATTAGACTGTCACTAGTTAACTAAATCATGTGTATTTATTGTCACATTCAGTCATAGTTTTATTAGACTGTCAGGAGTTAACTAAATCGTGTGTATTTATTGTCACATTCAGTCATAGTTTTATTAGACTGTCAGAGTTAACTAAATTGTGTGTATTTATTGTCACATTCAGTCGTAATTTCACTATGTTCTACAGCAACTGGACAATTGAATTGTGACTGGGAATGACTTTTCACTGTGTTGTCATTGTTGTTTCAGGTGCGGTGTCAGCAAGCTGACAGGTGGTGAGGTGGCGCTGTTGTTTACTATGTATCATCGTTCACCGGATTTTTTCTTCAAATGTCTACAGGACATGCTTAAAGTAAAGGACCTGGTCAATATGTCCAAAATTGTCTGGGCACTGGAGGATTTGTCTGAGGGCGTGTGACAGTAGCATACATTTTAAAGAGCTAGCTTTGAAGGGGAAAAGTTGAAGTCAATATTTGCAGTGTGGAAGCTGCAGTAGACCTTTATGATAGGAGACCATGTGCTGACTGTAGTGTCTGCAGAGGGCTAGATAAGATGCATGAATTAAAACATTTTTAACAATACCGTATAACCTCTCTTAACCGGAATTCTAGTAGATAAGAATTTAGATACTTTTAGGCAGGTGGCTGCTTAATGCAGATTGAAAGTCATGCAGAAAGCTCCTAGAGCCAAAATTCTATTTTAATCATTAGCTACTTGATTAAAATAGAATTTTGGCAGGAAATTTAGAAATGACTCACAAAAGTGTTCACCAGAAGCACAAATGAAATGTGCACTCACAAATACTCACATAACCTTCATAGAACTGTTCTTTGCCTATTTCACACCAACATCGGCACTGTATTAGTGATTTTCTGATAACTTTTGCAAACAGTTTAGGTCCAGATAAGATGCTGAGTAACTTGGCGTCTCATCAGGATCAAAATTGTATATCGCCCTAGAAATGAAGCAGATGACAATATTTGCAGACGATTATTTCCTTCTATAGTTCTGTGACTGTAATTGAAATTACAAGTGTAATTACAGACTAATTACACTTGTAATTACAGACTTATTACACCTGTAGTGACAGCGTAATCACAAGTAAATGTGTATAGTGATACTTGTCAGGGCACAAGTTTGTTATGATATCTGCAGTAATACTCAGTTTAATAAGTTATGTGTATTATGAACTAAGCACGATACCAAATACATGTACTTATATTCTTTAACCCTTTCCTTGATTTAAAAACATTTTTATGCATTACTTGAGCCTTGGCTTAATCTGTTTATCGATATTGGCCATTTCCGTCAACCAATCGTAGAGCTAAGCCGAACCACGCCTCTCAAACAAATGTCATGTTTCATCCCGCAAAAATGTCATGTTTACCGGGTAAATCAATCCATATATAACTACTTTTGTAAACTTAAATTGGACAGCTCCTGTTGGAATTGCTCTGTTTGCTTTGAAATGAGATCTGATTCCACAGTTTCTGCCATGACCAAAATTTCATGTGTTCACATGCTATTATAAAATTCATCCAATCAATATTCATGATGACATTATTTCTTACATGAATGTTCCTGGAGTAAAGGGTTAATGCCTCAGGAAATACGGGATCTAACCCGGTCATACCAGCCCGTACACCCTGCCAAATAACCGTGTAACTAATAGTGTAATCTAGCAAGGAGCTACTACTATCATTTGTAACTACCTTGGTTTGTACCAGCCATTGATTCAAAGAGGCATGCATAATAAGAATTTCACAAATATTTTTAGAAATATCTTTTTTATGCTATGTGAGTTTTCATACCATATATTTTTAACCCTTTCCTTGATATAAATGCTTTTTCATGCATTTACAAACAGAGTAGACCCAAATTAGATGGATCCTATAGGAGCTGTCTGATCTCAGTCTGCTCTGTTTGCTAATGGAATTTGAAGTTCTGATCATGAATAATTCTTAGCTGAACATTTATAATGGCATATGTACACAGGATGTTTTTGATATTAAAAGAAACTGCAGTGTCAGATCTATTATAATTTCCTAAGCAAACAGAGCAGACCCAGATCAGATGGTTCCTGCAGGAGCCCTCTGATCTGGGTCTACTCTTTTTACAAAGGTTTGAAAAAACGTATATATGAGGGAAAAGGTTGAATTAATATTAATAAAGGTCTCTCCACTTGTCCCGTTTCTTACCTACCCTGCAAACATTTTCTTCAAGTCTCCTTGCCTACCTTATTCTTATTAACCCTTTACTCCATAAATACACCTTTCTACACCTTTGTAAACAGAGTAGACCCAGATCAGACGGCAGCTATAGGAGCTGTCTTATCAGGGTCCCCTCTGTTTGCTTATAAAATAACATACATACGATTCTACAGTTTCTGCCATCGCCAACATTTCCTGTGTCCATGTGCTGTTATAACAATTAATCTAATTGTCGGTACAAAATCGACTGTTGATGATATAGACATTTGAAAACAGACTGTGCAGTCCTCCTTTCAGAATGGTGTTTTTAAACACTTCTGAAATGAGGTCCCCGCTATTCGCGCTTTTTGTTTCCAGTAGGAAACAGAATTGAGTGCAATTTAAACCTCTTGCCATATGAATATTCATTTAAACTGTATACCGTTATGTAATTCGGTAACTGTGTATACGACATTACAACAGGACTTTTTTTTGTACTTTCATGATATTACGAACTTCTGGTTAACGTATATCGACAATCCTGAATACAGTTTTACTGCTTGTTAGATACTGACTGTTTTGTATGTAGTTATGTACATGTGTAAATAGTATGCTATATGGAATAAAAGAAGCCCAGGCTTCACCAAAAATAACCCCAAAACAATTAATCTAATTAATATTCATGATGTCATTTTTTCTTACATGAATATACATGGAGTAAAGGGTTAACCCTTTCCCTCATGAACATTCATGTGAGAAATCATGAGAGTATGATTACCAATTAGCTAACCTTTATAACAAAGGGATTTGTTTTAACCCTTCTCTTGCTGAATTTTAAAATACATTTCTCCTTCTTTACCCATGCCCTGTTGTATAATTACATATATCTTCACTGTATACAAGTATTTGGCTGTGCAACCACTGCTGTGGAGTGCACTGGTTGCACAATCAACTTGTAAATAGTGCAGACCCTGATGAGACAGCTCTTGCAGGAGCTGTCTCATCTGGGTCTTCACTATTTACAGGTACGTATATTGACGCGAATAGCAAGCGAAGGGTTAAATATGTTTGTCCATGGTAGCATTTATTATAGAATTTAATACATAATTTCGTAGTTTGAAACCATTGTGATAAATAGAGCATTTGCTCCAATAGGAGTAAATACTCTATTTACCACAATTGTTTCACAAAATGACTTTTACAGAGTCGTCAAAAGTTGTCAATATGAGGGAATGGTAATAAAGTCTCAGCTAATAAACATTCATGATATCATGATTTCTATCATGAATATGCAACTAAGAAAGGGTTAATTAGGGTCAGATAGCTATAGCAGGATAATGGTTAAATTACTACTGTTACACAAGTGTATCAACTTTTAGTATTTCACTATTCAGAATTATCACATTTTACTTGTAAGTGATATTAACCTTTAGCCTGCTATGGGCGGATGAGTGAATACCTTTGCAAGCAGTTTGGATCCAGATGAGATGCCGAGTAACTTGATTGCATTTTGGTAGAAAAATTGATTATAGCTTGAATTTTTGAAATGTAGTAGGTGAAAAATTCTGTAAAAAATAATTTGCTCAGCAGGCTAAAGGTTAATATCACTCAATATATATGTAATTAGTTTTATAAAGGATATGTAATCAATGCTATATTGTTTTTTGAAAAGTTCAGCTAGTCAGGAAAATTATTTATAAATATAATGTTAAATATTTTTTCAAGTTGGAATTCTAGTAACTCTTACGTAAGAAATCATGGAAAGAAGAAAGAATTAGATCTGTAATATTTCATAATTCTCTCATAGGCTATTTTTAGACCCAACCTCATTGAATAAATGTACCGAAAAGGAGCATTTACTACCAAAAAGGTAAATTTTAGAATTTGTAGTTTTGAATTCTTTGTGATAAATAGAGCATTTGCTCTATAGCTCTATTTATCATAGTGGTTTCAAAAAGTGACTTTTAAAGACTGAACCCTTGCTATTCGCTTCAATATACCTACCTGTAAATAGTGAAGACCCAGATGAGACAGCTCCTGCAGGAGCTGTCTCATCAGGGTCTGCACTATTTACAAGTTGATTGTGCAACCAGTGCACTCCACAGCAGTGATTGCACAGCAAAATACTTGTACACAGTGAAGATATATGTAATTATACAACAGGACATGTGTAATGAAGGAGAAATGTATTTTAAAATTCAGCAAGAGAAGGGTTAAGAGGCGTCAATATGAGAGAATGGGTTAAGCAAACTGCTACAGGAGTAGTCTTATCTGGGTCTACCTCTATTTGCAAATGTTCAAAAAGACCTCTTGATGAGGTAAAGGGTAATCTTATTACAATATACTGTAAAATCCCTTTAACCAATTACCTCATATGCTATTTTTAGATCCTTCCTCTTTGATTACATCTACAAAAAAGGAGCATTAACTAGAGGAAAGGATTTTTTTTAGATTTGTGTAGTGTTGAAACCATTGTGATGAATAGAGCATTTGCTCTTCTAGAGCAAATGCTCTATTTATCCTAATGGTGTCAGAAAGTGACTTTTACAGAGGTGTCAAAAGATGTCAATATGAGGGAATTGGTTAAAGTAACCACCAAAAAGAGGTCTTAATTGCAGGTGGTTGCTTAATGCAGGATGAAAGTTCCTTCAGGGACTTTCTGCAGAACTTTCGTGCTGCATTAAGCAACCTCCTGCTTTGAAAGACCTCCATATCTATTCGGTATGTGGTCATTTTAGAGGGGTTCTGTTGTATGTATATATATATTGTGTTTATGTAATAAGACTAACCCCTTAGACGTATATTATACACACATACAGTATAACCTCTCTTAACCGGAATTCTAGTAGATAATAATTTAGATACTTTTAGGCAGGTGGCTGCTTAATGCAGGGTGAAAGTCATGCAGAAAGCTCTTCTAGGAGCTTTCTGCATGACTTTCACTCTGCATTAAGCTGCCACCTGTCTCCAAGACCGATATTCATACTAAATTTAACTGCCGGTTAAGAGAGGTTTTACTGTATATGTACATGTACCATTTTTCTCAAGCATATAATGATAGTCTCTACTTGCAACCCATTTTAAAAAATGCCTAAAAATTACATTATTCATTTGTTTACATGCTGAAAAGAAGTATGTCGCAAGAAAACCAGTCGAATAAACACTGAAGAAGAAATGTTTCATGCATTTAATATCGAGGACCCGGTATTCTTTGCCATTGTATTCGTATTTATTCAGGATGCGATTTAGTTTCATTACAGTTCGACTTAGACTGATAATATTTTGTTGTAAAACCAAAAGATAAAGATATCAACAAAAACAGTTTTTTTTGTATCACTGAGGCAGTTTTCAATATAGGTTCAAATTGACTATCTTCATAATTATGAGTTAACCCTTTCCCTCATATAAACGTGTTTTCACGCATCTGCAAACAGAGTAGACCCAGATCAGACGGCTCCTAGAGGAGTCGTCTGATCAGGGTCTGCTCTGTTTGCTAATAGAATTTGATAGATCTGTTTCTTTGCTTTCTAAAATGTCTACAATGTTCCACCTTTCATATTTATTTATAACTATTTTGTTAATGAATATTCAGTAGGTATTGAAATTTGGGCTAAATATAGAACAGGGAAAGGGTTAACATAACTAATACCAAGTTTTATGATGTTATTGAAAATATGCAGTTATTGCAGGGACTATCACTCTTTATTTCAGAATCCATATATCATAATCATATCTCGGAGTAATGGACAAAGCACCATTTCGTCATCATTCTTTACTGTGATAAGGTGCTATCTGCTGATTTTACTAATTTATTTATTTACTATTTATCTGTTTTACCATCCTGTGATATAAATGTCAATGCCATGATGCTGTTAGGTTTTTTGTTGTTTTAGTCTTAAAATTATTTAATATATGTACATACCCTTATTTACACCATTCATTTGTCCAACTTGGCAATTTGTTTGTTAGCCCATTCCTCCATAGGCTAGATGCTTATGGGTTTAATTTGCTCTTAAGGTTTAGATACTTTTTTAGACCCAACCTCTTTAAATGAATCTACCCAAAAGGAGCATTTACTAGAGAAAAGGAAAACTTTAGAGTTTTGTTGTTTGAAACCATTGTGATAAAGAGAGCATTTGCTCCTATAGGAGCAAATGCTCTGTTTATCACAATGATTTCAAGAAGTGGTTATTACATAGGCGCAGAAAGGCGTATTTATGGAGGAAAGGGTTAAGCTTTATCACTTTACTGGGGATTGTGTGATAACTATTGCAATGTCGCATCTATGATTATCTATGCAAACAGTTTGGATCCAGATGAGACACTGAGTAACTCAGTGTCTCATCAGGATCAAAACTGTTTGTCACTCTGACACTAGTTTTAAAAAGAAACTGAAGAACTAGATGCTTTAAGAATTGAAGCAGACGACACTATACGCAGAAGTCAATTGCTCAGAGTGCAGAAGGTTAAGATGTTTTTTATATCTTTATAGTATTTCTAATTGTTTTGATATATATGTATTTCAAACTCGTGTTAGTTATGCCTTTATACATTGTGCTAATAAAAACATTCTCTCGATCTCTCAAAAGTGGTTGATTGTATTTAAACAATTTCCTCTCATAATATAAAACACTGCTGTTCATAGCATATTGAAACCTTTACCTGAGAAATACCTTCTAAAACAGATTAGAGTCATTAGACCCATGTTAGAAGGATCTGCTGTTTGCCTCAATCGTAACTACTCGCCGTATTCCGTCAGAGTTCGGAATATAGGTCTTATTTCGATAGAAATAGCCGAGGTGTTCCGAGTGCTGTTTGCCTGTGAAATAATTATAGATCTGATTCTATAGTTTCTACCCTTGCCAAAAATTCCTTTGTTCATGTCATTTTTAAAAAAAAATCAGCTAAAGTTATTATGTCTACCCCAGTATATTGGGGAGACAGTTTGTTTTTGTGTGTGGCGTCCGTCTGTCCGTCCGTCTGTCTGTCTGATTTTAATTTGTCCGCAGTTTCTCCAAAACCTTTGGTTGGATTTTCATGAAACTTCATAGGATTGATCAGCACCATGTTCCGGTTTGATGATTTTCTGCTGAGTTATGGGACTTTGTAATTTTTACATGGAACATTTTGTGCGGTTTCTCCAAAACATTTGATCAGATTTTCATGAAACGTCATAGGATTGATCAGCACCATGCCTAGATGTGCATATATTATTCCTGTTTCGGTTTGATGGTTTTCTACAGAGTTATGGGACTTTGAATTTTTTATATTGAAAATTTTGTCTGCGCGGTTTCTCCAAAATCTTTGGTCACATTTTCATGAAACTTCAGCATATCTTATTCCCTTTCCTGTTCGATGATTTTCTGCAGAGTTATGGGACTTTGAAATTTTTACATGGAAAATTTTGTCCGTGCAGGGGCGGGGGAGACATCAGTTTTTGTATCAAAAACAATTCTAGTTCATGATTGTTATTTCTTACATGAACATTCATCAGGTAAAGGGATCATCCTTTCCGTTTAATATTTATTCAAGGATTCTTCACCTCATGAATATTCATGGACATAATTGCAATTTTGATAAAGAGTTCCCATGTGAATCTAGCCCTGCCCCTTGTGGCCATGTTTTTTGAGATATCAACATTTTTATACCCTTGCAAACAAAGTTTGAGAGGGGGTATATAAAGGAGTTGGTGTGCCGGTCGGTTGGTCTGTCTGTCTGTCAGTGGCACAACCTGGCACAATGAACACTCTTGTGGTCACAATATTAGTCCAATCTTCATGAAACTTGGTAAGAACGATTGTCTTGATAAATTCTTGGATGAGTTTGAAAGTGGATCATATGGAGTCAAAAAGTAGGTCACTAGGTCAAATAGAAAATCCTTGTAAATACTCTAGGTCACAGTTTTAGTCCAACCTTCATCAAACTTGGTCAGAATGATTGTCTTGATAAATTCTCGGACAAGTTTGAAAGTAGGTCATTTGGGGTCAATTTTCAGCCCAATCTTCATGAAACTTGGTCAGAATATTTGTCTTAATGGAATATCATATGAGGTAGAAAGTGGGTCATGTGGGGTCAAAAACTAGGTCACTAGGTAAAATAGTAGAAAAACCTTGTGAACACTCTAGATGACATTTTTTTGCTGAATCTTAATGAAAGCTCTTAAATCCGGAAACGGATGGAGGATGTTGGATATCTGTACTATTTCGTTTTTGTCGTACCCTTTATTACTTTTCTACAGTTACTCTGTTTGCAGCTTAATCATCGAGTACACTAGCGATAGGTGGATACAGTGACTTTTGTCACTGACTGTTCCAAGGCGGTACTTCCATCTTCCCACTATTGTTTGTTTGTTTTTGTCTTTGTGCGTCTCTTTATGTTTTTGCTAGTTATGTACATTTGCTGTTTTCTTGTGTTGCTGTTCAGGCGGCTGTTTGTTCTGTATGTGGTGTTTCCTGCATGACTCATATTTGTACTTTTATCAGAATGATTGTTTTGATAAAATCCCAGACAAGTTTGAAAGTGGGTGACATGGGGTCAAAAACTAGGTCACTAGGTCAAACAGTAAAAAAAACCTTGTTTGATTTGCGATCAAGGCAGCTGAAAGGGGGTATTCCATCAATTTTAGTGATATTTCTAGTTTGTAGAGGATCACAAGAAGGCTATTCCTATCAAATATCATTCAGTTCTGACCAATGGTTTTGGAGTTCTTTAGATTGCCATGGCAACCAGAGTTCTACATAGATCCATGATTTCTAGCAATTTTGATAGAGTATGATACAAAGATCATTTATGTAAAGTTTAGTTAGTCTGCCTTGTGGTTTCAGTGGAGGACAGATGGTGGGCCGGCGATCACAAAAACTCACTTGAGCATACTCGGGTGAGCTAATTATTGAATTTTCTATTTACTAGGAGCCGTCTGATCTTGATCTGCTCTGTTTGCTATTAGACTTAACTTTAAAAAATGGCTACAATATTCCATCCTCCATTATAACTATTTTGTCCATGAATATTTGGCAGGTATTAAAATTGAAATTAATGTAAAACAGGGAGTTAAATACGAGTCTTAAATGGGTTCAGTTATCTGGTCTAGAATAACTCAAAATTATTCCCGAACATTGGACAAAGTCACCATTGTGTCAAGAATTAAATTCAGGAGAGAGAAAAAACACACTAGGAATTTGAGGTAAAACAAACATTTTATTACTTTTGATTTTTTCAACAAAGACAATTTTAACAACACAATATTTAATATTGCATATAATATATAAAAATCTCTTTACAATTAATACATAAAATCATTCATGTGAATAAAATGTATGTGTACATATATTTACAAGCCTATATACATAGCACACATACTAAAACAACATATTGAGCCACATCATTAGAAAAGAGAGCTAGATAGGCCAACAGTGTAAACCCTTATCAGTCATATACTGTTTAGCTCTTTCCCTGTTATATACATATTCATGTAAGAAATAATGACACTATGATCATTAATTAGATTATTTTTTACAATGGCATATGAGCACAGAGTATTTTGACTCGGGCTGAAACTGTAAAATCAGATTTATATTATACCATAAGCAAACAGAGCAGACCCTGATCAAATGGCTCCTGCAGGAGCCATTTGATCTGGGTATACTTTGTTTGCAAAGGCGTGAGAAAGAAATTATGTGAAAGAAAGGGTTAACCCTTTACCTCTGATATGCCTTCCAATGCCTTAGCAAGCAGAGTAGACCCAGATGAGACAACTCCTGGGGGAGCCGTTTGATCTGAGCCTACTCTGTATGCTTATAAAATACTACATGAATATGTGTAGATATCGTCTGATCAGAGTCGGCTCTTTTTGCTAGAATAATAATATTAATATGCTTCAAATTTTGTGCAATGGTAAAAACAAATCCCTTGTTCATAATGCTATTATAAAAATTCAGTTAATTTTAATATTTACACAGGCATTATTTCTTACATGAATATTTATTAGGTAAAAGTTAACCCCATTCCCTCATATTGATGCCCTTTGATGCCTCTGTAAAAGTGGAATTTTGAAACCATTGTTTATTCACTATTTGGCTGCTAAAGAGAAGGTTTCCCTGTAAACGTAACATTAAAAGTTCAAACAGTGAACACTCTACAGTAAAACCCCTCTAAACTGGAATTCTAGTAGAGAAGAATTTAGACCCTTTTAGGCAGGTGGCTTCTTAATGCAGGAGCTTTCTGCACGACTTTCACCCTGCATTAAGCTGCCACCTGTCTCCAAGACAGATATTTATATACTAAATGTAATGTCCAGTTTAGAGGGTTTTTACTGTATTCAATAACCATGAATATGCATCTGTAAATTAGCTCAATGCATGCCAGTAGTACATTCATAATAACCTATGCAAAGAGTTGGGGTACAGATGAGATGTCATGTCACCCAGTTTCTCATCAGGGTCCATTGTTTTCCACTGTGTATTTTTAATGCTTTACCTCATGATCATTTCGTTCATGAATATCCATGAGGTAAAGGTTTTAAGCGAAAATAAAAGTTAAAATAACTGTCAGAAATGCAACAGATAGTTAATATCTTTCAACTGACAATTATTAAAACCTTTTATTCCTACAGAGTTATCTGATTTGGGACTACACTGCTTGAAAAGGCATTAAAAGGCATATCTACAGCCATAAAAAGAGGTCTATGGGTCTGTAAGGCAGGTGATAGCTTAATGCAGGACAAACGTAATGCAGAAAACTCCTATAGGAGCTTTCTGCTTTACTTTTGCCCTGCATTAAGCAACCATATGCTTTTTAAGGCTCAACAAATGAATGGCTGCTTAGAACAGGTTCTACTGTATGGAATAAAGGGTAAACATGAAAAGAGACAGCATGAACATCCAGGAATCCCTTTTCATAAACATTGGCCATTTGATAAATGCAGCAGACATAATATTTGATAAAATGCAATACAAATATAATATTTGATAAATGCAATTCAAATATAATATTTGATAAATGCAATACAAATATAATATTTGATATTAAAAATGCAACATGCATGTATAATGATTATTTCATTCTATCACATTAAGTCACATGTAAATGCTTAGTTTCAACAATTTAAAATGATTAAGGCAAATGTACATGTATACTATGTTAAAATATAAACTCTATTAAAACATTTGAGCTGTTAATGTTGATTTATACATGTTTGGCTTTTTGCTAGTTCTGCCCATGCTGAATTAACTCTTTCCTTCATGAATATTCATTAAGAAATAATGACATTGTGAATATTCATAAGCCTAATGTAGTATGTGCATACAGGTGTTTGTGGCTCTGAATCAGATCTATATAACTACATAAACAAACAGAGTAGACCCTGATCAGATGGCTCCTACGGGAGCCATCTGATCAGGGTCTACTCTGTTTGCAAAAGCCTGAAAAGGCGTTTATATGAAGGAAAGAGATAATGGTTATGCACTCAAAGTAAGCTGAAACAGGGTTACCACAAACCAGAAGAAACAAAATTCCCTGACATTTCCCTGATATAATTTTCAAATTTCCCTGACATATTACATTGCAACATTTGGTCTTTCTATCATAATTTATGTAAATGTTTTTGAAAGTTTAAAAAATTCTCTGATAATCCCCCCCCCCCCCAATTATTTCCCTAACAGTTCTCAAAATTCCCTGATATTTCCCTGACTTTGAACTAATTTCAATTTCCCTGACTTTTCCCTGATGCATGGTAACCCTGTGGAATATCTGTGAGCTGCTTATCTAATTACAGAGTAGGGTTTAGATGTCCAGTAAAAATCATAACATACAGAGTATAGTCACAGAGTCAAGTTAAACCCTTTGCATGTGGGATACATGTATACTGACATTTACAAATAGTGTAGACCCAGATCAGTGGACTCCTAAAGGAGATTTCTTATTAAGGTCTGCATTATTCATCATTCAAAATCCTCTTTTAAAGAAAAGACTCTTATAAATACTGAGTGGACTCGACCATTAAACAATGATGGACCATTCCACTTTGAAAACTTAGCATCTTCTTATCACAGCCAAAACTGTAGAATTAGATCTATATTATTTTAAGCAAACACACAGAGCAGACCCTGATCAGACATTGCATGAGCCATCTGATCTGGTATACAAAGGTGTTAAAAGGGGTTGGCTAGGTCAACATTGTTTTGAAAGCCATATCCTTATGAGAACTTGTCCTTTGAGCAGCTCAACTAACAAAGGCATGAAGAAAACATCTGCCTCAAGTAATACTGTATTATACTATAATGCCCATTTACATGTTTTCAACTGTAAAAATTTCTATATTTTATAGTTGTTTATCCTCTACTGAATAGAAAAAATACAGAGAGCATTATTATACTTAGGAAGAGTCAAACAGCCCTGGTCTTAAACAAACATTAAACACATAATATCTGATACACATATCAGTCAGGTATGCATAATAGCTCTCATAACCTGTTAAATACCTAGTACATATATGTATTTTAGATGAGACGCTGAACAACTTTTTACATAGTCATGATCCAAGACGTATGCCAATCAGTCGCTAAAAAATGGAAAATATGTAAAAAGCAGCCAATGGTTAGTTTCTTTACAGGATATGAGTAAGAGAGACTTCCAAGAGTAGAGATGTAAGTCTAGAAAAAAGTACTAGAGTGAAATTGTTATTAAACCTTTACCACACCTTTGCAAACATAGCAGACCCAGACCAGACAGAGCCTATAGGAGCTGTCACATTGAGGTATACTCAGTTTGCATATGGAATTAAATAGATCCGATTCTAAAGTTTCTAAAACAGTTATCATTCTCATTATAAGAATATTAATATTTATTTTAATGTCATTATTTGTTACGTGAATTTTCATGGAGTAAGGGTTAAAATGTGTGTTGGTGGAAAAATTATCAGTATGTTTTACCATGGCAGAAAACATAAATGCCCAAACTGAACTGTTTACCTATCTCTATAATACAGATACAAATTGGACCTGTATCCATGCTTATACAACTTTTAGTTGAGTCTGAGTTTGTTCTCAAGCTTGAGAACAAACTCAGACTCAACTAAAAAACTTTATAAGCATGGACCCTGAGCTTTTTCAAACGAAAATGAAATACTCTTATTACCCTAATAATGTGGACGGACAAACTGAGGCTGATAGTGTAGACCCAGATCAAACTGCTCCTGAATCTCTGACCACACTATTGCTACTATGTCAGTTTGATTAACTCCATGATTACACCTTTCTATGCCTTTGCAAAGAGAGTAGACCCAGATCAGATGGCTTCCATAGGAGCCATCTGATCAGGGTCTGGTCTGTTTGCTTATGAACTAATACAGATATGATCCTAGAGTTTCTTCTATAGCCAAAACTTCCCATGCCTATGTGCCATTATGAAAATTGATCTAATTTATATTCATGATGTCATTATTTCTTACATGAATATTCATGGAGCAAAGGATTAAAGGTCATCAAAATGGTGCCAAATTGACTTATTAAGCTTTTCAAACCCATGGAAAGGGATTTATTAAGCTTTTCAAACCCATGGAAAGGGGAGACTGGCTATTTAGGGTAATTAGAGAAAATTAGAAAAAGCGTACAGTCTAATTAGATGAATGTACTTCATATGAAAAACAATAGCTGTTTTCTACATACTGCAGTTAGCTGCCATTTACATGTATCTTACTGAACATCCACACCAACTTCATAACTTGTACCTCTAGCCAGATCACACCTGTTTTCTATTTCTCTGCAAAACCAGAATGTCAAATAATTCATCCTTTAAATATGGGACACACATGCACTGTTATTTACAAACAGCGTAGACCTAGATTAAAGGGCTCCTAGAGGAGCATTCAAATCAGGGTCTCTATTGCTTGTCATTCTAGCAAGTTTAAACCTTTCATAGTAGGTGGGCTCTTAGTACATTTTCTTTTATTTCTTTCAAAAATAGCATGTGAGAGTCAAACAGGTTGGACCCTGATGAAACACCTCATCTAGATTCAAACTTTGTAAAAGTTATCACAAATTGGTCAACAGTATTGACACACACTCTGCATTACATCTGGTTCCACACTGCTGATCCCTTACTTTTAACCCTTTCCTGTTCTATGTTTATTCCAAATTTCAATATCTACTGAATATTCTTAGACAAAATAGTTGTAATGAAAAATTGAAGGTGGAACAATGTAACCATTTTAGAAACTGAAGAAATAGTTCTGTCAAATTCAATTGGCAAACAGAGTTGATCCTGATCAGACAGCTCCTATAGGAGCCATCTGAGCTGGATCTACTCTGTTTGCAGATGCGTGAAAAGCTGTTTATGAAGGAAAGGGTTCCAATTCAACACTGCTCAACCCTTTGCAAGATGAGTGAGTGAATGAATGAGTGAGTTGTGTTTTACAAGACCACAACACTCTGAGACAGGAGAAAAGTATCCGGACCCATATCTCATTTACATCAAGATAAATTATGGGATGTGGATCCAGGAACTTAACACCTGCTGGAGTCTTTACCAGATGAATATTCATGTATAAAATAATAAATGTAATAATATATTAAGATGAGTTTTTATAACATTTCGATCTGACAAGAGAATCTTGAACATGGTAGAAACTGTAGAGTCGGATCTATATCATTAGCAAACTAGTAGACCATGATCAGACAGCTCCAACATGTGTCTAAAAACATCTCTATCAAGTCAAGGATTAATAGTAATTATTATGATCAAATCTCATTTTTAAAATGTCTGAATTGTAAAAAAATAAATTAAAAGTTTTGCTTCTAATAAAATATGTTTACAATGCAAACTAAAAATAACAGTCTGACTGTCATCTTCCAACTGATACAAAATATTGAAAACTATTTCCTCAAACCTTTATCATTAACAAGACTCATTCAGTGATTATAGTGTAATAACCAATAGTAATGAAATAAAGATAAACGCATCAACAAGGAAAAAGTCTTCATTTGACAAATTAACAAATGTTTGAAATACTTTGGACGGGCTCTATATCACATGTTCATCATGACATGACTTGAATTTTGAACTGTGCTCTAAAGACACATACCTAGGGTTGAGTATAAAACTGTCGTAACTATGGAGCAAACTTGTCAAATTATTCTTTGCTTACAGTTTTGATCCAGATGAGGCACAAGTAAGTCGTTGTCTCGTCACGAACCCAAATCTGAAACTCTGATATTGTTAAACCAGCTATTCCCTCATATTGACACCTTTTGACACTTCTGTAACTAAAGGTCACTTTTGAAACCGTTATGATAATTAGACCAATTTTTTCAAAGTAGCAAATGCTCTATTCATCATGAATTGTGGTAATAGGTAGAATTAACACTAAGAAAAGTAGACTGAGACAGTTTCAGGAAAACTATTACTTTACATGTTACTGCAGTCGTGTACTGAACCCTCAATACCCACACATGTATACAACACACACATATATAAGCATTTACTCCATAAATACAACTTTCTATGCCTTTGCAAATAGAGTAGACCCAGATCTTGCTTTGACAAAAACTGTAGAATCAGATCTATATCATATCAACAGCAAAGAGAGCAGACCCTGATCAGACCAGACCCTGATTAGTAATTATTATGATCTGGGTCTATTCTGTTTCCAAATGGCAAAGCATAAATTTATTATGAACCACCAAAAAGTTTAAAACTGGATTTTTAACCCATTCCCTCATATTGTCGCCTCTGTAAAAGTCACTTTTTGAAACCATTAATAGAGTATTTGCTCCATAGCTATGACAATACATCTGACTTTCTTACTTCGAAAAACAGACGAAATGACACATTTAAGATGTTACTGTAAATTGATATGTTGAAATCAGCAGCTTAATGTGACCTTGACCTCAGATTTGCTGACCTAAGTGCTGACCTTCAAAATGGCATGGTTATATTCTACGATTCTGTAAAGTTGGACTAAATTTCCATGAAAAATAAGTGTGACTCTAATATGCTCTGTTATTGCCTCTCTTACAGATATTTGTTACAAACATAACAAACAAAGGCATAACAAACTGATTTAACAACTCTATCTTTAACCCATTCACCCATGTTAAATACAGGACCCCTCTGATCTGGGTCTAGAGTGTTTGCCTATGTTCCATGTATAGGAGCATGGGAGTTTTATGGGCTGAGAAACAAATCTGATCTCAAAAACACTAACACAGGTAACTTAAGAACAAAGAGGCTGAACTGATTTATCATTCAAAATCCAATAACAATTTTAATCCATGGGCTATTTGACTTTGAAAGTTTAGTATGATGAATACTTGTTTAGTACATGAGTGACACACACACACACACACACACGCACACACACACGCATACACACACACATGCAAGCTACCTAAGTGGTAACTTCACAGTTCAGCTCATGCAGCTCTACAATGATCAAACCATACATAGTAAAACATCTCTATACAGTAGAACCTCTCTTAAGCGACAATAAAAAAAGGTCTTATTATGGGTTTTAAGGCAGGTGGAAGCTTAATGCAGTTCAAAAGTTATACAAAAAGCTCCTATAGGAGATTTCTGCATTATGTTTGCCTTGCATTAAGCAATCACCTGCTTTTTTAAACTCCTATGTATAGTAAATGAAAGGCCCCTTAGGACAGGTTCTACTGTAGTATCCATATAATACTCCATGAATATTTATGTAAGAACTCATGACATCATTAATATTAATTGACTGTTTTTTTGGGGTTTTTTTTATAATGTCCTATGAACAAGCTAGCATCCATGTTAAAAAACAGCACTTAGGCTTCATTTGACCCTTCATCTGACAGAGACAACATTGGACACATTTGCAAAAAGAGTAGACCCAGATCAGATGACCCCAGTAGGAGCTCTCTGATCAGGATCCACTCTGTTTGTTTATTGAATAACTGGTACATCTGATTCTAAAGCAATTCCCATTGGCAAAAGATGGCGTGTTCATAAACCATCATAAAACCTCAGCCAATAAATATTCATGATGTGATAATTTTTGCATGAATATTCATCTGGTAAAGTGGAAGATGTAGAGAGTTTCTACTGTGTATGGACAAAGAACCTTTGGTAATGTGGCCAGTGACTTCTAAAGTACAAGACTTCAACTCATGAACATATTGTAAGACTCAAAACTTAAGATTATTCTCAAACATAATGGATCAGGGTCCGAGGTTATAAAATGTCTGAGTCTGAGTCTGAGCTCATTCTCAAGTATCTGATTGGTCAGATTTTGAGCAAGTTGATGCTTGAGAATGATCTCAGATGCAAGCAAAATGTTTTATAGCCTTGGGGCCTGTTCTCAGATTCTATGAAAGTGGTAGAACTTGGGAGAAAAGTATCATAATTCACCACTAATATTTGGCTATACAACTTGGGCAAGTAGTGCAGACCTGATGGAGCAGTTAGATCTGGGTCTACACTATTTGTAACCCCATTAACATCATTTGTCAAGTTATCAAAACATATACAATAACCCTTTCCCTGTTCTAGTTCAGTCCAAATTTTAATACCCATTGAATATTCATGAACAAAACAGTTATAATCAAATATTGAAGGTGGTACATTGTAGCTATTTTAGAAAGTAAAGACACAGATCTATAAAATTCCATAAGCAAACAGAGCAGACCCTGATCAGACGGCTCCTCTAGGAGCCGTCTGATCTGGGTCTACTCTGTTTGCAAATGCGTGAAAACACGTTTGTATGAGGGAAAGTGTTAAACTGCCACCTATCTTAAAGACCGATAATGACACTTTTAGTGTTCTATCAGGGTTTTAGTGTAGTGGAGAGGGGAGACTGATTGTGCCAAAATCTAGGGTAAATATATGTTTGAGAACACTCTTGATCCTCAAGTCTGATAAAAGTGTTTGTGAGTTTTGGCCTTAGTATATTGGCTTAGTGTTAACATTATACACATTCAGTGTCCCCTTGTCAGTCGTCTCAAGACTTCCAAATAGAACATGCAACACACAATATCACATATACACATAAGCCGAGGGTGGTGTTGGACTATTTGGCAATGGGTGGCAAGCTGCTCAGGTCGTGTGTGTTGTCCTGTTTGTGACCCTGCAGGTTCAACTTTGTAATAGTTTCTGCGGCAATGTTGCCCTCCCCACCAGCATGCCTCTTAGCACTTTTCGTTGATTTAGCACTAATACCTGAAATAAAGAATACTAGAATCTGCATTATGAGTTCATTCTAATAAGTGAACATTAACCCATTTCCTCCATAGGCTATTTTTAGACCCAACCTCTTTGAATCAATCTACCAAAAAGGAGCATTTACTAGAGAAAAGGAAAAGTTTAGAATTGTGTAGTTTTGAAACCATTGTGATAAAAAGGAGCAAATGCTCTTATTTATCACAATGGTTTCATAAAGTGACTTTTACAGAGGTGTAGAAAGGTGTATTATGGAGGAAAGGGTTAACCATTTACCTCATGAATATTATTACAATAAACAATGACATCATGAATATTAATAAGCTGAATTTTTATAATGGCATATGAGCCCAAGATATTTTGGCCACAGCAAAAACTGTTGAATCAAATCTACATGTATATCATTATTTTATAAGCAAACAGAACAGAGTCTAACCAAACAGCTCCTACAGGACACCTCTGATCTGGATCTACTCTGTTTGCAAAGGTGAAAGAAGGTGTTTTTATCATATAAAGGGTTAAAGACTTACTGAACAAGGAGCACTCTGAATATACAGTCGAACTCCTCTAATGCGACCACTTAATGAACACACATGGGTGTCTTTATAAGCAGGTGGTTGCTTAATGCAGGACAAAAGTAATGCAGAAAGCTCCTAGAGGAGCTTTCTGCATTACTTTTGTCCTGCATTAAGCTACCACCTGCATCTAGCACCCATAATTATACCTATTTCAAGTGGTCGCATTAGCGTGGTTTTACTGTATGTCAAAACTGCCACATCAGCTGGTCTGCATCTTTACTGCTTATAAAGCCATGCAGATGACTACTATCAGTACAACCCTTGGTCTACTTTACATACATAGGTTCCAAAAGAAGTCTCTTTCTGGTTTAACCCTTTAAGAATATTGATTAGCTGAATTTTAATGACATACATAATCAGATTATTTTTTTTTGGCCAAGAGTCAGTCCTACTTGAGCCCTCTGATCTTGGTCTGTTCTGTTTGCAAAGGCGTAGAAAAGCATATTTATGGAGTAAAGGGTTAAGCAAATAGAATTCAATAATTTCCTGAAATTCAAACAAAGTAAGTTTGAAATCTAAAGAGAATAAGGGCCAGAATAATGTACTTCCAGACGTACCTCTATGAGTTTTAATCTCTTCATGACTCTGCTCTGCCGAGGCACCCACAGGAGGTACTCTCTCCTCCTTCTTGGAACTTCTTCTTTCTTTCAGTGACAGCTTCCACTCATCTGTCTTTGACTTTTCTGAAAAGATAAACCATTAACTGTTTACTCCATGAATATATTCATGTAAGAAATACTGAGAGAAACTGTAGAGTCATATCTATACTATATCATAAGCAAACAGAGCAGACCTCATCAGACGGCTCTTACAGGAGCTGTCTGATCTGGGTCTATCTACTCTGTTTGCAAAGGCGTAGAAAGATGTATTTTATGGAGTACATGTTTAAAGGGCTTTGTAAACATTTACTTTCTACAAAAGGTAAGGTATCAGCTTCACGAAGACTACACTCACATCATTGAGTCTCATGCAAACAGTAACCCTTAATAAAATAAAAAAAAAAATTACATGATGAATATTTATATATATAAGAAATAATGACATCATGAATCATTTTTATACCCCCACCACCTATGGTGGGGGCTATATAGGAATCACCTTGTCCGTCCGTCCGTCCACCACCTGTGGTGGGGGCTATATATAGGAATCACCTTGTCCGTCCTGTCACTCACTCGCGTTTTTCCGGGACATTTGCTTTTTTTCTTGAAAACTATTTATGATACCACCTTCAAACTTAATACATAGTATATTATTATGTGGGGACAATCTTCTCCATGTTTCATAACTCTTGCACAAAATTTGACAGAATTATGCCCCTTTTGAACTTAATATTTTGTCCCTTAATTGGGACATATTTTTGGGACATGCCATTTTCTTGAAACCTGTTTATGATATTGTCTTCAAACTTGGTACACATTATAAGGGTGATGAGAGGATGTGCAATCAACAAGGGTTTTAACTCTAAACTCTATTCCCCTTAGTAACTTTTCAGAAGCGATTTTTTTGTCCAGAACATAACTTCTCAAGTATTGTAGGCACAACTGTGAAACTTTAGATATGGATAGAGGGTGATGAGAGGATATGCAGTCAACAAAGGTTGTAACTCATTATTTTTTTGAGGGAGTTATTCCCCTTAGTTATTTTTCAGAAGCATCTTTTTGTCCAGAGCATAAATTCTCAAGTATTAATTGTAGGCACAACTGTGAAACTTTAGATATGGATAGAGGGTGATAAGAGAATATGAAGTCAATTAGGGTTGTAACTCTCTAAATTCATTATTGAGAGAGTTATTCTCCTTAGTTACTTTTCAGAAGCAATATTTTGTCCAGGCCATAACTTTTCAAGTTTTGTAGGTACAACTATGACATTGTGTATATGGATAGAGGGTGATGAGAGGATGTGCAGTCAACAAGGACTGTAACTCTAAATTCATTTGAGATGGATTTATCCTCCTTTGCTACTTTTCATAAGTATTTTTTGTTCAGAGCATAACTTCTCAAGTACTACTTCTATATTTCTTCACTATTGAACCTCAAATTTTGCATATGCATTTATAATGATGTGTAGATGTGTGTGACATAATTTGATGTGAGTCATTCCTTGACTGGACTTTAAAAAAATTCTGTCCACAAGTGTAGATGAAAGGATTATTGAGCTATTGCCTTTTGTATTGAAGTCATTGGATCTTTTGACAAGATGGTGGGGTGGGGGTATCAATCACTTTTAGTGATAGTTCTAGTTTATAATGGTATATGAACACAGAAATTTTGGCCATGGCAAATACTGTAGAACTAGATCTATATTATTCCGCAAGTAAACAGCAGAACCTATCATACAGCTTCTACATATGTAAATCTTAATTTGACTTGTATTTTACTGAAATACTTCTTTTCATGTAATATCTTTCCTAAATTTGATATCAATTTCTTTTGAAGGAGAACCATAGTACCTTCACTGGTAGGACAATGCAAGGAAATCTTGCAAACATTCTTGTCTGCCATTTCTCTCCAAGTATTGTTTGATCAAACTTTGACAACTACTGAATTAAGGAAGTAAAAACAAAAGATGTTTGTACAGCATGTATACTCTCAATGGTAATTGGTCTATAGTGTTGATCAACCTTTGAGTTTGAAGTTTTAACCTTGACATTGCACCACTCAAAAATTGCACTTTCATACATGAATATGCATGCCAAGAATGAAGTACATATCTAATAATTCAAAAGTTAAGGTGAAAGTTTTAAGAACTTGACTTTGACCTTGAACCTTGATTATGATCTTGGTGTGACCCCTTTTAAGTGATGCAGCTTCATGAGATAAGAATAATATCAAGTATGAAGTCTCTTTCTCTTATGATTCAAAAGTTATGGTAGACATTTTGAGAAATGGAATTTAACGCTTGACCTTGACACACAGCACCACTCAAAATTGTGGCTTCATGAAATATGTATGCTGCATGCCAACGTAAGTTACGAGTCTCCATCTCCAACAGTTCAAAAGTTACAGCCAAAGTTATTGGCTAGAAATTTGACCTTATAACCTTCATGTTTGATCATGACTATTCACTTACTAATCACTCATTGACCTTAACATAGATAGTGGTCATCTACTTACCCCTGACAATTCTCTATTCAAAATATGAAGACTTTAGATGAAACGTGGATGCATTATTGATGGGAAAATCTTTGGTTTCGTTTGACATTTGCCATCGAAGTTTGATAAATGACCTTTCACCTACTGACCTCAAAATCAATAGGGGTCATCTACCTATCCTTACCAAATATAAGGATGCTAGGTGAAAACGTCAATGGTTTATTAATCAGAAACAATTTGACCTACCGACAGATTGATATGTGCATACAAAATTCCTCCATTTTTTCAAAAGAGGCCATAAAAGTGTACAATTTCTAATATCAGCAGACCTTTGACTGGGGGTTGAGCAGGCACTTTGTAGGGGTCTGTGGAGTGGTCTGAGGCAGCCGACGTGGCTCCATGTTTACTTGACGTGTGATGTCTTGTGTCCTTTTTCCTGTGTACCAACCCCTCTTTGATCCATTCATGCTGAAGGGATTCTTCAGGGGTCATCCTCGTGCTGGGGTCCCAGCTGGAAAACAGATGAAGATACTTAAGGCTTATTGCAAAAGTACAGTCTGTACTTGAAACAACGAAATCTGTGTCAACGAAATTCTTCTTCCTACGCAAAAAGCTGATGGCCAAGAGTTCATCCTTTCTTATTTCTATATAAATTTGTATCTGATTTAACGAAATTTGATGATATGCAGGAACCAGTTCTGCAAATAATTTTTGGGTCCGTTAAAAGCATTTTCATTGAAAAGTATATTCATATTATTTGCCTAGGTATGTCTGAATAGTGAAGGTTATTAACCCTTTAATCCATGAATATTCAGGCAACAAATAATGACTTCATGAATATTAATTAGATTAATCGTTTTAATGGCCCTATGAACAAAATAACATTTTATTGTGACAGAAATTTTAGAATCAGATCTATATTATATCTAACAGAGCAGACCCTGATCAGACTGCTCCTACAGGAGCCATCTGATGTGGGTCTACTCTGTTTGCAAAGGCATAGAAAGGTGTATTTACGGAGTAAAGGGTTAACTTAAGGTATCATATAGCACAATAATAGGAAATATTTATAAAGCTGAACTTACTCCAAGCATCGTCGTATAAAGTCTAGGAAATTGGCATCACTAGTTTTGACAGACTGTTGGAGATCTTTGGAAGCCACTCTTCTTTTCTTTCCTTTACTATTTGTTATACAGCGTGGATTACCCTTGGAATCTGTTAACAGATCAGCACGTTATACATTAAATGACAACAGGCATATGAATATGAGAGTTAATAGTTTACTTCATAAAATATTCATGTAAGAAATAATAACTTTTTGAATTTTAATCTTTTCTTTCATATAAACACCTTTTCACACTTTTACAAACAGAGTAGACTAAAAGCAAACAGAGCAGACCCTGATCAGACGGTTCCTACAGGAGCCATCTGATGTGGGACTACTCTGTTTGCAAGGGCGTATTTATGGAGTAAACAGTTAAAGCATGTTTGCTGGGCTTCAACTTTCTACCAATTAATGATGTTGGAAACAAAGCAGACAATGATTCAGAGAGTTCCGTGTTTTGAGTTTGAGAATGTGTCAGTTAATTACATGTATCCCTTTACTTGATGAATATTCATGTATTATGATAAAATGATGTTATAAATTTCAATTAAACTAGTTTTATTGTGACATAAATCAGGGAACATTTGTTACGGACAAAAACCGCACAATGAGATCTATAGTATTTCATAAGCAAACAGAGTAGCTAGACTTGATTAGACAGATCCTACATGAGCTGTCTGATCTGGGTCTACACTGTTTTAAAAAGGCATTAAAAAGCATATCTATGAAATAAAGGGTTAAATCCCAAGGGATGTACTTACCAAAGAAGAGCCTGCGCCGTGTAGCCTGCTCTAGCACAGTGTTAGGTGGGAGCCCCAGAATCTCCATTATACAGGCCAGTTGTTCCACCTCATTCTCCCCTGGGAACAGTGGGTATCCTGGAAACATACCAATGATGAGTAAAATTACAAGACACTAGAATGGTGTCCACATGACTGTCACTGCTCCGACTCTGACCTTTGGCCTAGTAGCATTTGTCTTGCACATGCCACACCTGCACATATGGTAATGTGTACCAAATTCTCTTGAAATCCCATTATGTATCACAAAGTTATGACCCTGACACAAAATTGCAGCCATAACATACATAAAAGTCAATACAGTAAGGCAGTCTTCATGCATACGTACACAGGGACAAGAATAACACAACATGCCCCTGTCATTATCATGGAGAAAGCATAAAGTTGCGTAGTGCAAGATAATTCTTTGCGACAGGCTCGTAACATTTTATTAACTCCGACTCTTTTACTGTTTACCTCATGAATAGTTATGTAAGAAATAATGAATATATGAACCTGACAGTTTGTAGCAGAAACTGTAGAATCAGCTATAATATTTCATAAGCACCTACAGGAACCATCTGATCTGGGTCTACTCTGTTTGTAAAGCCATTAAAGGGCATCTGTATGATGTAAAGGTTTAAATAATGTCAGTGATATGACAATGATCAAAACAAAACTTAATATATAATTGTTTTTGTCTAGCCTTTAGCTGCTGGCATATCGATAATATGTAAATAGTTACTATTTGTAAATAGTTTGGATCCAGATAAAACATCAAATAACACATTACATTGTGTAACCAGCATCTCATCAGGATCCACACTATCTGACATTTTGTTTACAACTTTGAAAAGAGTAGAAAAAGTCTGCTTTGTAATCTCCCAGTAAATAGATATTTTATATCAAAGAAAATTTGCTAAGAAGGCTAAAGATTAAAACACAGGCTCTATTCCGAAGTAGTCTTACCTGTATATAATTCGGCAAGAATGCAGCCAAAGCTCCACATGTCTATTGGCATAGAGTAAGGCAGTCCTAGTATCACCTCAGGTGAGCGGTAAAATCTACTCTGTATATAGGTATACACTGAAACGGAACAACACCATGTCTATAGTCATAAGAATCTACTCTGTATATAGGTATACACTGAAACGGAACAACACCATGTCTATAGTCATAAGAATCTACTCTGTATATAGGTATACACTGAAACGGAACAACACCATGTCTATAGTCATAAGAATCTACTCTGTATATAGGTATACACTGAAACGGAACAACACCATGTCTACAGTCATAAGAATCTACTCTGTATATAGGTATACACTGAAACGGAACAACACCATGTCTATAGTCATAAGAATCTACTCTGTATATAGGTATACACTGAAACGGAACAACACCATGTCTATAGTCATAAGAATCTACTCTGTATATAGGTATACACTGAAACGGAACAACACCATGTCTACAGTCATAAGAATCTACTCTGTATATAGGTATACACTGAAACGGAACAACACCATGTCTATAGTCATAAGAATCTACTCTGTATATAGGTATACACTGAAACGGAACAACACCATGTCTACAGTCATAAGAATTCAACCTTTACCTGTTGAATATTCATGTAAGAAATAATGAAAATCATGAATATAATTATATTTGCTGAATTTTTATAATGGCATATATACACAGAATTTTGATATGAAGTAAAGGCCAGGATAACATAAAACAGAGCCCCTTTTAATCATTTTGCTAATGAATATTCATGTAAGAAATGATGACATAATGAATATTAACTGGTCAAATTTTTATGATGGCATATTATCATTTATTATACCTCAATATATCCTTCAATGCAAAACTCCCATAGACCTAAAATGTGATCTTATGATATATCACTCAGAATGAGCGTCCAGGTGAATATATCAGGACATATCACCCTCCGAATGAGCTTCCAGGTGAATATACGTTTCAAAACCACAAATCTAACATCATCACTGCTATGACTACCGACTCCAAAATGTCTGTTTATTGCTTAATGCGGGACGAAAGTAAAGTAATGCAGAAAGCTCCTATAGGAATTTTCTGCATAACTTTTGTCTTGCATTAAGCTACCACCTGCCTCTGCCAGACAGAATTATACCCCTTTTTTGGTGGTCGCATTAGAGGGGTGTTACTGTATTTGAGACACTAATTATAGGAGCCATCTGATCTGGGTCTACTGTTTGCAGATGTGTGAAAACATGTTTATATGAGGGAAAGGGTTAAAAGAAAATAATGGTGTTCCAGGATTCTAAACAAACAATTGACATTTTCATTTTAGACAAAACTTAAATATTTACATGTACATCATCTCCTTTTACTTTCACCACAGTCTTCCTTTCTTCTCAAATTTTACCATTTTCTGTAATTTGTTCCATCTTTTTAAAATTTTCTTAAAAATCAATGAAGAAAAGATTCCTACCTCTTTGGTGTTCATAGCAACTGGAACCAAAGTCTATCACTTTTATTGAGCTTTGGCCTCTTTGTCGTAACAAAATATTTTCCTGAAATTAGATTATCAACACATTAACCCTTTATACCATGAATATTCATGTAAGAAATAATGCCATCATGATTATATCATAAACAAACAAAGCAGGATCTGATCAGACGGCTTCTACAGGAGCTATCTGATCTGGGTCTACTGTTTGCAAAGGCATAGAAAGGTGTATTTATGAAGTAAAAGATTAATAACTATTGTGTAACTTGCCCATTTTTGTCATTTCTATTACAAAAATGTGTGCTGTTTGCACACTGGATCCAGACAAGATACTGTGCAACCTGGAAATACTATCAGGATGATGCGCAACCTGGAAATACTATCAGGATGATGTGCAACCTGGAAATACTATCAGGATGATGTGCAACCTGGTATTACTATCAGGATGACACTGATAGTTGGTTCATTCAGAAATGGAGCAAGACATCTACATCGAAAAAGGTGTCACAAATACTATTAAAACAGACTGCAATTATTATATATATAGATGGTGTAAAGACTGGTGAGTACTTGCAAAGAATACTGACCACACAGAATACAATAGAACTTCTATATAGAAACCACAGAGTTCCATCTAGGACTGTTCATGTAAGTAATAATGATGTCATGAATATTATTCAGCTGATTTTTAATTATAGCACAGAAACACAGGCATTCTTGGTCATGGCAGAAACTGTATATATGTACATGTGTATTATTCCAAAAGTAAACAAAGTAGACCCTGGTTGGATGGCTCCTTCAGCACAGCAACCATCTGATCTGGACCTACTCTGTTTGCAAAGGCATTAAATGGCATATCTATGGAATAAAGCATTGAAAGTAGGTGGCTGCTTAATGCAGAATAAAAGTTTGACATCAGTTACCATCTGTCCAAACAAGAGCACCGCGAGACGGGGCAATATACGCCCGAAGGCTGTTCTATTTACACAATGTGTGAACCTTCAGAAGTTGCGCATATGAGGTCTATTAGGGCTAAGGCAATAGCAAGGAGAGTAAAACTGCTTATTGTAATAGTAATCTTTTATTTATCTTTGGGCCTACTGAAAGCTGAAAAAGGAGCATTTATTTTGAAAAAAAAAGTAGCAGGTAAAAGGAATAACAAAGAAACATTTTCTTTACAACAAATAATTAAAAATTGCTACCCGAAACTATCAAAGGGCAATAACTCCAGAATGAAAAATGATATGAGAGTTATCTCACTGATATGCACAACTACACATCAATATCTATCATTCCTGAAAGTTTGAAGAAATTATGTTGAAAAATAAAGGAGGAGTTAGTTGCACAAGAAATTGCTACCCGAAACTATCAAAGGGCAATAACTCCAGAATGAAAAATGATATGAGAGTTATCTCACTGATATGCACAACTACACATCAATATCTATCATTCCTGAAAGTTTGAAGAAATTATGTTGAAAAATAAAGGAGGAGTTAGTTGCACAAGAAATTGCTACCCGAAACTATCAAAGGGCAATAACTCCAGAATGAAAAATGATATGAGAGTTATCTCACTGATATGCACAACTACACATCAGTATCTATCATTCCTGAAAGTTTGAAGAAATTATGTTGAAAAATAAAGGAGGAGTTAGTTGCACAAGAAATTGCTAACGGACGGACGGACGGACAGACAGACGGACGGACGACATGCGCCATACCATAATACGTCCCTTCGGGCGTATAAAAAACGAGAATAAGGCTTCTTGTGGTCTTTGTTTAGAGGTTTTACTGCAATTTAAAATTTACAAATCTTGTATAACAAGGAGTATTTTAGAAACAACAGTCCCTGTTTTGTCCAATTAATCTTCAAACTATGTGCTAGGTGGACAAATTCGGAAATGTTCAACTAGCATTTGCAAACAGTGTAGACCCTGATCAGAGGGCTCATATTGGAGTTGTCTGATCAGGGTCTGCACTGTTTGTCATTCAAAGCCCTCTGCACATTAAAAACGAATTGTGAGTGAGTGAGAGAGTGAGTTGGGTTTTACGTTCAACCAACAGTATTTCAGTTATTTGCAGACGGCACCGACTTGAGACAAGTTAAAGTGCTGCCTCACACTAGAATGCCCCTGCCACGGGCACACAGATTGTACCATTAATCAATGATGGATCACTCCACTCATAACATTCAGCATTCAAACTGTTAAACAATGACTGGTCATTCCATTTTCGAAATTCAGCATTTAAATACATGGTAGTTAAAACCTTTGACAAAGCATACGTACTGGCTTGAGATCACAGTGTATAATCTTCTCTCTCTGAAGTAACTTCAAGCACTGTAACAATGAAAATGCAAACCGCCGTATCAAAGCAATACTGAATCCCTGAAAGTTGTTCTTCTTTATAAGCTCATACAGGTTCATCCTGAAATAATACAAGACAAATAATAGTGATAATCAGCTGTAAGATATTTACCATTGCTTCATAATAAAATGTTTCATTATTAGCCCTCTACCTCATACATTGGCCTTTCAGCCCTTTCCCTGTTAAATTTTCATGTAAGAAATAATGACATCGTGAATATTTATTAGCTGATTTTTTATAATGGCAAATGTACACAAGAGTTTTTGGTATTTGTAGAAACCATAGTCAGATCTATTATTGAGCAGACAGAGCAGACCCTAGTCAGACAGTTCCTATAGGAGTCATCTGATTTGGGTCTACTCTGTTTACAAACGTGTTTGTATGAAGGAAGGGTTAACGTCTTTGCAAACAGTAGACCCAGATCATACCAGTCCTGCAGAAGCTGTCTAATCAGGGTTTGCTCAATGTTTGTTTATGCCATAATACAGATCTTATTCTACAGTTTCTGACTTGGTCAAAATTCCATTGTTCATAATACTATTATACTTTATAGCAAGAGCCACATGCTGCCTCAACGCTCATCTGATTTGGTGCTTGTCCAGCTAAATTAAAAAAAAATTGAAAATGATAAAGGGCCATAACTCCAAAATTTTGAAATCAAGAGTTATTGTTCTTAAGTAGGGGCCTTCCCCTCAATGAGATCTACTAACCTATGAAGTTTCATGTTGATACCAACCGTTACCTCATACTTTTTGAGTAATGAGCTAAATTAAAGTTTTTGCAGGCCGACGCCGACAAGGCCTACGACCCAGTGATCACAATAGCTCAACTTTTTTTCGAAAAAGATGCGCTAAAAATTCAGTAAATCAATATTCCTACATTCTTTATTTCCCATTTGAATATTTATGAGGTAAAGGGTTTATGCACATTTGATGCACACCTGCCTAGGTACCCCAAGCAAAGAAAGTTCAGGGTCTATGCTTATAAAGCTTTTAGTTGAGTCTGAGTTTCGTTCTCAAGCTTTTGATTGGTCAGATTTGAGTTCTCAAGCTTTTGATTGGTCAGATTTGAGCCAAAGGCTCAAATCTGACCAATCAAAAGCTTGAGAACGATCTCAGACTCAACTAAAAGCTTTATAAGCATGGACCCTGGTTATCAACTCTTTACTCAATAAATACGCCTTTCTACACTTTTGCAAACAGAGTCTGAGAAGACCAAGATCAGATGGCTCCTTTAGGAGCTGTCTGATCAGGGTCTGCTCTGTTTGCTTGTATAGATGATTCTACATTTTCTGCCATGGCCATTTCAACAAATAATCTAATTAATATTCAGGATGTCATTATTTCTTACATAAATATCCATGGAGTAAAGGTCAAGAGCTGTACAAAAACCTACATTGGTCAATAAAAAGAATTCTCAACATAGTGTTTGGCGGAAACAGTTTGGGTCCTGATGAGACATAGAGTTACTCTGTATGTCATCTGGATCCAAAATGTTTGCCAAGGTTATCACGTTGTTTCTCCCCATCTGTTGTAGTCATGTACTGTAGTTATGTGTTGTAGTTATGTACTGTAGATATGTACTGTAGTTATGTACTGTAGTTATGTACTGTAATTATGTGTTGTAGTTATGTAATGTATTTATGTATTGTAGTTATGTGTTGTAGTTATGTACTGTAGTTATGTGTTGTAGTTATGTAATGCAGTTATGTTTTGTAGTTTTATACTGTAGTTATGGGTAATGTAGTTATGTACTATAGTTATGTACTGCACTTATGTGTTGTAGTTATGTACTGTACTTATGTACTGTATTTATGAATTGTAGTTATGTACTGTAGTTGTGACAGTTTTGCATTCAACTCTTGACATTGTGTACAGTGAAAATTCAATACTTCGAAATTTTAGTAATGAAGAATTGATGACTTTTTAGGCAGGTGGCTGCTTAATACAGGGTGAAAGTAATGCAGAAAGCTCTCCATTAAGCAGCCATCTGTCTTAAAGGCCCATAATCATACTTGTTTTACTGTATTTGTATATATACTTACCCCATGAGTTCAAAAGTTATACAGAGATGATTTCTGAAGTAGAAGTATTCGCCCATGTGTATAATGTTAAATTGGTTGTCTTTGTCCTTCCTACGTAAAGCATCAAGAATCTTCACCTCTACCAAAGCTTGATGGTGAAATCTGCAAATACCAATACAAATACGTAAAACATCAAGAATCTTCACCTCTACCAAAGCTTGATGGCGAAATCTGCAAATACCAATACAAATACGTAAAACATCAAGAATCTTCACCTCTACAAAAGCTTGATGGCGAAATCTGCAAATGCATAATACCTGAGACTTGTGCATAAGTTTTCAATAGTTCGCTACAGTAAACAGAGTTTCTGTTTTTAATCTTTAACCCTTTCCCAATTGACATTTATGTGTGAATTGGTCATTTCACGAATATTCATTAACTGAATTTATAACATTATTAGTTATACAGTTCTTTCCCAGGGTACATGACGATTTATTCCCGGCTGAGGAAAATCATGTTGCCCGAGCCGTTAGGCGAGGGTTACATGATTTTACCAGCCGGGAATAAATCGTCATGTACCCTGGGAAAGAACTGTATAACGAATTTATTATACTGCAACGTTTTACGGTTCGGATAATTTATATAAATCCATTTTGGCATGTTGAATAACTAAACACGCTTATTCCCCTAAAAGCGCCCCAATACATTAATTTTACCCGAAGGTATCCGAAGTGGTTTGTATTGTATTTTATCGGCGTTCGTGTTAGTATAGATGGCTGGACGATATAATAACTCCTCTTAAAACTGTTTTATTGGTCATTTCAAACAATGATGTTTTTTAATTCATTCCTGCATTGTTTTCTTTACGTATCAATAGTTGTCTATTATGAATTTTGCCATTGTTTAGCCGAGTCGAGAAGTCGGTCTTTTGGTTTCTGACCATAATATGTGGGGCCTGCCATGGGGAATTTCCATGTACCCTGTCAGCTCACAGGGTACATGGACTCATGTACACGGCTAGTTAACCAATCAGAAGTGAGGATTTTACTTTGCAGTATAATAAAACTTGTGGCTTCAGCGTGATGTAACACTATCATATTATTTTGATATTCACGGGCATATATTCACTAGTGAATAACATTCGAACGACCTAACTGTATTCATACGCGCTGTCAAAACAAACTGGCGGACTTTGACCTACCTGTCAACGATTGAGTCAGGATAGATGGCAAAGGACTGTTGGCACTTGCGCCTTAATTTCGATTAAATAATACAAATTATAATCGCTGTCAGTAAATAGCTACACAATGTATGCAAAAAAATACCTACCAGCTACTCTGACCCAAACCATCCATCTACACAAAAAATTGCCTCCACAACTTTACATTTTCAGATTTCTTTAACGCATGTCCTTTTGTTTATGCAGATTTCTACTCATAAAAATATCTCGTCAATCAACAACTATAGTCATCTATATCCAGCACAGCACAAACATATTTCAAATATGTTATATACTCCAAAACAGCTAATCGCGAAAATCTTCCTGCTGTTCCAACACAGTTTTATGCAGCAGTTCGTATCCCTGAATCTTTTGTCCATTTCAATAAACTTTTTCACTGAATTTGAATCGAAATCTTATTTCTCGGTGGAAATGTCCATGTGTATAGAACACTGATGAAGGGCTTAATATACCAAAACGAATGTACAGTTTGAATCTCATTAACAGTGAGTGTTAGATGCGTAGGCGAACTGTATTGGTCTTCTTTTAAACTATGAGCGATTGGCGCACTTTACACATACACATGTTGTGTACATTGACGTCATAATGTGACGTGTTGGTATGTCGAAACTGTAACTCAAAATTTATTTTAACGTGTTTCTGTAGGTTTTTGTTATCATAAACTATCACAGTTAAATTGAATACAAGAGATGTCTAAATTAGATCCTGGTTGATATGACAGTAAGTAAAAAAACAGTTGGAAATTTTGGACCTACTTTGTCCCAGTTATTTAGCGAACCTTATATTTAACACCTTTCATTCATCATTTCTATATGTAAGGAGAATTTATAACAATCCACGTTACTGCTGAAATATTGGCTGCAAAAAACATTTGTGTTTGTTATGTTATAAATATAATCTTGCATTCGTGTTCTTGATTATTGGATTTATTAAATGAGTCTTTTTAAAACAATAAAAAACGAGCTTTATGTAAGATCCTCTATTTGTATAATTTAAAGTTTTAAAGGGAATTTTTGGCTTTGACAAAAAGGGTAGAATCAAAGCTCTATAATTCCATAAGCAACTAGAGGTTTTTGTCACAAAAACGGATGTCTCCCCTCTAATAAAAACAATATGTAAAGGGAAATCACTAAAAATGTTATGGTCTTGATGAATGATACTTCCCCTCATTGCGTTTTCCACACTACATTTTTCAAGAAGAAAATGATAACAGCTTATAACTCCAAAAAAACTGATATCAGATTTATGGCCCTTGTGCATGACACTTACTTTCAACATGCTCTTTCCAAAAATAAAATGTCATTCCAATAGCATCAGTCGAACAGGAGTTATTGATCGGCCAAAAAATGTAACAAAGGGCAATAACTCCAAAAGTATTGAAGCCAGAATTATGGCCCTTGTTCATGACACTTTCTCTCATCATGCTCTTTCCATGCATGAAGTTTCAATACGATGGCAAGAGCCATGTAGGAGTTATCGTCCGGACAAGAAAGAATTAAACAAATGTACAAGGGGCAATAACTCTAAATTTATTGAAGCTCGAGTTATAGATCTTATGCATGAGACTTTCTCTTATCATGATCGTTCCATGTATGAAGTTTCACTCCAATGGCATGTGTCACATAGGAGTAATCATCCGGACAAAAAATTGTGATTTTTTCACAAAGGGCAATAACTCCAATATTAGTGAAGCCAGAGTTATGGACCTTGTGCATGACACTTCCTCTCGTTATGATCTTTCCATATATGAAGTTTTAATCCAATGGCATGAGCCATATAGAAGTTATCGTCCGGACAAAAAATTGTGATTTTTTTTACAAAGGGCAATAACTCCTATATTAGTGAAGCCAGAGTTATGTACCTTGTGCATGACACTTCCTCTTATCATGCTCTTTCCATATATGAAGTTTCAATCAACTGGCATCAGGCATATTGAAGTTATTGTCCGGACAAAAAATTATGATATTTTTTACAAAGGGCAATAACTCCAATATTAGTGAAGCCAGAGTTATGGACCTTGTGCATGACACTTTCTCTCGTCCTGATCTTTCCATATATGAAGTTTCAATCCACTGGCATGAGCCATATAGGAGTTATCGTCCGGACAAAAAAGTGTGATTTTTTTTTACAAAGGGCAATAACTCCAATATTAGTGAAGCCAGAGTTATGGACCTTGTGCATGACACTTCCTCTCATTATGCTCTTTCCATATATGAAGTTTCAATCAACTGGCATCAGGCATATTGAAGTTATCGTCCGGACAAAAAGTGTGACAGACAGACGGACAGACAGATGTCCGGACAGACGGACAGACGGACAGACAGACAACTCTCACAAAAACAATATGTCTCCCCCATATAAATATGGGGGGAGACATAAATAGAGCAGACCCTGATCAGATAAAACAAACTACATACCTCTTTTTATTTCTAATATATTAGCTTCAAAAGTGACTTTTACAGAAATGTCAAAAAGTGTAAATATGAGGGAATGGGATAAATAAAATTAGTGGTTACCTCTTTTTATTCCTAATTAGTTTAATAGCCACCATTTGGTCTGTTTTATAGTCGTAGGCCTTCACTACCTGTCCAAATGATCCCTTGCCCAGCACCTCAAAAATCTCATAGCGATAGACCAAGTGATCATGTAGCACCTGAAACAAACATGCAAAGTTAACCCTTCTATTGCTGAATTTTAAAATACATTTCTCCTTCTTTACCGGTCATGCCCTGTTGTATAATTACATATATCTTCACTGTGTACAAGTATTTCGCTGTGCAATCACTGCTGTGGAGTGCACTGGTTGCACAATCAACTTGTAAATAGTGCAGACCCTGATGAGACAGCTCCTGCAGGAGCTGTCTCATCTGGGTCTTCACTATTTACAGGTAGGTATATTTACGCGAATAGCAAGCGAAGGGTTAACTCCATGAATATTCATGCAAGAAATAATGTCTGTAGGAATATTAATTAGCTTGATAATTCATAATGGCATTCTAACGAAAAATGTTGGTCCTGGAAAAAACTACAGAATCAGATTATTATCTAATTATATAAGCAAACATAGCAGACTTGACGGAACAGACAGCTGCTCCTACAGGAACTGTCTGATTTGGGTCTACTCTGATTGCAAAAGCACAAAAAGGGGTAAATTCTGAAATAAATGATTACACGTGATTTTTAGTAGAGGAAAATTTAGATACTTTTAGGAGGTGGCTGCTTAGTGAAGGGTGAGTCATGCCAAAAGCTCCTAAAGGAGCTTTCTGCATGACTTTCACCCTGCATTAAGCTGCCACTTGTTTTAAAGACTGACATTGATACTTATTTGAACATCCAGTTTATAGAGGTTCTACTGTAACTATTTCTCTTGAATGCAAGCTTCCCATGAAGGTGACAACTCTTGTGAGATCAAAAACTTCTTATTAACACAGTTATTTCCCTTGCAAAACATATCGGCACATTTTCTATTAGTTATTTGATAGGTACTGTGTTGTTTGTGCACCTGAAAATATCTTCATGGCATTTTACAAAAGTCGAAGTAAACAACCCTTTACCTCATAAATATAAATAAAACATTATCTAATTGATTTTTATGGCATACAAACAAAATCATCATTGATCAATAGGCGTCACTATGAGGTAAAGAATTTATTATATCATAAGCAAACAGAACAGACCCTGATCAGAGGGCTTCTACAGTAGTGGTGTGATCAGGGTCTACTCTGTTTGCAAAGGTGTAGAAAGGTATATTCATGGAGGAAAGGGTTTAATTAGACACTTAAACTCATGAGTATTCGTGCAAGAAATAATGATATCATAAATATTAATACGATTATTTTTTAGAATGGCATAATTATGAACAAAGGAATTTTTAACCATGGTAGAAACTGTAGAATCATATATCTATATTATGCTAATAAGCAAATAGAGTTGAGACCCTGAACAGACAGCTCCTACAGGGGCCATCTGATTTGGGTCTACTCTGTATTTATGGACTAAAGGGTTAATGACCAAATTCATTACTAGGTAGGTAAGAATGCACTGAATATTCTAGAGTATTCTGAACGACAAAATATTCAGGCATGGATTAATTAGCAGTCTCTTCAAGCTGACCCGCCCACTGGTCAGTACACTATCCACAAATTTCAGTCTGAATTTCCACATTCAAAGGGTTAATTATCTCTTTACTCCATTAATATTCGTGAATAGACATAAGATTATTTTTTACAGGAAAGTATAGGTTTTGCAGAAACTGTGAAATTAGATCTGCATAAGTCCATAAGCAAACAGAGCAGACCCCAGTCAGATGGCTCTAACAGGAGTCAACTGATCTGGGTCCACACTGTTTGCAAAGGCATTAAAAGTCATATTTATTGCGTAAAGGGTTATCACAATGCCATTCACATGTTTACAGTCCCTTCATTGAAAATTCAACAAAACACAATTCATGTGCATAAAATTCAAATAATGATATTTTCATGCATTCCTCACCTTTATATATGATCCATTCTCATCATCATAACCATTATTTTGAGCACTTCCTGGTTCCCCTTCTATCTTTTTACCCTCAAGACCAAGGAACCAGATCTCTGGATAATCCAGAATCTCTGTCTGTTCAAACGCAGTCAGTTTACCTCTGTATAGCTTTAAGGCCTCTGAAATATATGGTACAGGAAGAGTTAGACACAAGGATAGAACAGAGAATTCACTTTTTACTCAATTGATGCCTTTGCAAACAGAGTAGACACTGATTAGACAGCTCGTGTAAGAGCCATCTGAATCGAGATCTGTTCTGTTTGCTAATGAAATTAACCCATTCCCACATATTGACACTTTTTGACGCCTCTGTAAATCCTACTTTTTGAAACCAGTGTGATAAATAGAGCATTTGCTCCATAGGAGCAAATAATCTATTTATCACAATGGTTTCAAAACTACACAATTCTAAAATTTTCCTTTTCTATATTAAATGCTCCTTTTTGGTAGATTTAATCAAAGAGGTAGGATCTGAAAATTGCTGCAGGAATTGTTTAACCCTTTCCCTGTTCTGTATTTAGGCCAACTTCCAATACCTACTGAATATTCATTAACAAAATAGTTACAAAGAAATATGGAAGGTGGAACATTGTAGACATTTTAGAAAGCAAAGAGACAGATCTATCATATTCCATTAGCAAACAGAGCAGACCCTGATCAGATGGCTCCTCTAGGAGCCATCTGATCTGGGTCTACTCTGTTTGCAAATGCGTGAAAACACGTTTATATGAGGGAAAGGGTTAAGTACATCTGATGATAAGTTATAGTGCTATGATGAAAATCTCCCGTGTTCATGTGCCATTCAAAAAATGCATCTAATTAATATTTATGATGTCATTATTTCTAACATGATTACTAACTGAGTAAATGGTTTAAGTCAAAATCAATGTTGAAAACTTTGAATTTTAACACAAAGCAAAGTAACTTGACATCTTATCTGGATACAAAACTGTTGCGAAGGTTATTACAAAGTCAACCGTCAACCAGACAGAGCCAGACCCTACAGAGTACTATGTGTATTTCTTCTCCAATATTAGTAAAATCTTTTAGTATAGGAGAATTTAGACCCTTTTAGGCAGGTAGCTGCTTAATTGTTTACTCCATGAATATTTAAGTAAGAAATAATGATGTCACGAATATTAATTAGATTCATTTTTGTAATGGCATACGAACACAGGAAAATTTGGTAATGGCAGAAACTGTAGAGTCATATGATCTATATTATTTCATATGCAAACAGAGCAGACCCTGATCAGACTGCTCCTACAGGAGCAGTCTGATCTGGGTCTACTTTGTTTGAAATTTAAAGGTGTAGAAAGGGGTATTTATTGAGGAAAGGGTTAATGCTGGGTGAAAGTCACACAGAAATCTCCTAGAGGAGCTTTCTGTGTGACTTTCACCCTGCATTGAGCTGCCACCTGTCTTAAAGATCAATAATAATAATTATGTATTTAAGTGATTGAATAATCCAGATTTTACTGTATATATATTCCTTTTCATGGACTATTTCTATCAATTAACCCTAATTTGCACACTAGTATGAATTACTGATAACTCATGCAAACAGTTTTAAATTCAAATTCCACATGAGGTGCCATGTTCCTTGGCCTCTTATAAGGATCCAAAGTGTTGGAGTCTCTGATTGCATTTTTGAAGAGAAATGGAAGGAAAAGCAGATAACAAATTTAGCAGACAATAATTATTTCACGTGCAAAGAGTTGAGCCATTGAACATTTAACTATTTCTCTGCCAAATTCTGTCATCTACTAACTTTGTCGTCTGCTACAATTTTCATCTTTCAATTTTCTTATTTTTTTTTTCAAAAACATAGTCACAGTAATAAATAGTTTGGATCCTGATGAGACATTGAATTATTCCACGTCTCATCTGGAACTAAACTGTTTGCACGAGTAATCATAGATGCGAGATTGGCCGCGAGCCACAGAGTTAATAACATTTGTTGGTAAAAAATTGATGTTTGCTTCACATTTTTTTTTCCATTTTCAATTCATGTAACAAATACAATCAGAAAATCCATCAGTTTGGATCCTAGTGTGAGGGAGCTTATAAAGGAATGGGTTATCACACCTGATTCCAAACTGTTTGTACAAGTTATAATGTTTTCACACAAAGTGTAAATTTAGCTCTTTCGCTGCCAATGTCACATCTGTGATTTCCTAGCTATGCAAACAGTTTGGATCCAGATGAGACGCCGAGTAACTCGGCCTCTCTTCAGGATCCAATCTGATTGTTACTGTGACTGTTTTTAAAAAAAAAAAATGAAGAAAAATAAAAAATGAAAACTGTAGCAGACGACAAAGTTAGCAGATGAAATAATTTGGCTGCGAAAGAGTTAAATGGTAAACCCTTTGAATGTTGAATTTTCAAAGTGGGATGGCCCATCATTGTAAACAATATAGTCTAATCAGTATGAAAGAGTATCAATTGTGAAAGGATTTTGAATGACAAATAGTGCAGACCCTGATCAGAGGGCTTCTATAGGAGCCCTGTGATCTGGGTCTACACTGTTTGCAAACAAGAATAAATTATAATACTCGTTTCCCACATTAAAAGGGTTAATCTTATGATAATATCTTTTCCATATGTTGTTGAAAAATACTAAAAGAGAGCACCGAAGTAATAGATTTTACATGGTCAAATAGTCTATTGATCTCTTAATGTCCAAACCCTTGAGGTCATGTCTTTATTTCACTCCTCACATTAAAACCTTTTCCTTGTTCAAATAATATCACCCAGAACATGTATTTATAATGAAACATGAACACAGGAATGTTCTAAATTGGCAGTAACTGACTGTAGAATCAGATGTATTTTATTCCATTAGCAAACAGAGCAGACCCAGATCAGATTGCTCCTACAGAAGTCATTTGATATGGGTCTACTCTGTTTGCAAAGGCATGAAAACGTGTATACCCATGTCTGAAGGAATGGGTTATGCTTTAATTGGTCTCCAATGAGTGAATCTGTTATTTAAATGGCAAACAGTTTTGATCCAGTGAGATAATCTGAGTAATCCTTCTTCTAATCAGTATTAACCCTTTACTCCATGAATATTCATGTAAGAAATAATGACATCATGAATATTAATTAGATTAATTATTATAATAGTACGTATTATTGACACAGGAATTTTTCACCACTGCAGAAAATGTAAAATCATATCTGTATATAGCATAAGCAAACAGAGCAGACTCTGATCAGATGGTTCCTATAGGAGCCATCTGATCTGGGTCTACTCTATTTGCAAAGGCGTAGAAAGGTGTTACATTTATAGAGGAAAGGGTTAAACTCTTCTATGTATTGTACAGTAAAGAAGGAAACTCTAGATTTGAAATCTAAACCAGACAAACATATGCTCAACATGCTAAAGGGTTAACATGTACATCAAAATATTTCTGAAATCTGTGCCAGTGTGACATCTGACCTTGTTATAACCCTTTGAACACTAGAATTGCCTATTAACTTATAAATACAAATGATTTTTAACACCTTTGCAGAGTATACCAATATCTGATGGCTCCAGTAGGAGCTGTCTGGGTCTACTTTGTTTGCTTGTGAATAATATAGACATGATTCTACAGTTTCTGCCATGGCCAAAAATTCTGTTGTTCTTGTGTCAGGAGCTGTTTGATCTGGGTTTGCAAAGATGTAGAATGGCGTATTTATGGAGTAAATAAAGGGCTTCGACAGGAGCTCCTACAAGAGCCATCTGATCTGTGTCAACTCTGTTTGTAAAGGCATTAACAGGTGTATTTAACCCTTTCCTAAATATATAAATGTGATTTCATGCATTTGCAAACAGAGAAGACCTCGATCAGACGGCTCCTATAGGAGCCATCTGATTAGGGTCTACTCTGTTTGCTAGTGGAATTTGAAAGATCTATTTCTTTAGTTTCTAAAATGGCTACAATGTTCCACCTTCCATATTTCATTATACCTATTTTGGCCATGTGAATATTCAGTAGGTATTGAAATTTGAAACAAACATGGAACAGTGTTAAAGGGTTAATATGGACTAAAAGGTTAAGAATGGTCTATCAATCTTTTTCACACTTTTTGCTGTCTACGTCATCGTACTAACAAGCAAGTATTGTAGATTTGAGATCATAATCAAGTTTTATTTCATCTCTCTAACACCCTAACGTGTTACTTTTGCATACTATCTTTTACTGCTTTTAACCCTTTCCCTGTTCTATGTTTATTCCAAATTTCAATACCTACTGAATATTCATGGACAAAATAGTAATATAACGAAATATGGAAGGTGGAACATTGCAGACATTTTAGAAAGCAAAGAAACAGATCTATCAAATTCCATAAGCAAACAGAGCAGACCCTGATCAGACGGCTCCTCTAGGAGCCGTCTGATCTGGGTCTACTCTGTTTGCAAATGCATGAAAACACGTTTATATGAGGGAAAGGGTTAAAACCACAGGTTAGGTGATAACTACACGTATTGGTCATCCAACTCTAGGAAAAGCACTGAATCATTTCCTTCAGATAAATGCCTTTTCATGCCTATACTAAACACAGTAGACACATACATTCCCTTCTTCATGATGCCATAATAAAACTCTAATCAATATTCACACATTGCAAACGTAGTAGTGTGAGCTTGAGCCAAAATGCCATGTGTTCATTTAGGGCTTTATAAAAAATAATCTAATTAATATTAAAGATGTCATTTTTTCTTACATGAGTATTCATCAGGTAAAGGGTTGACCCCTTCCCTGTTCTATTTTTATTCCAAATTTCAATACCTACGGAATATTCATGGACAAAATAGTTACAAATGTATAATGAAATATGGAAGGTGGAACATTGTAGCCATTTTAGAAATTAAAGAAACAGATCTATCAAAGTCAATAAACAAACAGAGCAGACCCTGATCAGACAGCTCCTATAGGAGCTGTCTGATCTGGGTCTACTCTGTTTGCAAAAGTGTGAAAATGCGTTTATATGAAGGAAAGGATTAACAGAGGTTCTACTGTGTTTTAGCAAATCATTTTTACCTGCTGGAGTCATAGGCAGCTTATTGCCGTACTGATCTCGTTTTGATCTCTCCGGCGTTCCAACTGTGGAATATGTGTTTTGCCGGGTCACAGACTCTGGCTTGTTTAGGGAGGGAAGTGTGTTCTGATCATCCTCTTTGTGTCGTCGATGGTGATGCTGGTGATCTGACTGGCCGAGGTGAGGTAGTGTTGTAGGAGCGACCGTGGCAACCAACTTGCCCTGAAAGGATCAAATTAATCATACACCTATAATAGAACACTTTTCTAGATGAATATTCATACAAGACTCCATCCATTATGAATACTAAATACAGAGGTCCAGATAAGATGCATAACATTTTCAAGAATAACTTCTTTATTTCTCCACCAAACCATATCATGTGACCACTCTTTAGAATCATCTAAAACAGACGATTCTAAAGAGTGGTCACAACATAGGGTTTGGTGGAGAAATAACGATTTTAGTATTTCGAGGGCTTGGTGCAAAACTATTCTAACTCCTTCACTTTGTGAAGGAGTTAGAATAGTTTTGCACCAAGTCCTTGATTTGATTATGCACCTTTATCTGTAGCTCTGCTATTATTAATTTAAATTTTGTATTTAATTATATATCATTTTTATTCAGCAAGAAAATTTATTGAATAGACAAACAGTAGTAAAATAGATCTGTTAATAAGCACACAGAGCAGACCCTCATCTGACTCATCTTGGTTTACCCTGTTTTTAAAGGAATATAAAGGTGAGACTATCAAGATCAGAGGGTACCCAGAGAAGTTTTCTAATCTGGACCTGCAATGTTTGTCATTTAAAATCCTCCAATAAAACACTGATGGTCCATTCCAGTTTGAACATTCAGCATTCAAAGGCTAAATTATAGATGGCTCACTTTATTGTCCACATTGTCTAACCCTTTCCCTGTTGAATATCTATATAAACAATAATGACATCATGATTATTCATTAGCTGAATTTATATAATGGCATATGTACACAGGAGATTTCGGTACTGGTCGAATCTATTATAATCTCATAATTAAGCAAACATAGTAGACCCTGATCAGTCTGATCTGGATCTGCTGTGTTTGAAAATTAATGTGTGAAAAGCAGTTTATTAGAAGGAAAGGGTTAATGAAATATATTGAAAATACAATCTACCCAAATGTACAATCATAGTGTCTTGACAATTACTGTCTTCATTGTGAATTCTGATTTGAAATCCAGTTACTTGTGGGGTCTTCAATAGGCTAGTCTTCAATATTGGTTCAAGATTTTCCAATGGATTACAATAAACTGAAATTCTAGCAGGGAAGAATTTAGATACTTTTAATTAGGCAGGTGGCTGTTCAATGCATTAAGCTGCCACCTGTCTTAAAGACCGACATTTATACTAAATTGAATGTCCGGTTTAGAGGGGTTTTACTGTATTACATGTAATTTTTTACAAATTTTATTAATGACACTTGCCCTCATAACATCAACACAATAATCCTTTATTCCATAAATACGCCTTTTTACTCTTTTGCAAACAGAGTAGACCCAGATCAGATGGTTCCTATAGGAGTTGTCTGACCAGGGTCTGTTTCTGTTTGCTTTTGGTATAATTAATATAGATCTAAATTCTACAGTTTCTGTCCCGATAAAAAATTATTTTGTTCATAGTATCATTACAAAAATCAACTGAATTAATATTTCTACTCTGTTTGCAAAGGCGTTACGAAAGGTGTATTTAAATTTATGGAGTAATCAGCAAAGATTTTAAAAGTTCATATATTTTTTTTTGTTCTTACTTTGCCTACCTCCGAGTGGTGCAGTGATTTGTGATGTTTCCCTGCTTCCCCATGCTCCTTGCTGTGTCTCGTTGAATTGTGCTGGGCTACAACCGGCTGTTGGGAGGAGGAGTAGTTCTGACTGTTGCCCGTTTGCTGGGCGTCTGAAGACCCATGCTTGGACTTATGATGCCGGTGGTTACTGTGATGGGAAGGGCTCTGAAATTAAGAATGAATGTCATTAGAATATTTAAATGATAGTATTTGATAAAAGAAAAAGCAAATATATTAGATGTATATGCTGAAACAAAAAACAACAGTAAGAACTTATGTAAAGGAAAACCTGGAGAGCTACCATTATGAATATAATTGATTATAATCCTACCCTACCATACATATTTGTAAAAAAACAACAAGATGTGTTTGTGAAACACTATGCCCCCTCATATATTTGACTTCTGACCTTGAAGGATGACCTTGACATGTCACCCTCAAAATGTGCGGCTTTATGAGATACATATGCATTCCAAATATCAAGTCTCCATCTGTAATGGCCCAAAAGTTAAGACCAATGTTAGGTTGTGTTAAAGTTACAGACAAAGAAACAGACAATTTGACCTTTGACCCTGAAGGATGACCTTGACCTTGACATGTCACCTCTCAAAATGTGCAGCCTCATGAGATACATAAGCATGCCAAATATCAAGTCTCTATTTCTACTGGTGCAAAAGTTATGGCCAATGTTAAATTCGGTGATTTGACCCATATATTTGACTTCTGACCTTGAAGGATGACCTTGATCTTGACATGTCACCCCTCAAAATGTGTGGCTTTATGAGATACATATGCATTCCAAATATCAAGTCTCTATCTGTACTGGCTCAAAAGTTATGACCAATGTTAAAGTTGCTGACAAACAGACAGGGCAAAAACAATATGCCCCCTGACTATCGTCAATGGGGGCATAAAAAGAAAGAGAATTATACAATTATACAGTTGATCATATCTGGCAGTAATGCAAACACTGTTATAACCATTTCCATGTAAAATGCATCAAAATCACAGAATAAGATTCTCTGTAACTCAATTACTCTATAAATACTCCTTTCTACCTCTTTGCAAACATAGTAGACCCAGATCAGATGGCTCCTGTAGGAGCCATCTGATGCTCTCTTTGCTTATGATACAGATATGATTCTACAAAGAATACATGTGATGTTATGGATGCATGCCATTGGAGATATCATACACATGATGTCATGGACATACCATTTATATTCACAAGGGATGTCATGGATATATCATCGAAAATGTCATTCATGCAATATCATGGATACATGCCATTTGAGATATCATACATTGTGATGTCATGAATATACCAATAAAACATGAATAAAACATGTAAGAAATAATGACATCATGAATATTAATCAAATTAATTGGAATATTAGCACAAAGGATTTGTGGCCATTACAGAAACTGTAGAGTCATATCTTATAATATTATTCCAGTAGAAAACAGAGCAGACCCTGATCAGACGGTTCCTGTAGGAGCCGTCTGATCTGGTCTACTCTGTTTGTAAATGTGTAGACAGGCGTTTTATGGAGTAAAGGGTTAAGATAACTGTCACAGTTAATAAAGATATCATACATAAGGGATGCAGCAGATATTCCTATGCAGACTTCACATAAATATCTTGGATAACCATTTAAGTTACAGTAACTTTAGTACTTATAATTTCTACTATCAGGCTAAATTAACCAGGACAATTATACAAATAATCAGAAATAAATGATAATAAATCATTATTCCATCACAAAATGCATCAAAGATTGTTTGTAGCCTTTTTGGGAATTCTTTCGGATCCAATGCATAACAGTAAATTTATATCTATAAAATCAATTACATAATTTTATAATACATGTAAATGTTTTGTTTATTGCATTTTCATAGATAGATAAAATTTCCAGTGTGTGTAAGTACATTTACATGGTGACAAGGCCCGACATTTCCACTACATTTTGTTTAACCCTTAACCTCACAGAAACACCTGTTCAAGTCTTTGCAAACAGAGTAGACCCAGATCAGACGGCTCCTGCAGGAGCCATCTGATCAGTGTTTGCTCAGTTTGCTTATGAAATAATGTAGATTCTACAGCTGCTTCTGTTATATATATATTCACTCATAGGCTATTTTTAGATCCAACCACTTTGAATAAATCTACCAAAAAGGAGCAGTAACTAGAAAAAAGGAAAATTTTAGAATTATGTAGTATTGAAACCATTGTAATAAATAGAGCATTATTTTGTTCCTATAGGAGCAAAATTTTAATGCTCTATTTATCACAGTCAGGTTTCAACAGGTGATGTTTACAGAGAGGTAGAAAGGTGTATTTATAAAGGAAAGTGTTAAACTTAATTCAGCTTTCCCTTGATACAGTAAAAGACATTTTATTTGTTTGTTACTCACCAAGTATCCCACACTATGAACAATGCTTACTCCACCAGAGTATCTTTTCAATGCTGACTTAAGATCCCTGGTTTGGATTTCAAAATCCATCTCTAACCACGACCACACTAAACATTCCCAGAATGTCTCACATTGCAGTTTCCATAATACCAGGTATGGAAATACCAGGTATGTACTCAGGATTAATACCAAGAATTACAGCTAATACTGGTTACTCCTTGTTCATAAAGTCCACTCGAAGATAACACTACTCCATCAACACTCTTCATCATCAGTAAAATTCATTTAGCCTAATTGTATTTCATATTGTGAATAAAATCACAAACATCTGAATGTACAATACTGTAATGAAATACATAGCTGGTCTTACAGTGTTATTCTAAGCCAAACATTCATTAATTCCCATGAAAATTTCACAAATTACATGTATAAAAATTAAGTTAAATATTATTCATGAAGTGATTAATCCATGCATAAATGTGCATTAAAGAATGTGTTAAACAGTTCCCTACGTTTTTGATCTCACGTCCTTCTCAATTATGCAAGATATCGAATCTTACATAATTATATTCAGTACAACAGATCCAGATCAAATATCACTGAAATTAACAGTAAGACTGACCCAATAGTCGTGCGAAAACCTTATATTTGGACATCATATTATATTTTTATTGTTCACTCAATCTTTAAATCCTCTGAATATTATCATATTAATAGTCCACTGTATAAACAAATGAAACCTACGGTTACATTTTTTTAAACAAACAAACTTCCAATTCAGTGTGTCATTTTGTTACGGTCCTTTATTACAATCCTGAGTTTGATCAGATACAAAGTTACAAGTCAGTAAATACTGATCAAATGATTTGCACTGTAAGGATTATACAGTCACTGTTTACGTTCAGCCGTTAACTATATATGATCATATTCACTTTAATCCTTTCAATACAGTAAACAAGTTAACTGGTATTTGCACACAATGTAGACTCAGATCAGAGGACTGCTAAAGGGGCTATAATAATCTGGTCAGTCAGTCTGCACTGTTTACCATTAGAAATCCTTCAGCAAATGTACCTGGAACTTTCATATTGATCATGAATTAATGGAATCTGCCATAATGAATGATGGAACATTTCACGTGGAAAACATTGCAAGGGTTTGCGAGATCCCGTCACACCTCAGTGGTATTTACAGCAGCGTTGACAATGCCACTTCATTAATATATACAGATGCCTGTGGTAAACCTATTTAATCCTGTTGCACTTCACCGAGAATTTCTAAAATTGTTTGATCTACCTTTATTACCAAACCCTTTCCGTGTTGAATATTCATGTTAGAAATAATGACATCATGAATATTTATTAGCTGAAATTTTGTAATGTGCACTTTTCAAGGACAATATTTGCTCGGACAAAAACTGTAGAATCAGATCTATCATGTCAAAAGCTAAAAGAGCAGACCCTACAGGAGGCATCTGATCTGGGTCTACTCTCTTTGCTTTTGGAATAATATAGATCTAATTCTACAGTTTTATGAGGGTTACATAATTTTTTTTTCCTTCTTGCATAATTAATATCAAGGTATTTAATATTCATACAACCATGAATATTCATATCAGAGATAACAACTGTATGAATATTAATTAGCTGATATATTGAGCCATCTAATTTGAGTCAACTCTCTTTGCAAAGGTGCCAACAGGTGTCTGTCTCTATGTCTCTATGCAGTAAAGGGATACTTACATTCCAGAAGATCATACAAAATAATTAACCAATATTTCCTCTGATATTAACCCTTCTCTTGCTGAATTTTAAAATACATTTATCCTACTTTACCCATGCCCTGTTGTATAATTACATATATCTTCACTGTGTACAAGTATTTCGCTGAGCAATCACTGCTCTGGAGAGCATTTTTTGCACAATCAACTTGTAAATAGTGCAGACCCTGATGAGACAGCTCCTGCAGGAGCTGTCTCATCTGGGTCTTCACTATTTACAGGTAGGTATATTGACGTGAATAGCAAGCGAAGGGTTAATATTCAAATATTCTCACTGTAATAACTTATATTCCCACTACGCTCATAATCACTCTGATGGGTAAGCAAAAGACTGTGATGGAATAATATATCAGTGTTAAACTATATATAGAGAGAGTTCACTCAGTCTGAAAGTCTTAAACTAAATGCTACAAAGATTACGAATAACAAATAGTGCAGACCCGCAATCCTCTAGGACTTTTCTGATCTGGGTCTACACTGTTTACAAATGACGGTACACTCGTTTCCCTCATTCAAAAGGTTCATTGTCACTATTTATTCAAATTTTGTTCATAAGTCTAAATGAGCCTGCTTTGCAAAAAATCATAATTTAAACCTTTCCTTCAAATAAATGTGTTTTCACGCATTTGCAAACAGAGTAGACACAGATCAGATGGCTCCTAGAGGAGGAGCCATCTGATCAAGGTCTGCTCTGTTTGCTAATGGAATTTGAAAGATCTCTTTCTTTACTACAATGTTCCACCTTCTATATTTCGTTATAACTATTTTTTCCATGAATATTCAGTAGCTATTGAAATTTGGAATAAATATAGAACAAGGAAAGGGTAAAAAAAAAGTTGCAAATCACATTGACCAAGATAAGATGCCAGAATGAAAACATTGGGCATCCGATCAGGGTCTACACAGTTTGCAAAAGTTGTAAATAAAGGTAATTAAGGAAATATGTTAATTTTGACGTAATTATTTGCATCAATAGTTTAGAATCAACTGCACCCTGACACAAATCACAATTACCAAGATATTAATTTCCCTGAGGAGATTTCACTTTCTACATACTGTCAAAAAGCCATGGAACTGTTGATATTCATTTATTCACCAACACCAGCCCTGTCTGTCACTATACTTTATGTTAAGCTCTTTATTCCATGTACATCCATTTTAAAACATTTCCCTGTTCTATTTTTATTCCAAATTTCAATACCTACTGAATATTCATCGACAAAATACCTTAGTTATAACGAAATATGGAAGGTGGAACATTGTAGCCATTTTGGAAAGTATAGAAACAGGTCTTTCAGATTCCATTCCCAAACAGAGCAGATCCTGATCAGACGGCTCTTATAGGTAAGCCATCTGATCTGGGTCTACTCTGTTTGCAATGCATGAAAACACGTATATACGAGGGAAAGGGTTAAAACCCATGCAACAATAATAGACCTAGATCAGACAGCTCCTGTGATCAGGGTCTGCTGTTTGCTTATGAAATAATTCAGTTATTCAAAAATTGCCAAACATTTCCTTGTTCATACACACTAAAGAATATTCAATTCTAAGCTTTCAAAGTGGAATGGTCCATCATGATTTAACCCTTTCCTTCTATATATAAATGCTTTTTCATGAATTAGAAAACAGAGTAGACCCGGATCAGATGACTCCTATCAGCTGTCTGATCAGAATGATCTGTTTAATTTTGACATGATCTAGATCTGATTCTACAGTTTTGTAAAAGACAAAATATCCCTTGAAAAGTTTACATTATAAAAATTCAGCTAATAAATTCACGTTGACATTATATCTTACATGAATACTGAACAGGGAAAGGCTTAAAAATAATAGAGTTCATTCATTATGAAATGGTTTAATCAACGACAGAAATTTTAATGACAAACAGTGCAAACCCTGAATAGAGGACTCATCTGGGAGCCCTCTGGGTCCAAGGTTATAAAATGTCTGAGTCTCAGATCATTCTCAAGTATCTGATTGGTCAGATTCTGAGCAAGCTCAGAATCTGACCAATCAGGTGCTTGAGAATGATCTCAGACTCAAGCAAAAAGTTTTATAACCTTGAGACCGGATTTGGGCCTACACAGTTTACAAGTCTTTCTTACATAATAATGGGTTAAACTGCAACATCAGATTTAGATTCCAATCATGTTTGATACTAATGTTTGATAACTCAAATTTAAACAGAACTCTGCGTGAGAAATTTAGTGTTATTTAACAAACTGTAGACTCTGATGGTGTACAATAGCTAATGTATTTTGATCTGGATCTAAACAGTAAACTGTGACCCATTACCTAATGATTTATAATAAATCATGTAACAAATAATGACATTTTTATAATGGTATATGAACATTTGGCTACAACAGTAACTGAAGAACCATATGACCCATATCTATATCATTTCATAGGGCAAACAGAGCGGATTCTGATCAGATGGCTCCTATAGGAGACATCTGATCTGGGTCTACTCTGTTTTCAAAAGCATGTAAAGGCATTTCTATCAGAGAATTAGGGTTAAGGTACGTTCTGTCAACACACTATCCATATAAATACAAAATTTCACCATATTCAATCTTCCAATAACAAAACCTTACTGTAGAATGTTCCCTTGTTATACTATGTATTTAAGTTTACCGGTAACCTTTTAATTGCAGAATTTTAACCCATTCCCTCATATTGACGACTTTTGACGACTTTTTAAAAGTCACTTTGTGAAACCACTGTGATAAATAGAGCATTAAATTTTGCTCTTACAGGAGCAAATGCTCTATTTATCACAATGGTTTCAAACTACAATATTCTAAAAGTTTCCTTTTCTCTAGTTAATGCTCCTTTTCGGTAGATTTATTCAAAGAGGTTGTACCTAAAAATAGCCTCTGAGGTAAAGGGACTAAAGGGAATAGGCCATACACACATTGTTTAGCCCTTTCCTTCATATTAACGCTTTTTCATGAATTTTCAAACAGAGTAGACCAGGATCAGACAGGTCCTATAGGAGATGTCTGATCACTGGGTCTGCTCTGTTTGCTTATGGAATAATATAGATCTGCTTCTACAGTGTCTGTCTGAGCAAAAACATCCTGTAACATTAATTATGCCCTCATAAATATTCAGCTGATAAATATTCATGATTTTATTATTCCTTTCATGAATATTAAATATGGAAAGGGTTTGTGGTAGTATGAAGTATACCACAATGGAGTATGCCACTGAGTATGAAGAGATTAAATATGTAATCTGGGTCCAAGGTTATAAAACTTCTGAGTCTGAGTCTGAGATCATTCTCAAGTATCTGGATCCATGCTTATAAAGCTTTTTAGTTGAGTCTGAGTTTGTTCTCAAGCTTTTGATTGGTCAGATTTGAGCTTACCAATCAAAAACTTGAGAACAAAAAATAACTCAGACTCAACTAAAAAGTTTTATAAGCAATTGGATACTAAATTGGTCAGATTCGGAGCTTGAGAATGATCTCGGACTCAAGCAAAAAGCTTTATAACCTCGGGCATGATTTATATTGCAAACAGTGCAGACTCTTGACAGAGAGCTACTGCAGGTGCTCTTGATCTGGATCTACACTATTTGAGCTTTGACTGATAAGAAAAATCCAAAAGTTAAAACAGTGCATTGATTTCCAAAATCTTAATCAGTGTCTCAATTAACACTCATAAATATGCATGAATTGGTGACGCATTCACATTTATCTAACCAGTTAGTCAAGATTATTCATCATACATATAAATTCACTAAGCATGCTTATTTTACAGCTAATCTCTGTTAAACCTCACTCATTGTCCTTTCTGTTTTAATTGAAATACAGCTATCTTAACATACTAAAGGGAAGCAGACAGTGTCAAGTCTTAACCCTTTTCCTGTTCCATGTTCATTCCAAATTTCAATACCTACTGAATATTCATTGATAAAATAGTTATAATGAAATCTGGAAAATGGAATATTGTAGCCATTTTAGAAAGTAATGAGTTACATATCTATCAAATCCCATTAGCAAACTGTGCAGACCCTGATCAGACAGCTACAGAAGCCGTCTGATCTGGGTCTACTCTATTTGCAAATATGTGAAAATGCGTTTATATAAAGGAAAAGGTTAACGTTTTGTATGCAAAGAGCTCATTTATGACAACTTTTGAAATAAGCAAATTCACTTGAAATTATGCGATGTCAAACTTCATCTGATCCAAGCCAAGCAGTTTTAATTACACTTTGACTTAGTTTTGAAAAGAAAAGAAAAATCAAATTTTAGAATTGATGCAGAAGACAATCTTCTGACTACTCAATTCTTTGAATGAAAAGAGTTACTCTCATATAAATGCAGTATCACGCATTTGCAAGCAGAGTAGACCCAGATCAAATGGCTCCTATAGGAGTCGTCTGATCGGCGTCTGCTCTGTTTGCTTTTGATATGATATAAATCTGATTCTACAATTTGTGTCAAAGCAAAAAAACATCCTTGAAAATTTTATAATATAAAAATTCAACTAACAAATATTGATGATGTCATTATTTCTTACATGATAATTGAACAGGGAAAGGGTTAAACCACAAGACATTTTATTTACACTACGGTCAAATGGTCAATGGGCGAAGTGCTACAGGGTATTTCAGGAGTTATTTCTGTCCCAGCTGACAAAGCGTAACAAATTTATTACTATCAATATTTACAAAACCACTGGTATGTAATGAGTCAAGTGTCAAAGCCACTCGAACAGAATATCAAAGAAATACAAGATCCTTCAAATATTGTTGTTTTTCTCCATGAAGAAACAAATGTTAAATAAATCTTTGTCTCCCACTGATCCACCTGCCATTTTATATATTCTGTAGATTAAAACCCCCCTGATCAGTCAATTAAACCTTTCCTTGTTGTATTTTCATGTAAGAAATAATGACATCATGAATATTAATAAGATTATTTTTTTATAATGGCATATGAACACAGGGCATTTTGGCTCAGGCAGAAGCTGTAGAATTAGATCTATATAACACCATAAGTAAACAGAGCAGACCCTGATCTGATAGCTCCTATAGGAGCCGTATGATCTGGGTCTACTGTTTGCAGATGCGGTTACATAATAGGGGAAAGGGTTAAACCTTTTCTCTGATAGGGACGCTTTTTGATGCCTTTGTAAACAGAGTAGACTCAAATCAGTACCAGTACTGTAGGATGTTGGTCTTCTCTGTTTGCTTAAGGAATTTAACAGATCCGATCTGAGACAGTTTCTGCCAAACTAAACAATTTCCTATTTCATGATGCCATGATTATGAAAATTCAGCTGATAGATATTAATCGTTATATTTCTTACATGAGTTTTCATTATGTATGGGTTATATATAGAATGTTTATTCATGAATATTTAACCCTTTCCCTCATATGAATATTTAACGCTTTCCCTCATACTTTTTAACCCTTCGCTTGCTATTCACGTCAATGTACCTACCTGTAAATAGTGTAGACCCAGATGAGACAGCTCCTGCAGGAGCTGTCTCATCAGGGTCTGCACTATTTACAAGTTGATTGTGCAACCAGTGCGCTCCACAGCAGTGATTGCACCGCGAAATACTTGTACACAGTGAAGATATATGTAATTATACAACAGGGCATGGGTAAAGAAGGAGAAATGTATTTTAAAATTCAGCAAGAGAAGGGTTAATGCCTTTGCAAACAGTCTCAGTAAACCCAGACCAGATGGCTCCAAGTAGAAGCTGTTTTGATCAGAGTCTGCTGTACATGTTTGCTTATATATATAGATCTGATTCTATAGTTTCTGCCAAAGCCACAACATCATGTGTTCATGTACATTTATAAAAGTTAAGCTAATAGATATTCATGATGTCATTATTTTTTACATGAATACTAAACAGGTGCAGAGTTAACATGTAGAAGACATATTTAGCTGCCTACAATAAATTGTTTGTGAGATATGTCACTTTTATAATGGCATAATTATGAACATAAGAGTTTTTGGTATTGGTAGACACTGTAGAGTCAGATCTATTATAATTTCATAAGCAAACAGAGCAGACACTGATCAGATGACAGGAGCCATCTAATCTCGGTCTACTCCATTTTGAGGCCTTGGTGCAAAACTATTCTAACTCCTTAGTGAAGGAGTTAGAATCGTTTTGCACCAAGCCCTCAATTTGGAAATGTATCAAGAGGTGTGTCCCTATTAGGCAAAGGCAAATCACTTATTTCCATATTTAACTTATATTACAGTGTATACAAAAGTAAAACCATTAACATTTACCCTAAATTTTCCAGAGATAATTTTGTTAGCCTATGTAAAAACTAGAAAACTGACTCAGTCAGAGAGAGCCCTGCAGATGGCAGAGAAACAGTAAAAGTGCGTACTCAAATACTAGAATCGTCATTTCTCGCCCAAACCCTATGTTGTGACCGCTCTTTAGAATCGTCTCTCCGAGACGATTCTAAAGAGTGGTCACTGAGCATAGGGTTTGGTTGAGAAATACAGAAGTTATTCTTGAAAATGTTTTAATTTACGCATCTTATCTGGAACTCTGAGATGGTCTTTTGTTGAATATGGCATTTTTGATAAATCCAGGGGTGGCGAAATCTAATTTTGGATGACTTGTCCGTTTTTGTTAAAAGCTATTTCCAACTTGTCCGTATGATGATTTAATAACAAAAACCTATAAAATTTCACTTGTCCGTTATGGCTTTGGGACAACACGGACAATACGGACGTTTGATTTCGCCACCCCTGAAATCAAGTGCAGATAACTCTGGACATGATCTCATTCAACCCCAAAACTATATGCATCTTCCTCTGATGATACTAAGCATATGCCTTTAACATGAAACCGATATGTGAAATTCTTTTTGAGTTATTGCATCAGATCAAAAGTGTTGACAAAAGTTGATTGCATTTTTGATGAATCAAGGGCAGATAACTCTAGACATAGTGATCTGATTCAACTCAAAAACTATAGGTGTCTTCCTCTGATGATACTAAGCATATGCCCTTAATATGAAAGCAATATGTGAACTACTGTTTGAGTTATCACATCACATCAAAAATGTTGACAAAAGTTGATTGCATTTTTGATGAATCAAGGGCAGATAACTCTAGATACAGTAATCTGATTCAACTCAAAAACTATAGGCATCTTCCTCTGATGATACTAAGCATATGCCCTTAACATGAAACCAATATGTGAAGCACTGTTTGAGTTATCGCATCACATCATAAAATGTTAACGGACGGACGGACAGACAGACGGATGGACAGACAGAAAATGTGATTCCTATAGGGCTCGTGTATTTTCAAAAAATTAATAATTTAAAAAATAACCTCAATTTGCAGCCAGCCAAACTTAGGCAATAGTGCGGACCCAAATCATATCGAAACAGTGGTTTGATTTGAGTATGCACTAAATATATTTGCTACACACTGAGGCAGTAAGCTCAAAATGGTGCCAAATTACTAAAACTCTTTCCCTGTTCTATATTTATTTCAAATTTCAATACTGAATATTTATGGACAAAATAGATATAATGAAATATATAAGATGGAACATTGTAGCCATTTCAGAAACTAGAGAAACCTATCTATCAACTTCCATTAGCAAACAGAGCAGACCCTGATCAGATGTCTCCTATAGGAGCCGTCTGATATGCGTCTGCTCTGTTTGCAAATGCATAAAAAGGTGTTTATTTGAGGGAAAGGGTTAGATAAGGTTTACAAACCAGATTATGTGTTCTTCTTATATTTAGATTAACCCTTTCCCTGTTTCATATTATTCAAAATTTCTTAACCGCATGGATATTCATGTACAGAAAAACAAAATGGAACATGGAAAAGGGCGTTTCGTCACTGTTGTGGAAACTGCATAATCTGATCAATAAATTTCCATAAGCAAACAGTGCAGACCCTGATCTGAGACGGCATAGGAGCCATCTAATCTGGGTCTACTCTGTTTGCAATGCATGAAAACTTCAAAAGGCATTTATATGAAAAATGGGGTAAAATACATTAGGTGATGGGGTAGAAAGATAAGTTAACGATTTTTTATCCCTTTACCTGTGATAGCTAAAGTAGGAGCCGTCTGATCAGGGTCTGCTCTGTTTGCTTATGAATTAATAAAGATCTGCTTCTACAGTCTCTGCCATGGCTAAAAATTCCCGTGTTGTATACCATTATAAACATTCAACTTTTTGATATTTATTATGGAGTTATAATTATGGGATGAAGGGACACACAAACAGCAAGTTTACCACCTAATACAACAAACAGGCATACTAAAATTATCATCTAGCAAGTCATATTTTCTCCCCTTTTCAGCCATATATTATATTACATGTATATATGCATATATGCATAAAATCATTTTGATGATTTCAAACTTTATTTTAGATGTCCTTTTTTACACATACATATTGACTCAAGTTTAAGTATGTCTCCCCTTTTTTCCATGCTAGAGTGTCTCTATACAGATCTGCAGATGTACATAAACATCAAGCCATGTAAAAAAAAAACAAAAAAAAAACAACCTCAAGCTAGAGTATCCCCCTTTTTCAATGCAATAAACCTGCACAAGCTAGATTGTCCCAATTTACCCATCTGTACATACTGCAGACAGATTGTCTCATTTCATATTTAAACTCAGCATTGATTCTTTCCCTTGTCTATGCCCGAGTTTAGCTAAACCTGATTGTCTCCCTTTTGTGTATGCTGAATATCTACACCTACATGGAATAAATGTCTTCCTTTTAACCTTTACTCCAAAAATATGCTTTTTCTATGCCTTTGCAAACAGTGTAGACCCAGATCAGAGGGATTCCTGACAGCCCCATAATCTGGGTCAACACTGTTTATCATTCAAATCCCTCTCATACATGTACTGTCCTGCTCTTTTTCATGTACAATACATAATGCATTTACATTGGCATACAAACACTCAAAAAGACAATTTTACCTGCATGCTTAGCCTGGGTTTTGTCATGTTCTCTAAGCCCGCTACACCTGCCATGCCTGCCACACCCGGCAGGCCTGGTACCCGGTGCTTCTTTTCCTGGGCCCCCACCATTGGAAGCCTCATTCCGTATTCCATGTCACACTATAGCTCACTTGTACTTTTATTTAATATAACACACATACCAAATGGTCATGTGACGGACCATGGGTCCGTAGAGTTGTTATAATCTCTGTTCATAGTCTCCATGGCAAAATATGCATTAAAATTTTTAGTTGCACCAGTTTTGTCTGTGTCACAGACCTAAGAGTGGTCAATGTTAGCTGTACAAATACTTCACCTTTACGCCTTCAAAGTGACTGTTGAATATTTTTGTTACCTTTCAAAATTAACCATTAATAAAAAAAAATTGTCCTTTGAATGTGGAACACAATTATTAGTGTACTAACATTTCCAAACAGTATAGACCCATTAAATCAGAGGGCTCCTAGGGAAGTCCTCTGATCATGGTCTGCACCGTTTGTCATCCAAAATCCTGTTGCAAGTTATACCATTTTATACTGAATGCAATCTGTCATTAACCCATTACCTCATAGGCTATTTTTAGATCCAACATCTTTGAATAAATCTACCGAAAAGGGGCATTAACTAGAGAAAAGGAAAATATTAGAATTTTGTCGTTTGAAACAATTGTGATAAATAGAGAAATTTTGCTCTTATAGGAGCAAATGCTCTATTTATCACAATTGTTTCAACAGGTGACTTTTGCAGAGGCATCAAAAGGTAAATAGGAAGGAATGAGTCATTCCCTTATAATGCCTCTGTAAAGGTCACTTTTTGAGACCATTGTTTCAAAATTACACAATTCTAAATGTTTCCATTTCTCTATTAATTGCTCCTTTTTGGTAGATTTGTTCAAAGACATTAGGTCTCAAAATAGCCTATGAGGTAATGGGTTTAACAATGATGTACTATTCTACTTTGAAATTTAGCATTCAAAGAGATAGAGAATCAAACAGTTTGGATTCAGAAGTGGAAAAACAGTTGTACAGGAAGTGCCACACACAGAAAACCTTGGCACCAAAGTTGGATCCACGTTACAAGGCCTATAATCTGTATCCAAACAGTTTGCTTCAACCATCAATAAACTTGTAGCAAGTTTTGGTTCATCTCAGTTCACATTTATATGAGAATGCTTAGCATTCAGAGGATCTAGCAGATAATCTCTACCTATCTTACCATTTTCCTTCATGATAAACACCTCTTCATGCTTTGGTTTACTTTGCATAATTATGAATATTTGAAACATTTTCGAAATTTAATTACTCAAAAATCTTAATTTACTATAAGGAAAAAAAAAAATTCTTCCAGTGCTTTGCATTTTGCATTGCTAAACATAGTTTTGATAATATTAGAGAACACATCTCTAAATTTTGCTTGTACAAATTACTTAACTTTTTCTGTATAGTTTATTTATATAATTATATAAACAATTAATATATCTACTTTGTAATTCAGTGTAGTATACTCATATGATCAGGGTCTGCATTGTTTGTTATTAAAAAACATTTTCTTCTGTGATAAATTATTTATTTACTTATGTTCAGAAAGGGGGGAACAAGTTTTAATCATTCAGCAAGTTAACTTTATTATGTCATTAACCCTTCGCTTGCTATTCATGTCAATATACCTATCTATAAATAGTGAAGACCCAGATGAGACAGCTCCTGCAGGAGCTGTCTCATCAGGGTCTGCACTATATACAAATTGATTGTGCAACCAGTGCACTCCACAGCAGTGATTGCACAGTGAAATACTTGTACACAGTGAAGATATATGTAATTATACAACAGGGCATGGGTAAAGAAGGAGAAATGTATTTTAAAATTCAGCAAGAGAAGGGTTAAGGAAACCATTCATTTCTTTTCTAAGGACTTTTTCTTCTTTGATCAAACATGTAACAAAAGTCATAGCACTTGCAAAAATTAACAGCGTAGACCAAGATCAGATGGCTACTGAAGGAGTTCTCTGATCAGGGTCTGCACTGTATGTATATCATATCCTCTAGTCATACTAAATGAACTCTGCTGTTTAATACTTTACTCCATAAGTACGCCTTTCTATACCTCAAATTGCAAACTGTGTAGACCCAGATAAGACGGCTCTTATTATGGAGCCGTCTGATCAGGGTCTGCTCTGTTTGCTTACAATATACTATAGATATGATTCTACAGTTTCCTGATTCCATGTGTTATTTATAACAATACATCTAATTAATATTCATGATGTCATATTGTCATTATTTCTTATATAAATTTTCATGGAGTAAAGGGTTATCAATAATGGATCATTGAACTTTGAACATTGATGCATTCAATTTTTAGGAAGACATATTTATGGAATAAAGGGTTACTGATAATCCTTTTTGAAAAGTATACCTTTCATATTAAAGCAGAAATTATGTTTTTGGCTGCAAAAAGTCTGAGTGTCATAAAAAAGGAAAGAATTCAAATGTCTAACCTTTTACTCCATTAATACACATTTCTATGTATTTGCAAACAGAGTAGACCCATGACCAGATCAGAAGGCTCATATAAGAGCTGTCTGATCATGGTCTGCTCTGTTTGTTTATGATATGGTTCTACAGTTTCTGGCATGGCCAAAAGTTCCTGTATCCAAGTGCCATTATGAAAAATAATCATTAAGTAATTAAATGGCTAATAAAGTTGCAAAAGAAAAGGAAATTTAAGAAGATATGGATACATACATGATACATTCCCATCTCAGGTTGACGCTAAATAAGTCTGAATTCTAAATTAGCCCTAACATTTACTCATGGTTTACACAAGATATTTAAGTTTATATGGTAAATGCATTATACTGGGGGTGGTGGTGGGGTGGGGGGGGGGGGGGGGGGGGATCAATGGCAAACTGTTGCAAACAACATCAATGGTCACCATAGTTTAGAAATTATGTTTTTCACAAATCAAAGAGGATGACAGTCTGAAGTACATGTTAACCCTTTCCCTCATATAAACGTGTTTTCACGCATTTGCAAACAGAGTAGACCCAGATCAGACGGCTCCTCTAGGAGCCGTCTGATCAGGGTCTACTCTGTTTGCCAATAGAATTTGATAGAACTGTTTCTTTGCTTTCTAAAATGTCTACAATGTTCCACCTTCCATATTTCTTAATAACTATTTTGTTAATGAATATTCAGTAGGTATTGAAATTTAGCCTAAATATAGAACAGGGAAAGGGTTAATATATATTTTCATGTGAACTAGACAATGTACTTATGTATAAGTCTTAATAAATTATATGTTCTGTTCTTTTATCCTGCATTAAGCTTCCATCTGTCTTAAAGACATAGAGTTAAATAGTCGACACGGTCAGTTAACCCTTTATCTGATAGAGACACATTTTTACACAGTTTTGCAAGAAGAGTAGATAGCTCTTGTATGAGCAGTATGATCTGGATCTACACTAGTTAGTTTTATGAAATAATACAAAACTCTGCAGTTTCTTCCATGGTAAAATCAGCCCTTGTTCATTATAATGACATTATATAATGTCAGCTGATCATTATTTACTATTTTTAAGGGGTAAAGAGTTCAGACAGTTTTTAGTCATACATATCCACCCAGGGACTCAGCAATATGATCTTAACCCCCCCCCCCCCCCCCCCCTCTTTTTCATTTGCTTGTTCACACCTTTGCAAACAGAGAAGACCCAGATCAGATGGCTCCTGTTGGATCTACTTTGTTTGCTTACGAAACTAAAATAGATCTGACTCTACAGTTTCTACTAAAATATTCATAATGTCATTATTTCTTACATTAATATGCATGGTGTAAAGGGTTAACTTTGAATGGAGAAAAAGTTCTGGCAGTTCGCAAAGTCTGTACATGTAGACTTATTCCGCTGCTTTCAACACTAATAGGACATTCATAACCAGTTTGAGATCCAGATGATCGAGTTGCCAAGTAACTCTGCATGTTATAAATTACACAAACCATTTTTCATTCTGGGGCATCTGGGTTTTTTGGTTTTTTTTAAAATTTTAACCCTTTACTCCATAAATCACCTTTCTACACCTTTGCTAACAGAGTAGACCCAGATCAGATGGCTCCAATAGGAGTCGTCTGATCAGTGTCTGCTCTGTTTGCTATGAAATGATATAGATATGACCCTACTGTTTCTGTAATGGCCAACATTTTCTTGTGTTCCTATTCCATTATAGAAATTAATCTGATCAACATCCATGATGTCATTAATTCTTATATGAATATTCATGAAGTAGAGGGTTAAATATATTCAGAGCTTAAATAATCGAAACAAGTCTTATGGATGCAAGTGATCTATTGTGTTTAAAGGGTAATGATTAAACACTTTCCTTCATAAACAACTTTTCATGCATTTTCAAGCAGAGTAGACCCAGATCAGACAGCTCCTGTAGGAGCCGTCTGATCAGGGTCTGCTCTATTTGCTTATGGAATTGTATAGATCTGATTCTACACTTTCTGCCACAGTCAAAAGTTCCTTAGTAGTAATACTTAAAAATAGTTTTGCTCATTAATATTCATGAATATACTTGAATATTGAACAGGGGAAAAGTTAACAATCCAACCACAGTGTATCACAGAGAAGTGGTGTATTGATCAGGGTCTGTTGGACTATAAATTGCTGACATGCACAAAACAAGTTCGTCCATTTTAATCTGTATTTGTTAAGTGAACATAGTGCCATACATTAATATGTATGTTGAAAGAAACTAATTTTCCTAAGTACAGTTGCAAATAATCTTTGAGACATTTTGTCAGAAAAATATGCAGTAAAAAGTGCAGACCCTATTCTTTGCTTTCAAGAGCATTTCTCACATTCAAAGAATTGTTAATTTCTGCTAGTTCCTTTGAAAGTAAGCTTACTTTGCTAAATATTATCACCTGATGCTATGATGTCAAATTGAATTAAACAAATTAGTTCTGAAGATATTAATTTGTGTTGAATGTACATGTATACAGATTGAGCTTATTAAATGCCTAATCTGTTCCAAATTTTAAAACACCTTGCAAATATCCGTTCCAGCTTAAGTCCGTGTGTATATACGTTTAGTTTTAGTATCATACCATCCGAAATAAAAATCCTTTAATCCTTTCATGCAACTTCAAAAGTCGCAACAAAATTTAAGCACCACTTGACTATTCATTCAACCAAAATATGTCGTTACTTTTATCCATTCATTTAACACAGATTACACACTGTCGCAATTAATCCTTTTTTACTTCGCCCTTTACCTGTTCAATATTCATGTATGAAATAATAACATCATGAACGGTTATTCGTTTATTTTTTATAATCGTACATGAAGAAAAGATTATTGTCATTGTTGCAGAAGCTGTAGAATCAAATCTACGTAATTCTTTTAGCAAACAGAGCAGACGCTGATCAGACAACTCCTAAAGGAGCCATCTGATCTGGGTTTACTCTGTTTGCAAAGGCGTGAAAAGGGGTTTATATGAGGTAAAGGGTTAAATCTCTGAATCAATTGTTCATATTCGTGTCCGCATATTAATCTTTAAGCCTTAGTATCGATATTCAAAACAATAGCCAGTAGCTATAGATCCATACAATCAGATTAGGAAGAGATCTGGGGGACAAAAGCACCATAACTGTTACACTGCTGACATCCTCTGTAGGCCAGTATACCGGCTGACATCCGAACAATAGATATATGCAGCAAAGAAACAACCTTTAACTTATTGCACGATAGTGGTGAAACCGTGATTATCTATGCAAACAGATTGGATCCTGATGAGACGCCGCATAAAGCGGCGTCTCATCAGGATCCAAACTGTTTGAGTTTGACCATATTTATACAATTGCTAAAAAAGTTATTTTAAGATTTGAGGCAAGTGACAATTGTTGCATATGAAAAATGAGTTAACCTTAACTCACTGTCCTGCTTAGTATACAATAATATCTGCTTAATTAAGCTCTGATCTGTTTCTACACACTCCTGATTTGTTCATGCTTTTAAGAAACTACTGACAGAGTGTCAAACAACTTGGATCCTGATCAGTCTCTGAGTCACTCAGCATCTCAACCGGATCTGAACTGTTTGAAAATACCAGTCAGGTCGCGCTCAGCAGAATTGAGGATTTATATTTACCCTGCTGAGCAAAATATTGTCCGCAGAATAATTCTCAACATCGGGTATTCTTCAATTATTTTTTTTTCAAATACATTATTTGGGTGTCCAAAAGTTTCGATTCTGATGAGATGGCGAGTTACACGGAATCTCATCTGGATTCACACTGCTTGCAAAGGCAATCATAGATTTATCTGTAACGTGATATAATGGTTAAAAAACCAACCCGATTCTTTAAATACCCCTCCTTGAACTGCAGACCTTTGTATCTTCTGATCAGACCAACTTATTGTCACATTAGCAGCTCGCATAAATAGAACGACAAAAGAATGCCAAATCATGCAGACCAGCTGTAGTAGTAACCATCTGATCTTGGTCTACAGTTTTTAACCCATTCCCTCATCAGCTATTTTTAGATCCAATCTCTTTGAATAAATCTACCAAAAAGGTTCATTTACAAGAGAAAAGGAAAATTTTAGAATTGTGTAGTTTTGGAGCAAATGCTCTATTTATCAAAATGGTTTCAAAAAGTGACTTTTACAGAGGTGTCAGAGTTAGCGCCAATATGTGGAAATACATGTTGGTGCATGAACCCTTTACTCAATAAATACGCCTTTCTACACCTTTGCAGACAGAGTACACCCAGATCCAATGGCTCCTATATATAGGAGCCATCTGATCAGGATCTTCTGTGGTTGCTTATGAAATCATAATACAGTAAAACCTCTCTAAATGACCACTAAATTACACCAAATATTTTGTGTCAAATGCAGGTGGCTGCTTAAAGCAAGGTGAAAGTAAAACAGAACGCTCCTATAGGAGCGTTCTGTTTTACTTTCACCTTGCTTTAAGCAGCCACCTGCCCAAAATACCAACTAATTAACACAATTTAGTGGTCGTTATAGAGAGGTTTTACTGTAAATCTGATTTCAGTCAGTTTCTACCAGTATCAAAACAGCCTACGTGCACATGCCATTATAAAATTGTAGCTAATAAATATTCATGATGTCATTACTTTTTTACATGAATATTCATGGAGTAAAGGGTTAATATAAGGTCAAGGGATCTAACCAGTTTGACTCTCTGATCACAATTCTGAAAGTCGTTTATTGAACTTGACCTTTACTCCATGAATATTTACACATGTAAGAAATAATGACAACACGCAATTAGATCATTTTTTATAATGGAAAATGAACACTGGAAATTATGGCCATGGCAGAAACTGCTGAATCAGATCTATGTAATTCCATAAGCAAACAGAGCAGACCCTGATCAGACAGCTCCTATAGGAGCCATCTGATCTGGGTCTGCTATGTTTGCAAAGGTGTCCTTAGGCAAATACATGTATATGGATTAAAGGGTTCAAGTCGCCATCACCTTTACCGATATTACTGCATGTAACACTAGGTATGCATAACCGAGTATGAAAGAGTGTAACAATGGCCAGACTATTTCTGTGCGGTTTTACAATGCAGATTACAATCATCTCATTTAGAAAATTGTGAATATCAAAGACCCACAAATACCCAACTAATACTATAAGAAATATTTGATCACAATTCAAAGTCTATATCGGTTAGATCTGATAATTACATGGGAGACATTGTAAGGCTGGCATAAACATCCGAAAACTGTTAACCCTCCAAGATAATATTATGTCATCTGCTTCAAAAATTATTGAATGAATTTCCAATGAAAAAACATGTCTTTTTCCCAATCTTACAGCTCAAATTGAAAATGATCTGATTCAAGATCAGGAAAAATTAACGTTATATTCAATTTGTCAGATAACGACTTGGATCAAAACTGATTTCAAATCCAGCTGCATGTTACATTCCATCTGAAGGTGTACTTCTCATATTTAATCCTTTCTCTCATGGATATTCAATTCATGTGAGAAATAATGAATGTATGAATATTAATTAACTGAATTTTATACTGGCATTCACGAACTAGGGAGTTTCCTACAAGTTGGGAGGAACTGTAGAATCAAATTTTATTTCATAATCAAACAGAGTAGACTCCGACCAGATGGCTCTTACAGAAGTCACATGATCTGGGTCTACATTGTTTGCAATGGAATCAAAAGGCAACTCTATGAGGGAAAGCCAGGTTAACTCTTTCCTTCGTATGAACATGTTTTCACACATTTGCAAACAGAGTAGACCCAGATCAGACGGCTCCTATAGGTCGAGCCATCTGATTAGGGTCTGTTCTGTTTGCTAATGGAATTTGAAAGATATATATGCTTCCTTACTTTGGATACCATGTTTCACCTTCTATATTTCATTGTAACTATTTTTTCCATGAATATTACAGTAGGTATTAAAATTTAGAATAAACATAGAACAGGGAAAAGGTTAAATCGTGTAGCCGAGATGGTAGTAACCCCAAAACTCTTTCCATATTTAGTAATTGTTGTCTGCAATATTGTCATCTACAGCAATGATAGTTAAATCAGTTACAGTTTCTGCAATGCAACAAATAAACAAGAGCTGTGTGTGGCGCAAACGCTTGTCTGAGTTATGGTTTTTATGTAGGGGCCTTCTCCTCAATGAGGTACACCCTTCTAAGAAGTTAATCGTTTCATGTTGATACCTCTTATACTTTTTGAGCTGTGGGCAACATTAAAGTTTTTGCACGTCGCTGCCGCTGACAACGCCAATAACTACGCAAACGCCTACGACCCAGTGATCACAATATCTCGGTGTTTCTTCAAAACAGACGAGCTAAATTAAAAACAAATTGCTCCGAGTTTCAGCAAACACCATTTTAATACAGCATGACACTTAGGGCTAATATGGTAGACACTTAGGGCTAATATGGTAGACAGCTTCAGTCAATTAAATCTATAGAAAATACCTGAAAGTTTCAAATTTAACTCATTCCCTCATATTGAACATTACTGACACCTTTTGACGCCTTTGTAAAAGTCACCATTTTTGTGGGTTTTTTTGTGTGCAGATGCTCTATCATGCAACGTCACGAAATATAGTCACTTCCTACTAGCATAATATTTTCCACGTCGATGCTGTATTTTGTGAGGTATAGTGCATGTGTACTGATCTGACCCCACTGGCATGCAAGTTTGGTTCAGTCAATAGGAGGAAAACAGAAGGACGAAAAAGGCATAATTAAACATAAACATCAAATCTAACATATTTGTTCACCTTTGTTTCAACTATTTGTCCATATAATAGAATTAAATCAAGTTTGTTTATGTTGTAAAAGTCGATGACATCACTGCACGCCAATATGACGTCACGTATATCACACTTGCTTGTATTTTCATTCAGGGGACGAAACCGCTTTAGCAATCTTTCTTTTTCTTTATTTTCTCCATTTTTCTTGGTGTTGCACGATAAAAGAATTACTATGCTAGAAGTTTGGAAGTTAAGCTGTATTTTGGCTCGTCAGAAAATTAGTTAAATGCTCGCCTAGGCTCACATTTAACAACTTTTCCAACTCGCCAATATACAGCTGAACTTCCAAACTACTAGCATAGTAATTCTTATTTATCACAATGGTTTCAAAACTAAAAAATTCTAAAATTTCCCATTTCTCTAGTAATGCTTCTTTTCAGTAGATTTATTCAAAGAGGTTTGGTCTAAAAATATCCTATGAGGTAATGGGTAAATACAGATCTCTAAACACATAATATTATTCTTCAGCCAGGGATTGACCCTAATTGTTCAGACTGATAAACCTGAAGGAGTCATTTGATCTGGGTCTACACTATTAGCTACTATATCTAATTTCAAGTCATCAAAAGGATGTCACTTGAATAATTCAGCTTTACAAATAGGTGGAAAAAAAGGACTGGATGTCCAAACCCTTAAGAATAATAAGGGTGACAGACTTTCATGCAAAGGGAAGTCAGGTTTATCAAAATATACTGACGGGCAAAAGAAACGCTACATCTAAAATTTGCGATATATTACTAAGACCGAAATAAAATTGGTGACATACAGCAGTTAAAATATATACATATTAGCCGACATACCTGACAAACAAAAAATCAACAAATTACCTCGAGGTTTAACTCAAGGTTCTGGTCATGTGGTTAGCTCGTGCAACTCGTGCTTGTGAACCACATGATCTTACCTGACAAATTACACAAGAACATGTGTTCAATGATACAGAAGCCGAGTACAAACAAGTTTCTTGAAAAAGTTTCGATTTCTGGTGATGCTGAGATTAAATGCGGAAGAGAGGGTGTAATCTTTAGCCATGTTCAAATTTCAAATCAAATCAAATAGTTTATTGATACATTCAGGCCTCCAGCCCATAGTACAAGAAATACATTCAAACATAAATATACAATCAAATGTAGTAGAGCAGTATCACAAGTTTCATACAAAGGCACGTACATATATATATATATGAACACATATAGCATTTTAATCGATTGTTTCGGCGTAATGTTCTGAGTGTTCAAGTATTTAGAATCTGTCTTTTCATGGCAAAAGCATAATGTATGTATTGAGCAGTATTTCTAATGTTTGATTCATTTGTTGATGCTAATAAATTGTACATCTTATGTAAGGATGGGTTGATATATATATTTCTAGGTATAAATCTCTCTCTTACGTCCGCATAAACCGTACAAACAAACAGAAAGTGGAACTCATCCTCAACATCACCATTTGAACAAACCCTGCATACTCGTTCTTCTCTTGGTACGTTCCTGTACCGTCCCCTTTCTATTTCCAGTTCATGAGCACCTGTTCTGAACTGAGCGTAACTGTGTCTGAACTTTCTTATAGTTAATACATCTAGGAAAACCTCACGTTCGTATGAAAATTTTACGTATTTATAGACATTCAATTTAGAACAAGTCTCGACATAACTGTACCAATTTTGTATATGTGTATCTTTCATTCTCTGGACAAACAATTCTAAAAACAATTTTTCATTTTCAGTACCTTGGTTATACCAAATATAAGCAAAACCATATTTACATAAAAGGTTTTTCACCTCCGATGACCAATTAAAGTAACCATCATTTGGCATTTCTAAAAGCATGTTGTAACACTTTTTGACATACCTTGTATCAGACATTTTCAGAATTTTTAACCAATATTTTATGCATCTCCTAGAGGTTTCTATTGATATCGGAAAATGCCCGCAATCTCCTAGGACAGCAGCATTTGTCGAGTTTCTACTCGTACAAAGATATCTCTTACAAGCGTAATTTAACACTGTTTCTGAACTATTTCTGGAACGGTATCCCCATATTTCTGAACCATACGTAACAATTGGTAATATTTTAGAGTCAAACAACTTGAAAAATATACTATATGGTAGTTAGAATGTAGACATACTCAAGATCAGGTTGCTAGACGTTTCAATGTGAGTAGATCCACAATTGAGCGACTTGTTCAACCGCATCCGAGATACAGAGATATTTGCAGATAGATCACGGTCAGGTGCACCGCGTGTGATGTCAGTAAGGCAGGATATTTATATCTGTCTACGTCATCTACGTGAGAGATTTGTGACTGCCAAATCCATGTCATGTATGGTTGTGGCCAACCGTCAAGTGTCTGTGAGTCGATACACAATCAGACGTAGACTGTTGGCTCGAGGGATATGCTGCCATAGACCCTTACGTGGTCAGATAATGACTGCACGTCATCGTCAGCGACGTCTTGAGTGGGCTCGTAATCACCAAGGACAACGTTGGCAAAACATGGTGTTTAACGACGAATAGTGTTTCAACTTGTCAAACGCTTACGGAGGTCGTGTGTATAGACGACGTCATGAACGTTACCCAAACACCTGTGTTCTGGAGTATGACAGTTTCAGTAGCGGCTGTGTTATGGTTTGGGCAGCCATAAATAGTGGGTTTAGGTCTCATTTAGTCATCATACAAGGTAATCTGACCACTAGAGAATACATCAATCAGATTTTTCGACCTGTGATTGTGCCCATGTTCACACAACGTCAAGGATTAGTTTTGCAGCAAGATAATGCACACATTACCAGGGACTTTCTGCAAAACAACCACATTGATGTGTTGCCATGGCCAGCAGCTTCTCTCGATTGTAATCAAATTGAATATGCCTGGGATTACATTGGAAGACGTCTACGTCACCATCAACCCCAGCCCAGAAATGTGCATGAATTGACTGTGGCCCTCCATAAAGAGTGGAACAGATTCCCACAACGATACTCAATGCTCCACAACTGGTGCGGATCCATGAGAAGGAGGCTGGCTGCAGTGATAGCCAATAGAGGCGGACACAACACGCTACTGACTTTTGCAGGTGAAATCGGGTGACCAGTTTCCGTAATTTGACATTTTAATACTAAATAATTATGATCACGAAATGTCACATGATCAACTTTATTTGCACAAAAATGATCAAAGTTCAAATGAAATAACGTTTTCCAAATTTGGAATCAGAATAAGTAAATTACGACCGCGAGACCTCGATTGTAGCGTTTCTTTTGCTCATCAGAATTATATCTAAGAATAGAATTAGTTAGGATCTTAACAATTATTGAGCAGGCTTATCATGCAGGTGTAACTTTCACTAACTACTGTTATCAAGGCTACATGGGGAAAAAAAGTCCTGCAAAAAGCTCCAATGAGTTTGATATACAGTTGAACCCCACTAAACCAGACATTCAAATTAAAATTAATATCTGTCTTTCAGATAAATGGCAGCTTAATGAACATTGAAATTCATACAAAAAGCTCCCAAAAGAGCTTTCTGTATGATTTCCACCCTGCATTAAGCAGCCACCTGCCTAATTTCTTCTCTAATAAATTTCCAGTTTAGAGGAGCTTTACTATAATTTAATTCTTTTACGGATTAATAATTAAAATATAAAATAATGAAAATTTATTGCCATGGCAACAGTAGAGAACATATCTGGGAAAAATAAGCAAACAGTTGATCGCCTGATCAGACAACTCTAACAGAAGTTGTCTGATCTGTATCCATTCTGTTTGTATAGGTGTAAAATGGTGGGATAATCTTTTCCCAGTTACATGTTTATTTCAAATTTCAATACCTACTGAATATTCATGGTCAAAATAGTTATAATGAATTATGGAAAGTGGAACATTATAGCAATTTTAGAAATTAAAGAAACAGAAGTTTCAAATTCCATTAGCAAACAGAGCAGACCCTGATCAGACAGCTCCTATAGGGGCTGTCTGATCTGGATCTACTCTGTTTGCATATGCGTAAAAAGGCGTTTACATGATGGAAAGGGAAATAAACTAAAGGGTTATAAAGGGTCATGGTATTGGACAGTTTTTACCTGGGTCTGAGTCAAACCATTATTGATTGTGGTCTTTCTGCTCTGAAAAAATGAATCACAACATGATAATGATATGACGAGTTCAACCATCAACCTTCGTAACAAAAGAAACAATTGTCTGGGAAAATGATGTCTGGTTCAATTCTCTGAACCTGTGCCTTTTTATGCTTTTGAAAACCGAGTTCACTGACAACTCCTGTAGGTGCCGTCTAATAAAGGTCTGCTCTGTTTGCTTATGGAATAATATACATGTAGATCTAATTCTGCAATATGTCACAACAAAAATGTAGTGTTTTAACCCTTAACTCCATAAATATGCCTTTCTAAGCCTTTGCAAACAGAGTAGACCCAGATCAGACGGCTCCTGCAGGAGCCGTCTGATCAGGGTCTGCTCTGTTTGCTCATGAAATAATATAGAATATGATTCTCCAGGTTCTGCTATGGCCAAAAGTTCCTGTGGTCATGTGCCGTTATAAAATATAATCTCATTAACATTCATGATGTCATTATGTCTTGCATGAATTCTCATGGAGTAAAGGGTTAGTAATATATAGTTAACACATGGCTGTCGGGGTGATAGAGGATATTGTCAACCCGAGATTTGGTATATTTACACAGAGGCACAGCCATGAAATGCCGTGAAAGAATTTGGCTAATCAATCTCCATGTTATGATATTTCTTACATGAATATTCAAAACTTGTACAGTACAAACCACCTTTTATGGTAATGCGGTAGAGTGTCTGACTAGGAATTTCAAGGTCTTGAATTCGATTCCCGACTGGTATATTTTCTCTCAGAGAAGTCGGCTAAACATCTGACGTCCAACAGGAGACCATGACTTTGTGTTCTGTAGCCACTGTAAATTATTCTCTGTACCCATAGAAATTCGGGATGAATTTCAACTTGAGAGGGAGTATGTCACAGAGTGTAGTTAATCATTCTGTATTGACATGTGAACAGCCTAATGCTATGCAAGCCGGCTTATATGGCATGCAGAGTGCTTAAGTAGGAATCTCGAGGTCTCGAGTTTGATCCTCACACCCAAAAGGTATATTTTCTTTCAGAAAAACCCTGGTAATATAGATAACTCTTTAAATGCAGGAAAAGGTGTGTACTGGCATTTGCAAGCAGTGTAGGCCCAAATCGGAGGGCTCCTAAAAGCTAATGGATCAGAATCTGCAGTTACATAGCAGACCCTGACCTATAGGAGCCATCTAATCTGAGTCTACTCTGTTTGCAAATGCGTGAAAAAGTGTTTATATGAAGGAAAGGGTTAACCCTAATAACACTTCAGAGATATGCCTTTTAAAGTCTTTGCAAATAGAGTAGACCCAGAAAAAACAGCTCTTGTAGGCGAGCTAGCTGACTTGTTAAAGTGTCTTCTCTGTTTGAAGAGCATTATAGATCTGATTCTACAGTTTCTGCCACGGCCAAAATGTCCCCTGTTCACAGGCAATTATCAGGAAAATCATCTTATTTTTATTCATGATGTCAATATTTCTTACATGAAATATTCATGGAGTAAAGGGTTAAAACAAATTTACCTAACATTAGTGAGCTAAGTTATAGTCAAAGCGATATTGTATAGTTACATGAAAGGATGAAATGATATCTTGTTTGACTTAAGTGAATGATCTTTAAACATTTAAATCTTTATAACCCTTCTCTTGCTGAATTTTAAAATACATTTCTCCTTCTTTACCCATGCCCTGTTGTATAATTACATATATCTTCACTGTGTACAAGTATTTCGCTGTGCAATCACTGCTGTGGAGTGCACTGGTTGCACAATCAACTTGTAAATGCAGGAGCTGTCTCATCTGGGTCTTCACTATTTACAGGTATGTATATTGACATGAATAGCAAGCGAAGGGTTAACATGATTGATGGCGTTTCTGGCAGACAAAAATAAGCTGCACATTATTTACTGTTTTATTACAAACTGCAGTTAAAATCTTCCGCTGACTTAATTTTTCATTTAAATGACTCAATCCATTGCCAGCAAAAACTTTGTTCACTGCAACAAACGTTACATGTTGATAAACTTTGGAGACTGTTTTGATCCGAGTGAATCAGCTCCTTAATTAAGATCAAGATCAAAACTGTTATCAGTTTTTGATAAGAATAAATGGAAAATGAACAAGACAATATAAGTACATGTATATGAAAATATCTGCAGATGAAACATACTTCAAGTGTTTTAGACTTTAAGTATTAGAATAGGTTACAAGTAATGACAAAACATAAAAGTCTATTGATGATTTGTCTTAACCCTTTCCCTCATATAATCGTGTTTTCACGCATCTGCAAACAGAGTAGACCCAGATGAGACGACTCTGATCAGGGTCTGCTCTATTTGCTTATGATATAATATAGAATATGATTATATAGGTTCTGTTATGGCCAAACATTCCTCTATCCATGTGCTTAATTATAGCAATTAATCTAATTAATATTCATCATGCAATTTTTCTTACATGAACAATCATGGAGTAAAGGATTAAATGTGTTAATTCTTTGCCTGCTAAGTGGGTGCTGTCAGCAAAAACTGCTTTACGCAGAGCCATAGAACTAGGTGCATATTTAAATACTAAAATTGTCATTTTCCCACAAAACCTTTATGTTGTGAGACGTACAACCCTTTGGAATCGCCTCGAAGAGATGATTATAAAGAGTCACCCAGTCACAACATATTAGGTTTCATGGAGAAATAAAGGAGTTATTTTTTAAAATAATTGAATCTTATCTGGGCCTCTGCTTGTGAGTCTTTTAAATTGTTGATTAGCCAACTAAATATAAACATAAAGATCAAATTACAAATTAACTGTAAAGTACCCACATGAATGAATGAATGAATGACAATAAAAATATAAGAATGAATGAATAAATGAAACTGCAGTCTATTTGACCATTTTTTAACATTTACAGGTAGCAAATTCATACAGCCACATTAACAAATGAACAGCAATGAACGAATCAATAAATGAAGGAAGGAAGGAAGGAAGCGAGGGAGGGAGGAAGGGAGGGAGGGAGGGAGGGAGCAAAGGAAGGAAGGAAGGCAGGAAGGAAGGAAGGAAGAAAGGAAAGGAAGAAGGAAGGAAAAAATACAGAGAATAAATTTAAAGGAATGAATGAATGAATGAATGAATGAATGAATGAATGAATGAATGAATGAATGAATGAAACTGCAGTCTCTGACCATTCTTAACATTTACAGATAGTGACTTCAAATTTGGCATGTGGAACTCATGAAGCTGCAACTTTTGAAAGAAGCAACAATGTCAAGGTAATGTCAAACATCAAAGTAAAAGTCAGATTTCTAAAACGGTTATCTTGACCATGAGTTCATAACTTTTAAATTATTAGTTAGCGACTTCATGTCTAGCACTCCATCTGTTGATCTTGCAAGTTTTGAATGGTGGCATATCAAGGTCAAGGTCACATTTTAAGGTAACACATTGGTTGGAGCACCTGATGGGGGCATACTAGTTCACAAATACATCTTGTTTCTCTTTGAAAATGATTAAGTCATAACACAATTAACAATCAAAGGGAGACAACTAATGCATGAATTAACAGTATCAAGGATTGAATCATTCTTTAACCCTTAAGCTGCTCTAAAATTCTCCTACATTGAAAATGATGTCATCAATTCTGAAAGTAGTTTTTCTTTCTCCATTTCTTGTCATGTAAAACAATCAGTGTGCAAAACGGTCTGGATCCTGATTAGAGGTCAGGTGACTCGACATCTCAATTTGCAAAGGGTTTCTGTTGCATGCAGCTGGAGATTAACCCTTTTCTTCATATAAAAGTATTTTCACACTTTTGCAAACTGAGTAGACCCAGATCAGATGGTTCCTATAGGAGCTGTCTGATAAGGGTCTGCTCTGTTTGCTAATGGAATTTGATAGATCTATTTCTTTACTCTCAAAAATGGCTACTGTATTCCATCTTCCATATTTCATTATAACTATTTTATCCATGAATATTCAGTAGGTATAGAAATTTGGAATAAACATAGAACAGGGAAAGGGTTAAACACTACAGACAGAATATACATAACCTTTGTACAGTTTTAATCTTGAATAATTCAGTACTTATGCTAGTCACTCCAAACTACCGGTATTTGATGTTCTAACAGTTTTAGAAAAGAAAAGAAGTTCATATATTTAAGAATTAAAGCAAGCAACAAATTTTTGTTGACACAATTTTCTGACTGTTCAAAGGCTTATTAATCCTTTCCTTCATATAAACGCTTTTGTAGACAGAGCAGACCCAGATCAGACAGTTCCTATAGGAGCCTTCTGATCACCTGGGTCTGCTTAATTGTTTGCTAATGGAATTTAATTGATCTGTTTCTTTACTTTCTAAAATGGCTACAATGTTCCACCTTCTATATTGCATTATTACTGTTTTGTCTATGAATATTCAGCCTCAGGTATTGAAATTTGGAATAAATACAGAATAGGGAAAGGGTTAAAGAGATCCATGTGTATTAACCCTTTCCCTCATATACACTTTTTTCACGCATTGCAAACAGAGAAGACTCAGATCAGACGGCTCCTATAGGAGCCGTCTGATCAGGGTCTGCTCTGTTTGCTAGTAGAATTTGAAAGATCTGTCTCTTTACTTTCTAAAACAGCTACATTGTTCCTGTGACCTTCCAGATTTCATTATAACCATTTTGACCATGAATATTCAGTAAGGTATCAAAATTTGGAATAAAGATAGAACAGGGAAAGGGTTAAGTAACCATGCTAAGTAAAGTAAATGACTTGCATTTATAAACTGAATTGAGATGAGATGCTTTTGTAACCCCTGGCAGCTAATTAGAATCAATGCTGTTTGACACTCAGTCAATAGTTTCTCAGTGGCTTGAACAAGGGAAATAGGAACACATGTCACCTGTGTGTCGGCAGAATTTGTATGACAAAAAAAGTCTAACAGACAGATAAATAGATGGACCAACTGATGTACAGTAGAACCCCTCTAAACCGGACATTCAATTTTAGTATTTATCCATCTTGGAGACAGGTGGCAGCTAATAATCCAGGGTGAAAGTCATGCAGAAAGCTCTAGGAGCAAAATTCTGCATGACTTTCACACTGCATTAAGCAGCCACCTACCTAAAAGTATCTAAATTCTTCTCATCTAGAATCCTGGTTTATAGGAGTTTTACTGTATCGACAAAATCGGGCAACTGAAAGAAATGATATATTGTGTCATCCTATTAAAGCTGGTGACACAAAAGAGCAGACATTTTTTCCAATATGACATGGTTTAACCCGGCCATTACCTAATAGAGACGCTTTTTAATGAAATAATATAAACATGTATCTAGTGCTACGGTTTCTGCTATGGTTGTGTTGTTACAGTGCAGTAAAACCCAACTCACTCACTCTCCTATATATGGTCACATATGGCATAATAAAAATTCAGCTAAGTTAAATATTCGTGATGCAAATAGTTCTGACATGAATATTCATTAGGTCAAGGGTTAATCACCGATGAAATACCAGTACCGTATTATCTGTAATAAACGCCTCCAGGTGCTTTTGTATTTTATAAACAGGTGGTTGCTTAATGCAGAGTGAAAACAATACAGAAACCTCCTAGGGGAGCTTTCTGCATTGCTTTCAGACTGCATTAAGCTGCCACCTGTATTTTGAAAAAGCTATATTACTTTATTAAATTATTATGAAATAGAGTTTTAGTTGGTTTAATTATTCATTTTAATTAAATACCCCCAGAAGTAAGGGGCGTTAATTTCATCAGGGGCATTTATTAGTGAGAATAGAGTATACAATGTACATAAAAACAAGAGCCACTTGCAGCGCCAACACTCATCTGATATGGTGCTTGTCCAGCTAAATTAAACATTTTTGAGAAATATTATAAAAGGGCCCTAACTCGAAAATTTTGAAATCAAGAGTTATGGTTCTTATGTAGGGGCCTTGAACGTCCCGTCAATGAGATCTACTAACCTATGAAGTTTCATGTTGATACCTCTTATACTTTTCGAGTAATGAGCTATATTAAAGTTTTTGCACGACGACAATGCCTACAACCCAGTGATCACACTTATAAGCTCCATTTTTCTTCGAAACACTGATTCACGAGCTAAAAATTGGTCTTCCATGGATTTCATAAAATCTTTTTCCCTTTTTTCAAGCTAAGTAATTGTCTTCTACAAAAAGCTTTCTTCCACTTTTATTCTTCTGCATAAATTTATTCAAAACAAGGGTAAAACTTAATGCTCCCATCACCTAGAGGCGGGGGAATAAAAATATAACCAGTGTGACAAAAGTTTGGATCCTGATGAGAAGTCGAGTTAGTCGACAGTTGTCATCTTGACCTAATATGTATCACAAAGTAGACAATATTTGGCCAGATAAACTTAGGCAATTGTGTAGATTCCGATGAAACAGATCTGCAGAAGTAAGCAGTCTTAACAAGGTTAATAAATATTAGTTGCTAAGTTTTAGGCAGGTCATTGCTCAACTCTTTCACTACCAATGTCGCATCTGTGATTACTTATGCAAACAACACAAGAAACAAACCTTTTTAGCATAGGATCCTTTATATGTTAAGTTTGACTTCTCTGACAGAGCTAAGTTTGATTTCTCTGTCTCCAGAATTAATCCAGTTGTATCATACATATTCTCCTCTTTTCCGATCACAATTTACCTTAATGATTCTCAGCATAATAATCCATTTTGTTTTTTTCTATCTTACATAAATTCCAAAGTTTTTGCTAATTCACAATAACATGTATGAAACACAGCCTCTGAATTACAAAAATATAGAATATTTTCAAACACAGTTTTCTTGTTATGTGTTATTCTGACACATTGGTTGGAAGATAAACAACTTATAAAATCACAAACAAAAAATTATATAAAGATTTAGGATCCTGTTAAACACATCTTGATCCAATAAACAATTATTGAATTATTGTAGAAACAAAGTGTGAAGTATAGTTTTAATTACTCGGGCTCAAACGTTTGATATTATATTATGTATTCTACGGGGTTGTGACATTTTCATATTACTTTTTTGATATTAATCTTTCAGGTTACAGACGTTAATCTGATTAACACAAATAAACAACCTCTAAGTAACAGTGACTTGCTGTAAACTATCTAAAACATAGATCCCTCAACAACATGTACACAAACTTTTTCATATTAACCCTTTCCCTTATATAAACGTGTTTTCACGCGTTTGCAAACAGAATAGACCCAGATCAGACTGCTCCTTGAGGACCCGTCTGATCAGGGTCTACTCTGTTTGCTAGTGGAATTTGAAAGATCTGTTTCTTTTCTTTCTAAAATGGCTACAATGGTCAACCTTCCATGTTTCATTATAACTTTTTCTCCATGAATATTCAGTAGGTATTGAAATTTGGACTAAATATAGAACAGGGAAAGGGATAACCCTTTCAACACTGAATTTTCAGAGTCAAATATTCCATCAGTATTTAACAATAGAGTCGACTCAATATGAGCGGCTTAAAATATCTAGATGATTTTGAATGACAAACAGTGAAGGCCCTAATCAAAGGACTCCTCTAGGAATTCTCTGATCTGGGTCTACACTGTTTGCAAATGACTGTGTATGCATGTCCCACATTCAAAGGGAGCTAATAAGTCTTGGATTATATACAGTAAAACCCTCTCTAATACGACCACCAAAACATGTCTAATTCAGGGTCTTAAAGGCAAGTGGTAGCTTAAAGCAGGATGAAAGTTATGCAGAAAGCTCCTGTGGGAGCTTTCTGCATAACTTTCCACCTGCATTGAGCAACCACCTGCTTTTAAAGACATTTATTTCAACTCATAAAGTGGTCGCATTAGAGGGGTTTAACCGTAAACTTTGGATTCATGCCTATCAAGTTATTCCTTCTTTATTTTGACCATGGTACCTGTAGGAAGACATTCTTGCAAACATACTAAGATATTTTAACCCTTTCTTTCATAATAATGCGTTTTCACACATTTGCAAACATAGTAGACCCATATCAAACAGCTCCTATAGGAGGGTCTGCTCTATTTGCTATTGGAATTTGATACATGTTACTTCTTTACTTTCTAAAATGGCTATATTGTTCCATCTTCCATATTTCATTATAACCATTTTGTCCATGAATAATCAGTAAGTATTTAAATTTGGAACAAACATATAACAGGGAAAATGTTTATGAGAAAAGTTTTGCCATTATGTTTGTTTGTCTGTTTGTTTGTTTGTTTGTCACCAACTTTAACATTGGTCATATTTATTTTTCAGCCAGTACAGATAGAAACTTGATCTTTGGCATGCATATAGTATATCTCATAAAGCTACACATTTTGATGGGTGACATGTCAAGGTCATACTTCAAGGTCAGAGGTAAAATGTATAGGTCAAATCACTGACTTTAACATTGGCCATAACGTTTGAACCAGTAGAGATAGAGACTTGATATTTAGCATGCATGTGTATCTTATGAAGCTGCACATTTTGATGGGGTAACATGTCAAGGTCATCCCTCAGGATCAAAGGTCAGATATTTGTTTGTCTAGCAGCAACTTTAACATTGGACATAACTTTTGAATCAGTAGAGATAGAGACTTGATATTTGTCATTCATGTATATCTCTTGAAGCCGCACATTTTCAGGGGTGAAATGTCAAGGTCATCCTTCAAGGTCAAATGCCAGATATGTAGGTCAATTCACTAGCTTTTGAACCAATAGAGATAGAGACTTAATGTTTGGCATCAGCACTTGCATGTGTTTCTCATGAAGCCTCACATTTAGAGTGGTGACAATGTCAAGGTCAACCTTCAAGGTCAAAGGACAAATGTATAGGTCAAAGTTTACATTTGCTATACTATTTGATTTAGTACAGATAGAGAATTTATATGTGGCATGCATGTGTATCTCATGGAGCCGCATGTATTGCGTGGTGACATGACAATGTCAAGGTCATCCATTAAGGTCAAAGCTCATACATGTATATAGGTCAAATCACCAACTTCACATAGAGACTTCATATCTGGCCAGCTGGCCTATTAGGGTGGTGGTGGTGGTGGTGGGGTGTGTGTGTATTTCGGGGGGGGGGGTTCTTGTTTTTTAAATATATGATTTTGTTCTACACATACAATATCATGTTTCACCCTTTTTAACTCAATGCATTCCGGTATTTATATAAGAAATAATGACATCATGAATATCAACTAGCTAATATTGTATAATCACAGAGCAGACACTGTAGAATCAGATATATATATTGTTTCATAAGCAACATCAGCTGTCACAGTTACATGACACAATTGTTATGCCCTATAAGGATATTACCAACACTAAAGCCTGGATCATGTGTATGCCTGGACCATATCACATTTTGTAGATATTCTGGGAGAACCGTCAAAAGCAAAAGTAGCAATGCTAAAAGAGAAAATTGCAGACTTGGTTTTATTGAGTCTGTTCAAATTGCAGACTTGGTTTTTTTGAGCCTGTTCATGAGTGGATACAAGTTAAAAGTGCAACACTACTCATGCCCCTTAGCACCCAGCCTAGCCTATTTGTGCAAAGCTATTTCAAAACTGTTTTATGTAAAATTCATTTTTAAGAAAACACAAATATATATAGAGAGAGACTCATTTTTTTAACATTGACCCCCAATTGTGACCTTGACCAGTCATGTATGTAAGAATAACAGAGCAGACACAACAAAATGTCCCCAATTTTTAACTTTGACCACCCCATACTGTTACCATGACCTTTGAGATAGGAACCTGGTTCTTTTTTGCAACACATTGTCTCAAGATGGTGAACATTTATACCAGGTTACTTTGAAATCCACTCATGTATGTAGGAGTTACAGAGAGGACACGACAAAATTTCCCCATTTTTTAACCTTGACCCCCAACTGTGACCTTGACCGTTGAAATAGGAACCTGGTTCTATTTTGCAAAACATTGTCTCAAGATGGTGAACATTTGTACCAGGTTACTTTGAAATCCATTCATGTATGTAAGAGTTACAGAGCTGACCTGACAAAATCTGCCCATTTTTGAAATTTGACCCCTGATTGTGACCTTGACCTATGAGATAGGAACCTGGTTCTTTATCGCCACACATCGTCTCGAGGTGGTGAACAGTTGTACAGTTGTACCAGGTTACTTTGAAATCACCTCATGTATATAGGAGTTACAGAGTGGACACAACAAAATGTCCCCATATTTTTTAACTTTTACGCCCGATTGTGATCTTGACCTTTGAGATAGGAACCTGGTTCTTTTTTGCAACACATCATCTTAAGATGGTGAACATTGTACCATGTTAATTTGAAATCCATTCATGTATACATGTCCTAGGAGTTACAATTCTTATTCAAAGAATATCTATTCTGTTTCCTCTGAGTCTCAATGTTGACCTATGATAATGAATCTTTTCTTAGCACAAGAGTTATATTAGGCCAGATGAGGCTCATAAGTATATACCCTAATTACTTTAATTCTTTTTCTGTTGAACATTCAGGTAATCAGATCTTCAAAACCTACCAAAACCTATTTTCTTTTCAAATAAATATTCTTTAGATGATCTTCCAATGATGACCGGTGGAGGGGTACCGGGTTTGATCACCCGCCAGACCAAGTCCTCTGAATGAGACTTTATAAAACTGGTGTCTGATGTATCAGTGCTTTACACTGCGGGTATCTGATAGAACAAAAGAAACTCTATTGCGCCCGGGTTTCTCTCTATCCGCTCCCCTCTCTAGGGCATCTAATTAGCCCATAGTGGGCAGAAACTGATATAAATCAACATAGCAATACCAACCTTCAGTGATTGGTAATTGAAAATTATAGCTTCCACTGTGGACAGTACTTGACTATTAAACCCTTTCCCTCATCATAAACGCCTTTTCATGCATTTGCAAACAGAGTAGACCCAGATCAGATGGCTCCTATAGGAGCCATCTGGTCAGGGTCTGCTCTGTTTGCTGATGAAATTTGATTGATCTGTCTCTTTAGTTTCTAAAATGGCTACAATGCTACACCTTACGTATTTCATTATAACAATTTGTCCATGAATATTATGGCCCTGTCACACTATAGCGTATGAGAAAAACGTATGCATAGCGTATGAAAAACTGGTCATACGCACAGCTTTTGAGCTTATGAACCCAAAATTTTCCACCACTATCTTCGATGAACGTATTAGCAGCGCATGAATAGCGTGTGAGTACCGTATTTAGCGTATAAATTATGCAGCGCATGAGAAACGTATACGAGAGTGTGTCAACTTATATTAGGATCGGTGTAGCGTATATCAGCGTATAAGAAGCGTATGCAAACATATGAGTAACGTATTCTTAGTGAATGTGAGCGTAAGAGTAGCGTATGAATACCCAGAAATACATTTAATATGTTAGTCATACAAAATGTACATTATAATCACGTTACTGACACGCTATCCATATCATAGCTTTACTGGCCGCCTTCATGCCACCGAATGTTAAGTGTATTTGACCTATAAGTAACATACCTTTACCGACACTCTAGCGTATCCAATGTGTGCCTAGCGTACGATGAACGTATGCGTAACATATAATTCATACGCTCATAATTATGCTGAACTTTTTTGAACATGTTCAAAAATTATTTTCGGCCTCTTCGTATGAGAACGTACACTGACGTATATGGCAGCGTACCAGAAGTGACTACACTATGCATGCCTAACCTTCTCCTTGCATATATGTGAATTTTTTTCTCATAATATGCTCGCATATGTTTGTGCCATTTGCTCTAGTGTGACACCCCCTTTAGGTAGGTATTGCAATTTGGAATAAAGTTAGAACAGGGAAAATGGCCAAAAGGATAATTTTCATTGGAGTGACTTTTAGAATATCTACAGCCATATTATGTTGCTTACATGAATGTTTCTTAATTCTTTTTTTTTTCAGATCAGTTTAATACTGTGGCTGGATTAAGGGATAAAGCTGGATTAGCTTATTAATCCCAAACAGTTGATCACTTCTGGTGAGTATGGTAATTGTATACTATAGGTAACTAACACAATTAGGATTAGTTCAGGGTGTTATGGACTGGTCTTGGACTTTATAAATCTATATCTGTCAAAAAACAATGACCATTAGCAAGATTAATTTTCAAATATGCTTAAATTACTGTCCTTTACATCAATATTTAATACTGACAGCTAAATCTTCCATTTCTTTACTTAAGGAATACTATCCAGGAGTCATACAGTTTGGATCCTGATGAGACACTTGGTCACTCGATGTCTTATTTGGATTCAGACTGTTAGCATTATAAGCAATGTGTCACAGATTTATCAGCAGTACATTAAGAGGTTTATAAAACCTACGAAGGTCAAACTGATGTTGAATAATAGTCAGCTGTTGATTTTCTGGTCACTTCAGCCGATTGAGGTCATCACTTTTTAGCTCACCTGGCACAAATAGCACTAATGTGAGCCATTGGAAAGGTCCTACGTCTATCAATGTCATCATCCATTGTGTAACATCCATCGTCAACAATTTCTTTATTGACATCTCCTAAATCCCTGACCGGATTTTTACCAAATTTCGCATGCATTATAATTATGCAAGTGACCCTTTATCATATTTATATACATGTACTGTACATATTTATATACTGTACATTGTTTTGGTCCACTGCATAAGTAGGTCACAGGAGATTGCAACAGATTTTAACCCTTTGCTTGCTGAATTTTAAAATACATTTCTCCTTCTTTACCCATGCCATGTTGTATAATTACATATATCATCACTGTGTATAAGTATTGCGCTGTGAAATCACTGCTGTGGAGTGCACTGGTTGCACAATCAATTTGTAAATAGTGCAGACCCTGATGAGACAGCTCCTACTATTTACAGGTAAGTATATTGACGTGAATAGCAAGCGAAGGGTTAACCCTTTCCACGTTCAATATTCATGTAAGAAATAATGAGTGAGTGAGTGAGTGAGTGAGTTAGGTTTTACAGCACTGTGATACTGAATATGTCATATAGCATCAATGAGTGATGAGATGACATGATGATGAGGGATGATATCAGGAAGATGATTTCAGTTAATCTCATTCGCTGCAAAGCGCATCTCATCAAATAATGACACCACAAATATTTATCAGCAGAATTTTGATAATGTAATTTTTCAAGGGAATATTATCTGCTTCGGCAAGAACTGTAGAATCAGATCAATATAATTTCAAAAGCAAACAGAACAGGGTCCCTGATTAGATGGCTCCTACAAAGGCATATTAATTGAGTAAACTTTGGGTTAACTGATAATTTCTTTAAATGAAATCTTGTCTTAATCCACTTCATAGATTTTCAGCAAATTTCTCAGGAATAATCTTCAGGTGATCCTCTGTCGAAGTAACAAAGAATGTTTCTGATCCACTATATAAATAGGTCAACGTAGTTAATAATAGATTTTAATGACTAATTCTCTAACACTTTTCTGCATATATGTTCTGCGCATTATTGGAATATGGACAATTATAGAATTGCCCTGCACGTTTTAGGAATTCCAATAATGGCAGATAATATTGGAATTCCTAAAACGCGCAGGGCGATTCTAGAATGGTCCATGTGCGTTTTTGTAATAGGGGACAAAGTTGGAATTCTCCATTTACATACATTTATAGATTTTCAATCATAATCTATTTTATTCATCACCTATATGAATTGTACTGTACGACTCTCAGACAGATTCCAGTAGAATACTGAAATTAATGGTACCTAATGTAAACTTGTCACAGAAAATCCATGAAATTGACAAAACAATGGTTGATAGTATATTTTTATTCTTTAATCTCGTGTTTATTAGAAATCATTATCAACCTCATTTAAGTCATGCCGATTGATATGTGAAACATTGTTTCACACAAATTACACCACCTTTAGTAAAAATTTTGAAAGTGTACCCACATCCAACTGTTTTTCTCGTCAAACAATAGTAGATTAAACAAGAGGGCCATGATGGCCCTAAATCGCTCACCTGGTTACTATAGACATATGCATACACTGTATTTCTATGTAAAAATAAGTAAGCTTCAGATTGGGGCCAATATGAAACCAAGGGCCATAATTTTAGGCCTTGAGTTTCAAATTTGAACAATCTAAATAAAGGAACATTAGATGATGCTTCATATAAGTTTTAAAGATTTTCCTATGAAAAACTGATAAGCCAGGGGTGGGGCCATTTTGGTCCAGGGGTCATAATTTGAACAATCTTGGTAGAAAACCATTAGATGATAATACATACTAAATTTCAAAGGTCTATGCCTTACAGTTTAGGAGAAGATTTTCAAAGATTTTCCTATGAAAAACTGATAAGCCCCGGGGCGGGGCCATTTTTGGTCTGGGGGTCATAGTTTGAACAATCTTTGTAGAGGACCATTAGATGATGCTACATACCAAATATCAAAGGTCTAGGCCTTATGGTTTCAGAGAAAAGCTTTTGATGAAAAACTGATAAGCCCCGGGGCGGGCCATTTTTGGTCAAGGGGTCATAATTTGAGCAATCTTTGTAGAGGACCAATAGAAGATGCTAAATACCAAATATCAAATGTCTAGTCCTTATGGTTTCAGAGAAGAAGATTTTTAAAGATTTTCCTATGAAAACTGATAAGCCCCGGGGCGGGGCCATATTTGGTCCAGGGGTCATAATTTGAACAATCTTTGTAGAGGACCATTAGATGATGCTACATACTAAATACCAAAGGTCTAGTCCTTACGGTTTCAGAGAAGAAGATTTTTAAAGATTTTCCTATGAGAAACTGATAAGCCCCGGGGCGGAGCCATTTTTGGTCCGGGGGTCATAATTTGAACAATCTTTGTAGAGGACCGTTAGATGATGCAACATACCAAATATCAAAAGTCTAGGCCTTACGGTTTCAGAGAAGAAGATTTTTAAAGATTTTCCAAAGAAAAACTGATAAGTCCCAGGGCGGGGCCATTTTTGGTCTGGGGGGCATAATTTGAACAATCTTTGTAGAGGACCAATAGATGATGCTACATACAAAATACCAAAGGTCTAGGCCTTACGATTTCAGAGAAGAAGATTTTTAAAGATTTTCCTATGAAAAACTGATAAGCCCTGAAACTGATAAGCCCTGGAGCGGGGCCATTTTTGGTCCAGGGGTCATAATTTGAACAATCTTTTTAGAGGACCATTAGATAATGCTACATACCAAATATCAATAGTGTAGGTCTTACAGTTTCAGAGAAGAAGATTTTTAAAGATTTTCCTATGAAAAACTGATAAGCCCCGGGGTGGGGCGATTTTTGGTCCGGGGATCATAATTTGAACAATCTTTGTAGAGGACCAGTTCAGTTCAGTTCAGTTTATTTCGCATCATAGGCCACCGGCCCATACACATATAAGTACATACAAACAAAACTAATCATGTATCAGGTGTAGTTGTGAACACAATGTTACAATATTATAATAGTCTGATGGCCAGAGTAATACAATATATAATACATAATAGTTTCTGTGGTATTCCACCTCCTTTGAGTATTAAACACAACTGTATATGAAATATTCGTATTCATATTAGAAATTCATCGCGATATTTCATTGCATAATGTATGAACATGGCCAAATTTTGAACCGTTAGTTTATCTCCAGAAGACATCAAGCTTTTGAATTTATGAATATTTGGCGAATCCCAATACTTATTATGTATATATTTTGATCTCAGGTCAGCATATAATGGACAAATTAATAAAAAATGTAATTCGTCTTCTATGGAACCAACACAATGTATACAGTAGCGTACTTCTCTAGCCAAATGAATATGTCTACCCTTTTCAATCATCAACTTATGAGATGACGACCTAAATGCTACAAAACTACTTCTAAATTTCTTTAAATCAATGGTATCCAGGTATGACTCTTTCACAAATTCGACTTTATACTGTTTGTATAAAAGCAATTTGTTATTATTACAACACATTTCATGCCATTTTTGTTTATACTGGTCTTTTAACCTATTTACATACTGATTCAAAAAATATTCAGGATTGTCAACAACTTGACTTAACCATATATAACCAAAACCATTGCTACACAAATTCAAACGTAATGAAGTGACCCAGTTCTTATATCCACGTTCATCATAATATTTCAACATATTGTAAGACATTTTTACGTACCTGTTATCTGGCATTGTAATTATGCGCATCCAAAATTTTACACATCGCTTAAATGCTGAAATATACAATGGGTATCTACCACAATCACCCATGATAGCAGAATTACAAGCTTTCAATGGTGCATTTAGAAAACGTTTACAAGCATATACATGTACTCTCTCTATTCGTTCTATGTACTCAATACCCCAAAGTTCACACCCGTAAAGTAATATTGGACTAATTTTACTATCAAATAATTTAAAGTATGTACTGTATGACATTGGTTGTATATCATGCAGGCTGTTTAATAAACTCACTAATACCCTTTTTGCTTTGACGGCCATATTTTCGGCCATTTTGAACAATGACAATCGACTTGTAAAATGAACACCAACATATGTAAAAGCATTGACCGTTTCTACCATTTCACCATCATAATACCATTTCTCATGTTTTGACACACATCCACCATTCTTAAAAACAACAACTTTTGTTTTAGCTAAATTAACATTCAATTTCCATTCTATACAATGACTATTTAAAACATCCAAATGCCGTTGTAAGCCACTTACTGTATCTGCGATTAAAGCTACATCATCAGCAAATAATAATATTAAAATTTCAATTAGTTCCGGGGTTAACTGAATACCATGTGTACCTCCATTATGGATAGATTCAGACAATTCATTTATAAAGATAGAAAATAATATAGGACTCAGTTTACATCCTTGTCTGACGCCTAAAGGACACTCAAATGCGTCTGTCGTTACATTTCGATCTCGGACGGATGCCTTGACTGACTTATATATACCAGCAATGGCTAAATACAATTTCCCTCTGATACCAATAGTTTGTAAAGCTTGAAATAATTTATGCCTGTTTACCGAATCAAATGCCTTTTTGAAATCCACAAACGCTACATATATTTTCTTACCTTTCTTGCATAAATATTTATTAATTAATGCATACAATACAAAAGCATTATCAATTGTCGAATAACCTTTTCTAAACCCTGCCTGCGCTTCCGAAATCTTTTCAAATGCATTCACATAGAAAGTGACCCTTGTATTAAGGATTCCAATGTAAAGTTTGCTAAAGACATCCAGCAGTGCAATGCCCCGATAATTATCAGGGTCGTTAACATTTCCTCTCTTATGAAGTGGAATGATAACCGAACCTGACCAATTCTCTGGGAATTCACTGTTTTTGTAAATTCTATTAAACAATTTTCTTATGTATGGTAGAAGAATATCTATTCCGAACAAAAAGTGATCCGCAACTAAATTACCTGATGACGCTTTATCTGGATTCAGTTCCTTGACCGCCTGTAAAATTTCTTCATCAGTAATATCACTATCGAACAGAACATATTCTACATCAGATAAGTGTACATCTTCAATAATAGGTGTGGTTTGAACATCAGAAAAGTCGTCATTAAAAACTTGGCTAAAATGGTCAAACCACTGTATATTTGTAATATTGTGCTGCGTACATGGTTTGCAAACGAGTCTTTTCAGAGTCCTCCAGAATGTTTTGGAATCAAATAAAGATTGTTCAAGTTCGTCTGTAATTCTTCTTGAAAATAGAAACCTTTTCTTCTTACACAATGATTTGAATGATTTACGACTGTCAACATATAAGTTAAGGTCAACTTCATTTCTACTGATTCGAAATTGTTTCAACAAGGTATTTTTGTTCGATTTGGCATTTTTACATTCCTCATCGAACCATTTTTTGTCAATGCACTTCTTAGACTTTGATTTCCGTTTTCTGTAAGATTCGCTACAAGATAAGACAATGCCTTCAAAATCAGATACAATACTGTTTATATCATAACTAAGGTCAGAAATATATGAATCCATTTTATCTAGCATTCCATCATTCACCTTTTCTAAAAGATTCGCTTTAAAAGCATCCGCATTTTCTTTCGTTAAACAGTATTTATAGCAATCGGCGTCAATCATTTTGTTTCCGTCTTTTGTACCAACTTCATCATATGCAGACGTAATCAATAAATCTAGACATAATGGTAAGTGATCACTATCAGATTTAGAGTCAATATAGAAGCTTGAAATGCTATCAAATATATTTCTTGTACACAAGTAATAATCAACAATACTGCATCCTTGTGCACCTATAAACGTATAATCCCCCGTATTTCCAGTGTCCCCAAATATCCCATTTACAATAATAAGTGAATATGTTTGACATAATTCAATTAAGTCTCTCCCAAACTTATTAACATGCTTGTCGCAACTTTTTCTCGGTAATTCAAAATCGTCATTCAGTATATCAAAATAATCATGCAATTCCGGGACATTGTCAGAAATATGAATAACATCTTCCAGGGCACCGGTACGAGCATTCATGTCTCCACACACAATGAATTCGCTATCTTTAAATAACTCGGAATTTTCAATGAATAAACATTCAATACATTGTATGCCTGAGTATTGCATGTTGTTATAAAACGGAGAGTTTTCAGGTGGAATATATACACCGATTAGAATAACATCATTTTGAATATTAAACAATGCCTTGTCAAACTTTATTACAATGCCACTGTCAAAATTCAAGCATAATCTGGTTACAAACTGATCGTACTTCTCTTTTATTACTCCGCCCATGTTTCTACCCCCTATACTAGAGAATTTGGCCGGACAAAAATGACATGTATAACCAGGCAAACAATGAATACTAGTAATATCGCTCAACCATGTTTCAAGAAGACATATACAATCAAAACCTTTAACGAATTCCAATAGATCAGTGTCACAGAGTTTATCACTCAAACCATTAATATTCCATGTGACAGTTTTAAATATCGATTTGCCATGTATAAGGCTTTGACCTAAACCCTATCCTACGTTCTGCTGGACTGTCTGACCAGTTTCCATGGTCCCACCATCGTCAGTATGCGACTTCGGTAGTCTACGCGCAGCCTGGCGGAATGCGCGTGAACCATCTGGATCATTACCGTCTGTCAATTTAGGGCGAACGAACAACTGACCATTCCTATAGTACCCTGTTTTCCCCTGACGGTTTAACCTTTTCAACTCTTCTCTCTGCATGTATGTCAGGTCATTTGAAACTCTGATACCCTTACCGCGTAGCATATCTCGCGCCTTTATCACACCTAGACCATTAGATAATGCTACATACAAAATACCAAAGGTCTAGGCCTTATGGTTTCAGAGAAGAAGATTTTTAAAGATTTTCCTATGAAAAACTGATAAGCCCCGGGGCGGGGCCATTTTTGGTCCGGGGTCATAATTTGAACAATCTTTGTAGAGGACCATTAGATGATGCTACATACCAAATATCAAAGGTCTAGGCCTTACGGTTTCAGACGAGAAGATTTTTAAAGATTTTCCTAAGAAAAACTGATAAGCCCCAGGGCGGGACCATTTTTGGTCCGGGGGACATAATTTGAACAATCTTCTTCAAAACTTATTTTAGAAAAACAAAGACTTAAGTGTACCTGCATCAAATTCACTTTTTTTTCTCGCCAAACAACAGTAGATCATTATAACAACAATGCTAATCATAGTAATCACAGCCTAATGTAATTTTGCTTTGCGCGATTCTAGAATCGCGCAGGGCAATTCTGGAATGGTCCCCCATTACTGGAATTCCTAAAACGTGCAAGGCAATTCTTGAATTATCAGTATTCCAATAATGCGCAGAACATTATATATATACCCATTTTCATGCGTTCCCAAACAGAGTGCATGTATAAGACCCAGATCAGAATTGGCTCCTATAGGAGCCGTTTGATCTGAGAGTCTGCTCTGTTTGCTGTTGACATGATATAAATCTGATTGTACAGTTTCTGTCAAAGCCAAAACATTTCCATGAAAAGTCTACATTATCAAATTTCAGCTAAAACATTCATGATGTCATAATTTCTTACATGATGTTATAATTTCCTAAATGATGTCATAATGTCTTACATGATGTGATAATGTCCTACATGATGTCATGTTACCATAAGCTTGAATTTTGGAATAGTTCATTTGAAAATTCAGCAGGAGCCGTCTGATCAGGGTCTACTCTGTTTGCTAGTGGAATTTGAATAGTTCTGTTTCTTTGCTTTCTAAAATGGCTATAGTTTTCCACCTTCAAGGTTTCATTGTTACTATTTTGTTCATGAATATTCAGTGGGTATTGAAATTTGAAATAAACATAGAACAGGGAAAAGGTTAAAGTAAGTCCCCTTAATCCTTTACTCAATGAATATTCATATAATATAATAAATAATGTATGTATGAATATTAAATAGCATAACATTTATATTGGTATATATATATATATGAACAAGAAAATATTTAGTCTTGGAAAAAGCTCAGTACAATCAGATCTACATAAATCCAATGATTTAAGCAAACAGAGCAGATCCTGATTAGATGGACGACTGACTGATAGGGATCTTCTCATTTTGCTAAGGCATATGGAGCAAAGGGTTAATAAAAAATCAGTTATCTGGAAGCTGAGCAGATGACATTTTTTCAATACATTATAAATTTGAAGATGGTACATGCATTTCAATAGTGTTTCACTCAATGCTTGATATGTTTATGACAGTTAGTTATAATTTGCTTCCCTCCTAAAAGCATTTTGATTTTTTGTTGACAATTAGTTTTTGTCTCATATAAAAATAAAAAAAAGACAACAAAGAAGTACCGGTATATATACATGTATAGGTTTAATATTTCAAAAATCTATTTCCAACATGCAAAAAATTGATTTCTGTACACTAACTGGAAAAGAAGGACAGTAGAGCCTGCCTTAAGCAACCATTTAAAACATAATTGTGTGTTCTTCAGGCAGACGGTAGCTTATTGCAGGTGAAAAGTAATGCAGAAAGCTCCTATTGGAGCTTTTTTGCATTACTATAGCCCCGTATCTGCTTTTAAAGACTCTTATGTTCAATCACTGAATGTTCATTCCTTCATAAAAATGCCTTTTCACGCATCAGCAAACAGAGTAGACCCAGATCAGATGGCTCTTATAGGAGCCATCTGATCAGGGCCTGCTCTGTTTGCTAATGGAAATTGATAGATCTGTTTCTTTAGTTTCTAAAATGGCTACAATGTTCCATCTTCCATATTTCACTTCAACTATTTTGTCCATGAATATTAAGTAGGTATTGAAATTCGGAATACTTAAAGAAGTATTATGCACATTTTTCCTACTAATCAATTAACACCAGAAGCTGTACACATGTACATACAATGAAAATAATGCTTACAACCCATTTTCCGACTGGATATATTTGTTCAGCTAAATATTATCGCTATCCGAATACAGTTATACTGCTAAATTATTAAAAAAGGAGCCTCCTTTTTAGAAACGGGGATTTGTACGGAAATCAGCGGACATCTTCGGCCAAGTTCTGAATGACTCCGATTCTACTTCGGAACAACGCTTTCAATATTAATTAGGTTGTTATCACACGTTCAAAGGCTGACACTGGTTGTTGGCCTACATATACATAGAATGATTATTTCCGGTATGTAAATTTGAATCTTCGACAGATTCTGCCCAATGGGGAACGCTGTTCTGTTGGTTTCTGTAACGATCCATTATTCTAAAAAAAAAATCGACACAAACAACCATTAACTAACTGTGCTGTTTAGTGTTAAATACATGTTAACCCTTTCCTCTATAAATACGCCTTTCTACGCCTCTGTAATAACCACTTCTTGAAACCAGACATGCTCTATTTATCACAATAGTTTCAAACTACAAAATTCTATTCAAAATTCCTTTTCTCTATGCTCCTTTTGGGTAGATTTATTCAAAGAGGTTGGGTCTAAATATAGCCTATGGAGGAAAGGGTTATTAGGTACATTGATTCTGATTCTGAAGTCAACGTAGTTTGAAATGCAAAATTTGCGCAGTATACATCTTTAATATAGAACAGGGAAAAGGTTAACACAGGTTCTACTGTACTAGATGATCATGGTATTTCAATACAACTGTCAGACTGTTTTCCACAGTGTTGTTGTACAGAACAATGTACAGTATTCATAATCAATTCTAGGCCTGAAATTAACCTCTCACAAAACCTATATATATCTAAAGCCATCACTTAAAAACGTTCTACTCCATGAATATTCATTTAAGAAATAATGACACCATGAATATTAATTTGATTAATTGTTATAACAGTAAATGGACAAATGAATTTTTGGTCATGGCAGAAACTGTAGAATCAGATCCAGATGTCCAGTTAAGATGCGTTAAGATGCGTAAATTAACCCTTTCCCTCATATAAACGTATTTTCACGCATTTGCAAACAGAGTAGACCCAGATCAGATGGCTCCCATAGAAGCCATCTGATCAGGGTCTGCTCTGTTTGCTAATGGAATTTAATAGATCTGTTTCTTTCTACTTTCTAAAATGGCTACAATGTTCCACCTTCCACATTTCATTATAACTATTTTGTTCATGAATATGCAGTAGGTATTGAAATTTGAAATAAACATAGAACAGGGAAAGGGTTAAAACATTTTCAAGAATTAATAAACTAAATCTTTATTTCTCCACCAATTTAAACCCCATGTTGTGACCACTCTCTAGAATGGTCCCTTTATCTGTTACAATGCTCTGTTTGTATATTATATCATAAATAAACAGAGCAGACCCCGACTTCTGGTCTTGTGCCGATATGGCTGCAGACCTATTATAATTTCATGAGCAAAGAGAGCAGACCCTGATCTGATCTGGGTGTACTCTGTTTGCAAAGGCTTGAAAAAGCATTTGTACGAAGGAAAGGGTTTAAAAGACATTTGCAACAACTGCTGATTGTAGGTATTGAGACACTATTCGTGACTGAGGTATAATGCTCGCAACCAAGTGATACGGTCCACAGAGGTCCAGATTGAAGATTTGTAAATTAAAACATTTTCAAGAATAACTACTTTATTTCTCCACTAAACCCTGTGATGTTGTGATCACTCTTTAGAATTATCTTGAAGATACAATTCTAAAGAGTGGTCACAACATATATAGGGTTTGGTGGAGAAATGATGATTTTAATATCTGAGTCTGCACCTTTATCTGTTGCTCCGAGTCCACCCTCATAATACACCGACACAAAGTCTTGTTAACAATGGACTTTCTAATTTCTTGTACTAACTTAAATGCCATCATGGGAATAAATCTTCCCAACATATCCTTTAACCCATTCCTTCATAGACTTTTATTTTTAGACCCAGCCTCTTTGAATAAATCTACCAAAAAGAGCATTTACTAGAGAAAAGGAAAAGTTTAGAATTGTGTAGTATTGAAACCGTTTATAATGGTAAATAGAGCATAATTTTGCTCCTATGGAGCAAATGCTCTATTTATCACAATGGTTTCAACACTGAGAGCTGTCCGCAGGCAGCGCGCTCCACTTTCTTTAGTGCTGGATAGTGTAGTGGAAGTCTAAGTCAGAGATGGGAGATAACTATAACAAAATTAATCTTAGGGTTACCTGCCCTTGTGAAATAGGTCCCTTATAATAGTTAAGATGCATACCAAATTTGAACCAAATAATTATCTTGGACAGACCTTAACATTAAACTTAACCAATAATGAAAATTCTATGTTGAAAAAGGGGCAGAATTATGGCAAAATTTATTTTAGGGTTACCAGTACCCTTGCGAAATGGGCTTCCCTTGTGATAGTAAACATGCATACCAAATGTGAACCAAATATCTTTCATGGTTTCTGAAAAATGGACCTTAACAAAAAGGTTAACCAACGCCAATGCCGACTAGAGGGTCATGACAATACCTACCTCCACTTTTCGAAAAAAAGTGGAGCTTAAAAAGGACTTTTACAGGTAGAAAGGCGTATTTATGGAGGAAAGTCTGATTAACCGTTTCAATGGAATTTTCTGATTCTTATGCCGAAAGACTATACAGAGGCGCTAGAAAATTTTCAGATAGCTATTTTTAGCACTTTATGAAGCTGAATATTGATTTTCATTCACATGGCAAAGTGTGTTAATTGATGCTCGTTGTTTACTCAGCATACCGGTACTGTGTATAAAAATTTATCAACTGTTTAAAGGCTTCATGTTTAAAACACTGACATCATGAATATTAATTAGCTGAATTTTTATAATGGCATTATGAACATAGCAGAAACTATAGAATCAAATTTAGTATCTTCACAAGCATTAATATATATATAAACCTCTCCCTCTCAACAATGCAGCATTTTCAAATCTTTCTTTTTTGCACATATAGACACTAAAGCCTCCCATCTGCATAACTGACGATGAATCGAAATTTGTCCCTAAACAAAATCAGGTTTCACCCTGCTCTTCTCCAGTGTAGACGGTGTCGTGCCCAATATAAAAACAAAAATCTAAATTTTCTGATTAGCTTCTACAGTAAAACTTCTCTTAACCCTTCGCTTGCTGAATTTTAAAATACATTTCTCCTTCTTTACCCATGCCCTGTTGTATAATTACATATATCTTCACTGTGTACAAGTATTTCGCTGTGCATTCACTGCTGTGGAGTGCACTGGTTGCACAATCAACTTGTAAATAGTGCAGACCCTGCATGAGCTGTCTCATTTGGGTCTTCACTATTTACATGTAGGTATATTGACTTGAATAGCAAGCGAAGGGTTAATGGCCATTAAATTACATCAAGTATTTTGTGTTAAAGGCAGGTGGCTGCTTAAAGCAAGGTGAAAGTAAAACTGAACGCTCCTATAGGAGTGTTCTGTTTTACTTTCACCTTGCTTTAAACAGCTACCCGCCCTAAATACCAACTAATTAACACAATTTAGTGGCCGTTATAGAGAGGTTTTACTGTATTACATTGATTCTTACAGCATGGACTGAATAACCCTATCAACTACAAAATAGTGTGCATGAGTGTGTTCCAGCTACAGAATGACATGTGCTGTTACTAAACTGTATCGGGACTAATCATCTGGTAGGAGTTGTCAGCTCTTTTTAATACTCTCCAAATTGAAGTATACACCACGTTAGATTGTTTTGGTCTGAAGGTTTCACTTTGGGAGCCTACATCAAGCTATAATGTAAGAATTTAGCTTATTTATTTGCACATTATGATTATAAATACCAGTATCGTGCTTCACTCATTTCCTAAGTGTCAATTACTTAATTAATTACTGAACATCATTTTAACGTCAATACAGCGTAGTCCTCCGCCTTTTTGTACTTGATCAGTAAACGTTTATCGTTTTTGATATCTGGTAGTGACTGCAGTGACTTTTAGTAGGAATCCCGAAGGAACACCTTTGTCTGCATTAGTATAATGCATTTGTATATTGAGACCCGTGACTAGTCTAGTCATAATGGTAATTATCTAGTCTTCAATAATCTGTTTACTACAGAAGCCTCGTTCTATGATTGTTTAGACACTATTATTTCTTTCTAGAATATATTATGTAATGGGTGCTAATTGGTCAGTGGTCTGTGAAGCTTGAAGTGCCCAAAAAGTAGTCATTAGCCCACAATAACTTGTGACACGGCTTGTCACAGTGAGTCCGAAAGAGCATATAGCCGGATTGGAAAAGAGCTGTGTATGTGCGATACGTGCTGAGTAGATTCAACCAGCATATGAAGAGGAAGTCTCTCCGAAAATGAGTGTGAAAGCACTCAGGGAACCATGACTAGGAGGGACATTTTTACTTGGAGAGAAAACCGTGGAGACGAAATAACGAGTAACCTTGTATGGCACTGAGTACAAGGAGGAACTTAGGAATGAGTATGATGCATAGCAGGGAGCCAGCGGAGTTGTGGAGGTGATTGTGGGTGATGGGCGAAACTCGGGCATGAATAAAATACACCTCAAACAGGGGGGGGGGGGGGGGGGGGGGGGGGGGGGGGGAATTGAATTCATAATTGATCTGACTCTATCCTTTCTACCAATAGCAACTAGAACTATCACTGTAGGTGATGAATACCCCCCACAAACCTGACTGTCATATGAAAAAACTTTGTACAATTCGAAGGGGCGTAAATCTGTAAGGAAATAGATAAATTGGGAAACTATAATTGGATGCACATGCCCTCTTTATGATAAAGCATTATGCTAAGTTTCATTGGATTCCAGTCAGTTGTTACTTAGAAACTGTGTGGAATAAAAGTCAACAGATGGACCAACACAAAACTTTTAAACAGAGAGGCATAACTTTGTAAGAAAATCAATCATCTGGAAAACTAGAATTGGATGTGCATGTCCTCTTTATGATAAAGCATCATGTCAAGATTCATTGGATTCCAGTGAGCAGTTGCTGAGATTTTTAACTGCGTGGAAAAAAGTCAACAGACTGACCAACAGACTAAAATTCAAAGTGGCATAACTCTGCAAGGAAATAGAAAAACTGTAAAACTATTATTGGATGCGCATCTCCTCTTCATGATAAAGTATCATGTCAAGTTTCGTACAATTCCTGTCAGCAGTCACTGAGAAACCGTACGGAATAAAAGTCAACATAGACACAGACAACCACAAAATTTTTAAACAAAGGAGCAAAACTCTGTATGGAAATAAATTAGCTGGAAAATTATAATTGGATGCACATCCTCTTTATGATAAAGCATCATGTCAAGTTTCATTGAATGCTAGTCAGCAGTTACTGAGAAACCGCGTGGACCGACCGACCAACCGGCCGACTGCCAAGGTGACTCATGTACATATTATATGCCATTATAAAAATTCAGAGAATAAATATTCATGACATCATTATTTCTGATATGAATATTCAACAGGGAAAGTAGTAACATTTCAGCATTTAATGGGGTTTTACCTTCACAATTACTGGTCTGATGGTGCAAACATGTAACACACGGCCTCTCCGAAACTTCATCTTGAAACGATTCACCCACCCAGACTCTCTCATTATAGAATAAACTTGTCAATATTTAACACAGAAAGTCTTTCCCACATATCTGCAATCACTCACAGTATAAATATAGTCCTCTAGAACAGTTCTGAAATTCTTCTCTTTGATCAGTGAAACAACACACTAGCATCAGTGAAAACAGAATAAGTCAATGAAACATTTAGTATAATTCAACATTGCTAATTCAAGACATATTAATGCTCTGTTTCTTTATTCATTCTGCAACACATGCAATAATTGTACAGTAAAACCTCTCTAAACCGAACATTCAAATTAGTATCAATTCCGGTCTGTAAGACCTTAAAGCAGTGTGGAAGTCATGCAGAAAAGCTCCCATTGGAGCTTTCTGCATGACTTTCACCATGTATTAAGCAGCCACCTGCCTAAAAATATCTCCTTAATTCTCCTTAACTAAAATTACAGTTTAAAGAAGTTAACTGTACAGTAATTAAAAAAACACCACTAATGCATCATTTCCTTGTTAAATCATTAGATTCAATTTCTTTTCACAACCTAACAATTATTGTTAAGATTTTCATCTGAGTGAACTTAAAGCAGACAGCTGACCATGACTGGCACAAACTTGAAGTCCTATGGTTATAGTTGACAGTTTGTCATGCCAGGAAGGTGGTTTGTCGAGGCTGAGAACTTAGGTTATCACAGTGGAAATGTACAAAACCAAACCTTTAACCTTACAAATGCAAGAAACAAATTGACTGGCATTTTTAAACAATGAAGACCCACTTTGGTTGACTCACTCAGAGGTCAGGCATCTGCATTCTTTCTCATTTAATTAGCCCTTTATTCCATGAATATTTATGTAAGAAATAATGACAACATGAATATTTTTTTTTTTCTAATGGCAAAATTTATGAGCACAGGAAATGTTGACAATGGCAGACACAGTGTAGAACCTAATATCTGTATATCTGTATAATTTCATGAGCAAACAGAACAGACCCTGATGAGACGGCTCCTAAGGAGCCATCTCTGTTTGCAAAGGCATAGAATGCCATTTTTATGGAGGAAAGGATTAAAATCAGTTTTCTCTGAAGCTGAAAGGGTTAATCAGTACACAATGATGGAAGATTCCACTTTGTAAAAGAAAAGCTTACAAAGGCTGATGCTGAATATTGAGTACATTTGGATTAAAATAAGTTTAAGCACACTGAAAAAGTAGTCTCAATTTTTAACTCTTTAGCTCATGAATATTTACGTAAGAAATAATGACATCATCAACAGCTATTAACCCTTTGCTTGCTGAATTTTAAAATACATTTCTCCTTCTTTACCCATGCCCTGTTGTATAATTACATATATCTTCACTGTGTATAAGTATTTCGCTGTGCAATCACTACTGTGGACAATCAACTTGTAAATAGTGCAGACCCTGATGAGACAGCTCCTGCAGGAGCTGTCTCATCTGGGTCTTCACTATTTACAGGTAGGTATATTGACGCGAATAGCAATCGAAGGGTTAACAGCTATTGTATGATGGTATAATATGAACAGAGGATATTTTGGCCATAGCAGAAACTGTACTTAGGTCTACATTATTTCATAAGCAAAAATGTAGAGCACTCTGATCAGGTGACTCCTTCAGGAGCAGTTTTATCTGGGTCTACGTTTCTAAAGGCGGGATATTATGCGTTTCTATCAATTAATAAAATGTTCTGTTGTGACAGGGCCTACAATAAATGGCTATTTTTTTTATAACATTATGAAATTTTATATCTGTTATGTTCAATCATGATTTAGAAGATTGTCAATTTAGACTTATATGCCCCTGTGATGCAGAATAAACCATTTTCATCAATTCATCAATTCTTTAATTTTTGTTCTACAACCAAATATTATTTCAAACAGTTAACAACACTAAAGATGCAATTTGAATATTTAATACATTGCCACTATTAACATCAGGACTTCAATATCACACACATGAAAGTTTCACCTTTTCAGTGTTTATTCAATTGGTTTTCTTGTGATATACATGTACTTCTTTTCAGCATATAAACAAATGATTTTTGTAATTTATTATAGGCAATATTGCAAGTAGAGAATATCACTTTAACCCTTTCCCTCATAGAAACGTGTTTTCACGCATTTGCAAACAGAGTAGACCCAGATCAGACGGCTCCTAGAGGAGCCGTCTGATCAGGGTCTGCTCTGTTTGCCTATGGAATTTGATAGATCTGTGTCTTTACTTTCTAAAATAGCTACCATGTACCACCTTCCAGATTTGATTATAAGTGATTTGTTCATGAATATTCAATGGGTATTAAAATTTGGACTAAAAATAGAACGGGGAAAGGGTTAAACAATCCTTCAATATGCTAAAAACCTCCCTGTTGTTCATACAATAGACTTTACTCCAGGCAATTTATTCCTTTTCCTGTTGAATATTCATGTACGAAATAATGACACCATGAATATTTCTTAGCTGAATTTGTATAATGGTATAACTATGTATACATGACTTTTTTGCACTGATATATAATTTCTTTTTTCCCTATCATCATTATACTGGCATGCTGGAATGTTAAATTATTGGTTCTCTGTCACTTTGTATGTATGTAGGTAATTCAGTGCTTAATCTTAAAAGATCTGTGATGTGTTTTTTAAAATACATGTACCGGTATTTGTCAATAAATACTATTAACCCTTTACTTCATAAATATGCCTTTCTACGCCTTTGCAAACAAAGTGGAACCAGATCAGCCGACTGATCATGCAGGGTCTGCTCTGTTTGCTTATGATACAATATAGATACGAGTCTAGTGTTTCTGCCATGGCCAAAACTTCATGTATCCATGATTGTGGTATTATAACAAATTAATCTAATTAATATTCATGATGTCATTATTTCTTACATGAATATTCATGGAGTAAAGGGTTAATCATGTGAACTTATTACAGGTTGTTAGTTAAACTTTGTTTAAGAACCTGTTGTTTAGTTAGTAATTAGCTGTCTAAGCTAATGTAAGAAAATGTTGTAAAACACCAGACTATAAAATTTTAATAATTTAAAGTTTATTGTTTCTTGTATCTTGCATTGGTAGAAACTTATTTAGTCGGATCTATTATAATATAATTTCATAAGCAAACAGGGCAGATCCTGATCAGATGGCTCCTGCAGCAGTCATCTGATGTGGGTCTACTCTGTTTGCAAAGGTGTGTAAAGGTTTTGGTATGAAAGAAATAACTACTGGTATATAAGGGAGACCACTCCCCCAAACCAGCCTGGCATCATCCATATGTACAACCTCAAGAACATGTGATAATATTAACCCTCTCACCTATCAGTCTGCAAAGTGACTTGTTTCCCACACTGTCATGATTTAACCCTTTACTCCATAAATACGCCTTTCTACGCCTTAATTGCAAACATCTTTGACCCAGATCAGATGGCTCCTGTAGGGTCTGCTCTATTTGCTGAATACGAAGTAAATATAGATGAGATTCTACAGTTTCTGCCACGGCCAAAACATCCTATGTCCATTGTGACATAATAAAAATTAATTCAATTGATATTCATGATGTCATTATTTCTTACATGAATATTCATAGAATAAGGACTTTAAACTTTTTCCCTCATATAAACGTGTTTTCACACATTTACAAACAGAGTAGACCCAGATCAGACGGCTCCTAGAGGAGCCGTCTGATCTGCGTCTGCTCTGTTTGTGAACAGAATTTGATAGATCTGTTTCTTTACTTTTTAAAATGTCTACAATGTTCGCCGTACCTAAAATCCATATTTTTTTATAACTATTTTGTTAATGAATATTCTGTAGGTATTGAAATTTGGTCTAAATACAGAACAGGGGAAGGGTTGAAGTAAGTTTGTGTGTAGCTGGACTTAATATTCTGTATGCTTGCTCCTCATCAGTAAGTAATGTACTTATTGATTATCCCTTTTCTCCATGAATATTCATTTCAGAAATAATGACCTTATATTAAATATTAATAATTGTTATAATAGCACTTGGACAAAGGAATTTTTGGCCATGACAGAAACTGTAAAATCATATCTATATTATATCATAAGCAAACAGAGCAGACCCTGTAGGAGCCATCTGATCCGGGTGTACTCTGTGTGCAAAGCTGTAGAAAGGCATACTTATGGAGTAAGGGGTTAAAATACATTATTTTGATTGATTATTTGACTGATTTTATACACTATCTTCTGATATTGATTGTGGTGAAAGAACTGATATAGACAGAAGTTATAGAAGAATATAAAAGAAAGAGGCAAACATGATACTGCAATGTGGAGAGAAAACTAATAATATGATCATTCCAACTATGAGTTCAGAGTAGTACAAAAAGACCATGAAATAACCCTTTTTTTCATATGAGTATAAATGCTTTTTTATACCTTTACAAACAGAGTAGACCCATATTAGATTGCTCTTATAGGAGCCATTTGATCAGGGTCTGCTATAATGTTTGCTTTTGACAAGTTATAGATCTGATTCTACAATTTTTGTCAAAGCAAACAATTTTCTTGAAAAATTTACATTATAAAAAATTCAGCTTACATGTATGAATTTGCTGAAAGCTCCCAGGAGGAGCTTTCTGAATTGCTTTCATTCTGCATTAAGCATCACCTGTGTACAAAGTGCATTTAGAAGCTCCTTTTGAAACATGTTACATCCACGAGAACATTTATTAGAGAAAATACGGTAAATAGAGTAACACCAACTCAATCTCAGTGTTCCCGTCCATGACATGTGAGTGTCCTTTTCCCTATATATCTAGTAAGCCTTTACTCCATAAATACGCCTTTCTATGCCTTTGCAAACTCAGTAGACCCAGATCAGATGGCTCCTATAGGAGCCATCTGATCAGGGTCTGCTCTGTTTGCTTACGATATAATACAGAATGATATGACTACTGTTTCAGCCAAAGATTCCTGTGTCTATATGCTATTATAACATTTAAACTAATTAATATATATATCTTGTCGTTATTTCTAGCATGAATATTCATATAATAAAGGGTTAAAAATACTGGGTTGTGTCATGAGGAAATTGCGGCAGAAAATTGTTTCCCGATATATTTACCTGACTGTCTCTAGGGTCTGCAGCTGATGGAAGAACTGGAAATACTTCAATACCAGCAATAGGTATAAGGGGTTCACATCTATTAGCCCAGACAATGTCAGATCGACTTCTATACAACCAGAGGTACGAGGTATCCATCCAGAGCCCCTACACACATACACTGCTTGTCACAGATAACTATCACAATATCTCTCTTCATTAACTGTCATGATACTCCATTTTATGAATAAAAGTATAACCCTATACTCCATAAATACACCTTTTTACGCCTTTGCAAACAGAGAAGACCCAGATCAGACGGCTCCTCTAGGAGCCGTCTGATCAGGGTCTGCTTTGTTTGCTTATGAAATAATATAGATACATGATTCTACAGTTTCTGCCGTGATATAAAATTCCTGTGTTCATATGCCATTATAATTCTTTATCTAATCAATATTCATGATGTCATTATTTCTTACATTTATTTTCATGGAGTAAAGGGACAAAGGAACATTCTGTTCTGCTGCATCATGATAGATTGTTCTCCAAAGTAGTCTCACCTCAGCTGATGTTGACAACAGAGCCCAAACAAAAAACTTCAAAGCTTTAAACCCGTCACAACTAATCATGCCCAGTATTTTGTTTTTTCTTTATCTTGCTTTTGTTTTGTTTTATTAATTGCTTGCTGGTACGTCACTGGCAGATATTCGTCAACCTATAGCATGTGTAAGAAAATTTTTCCTATATGCATATGATTATAAAAAAGAATTAGTAATGCTCAAACTTCATCCATTACACAATGTAATATCTTGTTTCATCACCACAAATTTTTGTAATGTAAATAAAAAAAGAGCCGCGTACGGTGCCGACACTGACGTCTGATTTGGTGCTTGTCCAGCTAAATTTAAAAAAATTGAAAATGATAAAGGGCCATAACTCCAAAATTTTGAAATCAAGAGTTATGGTTCTTGTTTAGGGGCCTTCCCCTCAAGGAGATCTACTAACCTATGAAGTTTCATGATGATACCTCCTATATTTTTTGAGTAAAGAGCTACATTAAAGTTTTTGCATGCCGACGACGACAATGACAACGACCCAGTGATCACAATAGCTCTACTTTTCTTCGAAACAGACAAGCTAAAAATCTACTTGAATTCATCTGCTCCAGATTAACCCTTTACTCCATGAATATTAATGTCAGAAATAATGGCTTCATGAATATTAATTAGATTATCTTTTATAATAGCACATGGGCACAGGAATATTTGGGTATGACAGAAACTATTGAATCATATCTATATTATATTATAATGAATACATCTTTGCAAACAGACTAGACCCAGATCAGATGGCTCTGCATAAATAAATAAAATAATAGAATTCTGCAGTTTCTAACTATCACTAAAAATTCCTGTGCCCATGTGCCATGATTATAAACAATAAACTACATGTAGATAATGTACTGTCCATTTCAATTTACTTTGTCACTGAATTTGAATCGATATTTTTTTTTCATTTCGAGTCAGACTGACCTTAAATCTACTTCATAAATTTTGATCTCATCATTTTTCAGGAACTCCCATGCTAAATATCCGTCAATACCATGCAGTAACAAGCTTAAGGAAGAAAATGTTGAAAATGCATTTTCTACATGCTAATTCAATCAGTTGTTTCTTTGCAAATGGTCGCCATATGTATGGCTATAGTGGAGCGCATCATTTTTCAACAGGGGTGAATCGCATACGGATTATGATATGAAATAAATGACGTAATTTCGTGTATGACGTCAACTTTTAAAAGCTATAATTACCCTCAGTTTAAATCGAATGTTCCACTCGACGTCAATCGTCCGCCATTTGCAATTTGAAATGAACATGTTTACAATGGGAAAACATTGTTTTAATATACCTAAAATCTTTATTTAAAGATGGATTCAAAGGAAACTCGAACATGGAGTTCCTGAAAAACGATGACACAAGTGGTTCAATTTTATCTCAATCCAGTAAGAAAAGGAAAAAAAAAATCTTGATTCAAATTCAGTGACAAAGTAAATTGAAATGGGCAGTAATTAATATTAATGATGTCATTATTTCTTTTATGACTGTTCATGGAGTAAAGGGTTAGGAGTGAAATAGTGGACATTTACCGTATAACCCTTTGAATACTGAATGGTAACCATCCAGAGCTTACTCAGGTAAACGTGCTCACCCAAATACTAGAAGCATGACATTTCTCCATCAAACTCTATACTGTGCATGACCACATGTCTTTAGATCGTCTCTTTGAGATGATCCTAAAGAATGGTCAAAGTATAGGGTTTGGTGGAGAAATAAAGGAGCTATTATTGAAAATGTTTAAATTTACTCATTTTATCTGGATCTCTGTCCATTATTGTCTGATAGAATCGATTATGTATAAAGGGTATAATATGAGAGAAGATTTTAGATGACAAACAGAGCATACCCAGATGAAAGGGCTTCTCTACTACCGGGAGCTCTCTGATCTTGGTCTATTCTGTTTGCAAATGATAACTTATTTATTTCCCACATTCAAAACAATTAACCAATGAAATCAAGTATGGTATGTACCGGTACCTCTCACAGTCACTTTCTTCATAAGTTTCCTCTAAATCAAAGTCTTACCAACCAGATAACAAATCTTCACTAGTTTATATAAATCTTACAATACACTTCAATCCTTGTAATTTCTTCATTTAAAAAAAAATCACCACTTGAATTATATATGCATAACATATTTCACTTAAGCAAAAGCATAATTAATTCCTCTCACAAAAGTAGTCAATTTAATTGTCAACTCCACATCTTTCCAATCTCTACAGCTCCATTCTCTTAAACGTCTCTTACATTATTATAATATATACCCAGAGCCCAATTTGCTCTTTAAGATATAGCAGATCTAGATGGTAGAACACTTCTAACCCTTTGAATGTGGAAAACGAGTCAATTGACATTTGCAAACAGTGTAGACTCAGATCAGACATCTCCAGGAGGAGCTCTCTGATCAGGATCTGTACTGTTTGTCATTAAAACTTCTTTCATACTTTAACACATTCTTTTGTTTGACATTTCTGTATTCCAAGGTTTAAATAAACGTTTTCTATTTCTGCGTACAGTAGAGCCTGTCTTAAGCGGCCATCAAAATTTCCAAAGGTCTAATCAAGGGACTATAATGCAGGTAGTAGCGTAATGCAGGTCAAAAGTAACGCAGAAAGCTCCTATAGGAGCTTTCTGCATTACTTCTGCCCTGCATTAAGCAACCACCTGCTTTTTAAGACTCCTATGTTCAATAAATGAATGGCCGCTTAGGACAGGATCTACTGTATTTCATTTAGAACATCTGATATATCTCTGCAGGTACACTGAATGCTAATCCCAAGTCATCAGCAATAGCCAATACTTATTCATCAGTCTACCTGCAACAATAGACTTTTGTCAAAAGTACCCCTGGAGAAATGAACAACCAATTTATCGCAAGCCCTTTATTATTATATACAAAGGCAGAAAGGAAAGACAGTCTCTCCGATATAATAACAAATCAATTTAAACTGCTTGAACACTAAGATAAATTTTGTCTGTGAAATATCGTTGTCTGCTACAATTGTTTTTTATTTCTTTACATAAGCTGAGTTTCAGGGTGTCACTAAAACAGTTTTAATTACATCGTACTACGTTTAATTATGTTAAATTAGGCCATATTTCTTGGAGTTTCATCTGGATTAAAACTGTTTGGAATGTTTTCAGAAAATTTGTCACAGAAAGAATTACCGGTAGCCCTCAGCATGCTAAACAAATAGCATTCTTCAAATACATTAATTTACACATCTGAAAAGTACATTTATCGTTCTTCAACAGAAGATACAGTAAACCCCCTCTAAACCGGAATTCTAGAAGAGAAGAATTTAGATACTTTTAGGCAAGACCAACAGCTTAATGCAAGGTGAAAGTCATGCAGAAAGCTCCTAGAGGAGCTTTCTTCATGACTTTCACCTTTCAATAAGCTGCCAGCTGGTCTCCAAGACCGATATGTACGCTAAATTTAACATCCGGTTTAGAGGTCAGTTTTACTGTACCATGTTACTAAATGTTAAGCCAGTTTCATCTAAATCAGATTTCTTTTTTCTTTTGAATGCAGGAAATGGGTACTGGCATTTGCAAATGGTGCAGACCCAGATCAGAGAACTCCAAGAGAAGTCATCGGATCAGGATCTGCAGTCTGTTTGCCATCCATGACCCTGTAGTCAATGTAATCCTTTCCCACTGTATGGACTGTTATGTAACCTTTAACTCTTTGAACGCAAAGTAATTTTTCAACAATAAGTGTCTTCTGCTTCAATTTTTAACCAGAAATGGTGTCAAAGCTACCTGATGCTCGCATGTTTAAAAGTTAAGTCTAAAATGTGTCATATTGAACACACAAAAAATCATTCAATTTTCAATTTAAACTTAACTGCATCAATATCAGAACCAAAATGCAACCAAATACCAATTTTCAGCAACTTAAAAAGATGTTTAATAAAGATACAAACCAAATATAGAAGCCCTAGGTCTACAGGTTCGAATGTAATAGGCAGTTAACGATTTTTGCAAAAGTAGGTCAAAGGTGAAGGTCAGAAGGGCAAAAATATTGGTATGGTCATACCAAGTACAGAAGTCCTATGCCTATCGTGTCCAATATTATAGACATTTCAAGATTTTTGTAAAAGTAGGTCAAAGGTCAAAGTAAAGGTCACACGGTAAAAAACATTGGTATGGTTGGAAAGTCTTAAGACAGGAAAGATACATACCAAGTATGGAAGCCCTAGGCCTATTGGTTCCAATGTTATATGCATTTAAAGACTTTTGCAAAAGTAGGTCAAAGGTCAAGGTCACATGGTAAAACAACTGGTATGTTTGAAAGTCTTCAGACAGAAAAGATACATACCATTAGTATGAAAGTATATTCATTTAAAGACTTTTGTAAAAGTAGGTCAAAGGTAAAGGTCAAGGTCAGAAAGGCAAACATGTTGGCATGGTCATACCAAGTATGGAAGCCATGTGTTGCAATTCTATAGGCATTTAAAGACTTTTGCAAAAGTAGGTCAAATGTCAAGGTAAATGTCACATGGTAAAACAATGGTATGGTTGGAAAAGTTGCATACCAAGTATGGAATACCTTGGCCTACTGGTTCAAATTTTATAGGCATTTAAAGAAATTTGCAAAAGTAGGTCAAAGGTCAAAGTAGCATGGCAAAAACAATGATATTGTTGGAAAGGTCTTAACACAAGAAAGTTGCATACCAAATATGGAAGGCTTTGGCCCATTGGTTCAAATGTTATAGACATTTAAAGATTTTTGCAAAAGTAGGTCAAAGGTCACGGTCAGAAGGGCAAACAATGATATTGTTGGAAAAGTCTTAACACAAAAAAATTGCATACCAAGTATGGAAGCCCTAAAGTAGGTCAAAGGTCAAGGTCAGAAGGGCAAACAATGATATTTTTGGAAGTCTTAAAACAAAAAGTTGCATACCAAGTATGGAAGCCCTATGTCCATTGGTTCAAATGTTATAGGCATTTAAAGATTTTTTTGTAAAAGTAGGTCAAACATCAAGGTCAAGGTCAGGAGGGCAGAAATGTTGGTATGGTCACACCAAGTATGGAAGCCCTAGGCCTATTGGTTCCAATAATATAGGCATTTAAAGATTTACGCAAAAGTAGGTCAAAGGTCAAGGTCAAGGTCAGAAGGGCAAACAATGATATTGTTGGAAAAGTCTTTACAAAAGAAAGTTGCATACCAAGTATGGCAGCCCTAGATCCATTGTTTTTTTTTGCAAAAGTAGGTCAAAGGTCAAGGTCAGAAGGGCAGAAATGTTGGCATGGTCAAACCAAGTATGGAAGCCCTAGGCCTATTGATTCCAATAATATAGGCATTTAAAGATTTTTGTAAAAGTAGGTCAAAGGTCAAGATCAAGGTCAGAAGGGCAAAAATGTTGGCATGGTCAGAAAGGTCTCTACAATATGAACCTTCTAACAAATTTCAGCATCATAGCACAAATATTAAGCTTTATACCAACCCGTCCAAAAAACTTTAACCTGGTGATTTTTGGCAAAACATGTCAAAAATTGATAAAATTGAAAAATATTTTTAATGTTCAACTTCATAACAGCAATATTTTGACCCCAAGTGAACTTCAATACAATATTTCAGCATCCTAGTACAAATATTAAGCTTTAAAACAACCTGTCCAAAAAAAACTTTAACCTTGGCCATGCACACGTGCATGCTCACGCCCACGCCGGGGATATAACGCTCACGCCCACGCTCACTCTTACTCCGGGGGTATAAGACAATCTCTGCTGTTCTACGAACAGGCGAGCTAAAAAAATAAAATTTCTCTCATTCTTTGCAAAAATATTATCAAAAGTGCAATAAGTGTGTCAAACCATTTGGATTCTGATCAGACACTGAGTTACTCAGCATCTCATAATCAGGCATTGAGTTACCCAGCATCTCATGATAATCAGACACTGAGTTATTCAGTATGACTGTATCTCATTATCAGACACTGAGTTACTCAGGATCTCATGATAATCAGACACTGAGTTACTCAGCATCTCATGATAATCAGACACTGAGTAATTCAGCATCTCATAATCAGACACTGAGTTACGCAGCATCTCATGATAATCAGACACTGAGTTATTCAGTATGACTGTATCTCATTATCAGACACTGAGTTACTAGGGATATCATGATAATCAGTCACTGAGTTAGTTAATCTGCATCTCATACGGATCAAAACTGTTGGCATTAAGAAATCATGAATTTGATGCTTAAGTGTGCAAAGATCTCTACCAATCTTCATCCTTCGAAATGCTGAATATTCAATTTGGAATGTAACTCATCATTATTTAACCCATTACCTCATAGGCTATTTTTAAATCCAATGCATTTGAATAAATCTACCAACAAGATGTGTTTGTGAAACACTATGCCCCCTCATATATTTGACCTCTGACCTTGACCTCTGACCTTGACCTTGACATGTCACCCCTCAAAATGTGCAGCCTCATGAGATACACAAGCATGCAAAATATCAAGTCTCTATCTCTACTGGTCCAAAAGTTATGGCCAATGTTAAAGTCGGCGATTTGACCCATATATTTGACCTCTGACCTTGAAGGATGACCTTGACCTTGACACGTCACCCCTCAAAATGTGCGGCTTCATTAGATACATATGTATGCCAAATATCAAGTCTCTATCTATACTGGCTCAAAAGTTATGACCAATGTTAAAGTTGCTGACAAACAAACAGACAAACAGACAAACAGACAAACAGACAAACAAACAAACAAACAGACAGGGCAAAAACAATATGCCCCCCGACTATCGTCTATGGGGGCATAAAAAGGAGCATTAACTAGAGAAAAGGAAAGTTTTAGAATTTTGTAGTTTGAAACCATTGTGATAAATAGGAGCAAATGCTCTATTTATCACAATGGTTTCAACAGGTGACCTTTGCAGAGGCGTCAAAAGGCATCAATATGAGGGAATGGGTTGATGGCAAAGTCCATTCACTAAGAAAGGTTTAATTTGCTTGGTGTTTGAATGACAAATACAGTGGAACTTTGTTATCTCGAACTTCAAGTGACCATACAAATTACTTTGAGACAACAGAAGTTTGAGTTATCCAATTTATAATGTGAACAATTTCTCAAGTTTACAGCTTAATGCAGATCTAAAGTAATGCTATAAGCTCCTACATTACTTTAGACCTGTATTAAGCTGTCAAATATGTGTTTCTAGATGTGCGTAGTGATACATTTTAGAGCAATTCTGTTTTGCAAATTCCAAAGTTCGAGTTATCCGAGTTTGAGATATTTAGGTTTCACTGTGCAGCACTCTGATGACAGCTTGATGAGCTCTTTGATCTAGGTATACACTGTTTGAAAATGCCATTTATCTTCACAGAAGTAAATTGCCATTTATAGAGTTAAACTACTGTAAAACCTCTCTATAACGACCACAAAATTAGTTGATATTTAGAGAAGGTGGTTGTGCTTAAAGCAAGGTGAAAGTTAAACAGAACTCTCCCATAGGGGAGTTCTTTTTACTTTCACCTTGCTTTAAGCAGCCACGGTCTTTAACACAAAATAATTGATGTAATTTAGTGGTCGTTATAGAAGTTTTACTGTATTATTAAAATATTAACACTTCACTCCATAAATACGCCTTTCTCTACCTTTGCAAATAGAGTAGACCCAGATCAGACAGCTTATTACTGATCATGGTCTGCTGTGTTTTCTTATGGAATAATATAGATCTAATTCTACAGTTTCTGCCTGCATGGGCTTAATTAAACAATTCTTGTCTTCACATATCATTATAAAAAATAATCTAATTTATATGCATGATGTTATCATTTCTTACATGAATATTCATGGGTTAAAGAGTTAAGCCAGGTAACAGCCAGAATAATAACTTTTTTATAATAATATTTGTGTAAAAAGTAAATAACTTAACCCTTTCCCTCATATAAACGTGTTTTCATGCATCTGTAAGCATAGTAGACCCAGATCAGACAGCTCCTATAGGAGCCATCTGATCAGGGTCTGCTCTGTTTGCTAACGGAATCTGAAAGATCTGCTTCTTTACTTTCGAGACTGGGTACAATGTTCCACCTACCATTTTTCAGTATAACTTTTTTTGTCCTTGAATATTCAACTTAGGCATTGAAATTTGGAATCAACATGAAACAGGGAAAGGGTTAATGAACATTAGCTGAGTTTTCATAATGAAATTATGAACATGACATAAACTGAATCAGATCAATATAATATCACCAGCAAACATTTAGCAGACCCTGATCAAATACATTAAAACCTCTCTATAACGGCCACTAAATTATGTTAATTAGTTGGTATTTTGGGCAGGTAGTTGCTTAAAGCAAGGTGAAAGTAAAACAGAACGCTCCTATAGGAGCGTTCTGTTTAACTTTCACCTTGCTTTAAGCATCCACCTGCCTTTAACACAAAATACTTGATGTAATTTAGTGGTCGTTACAGAGAGGTTTTACTGTATACAAAGGTGTTAACAACATCTGTCCTGTTTTCCAATAAAAATGTAGTTTGTAGTTACAACAGTTCTGCATTTAACCCACTAAATAATAAGGTAACAAAACATTTAACTCTCAAATTTACTCCATGAATATTCATATATAAAGAAATAATGATATTATGAATATTAATTAGATTATTCTTTATAGAAAGAATTATTTCAAAAACACAGGAAATCGTGACAATTATGGACAGAAACTGAAGGAATCATTTCTTTATTATATCACAAACAAACACAGCAGACCCTGATCAGATGGCTTCTACAGGAACCATCTGACCCTGATCAGATTGCTCCTACAGGAACCATCTGATCTGGGTCAACTCTATTTGCAAATGCATAGAAATGTGTATTCATGAAGTAAAGGATTAAATCATAATATTTCATATTCAAATTCTTATATAATATTAGGTAATACTTTTCAAAAATATTTTACTTACTTTTTCTCCCACCTCCAGCTCTTTAGAGAATCCCATAAGCCTCTAAGCTATCCCTTTCAGAGTTTTCTTTCACTAACACTACATTAGCAGTTTACTTATAACTCCACTGTTCATCTGTTAAATCTGTCCTATCACAGTAAGGATTCCAGTGTCTTAACACAGGTAATCAATCAAGGATGTAGAGTATCCATTTATTATGCCAATATATTCAAGGTACACTCTTCTGTCAAGTAAACTGACCATTTAACCTTTAATGGCTTTTTTTCTAAAATAGCATTTATTTCCCCCACAGTCCTTTTTTACTTATATAGATCTGGGTCTTTTTAACCCTTTCCTTCATATAAATGGTTTATAACTTTTACAGAGCAGACCCAGATCAGACAGCTGCTGTAGGAGCCGTCTTATCAGGATCTGCCCAGGTGTTTCCTTATGACTTGATATGGATCTGATTCTATAGTTTTTGTTGAAGCAAAAAATTCCCTTGAAAATAAAAAAAAATCAGCTAATAAATATTCATGATGTCATTATTTTTTACATGAATATTGAACAGGTAAAAGGTTTACTCTATGTCTTGACTGACATTTGCAAACAGTTTGGATCCAGATCAGACAAAAAGTAACAAAGCTTAAGCCAACGGGATAAATCTTAAAAATGATTACAAGGAACTTTTGGCTGACATCATTTTTGATAGCATGAGAATGGCTAAATATGGTCACAGAAATACTAGATGAGGTAAAGGTCTACCCTGTTTGCCAATGCGTGAAAAGTTGTTTATATGTTTTGGGACTAAATTAACCGTTTACTCCATAAATACACCTTTCTACACCTCTGCAAACAGAGTAGATCCAGATCAGACACTCTGTACCAGGAGCCGTCCAATCAGGGTCTGTTTTGTTTGCAAAATACAATGTATGACATAACATATTAGATATGATTCTTGATACTGTTTCTGCCATGGTCAAAAAACACTGTGTTCAAATGCCATCATAAAAAATATCCATGGGGTCATTATTTCTCATATTTTCCTTCACCTGTTCTATATTTAGTCAAAATTCCAATACCTGCTGGAATGAATATTCATGTACAAAATAGTTATCATGAAATATGGAGGGCGGAACAAATTTGGAGCTGTTTTCAAAAGTAAAGACAAAAATCTATCAAATGTCATTAGCAAACAGAGCAGACCCAGATCAGACAGCTCCTTTAGCAGCTGTCTGATCCGGGTCTTCTCTGTTTGAAATGCGTGAAAAGGCATTTATATGTAGGAAAAGGTTAATAATGCTGTTAAAATATGTGGCTAATTCATATCCATACAGTTACTATTTCTTACATAAATATTGAACAGCTGGGGTGAAGCAAACCACCTGTCTTAACCCTTTACTCCATGAATATCCATGTAAGAAAACAAGATGTCTTAAATATTAATTAGATTAATTGTTAAAATAGTACATGGACACAGGAATTTCTGGTTATGGCAGAAAGTGTAGAATCATATCTATATTATATCATAAGCAAACAGAGCAGAACCTGATCAGACGGCTCCTTAGGAGTCGTCCGATCTGGGTCTACTCTGTTTGCAAAGGCATACATGTAGAAAGGCATATTTAAGGAGTAAAGGGTTAAGTCTTAGAATAAGAATTCTTTTGTGTGGTTGTTGTAGAGAGACATCACTGTACTGGCCTTGGGCTGGCATCTATAATTCATACCTGTTTTACCTTTGTAAGTGCCTGCAGGAACATTGATGTCTTCATTTGGAATGTCTCGGTCCTTATCAAATATTTAACACCTACATGCTGTAGGTAGTCCCAACAGCGGCACAACAAACATTAGTACATCACTCTGTAACACTGTCCTGTTTACCCTAAGTATTCCAACATGTAATCTCCACTCCCCTATTCATCCTAAGTATTCCAACACCTAATCTGCCCCCCCCCCCCCTGTTTACCCTAAGTATTCCAACATGTAATCTCCACTCCCCTATTCATCCTAAGTATTCCAACATCTAATCTGTCCCTTCCCCCACTTACCCTTAGTATTTCAGCACTTAATCTGCCCCACCCCTTGTTTACCCCTATAAGTATTCCAACACCTTATCTCCCCCATTTACCCTAAGTAATCCAACAACTAATCCTCCCACTGTTTACCCTAAGTATTCCAACACCTGATCTCTCCCCCTGTTTACCCCTATAAGTATTCCAACACCTAATCTCCCCCCATTTACCCTAAGTAATCCAACAACTAATCCTCCCACTGTTTACCCTAAGTATTCCAACACCTGATCGCTCCCCCTGTTTACCATAAGTATTCCAACACCTGATCTCTCCCCCAATTTACCATAAGTATTCCAACACCTGATCTCTCCCCCCGTTTACCATAAGTAATCCAACACCTGATCTCTCTCCCTGTTTACCATACGTATTCCAACACCTGATCTCTCCCCCCGTTTACCATAAGTATTCCAACACCTGATCTCTCCCCCTGTTTACCATAAGTATTCCAACACCTGATCTCTCCCCCTGTTTACCCTAAGTATTCCAACACCTGATCTCTCCCCCTGTTTACCATAAGTATTCCAACACCTAATCTCTCCCCCTGTTTACCCTAAGTATTCCAACACCTGATCTCTCCCCCTGTTTACCATAAGTATTCCAACACCTAATCTCTCCCCTGTTTACCCTAAGTATTCCAACACCTGATCTCTCCCCCTGTTTACCATAAGTATTCCAACACCTGATCTCTCCTCCCGCCTCCCCATTTACCCCAAGTATTCCAACACCTAATCTGCCCCCTCCCCTTGTTTCACAAAATCTCCAATGTCCCTCTTTACTCTAAATACCCAATCTCCTCTCCCCTGTTTACCCTAAATATTCTAACACATTACTCCCCCTCCCCTCTCCTTTTTACTCTAAGTATTCCAACAGGTAATCTCCCTGTACAAGAGCTGTCTGATCTGGGTCTACTCTGTTTGCAAAGGCTTGAACGAGTGTTTGTATGACATAAATTAAGGGTTAAATAAGACTGACATTGTACCAAATAGTGTAGACCAAGATCATGCAAACTGCTCCAGAAGGATCAGTTTGGTCTGGGTCTACACTATTGGCCCCAGTGTGTCTGTTGAAATACTTAGGGGAATAAGAGTACATTAGGACCGTATGAATGCTGATTGTTTTCGAAGCGAAATGATCAATTATAATTCAATTGCAGAGTCTATTCAGAATGTAAGAATGAAATCTGCTAGATGATTTTGTATGACAAACTGTGCTGACCCAGATTTTACACGACTCCTCCAGGAGCTATCTGGTCTGGGTCTACGATGTTGCAAATGCCAGTAACTTATATCTCCATATCAAAGAGTTAAAATGAGTTTGTTTAAATCCATGAACAGTATAACTGAAAATCCATTCACAGTGCAGATCCATGAAGCATTTATGTTCAATTCCAATAAAAGTGTACGACTGAAAAAATCTATGTTAACCTGTTCAACGCTGAATTTGCAAATGGATTATTCCAAAATTCAAAAATGTGACAAGCCTACTGTAAATATTCAGGGATATTTTAAAAGAAAAGTGAAACATGACAAATAGTGAAGACCTAGATGAGAGGGCTCCTCTAGGAGCCCTCTCATCTGGGTCTACACTATTTGCAAAGGACATTAGTGACTTGTTTCGCGTGCTGAAAGGTTTAACCCTTCGCTTGCTAGCCATGACATGAATGACATTTTCAAACAGCATAAATTGCAGCATATTATTACCTTATAAGATCAAAGCAATAACGTTAACCCTTTCTCTTTAACCTGTTTCTCTGTGTATTCCAAATTTCAATACCTACTGAATATTCATTGACAAAATAGTTATAATGAAATATGGAAGGTGAAACAAATATTGTACCCAGTTTAGTAATGAAATATCAAATCTATCAAATTCCTTTAGCAAACAGAGCAGATCCTGATCAGATGGCTCCTATAGGAGCCATCTAATCTTGGTCTACTCTGTTCGCAAATGAGTGAAAATGCTTTTACATGTATGAAGGAAAGGGTTAAACACTGACAATCAATTATTTCCCAAAATATGTACAGCAAACCGAATGAAGACATTTGCACTCTAGCAGTACTTTATGACAACCAATGTAAACGTTTTGGATCCTGATGAGACGCCAGGTGGAACTGAGACGCATCAAAAAAAAAAATTTGGCAAGAAAAAAATTGCAGCCGACAACAATTATAATGTAGCATACAACAAAGAGTTAACCCTGCCCTTTTGAATATTCATGTTAGAATAAATGACATCATGAATGTCTATTAGCTGAAGTTTAAAACGTAGTATTTTCAAGAAAATTGTTTTGCTTTGACTAAAATAATTGTAGAATAAGATCTAAGCAAACAGAGCAGGATCCGTCTGATCAGGGTCTAAATCAATTTGCAAAGGCATGAGAAAGTGTTCATATGAGGGAAAGGGTTATGAATAGAAGCAGACAAGCATTTGAGCAGTTAACAATTTTTGAATAAATTTAGTTAAAATTTGTTATAAATGTAGAGAACATCATAAAATATACGTATATATATAAACAGTAAAACCTTGATACTGCGAAATTTTAGTAATGAAGAGTTGACGCCTTTTTAGGCAGGTAGCTGCTTAATGCAGGATGAAAGTCAATTGCGGAAAGCTCCTAGAGAAGCTTCCTGCATGACATTCACCCTGCATTAAGCAACCACCTGTCTTAAAGACCGATACTGATACTTGATCCAGTGTTCGAACTATCATGGTTTTACTGTATTTGTAACAATCCATCCACAATGTAGAACATTTATAGGTAAAGTAAATGTCACAGTCTATATAACACTATAATATTTAGTGTTGTTCCGATAATCGGTTATAATCGATGATTGATCGAAAAAGTATTTTCGATTTACTATCGATAGTAATTTTGTCATAATCGATTACTGACTGTATAATCTGTACAGCAGCATCAGTAATTTTCATAGGCGTTTTAATGAGAATATAACTGTATGAAGTATTTTACCTTTATAATAAGCCTCTACCAAGCTGTATTCTGTGACCATTCATTAAAATCGTCTCTTCGAGATGATTCTAATGAATGGTCACAGCATACTGTTTGGCTGACACAAAAGCTTAGTTAGGTATTAGCTTGTTACATCAAGCTTTACATGCAAAGAATCTCTGAAAGTATTTTCGATTAATTATCGATTTTTAATCGATAATAAATGTTCGATTCAATTCAATAATCGATTATGATTTTGGTCCGATTCTCCATCCCTAATAATATTATATGTACCCTTAAATGACCCTAAGTATCCAGACACCCAATCTCCCCGCTCCTCTGGTTTGTACAGATATATATATATATATGTATAAGTCAATTTAGCACCATTTTGAAAACGTTGAATAAGACTGACATGCCAGCAAATAAAATAAACCCTGATCAAATGGCTGCTTTGGGATCCATTTGATCTGGATCTGCACTATTTACCAATGGTTGTTTGCTCAAATACTTAGGACATCCCCTATAAAATATGTGTTCAAGTCAGTTTATAATTTTGAGCCATTAAACATTTTATTATTAATTCCTTGTATGCAAGCATAAAATCTATGATTACAAGTATAGATAGTTTGGATCAAGATGAGACACTAAGTAACTCAGCATCTTGTAAAGATCCAACCTGCGTGATACTCTGATTGTATTTCTTGAGAGAAATAGCAGAAAAATAATCTAAAGTCGCAGTTCTGGAAAGCAATAATTACTTAACCCTTTCCCTGTTCAGTATTCATGTTCGAAATAATGACAACATCAATATTGATTAAGCCAGTATTATAATGTAAAGGGAATTATTGCTTTGACAAGAAGTGACGGTAGAATCAGATCTATATATATCATATCTACATTATGTCAAAAGCAAACAGAGCAGACCCTGATCAGACAGCTCCTATAGGTGCCGTCTGATTTGAGTCTACTCTGTTTGCAAATGTGTGAAAAGGCGTGTATATGAGGGAAATGATTAAATTGTACAAATAGTTAAATCTTTTATACAAGATCAGTGTATTAACCATTTCCCTGTTCTGTATTTAGGCCAATTTTCAGTATCTAATGAATATTCATTAACAAAATAGTTATAAAGAAACATGGAAGGTGGAACATTATAGACATTTTAGAAAGTAAAGAAACAGATCTATCAAATTCTGTTAGCAAACAGAGCAGACCCTGATCAGACGGCTCCTTTAGGAGCCGTCTGATCTGGGTCTACTCTGTTTGCAAATGCGTGAGAACACGTTTATACAAGATCAGTGTATACATGAAAATATTTTAACCCTTTTTTCCTGTTGAATATTCATGTAAAAAATATTGGCATCATGAATATTTATTTGCTGAATGTTTATAATGGCATATGTACACAGGAGTGTTTTGGTACTTGTAGACAATGTACATTCAGATCTGTTATGAATTCATTTATAAACAAACAGAGCAGACCCTGATTAGATGGCTCTTATAGGAGTCAATCTGATCTGGGTCTGCTCTTCTTTGCAAAGGCTGGAAAGGGTGTTTATATGAAGGAAAGGGTTCAAATCAAAACATATACTTGTAAAAAATGCATCTAGAAATCAATGAATTAATGCATAGCAAAAATGTAAATTACATGTACATGTATGTGTCATGATTACCATATAAATGTAACCAATGAGTGTACTGACATTTGAAAACTGTGTAGCACCAGATCATGGTGCTCCTAGAAGACCAAGGTTAACACTGTTTGTCATTAAAAATCGTCCTGCATATTACACTGAATGGACTCTATCATTAACCCTTTCACTCATATAACTGTGCTTTCATGCATTAGCAAACAGAGTAGACCCAGATCAGATGGCTACTATAGGAGCCGTCTGATTAGGGTCTGCTGTTTGCTAATGGAATTTGATAGATCTGTTTCTTTAGTTTACAAAATGACTATATAATGTTCCATCTTAGTCTAGGAGGGAATGAGTTAAAATGTCGACCACATTAATCCAAGTATTGAAATCCTTTGCAAGCCGATGACAATGCAGATAGAGATTACACAAGATTACGAAAAGTGGAGACATGTATTACATGTGTATTTAGATTTTAAATGATTAAAAAATAATAATTCTGTACTTAACCATATGTTTTTAAATTTTTCCTTGATACAAAAGTTTTTTGTCATACTTTTGCAAACAGAGAAGACCCAGATCAGATTGTATGATCAGGGTCGGCTGTGTTTGCTTGTAAAATTATGATAGATCTCCAAAATTCATGTGTACGTAATTATGTCATTGTAAAACTTCAGCTCATAAATATTCATGATGTCATACATGGTGGTTATACAACAGGGAAAGGGTTACAGACATAATCAGCATGTCAAAACAATGGGAGTTACAATGTGCTCTGAATATTATGATGATCTGGATCCAACCTGTTTAAAAAGTTACGGTAATCATGGATTTACCCATACAAAAATATAAAGCGTAACCCTTTAACTGTATTAAACTTTAGTGAGCAAGCTCACATACCCCACGTCGCCACATTGTCAGAGGAAAAAATTAGTAAGTGGTTCCCCATGATAGATTCCTCTGAAAATCAAACTCATCCAAGCTTTTATTCATGACAAATCTTACAGCAAATTTGAGATAAATTGGTCAAGAAATGAAAGTGCTAGATGAGCAACAATGTATTATGATACATGGACAGACTGATGGATGGACAGACGGACGGACGGACAGGGCAACAAGAGTGTTCAAAGGAACACATGTGTCACCTGCTTGCAGGCAACACAAAAACTTTAATCCGCTGGATTGTGAAAATCAGAACAAAGGGGAATAATTAAAAAAGTATTGCATATAGAGTGACAAACCGTAGTTACATCAATGGTCCACAATGAGAGGAAGACACATGGAATTTGAAAGCTCTATAATGATTAGTTTAGAAAGTGTGACAGACAGACGGATGGACAGACGGTGGAAAAGTGATCCCTAAGTGACACACTGCCTCTTGATAGGTGACATAAAAAAATATATATATACCCTAGCAATGTATTATGTTGTTGGTATAATAATAACATCATGCATATTTATTACCTGATTTTTTATAATGGCATTATAATGCACAGGATGTTTTGGCTGAGGTAGAAACTGTAGAATCTGACCTATTGGAGATGTCTGATCTGGGTTTACTTTTTAGTTTAATCATATTTTATTGCTTGCTTTTTTACACAATTACAATGTTACATGTTCATAATAAATATAAAGCAATAGCAAAAGGGTCTACTGTTTGCAAATGCATGAAAATGTGTTTATATGAAGGAAAGGGTTAAATAAAAAATTTCTAATTAAAATTGGAAGTTCAATGCTATTTCACTTTCTTTATATAGACAAAAGTGATGTCATTTATCTTTTAATTTATCATGGCAACACATACCAACAGCACAGAGATGGTTGTCAGTATAAATCTTTAAAACATGAAGTACCAGTAACTATGTAGCATCTGCAAAAAAACTTGTTGCCTTTTGTAACTCTTAACCTTTCCCTCATAAAAAGGTGTTTTCAAGCATCTGCAAACAGAGTAGACCAAGATCAGATGGCTCCTATAGGTGCTGTCTGATCAGGGTCTACGCTGCTTGCTAATAGAATTTGATAGATCTGTTTTTTTACTTTCTAAATTGGCTACAATGTTCCACCTCCCATATTTGATTATAACTATTTTGTTCATGAATATTCAGTAGGTATTGAAATTTGTGACAAATATAGAATAGGGAAAAGGAAAACATTTTTCAGTCATTTATTTAACAAAGAACTTGTAGAGTATCCAACAGCCTGGATCGGTGAATCCTGATGATAAGTTGATTTTCTCACCATCTAATCGGGGCTCAAACATTTTGTAGAAGTGATCACACATTCACCCGTAGTGTGGAAAATAAGCTAATAAACCCTCAATGACTTAATTTATCATGATTTCTGGCTACCTTAATTACCCTTGTTATAAAAATGGACACCCAATCTTCTCTCTCCACCAGTTTGAAAAGCTCATCGATCAGTAATTCAATTTGGCATCATTTTCATAACTTTAGATTAGACTGACATACATGTAGTAGCAAACAGCTGAGTTTGATCTAGGTCTGCACTATATGCTGAGATTGTCTGTCTGAATACTTAGAGAAATTAGAGGTCAGTAGCCTGGTTGTTATATGAAAAGACTCTAAGCAACCAAAGCAGCTTTATTGTCCGTCATTTCATCTTGAAAAAATAACACAAGTACATAATATTATATTGCTTGCTATACAACAGAAAATTTCTAAAAGATAAATATACCGTAGTTACTAAGCAAAATTCAACAATATGTGTATGGTTTCCTTTATAGTATTTATATGGGCCAAATAAAGTGACATTTTTTACTCTTTCCGTCATGAACATTTATACAAGAATTAATGACTTCATGAATTATTCATTAACTGATTAAGTTTTATAATGGCCACTGAACGAAGGCACCTTTTTAATTATGACAGAAACTGTAGCTGATCTATTTCTCTCTCTTTAACCCTTTGAAGGTGGAACATGCAAGCACTCAGACATTATTTATGAAAAAAGGAAGTTATGGCCATGGCAGGACTTGCAGCATCGAGTCAATGCTATTCATTAACCCTTTCCCTGATGAATATTCATGTAAGAAATAATGACATCATGAATATTAATAAGATTATTTTTTATGAATTAGCATATGAACACAGGACATTTTGGTTCAGGCAGAAGCTGTAGAATCAGATCTAATTATTACACCAGAGGCAAACAGAGCAGACCCAGTGATTAGAAGGCTCCTATAGGAGCTGTTTGATCTGGGTCTACTCTGTTTGATGATGCATGAAAATGCGCTTACATAAGGGAAAGGGTTAAGTGACTACAGTCTACAGCAGACCATGGTTATAAACAGTTCCTAGAGGAACTGTCCTGATCTGGGTCTACTCTGTCTGCAACTGTATAAAAAATGTATCTGTATAACAAAATATGAAAGGTGGAACTTTGTAGTCATTTTAGAAAGTAAGGAAACAGATCTTTCAAATTCCCATAGCAAACAGGACAGACCCTGATCAGACGGCTCCTATAGGAGCCATCTGATCAGGGTCTACTCTGTTTGCAGATGTGTGAAAATGTGTTTATATGAAGGAAAGGGATATGCATCTCCTGGAGGATCTGTCTTGATATGGGTCTACTCTGTTTGCAATTGTATCTGAATCCATGAATAGGTTAAGAGTGCACCTGGATTCAAGAGCTATTAAAAACTTTAAATCATAATTGCACTCTCTACTTCACAAGTGCTTTAAATCCTCTGATGCTAAGTACAGCCAGACTAAAATTTGCAAACAGATGGGACCCAGTTGAGATGCCAAGTAACTCAAATGTCTCATACGGGCCCAAGCTGATGACAGTCACGGGTCTCTTAACAGCTGCTTAATGAACCACAGGTGAATAAAACTGTAACAGGTCAGGGAAAGAAAATATAGCAGACTTTACTATTTCAACATGAGAAGGGTTAAATGTGATTTAAAGCACCCAGGTAAAACTTGTCCCCTCTCTTAAAATCTCCTCCAGTGGAATTAGAATTAAATCTCTGGTCACTTAGAGGACATTTATATGCTAGCTGTTTACTGACAATTAATGTTTAGCTTGCTGAGTAATGTTTTGTCAATAGAAAATGTTTTAAATTTTTCAGGCAGAGTTTCGTACAAAGACGTAATGAGTTACTCAGCATCTCATCTGGATGACAAATGTAATAATTAGCTGAATTTTTTTGATGGCATAGGATTTTGTACACATAATATTTTGGTATTATAATGCCATGAGCAACCATAGAAGACCCTGATCAGACAGGAACTGTCTAATCTGGATAGATCTACTATGTTGGCAAAGGCATGGAAAATTGTTTATCCCTTTCCTTCATACAAATGTATTTATAAATGCATTTTCACGCATTTGCAAACAGAATAGACCCAGATCAGACGGCTTCTGTAGGAACCGTCTGCTCAGGGTATATGCTCTGTTTGCTTATGGACTTAAATAGATCTGATTCTACACTTTCTGCCACAGTCATAATTTCCTTTGTTAAAAATTCTTTAAAATAGTATGGCTCATTAGTATTCATGATGTCATTATTTCTTGAACATGAATATAGAACAGGAAAAGGGTTAAATTAGAGAAAGTGTTAAGACCCGGGCTTAACTCGATCCATAGATACACTTTTTCTCCCCTTTGCAAACAGAGCAGTCCCAGATCAGACAGTGCCTGCAGGAGCCCTCTGATCAGGGTTTGCTCTGTTTGCATGTGAAATAATAATTTAGAGCAGATTCTAAAGTTTCTGCAATGGCCAGAAGTTGCTGTGCACAATTACAAAAAAATTAGACCTATAGACCAGAGGCTGTCAAGTTTACTTAGTACGACTATGACCTATACAATGGTTAAGTATTTTTCTTTTTCATGATGCAAAAGTAAAGATTTAGCAAATGAATATTCATGCTGTCATTATTTCTTACTAAATATTCATGAGGTAAAGGTTAACCCATACCCGCATATGCTATTTTTAGATCCAACCTCTTGAATAAATCTACCGAAAAGGAGCATTAATTAGAGAAAAGGAAATTTTTAGAATTTTGTAGTTTGAAACCATTGTGATAAATAGAGCATTTGTTCCTATAGGAGCAAATGCTCTATTTATCACAATGGTTTCTTAAAGTGACTTTTACAGAAGCGTCAAAAGGCGTTAATATGCAGGAATGGGTTAAGATCAGGGTCTGCTCTGTTTGCTTATGATTATATAGAATGATCTGAGTCTATACTTTCTACCATGGCCAAAAGTTTCTGTGTTCATGATTGTGCTATTATAAATATTATATTATATCTAATTAATATTCATGAGGTCATAATATTTCTTACATGAATATTCATGAAGTAAAGGATTCAGACAGTCACACAATACAGTTTCTGCTGACAATCTTTTTTCTTCAAAACTTAAATTAGGATAAATCAAATGTTTTCTTTTTTCCCAAAACCATTTTAAAATGTTGCCACTAATTAATACATAGAGTTGAAAGAGCTGAAAGACCCAGCATTAACTCATTACTCCATGAATATTCATGTAAGAAATAATGAGATCAATTCATGTACAGTAAATCACTCAATACGTACTACGAAATTTTAGTAATGAAGAGTTTGTCTTTGTTAGGCAGGTGGCTGCTTAATACAGGATGAAAGACATGCAGAAAGCTCTTCTATTAGGCTCTACTCTGTTTGCTTATGGAATGATAAAGATCTGATTCTACAAATTCTAAAATGGTCATAATGCTGCCTCCTGAGCTACAGATAAAGGTGCGTATGTCACACAGACACACACAAATTAATACTAAAATCGTCATGTCTCCACTAAATCGATCCATTGTAAAGAGTGACACAACAACATAGCGTTTGGTAAAGAAGTTCTTCTTGATATTGTTTGAATTTACTCATCTTATGTGGAGCGCTCTGTGCCTGGTTCATGATGCCATTATAAATATTCAGCTAATTCATGTTTGTAAAGTCATTATCTTTACCCTTTCCCTGTTCTATATTTAGACCAAATTTCAATACCTGCTGAATATTCATTAACAAAATATTTTTAAAGAAATATGGAAAGTGGAACATTGTAGAAATTTTAGAAAGCAAAAAAAACCCAGATTTATCAAATTCTGTTAGCAAACAGAGCAGACCCTGATCAGAGGGCTCCTCTAGGAGTCGTCTGATCTGGGTCTACTCTGTTTGCAAATGCGTGAAAACACGTCTATATGAGGGAAAGGGTTAACTATGAATATTCATGAGGTGTAGGGTTGACGCAAATACGTAAAAATTTATTTGATTAGAAAACAAACTTTTCAATATTTGCAAATACACTTCAATTGTCTTAAACATTTCCTTTTAATGGGACTAAAAACACACAGACTATATTTTCAATAACTTGGTAAGTGTAGATCAAGTAGTCACTAAGTAGAATACAAATATTGCTCTTGGTATCTTGAGCAAGAAAAATCCTGCTTAAGTCAAAAAGCTGGAAAGCGAGTATATACAAGAATTTTGCAAACAGTGTAGAGCCAGATCAAAGGGCTCCTTTGATCTGAGGGTTGGCACAGTTTGTCATGAAAATAATTTTTGTCAGTGAGAAATATGGATACAAGTTTTTGTTTAATTGATATTCAGAAAGGGAGGAGTGGAGGAAGATCCCAGAGGTTCTTCTAAGCAGGGAACAAATTTCATTGTTTCGTGTACAGAAGTACAACCACCGACCTATCCTTAGAAGCCAGCTGGATCCAAACATTGCTCACAAGAAGGTTTTAAGAATTAAATGACAACGATATAAGTCGCATGATAAATCAGTGATATATCGTCAATTGATTATGATAAAGGTATTACAAGCTAATGCCTATCTTATGAATGGTTGAAAGTCAATTGGTAATGAGTTTCAAGTAGTTATTAAATGTTCATGTAAACAGAATTGGGACATACTTATAACAGTCATTACATGTCACTTGCCTTGTGATTGCAATCAATTTGAGTCCAGATGAGGCATTGAGCAAGTTAACATTTCATAAGGATCCAAACTGCTTCACACTCTTTCGATGGTTACTTACAAACTTGAACAAACTGAAAGTAACTAAAAACTGCAACAGATGGAATTTTAAGCAGATGTAATTTTTACGACAATACAGTATGGGTTAAATGTTAAAGTGAACAGAATTTGGACCTACTCAAATCTATATTACATAGTCAATAAAACTTCAAATCAGTTATGACTGTACTTTAACCCTTTCCTCCATAAATACGCCTTTCTACGCCTCTGTAAAAGTCACTTTTTGAAACCATTGTGATAAATCGAGCATTTGTTACATCGGAGCAAATGCTCTATTTATCACAATGGTTTCAAACTACAAAATTCTAAAAAAATATTCCTTTTCTCTAGTTAACACTCCTTTCGGTAGATTTATTCAAAGAGGTCCATGGGTCTAAATATAGCCTATGAGGGAAAGGGTTAAACAATGGTGGACCATTTCACCTTGAAAATTCAGCATTCCAACAGTTAACCTTGTTGTACTTTAACCCTTCACTCCATGAATATTCATACAAGAAATAATGACACCATGCTTATTAATTTGATTTATTTCAATAATGGCCCGGCCATGAACATGGGAAAAATTGGCCATTTCAGAAACTGCAGAAGTAGACCTATATTATTCCATAAGCAAACAGAACTGAAACAGATCAGACAGCCATCGGAAAAGGTTCTGCTCTGTTTATTTATGAAAATATAATAGATCTGACTACAGTTTCAGCCAAAACCAAAGACTCCTGTGTGAATATAAAATTTCAGTTAATAAATGCTCATGATGGCATTATTTCTTACACGAATATTCAACAAGGAAAGCGTTTAAAAAGAAAGAAGCTAGTGACAGGAAAAGCATTTATATTCATAGATTTTCAGGATATAGCTATAGCAAAGACTTGTCCATCAGTAAGTTTGCATTTGCACTTTAGCAGCTATACATGTCAAATTTTATGGTTCACCATTAAAGATTATTAATGGTACGCTCGTAACTATATTCCATTTATTTTAGCCTGAAAGGACTCAATATGCTAAAGGAATTTGAATGAAAAACACTGCAGGCCCAGGCAGCATAGGACTCTTGGAGGAATCCTATGATCTGGATCTACACCATTTACAAATGCCAATTCACTCCATTTCAACATTCAAAGGGTCAACCCTTTCCCTCATATAAATGTGTTTTTACGCATTTGCAAACAGAGTAGACCCAGATCAGATGGCTCCTATTGGAGCCATCTGATCAGGGTCTACTCTGTTTGCTAATGGAATTTGATAGAGCTGTTTCTTCAGTGTCTAAAACGGCTACAATGTTCCACGTTCAGTATTTCAGTATAACTATTTCGTCTATGAATATTCAGTAGGTACTGAAATTGGGACTAAATACAGAACAGGGAAAGAGTTAATGTAACATAAGGTAGCCACTAGCCACTAGCCACTGAAGATCAATCAAGAGAATCAATACAATAAATATTGGTTAGGAAAGACAAACTTAGGTAAATAAATTAGACTAGATCAAAGTAGCAGTTTGATCAGGGCCTACACTGTTTGATACTCCATGGTTTTCATTTAACCCTTTACTCCATGAATATTCATGTAAGACATAATGACATCACATGAATATTAATTAGATTATTTTTATAATGGCACATAAACACAGGGATGTTTGGCTTATAATGGCAGAACTTACTGTAGAATCATACCTATATTATTTTATAAGCAAACAGAGCAGACCCTGATCATGATCAGATGGCTCCTACAGGAGCCATCTGATCTGGGTCTATTTTGTTTGCAAATGTGTAGAAAGGTGTACATGTATAAATTTATGGAGTAAAGGATTAACCCTTTCCCTCATAGAGAAGACTTTTGGCATCTTTGCATACAGAATAAACTCAGATCAGATAGCATCTGATCAGGGTCTGCCTCGTTTGCTTATGGAATAGGATACAGTAGAAACTACCCTAGGCAACCATTCATTCACTGAACATAGGAGTCTTAAAAAGCAGGTGGTAGCTTAATGCAGGGCAAAAGTAATGCAGAAAGCTTCTATAGCATAAAGCTTAGTAACCACCTGCTTTACAGACCCATAGTTAGACCTTTTTTTTGATGACCTCTTAAGACAGGTTCTACTGTAGATCTGATTCTGAAGTTTCTTTTTTACTTCCCTTGTTAACCCATTCCCTCACACTGACGCCTTTTGACGCCTCTGTTAAAGTCACTTTATGAAATAATTGTGATAAATAGAGCATTAATTTTGCTCCATAGGAGTAAATGCTCTAAGTTTATCACAATGGTTTAAAAACTACATGATTCTAAAATTTGTTTTTTCTCTAGTAAATGCCCCTTTTCGGTAGATTTACCGGTATTCAAAGAGACTGGATCTAAAAATAGCCTATGAGGTAATGGGTTAATGTGTAATTATAAACATTCTGTGCATGCATGTTCATGCAGTTAATGAATTCTAATAATGATATTCATGGAAGAAAGGATTAAAGGTATCAAAATAGTGACAAACTGACTTATTTAGCTGTACAAAATATTGGTGAGAGGAGATTGGTCATCGGAAAATTTAAGGCAAGTTTTACTTACTGTCTCGTCAATGAAGCTGACCTGGAAGCTAGTTACTGGAACTATCATAGGGAACTGCAGCAACGCCTGTACGCTCTCATCACCCAGGCTGAGCTCCTTGAGTCGCTTCTGCCTGAAACAAATACAGTTACATGTATTAACCCATTCCCACTGAGGCTATTTTTAGACCTAACCTCTTAGATTAAATCTACCGAAAAGGAGCATTAACTAGAGAAAAGGAAATTTTCAGAATTGTGTAGTTTTGAAACCATTGTGATAGATAGAGCATTTGCTCCTATGGAGCAAATGCTCTATTTATCACAATGGTTTCACAAAGTGACTTTTACAGAAGCGTCAAACGGCGTCAATATGCGGGAATGGGTTAATGTAGCTAAACACACAGAGACCCAGATAAGATGTGCAAATCAAAACATTTTCCATGATAGCTCCTTTATTTCTCAACCAACCCCTATGCTGTGACCACTTTTTAAACTTGCCTCTTGAAGGAGATTCTGAAGAGTGGACACAGCATAGGGTTTGGTGGAGAAATGTTTGTTTGTGTGTATCTGGTTTTACTTTACTTTAACCCTTTCCCTGTTCTATGTTTATTTCAAATTTCCATACCTATTGAACATTCATGAACAAAATAGTTATAATGAAATATGGAAGGTGGAGCATGTAGGCATTTTTGAGAGTAAAGAAACAGATCTTTCAAATTCCATCAGCAAACAGAGCAGACCCTGATCAGACGGCTCCTCTAGGAGCCGTCTGATCTGGGTCTACTCTGTTTGCAAATGCGTGAAAACACGTTTATATGAGGGAAAGGGTTAACAGTCTTTCATTAATATCACGCTGTCCTGCGGAGGAAGACCCCCCACCCCCCCCCCCCACCCCAAGGTTTTTCTGTGCACAGAAAAAATTGCATTGTACCATGCACACAAAAGACCCAAACCTTTCTACACGCAATTAACCCTTTACATCATAGAGATGCCTTCCAATGCAAATAGAGTAGACCAAGATTAGACAGCTCCCATAAGAGCCATTTGATCAAGGTCTATTGACAGATCTGCTCTGTTTGCTTATGAACTTATATCAATCTAATTCTACAGTTTCTGCCTTGGCAAAAACTACCTGTGTTCATATTGCATGTGTATATATATACCATTATAAAAATTGATTTTATATTCATGCGGTAAAGGTTTTAACAGGAACCGTCCGATATGGGTCTCTGTGTTTGCAAATTTGTGAAAAAGGTGTTCATATGAAGGGGAAGGGGAAGGGGATAACTCTTGGTATTTCTATTTTGAGTATTTCAATGGTTATCTCCCTTAATATGCCATATAAAATGGTCAGTTTGCAATTAGGGAATAAGAAAAAATAAAAACCTAACAGTAACTTTATCAAGTAAAATTAAATATTTTCATACAAAACTTGACATAAATGATACAATTTTTTAATAAACAAAAAAACAAAAACATATCTTACTCATACTTTTACTGGTAAAATTTATCTGAATGAAATACTTGAATAAGATAATCATATCAAATAATAAAAGATCATTATTAGTATGCCAGTCTATTCATTTAGAGTTCATTTAACAGAAACTAATTAGGGTAAACAAAAAGTAAAATACCCAGTTATAGTCTACTTTCAGTCCGAATGACCGCTCAGCCGACTCCAGGTCTCCATTGTTTATCATTTAAAACTATTTAGCAAGTCTAAGCCTTTCATAGATTGTTATAATAGTTAAATACTGATAATGAGTGATAGGCTATTCCACTCTAAAATTTTGGAGTTGAAAGGGTTTTAAGAATTTTCTTTTATAGCCAGAGTTTCATATAAGATGAATAAAATAAATTTAAACATTCTCAAGAATAACTCCTTTGTTTCTTTGAGACGATTCTAAAGAGTGGCACCAGGTCACAACAATAGGGTTTGGTGGAGAAATGACGATTTTAGTATTTGGCAATGCACCTTCATCTGCATAACTGTTAACAATGGTAGAGCTGAATATTCAAAGTGGACTTGCCCATCACTGATTAACCCTTTCCTTCATATAAACGCCTTAATTTTCATGCATTTGCAAACAGAGTAGACCCAGATCAGTGCTGATTCAGATCGACTCTGTTTGCTTATGAAATATTACAGGTCTGATTCTACAGTTTCGGAAATGGTTAATGATTCCCGTTTTCATGTGCCATTATAAAAATGAATATTCATGATGTCATTATTCCATACATGAATATGCAACAGGTAAAGACTATTAACCCTTTCCTTGTTGGATATTCGTGTAAGAAATACAATGTAATGATATCATAGGAATATCTGGGCTATTTTCAAAAAAATGGCTAGTTTGGGTTTTTCCACAATAAAATATATTCTAAACAAATTATGCTAACATCTTTTACCCCAAAACATGTCATTTAATGTCATTAAAAAGTGTGTGAAGTTTGAAGGAATTTGCTTAACAGAAAAAAAAGTTCTGATAAAAAAACAGGTCTAAAATGTCAGGAGTGAAACAAAAAAGCGTGACAGTTTTCAACAAACACCAAATTCAAGACATTCCTTTAAAAAATATTGATATTTTTGAAAGTTACCATTGTTTTTAACAAAAAGTTTAACATGTTGCCTTGAAGATGGTATATAATTTTAAGCATTATTATCATGTCAAGATGCAAAAAATAAGCAATTATATAAATGGGTATTTAGAAAAAAATCACTAAAAAAGATATTTAAAAAATGTGTATTGAGCTACAACTTCAATAACATTTAAATGATTAACATTCTTTGTTGTTTAGAGTTAAGAGAAATGTGTTGTAATAAACTAGGTAAAATATTTTTCTTATGTTATTAATGTAACTGTTGTTTTGCTTCATAGAAAAAAACTGGCCTGAATCCGTCAGGAGTGAAACATTTGGTATATAATGAAAAAGTGTGATGCCAGAAACTTTACACATTTACATTTTATATGGTTTTCCTGGAAGTCTGAGTCTGAGAGTGATCACAAGTAACAATTATGAGTGAAGATGGTGTTTGTGTATCAAGTACATGGACATCATGTGATTGTCAGGAGTGTAACATATTTTTGCGATTTTATGCTTATTCTTTGTTCAGCCTTCTGAAATGTATTACAGTTATTATGTGCTGTGTTTTAAAGTTATATAATAAGGTTTGGATAATAAATATTCCATCTGGTGCAAATAAGGTAGTTTAATTTGACAGAAACATTTACATTTTGTCTATTTTTATTTAGAATTTAGATATTTAATCAAAATGCATGATATTTTTTAAAAGTGATTGCCAATCATTAAATAATATTTTTTTGCTTTGCTATACTAAGTGATAACCATTTTAAAATTTAAATTTATATAAAAGAAACCAAGTTGGGCTTCTAACATAACTGTTTACATGTATAATGTACATGTTACACTCCTGACCAAATGTGGTAAGAAGTATTATTCATTCATCTTCTACATAATTAATATCAAAGCAAGCATGGGCAAGTTAGTTGTGAGCCTTCCAGCTATTAGAATATCATTGACAAATATGAAAAGAGCAACTACAGATCAGAATATTGTAACTAGGCACATCAACAGAAAGAGATGAAAATACTGTGAAAATCTGAAAACCGACAGTTTTGAAAAAGAAGAAAATCAGATAGAAGGAAGAAAACAAACGCTACAAGGAACAGAGATGATATGGCAGACTATCAGATCCTGCCCTTGACAAGAAAATGAAAGAAAAGCAAACAAGAGGACCATGATGGCCCTGGTATCGCTCACCAAACAGGAGAAGATTTTCAAAGTTTTCACTGTTTCTGTAGAAAACTTGCCACCCCTAGGGCGGGCCTCATTTGAACCCAGGAGCATTATTCATATAACTTTTATAGAGGACTTCAAGATGATGCCATGTACCAAATATGAACCCAGCTCCTGGGGTTTGGCCAGTTTTGACCCTAGGGGCACAATTCTATAACTTTTGTAGAAGACTTGAAGTTGATGTTATGTGCCAAATGATTGCCAAATATGAAAGCTGAGAACCTTCAAGTTTCAAACAAGAAAATTTTTCAAAGTTTTCATAATATGTTTCTATAGAAAACTGACCAGCCCTGGGGCGGGGCCAATTTCGACCCCAGGGGCACAATTTATTATCACTTTTGTAGAGGACTTAAACAGGATGTTATGTGCCAAATATGAAAGCTGAGAACCCTGTAGATTCAGGAGAAGATTTTCAAATTTTCACTATATGTTTCTATTGAAAACTGGCCACCCCTGAAGCGGGGCCAATTTTGTCCAAGGAACATAATTTATGTAACTTTTGTAGAGGACCTACAGATGATGCTTTGTGTCAAATTAAAAGCTGAGAACCCTGTAGATTTAGAAGATTTTTTAAGGTTCAAATTGTTGACGACTAATGACGCATGCCCGCGGACATCAGGCAACACAAAAGCTCACCCTGAGCACTTTGTACTCTGGTGAGCAAAACAGAATGGAAAAGGAAAAAGTCAACAGAGCCAAGCTGCTTGAGATAAGAGGGTGCAACTGAAGAGGTAAAAGTCAAAAGCAGGAAAGCAGAAGAAGCCAAAAAGCATTAGAAAGGCTGCTGGAAGAGTTAGAGGAAATCTCCAAGATAGCCCAAGAGCTTGGGCCAACACTATTGAGCACATAGTGAGAAATACTACCCCTAGATGACTGGCGCATCTATAGCATACATTGCAGCTTGGAAAGATAGAGTTACCTTCTATCAGAACTTGTGCACTTCACAACAGCAGGTGTTAAGTGCTCATGTGGCAGGCGTAAAAAGTCGCCCCATACATCATTCTCAGAGTTGTTATACATGTATTTTCGAGTATTTTGGGATCATTAGTTTCAATGTTATTAGTTTTGAAATTTAAATACCACTTAATGAAACAGAAAGATTACAATTTAGACCAGTAGCTCAACACACGGAAAAGAGGATGCAACTGAAGAGGTCAAAGTTCTGAAAAACATCTAAAAGTTTAAGTTGACATCATAGGTTACGTATTTCCGTCAGGAGTGTAACAGTTAGGCAAATGTGTGCAACAAATCTTTTTTGTTCATAACACTAGTAGGAACAGATTCAAGTGACTTTATTTTAATTGTTTTAGTGTTTAATTGTTCAATGAAACATACTATTAAAGTTTGCGACACGTTTTCAGCCAAAGTTGCAAGTGGAGTCCAAATAGTTTCAAACTAATTTCTTGAAATATCTTAAAATTGGAGATGTAATTGCCAAATTTGTTTAAAAATGCTTCACTGTCTACCAGTTGCTATGTATTGACAGTTCAGTTGATAATAACTGTTAATTTATATTTGAAATCTAGTTTATGACTGACAGCTACATATGTCAGGAGTGTAACAAATTCTGAACGAAAATGGTACTGTTTTAATGTTGATTTTCTGCGCTAAAATCATAATATCTTTTATGATTTTTTTTTTAATTTTACATGTTATTGTTAAAATTTCATGAACAAGCCTGATTTATTTAAATAGTTTAACCATTTTATTTGAAAATAAAATTTTAATTGTGTGAATATTAATTCTATGAGGAAAAAAAGGCAAAAAAAAATAAATTTGCATTATATTTTTGAATGACAGACCGATTCAAAAGTTTAATTCTGTATGATGATATAACAGCTAGCAAAAATAAACCTTGAAAGTGTAAAGAACCATTTAACTAAAAAAATAATATGCTTTGAAAGTGTTTATGTATTTTAGTATTTTTTGCTTGTTCACTTGAAATTAAAGCTTGATAAAACAATTAATACTTGTGATTAGCTTTACACCCAACCAATTTTGTTAACTACAATGGTTGATCATAACATTCAGGACAGCTTTTTTGTATTTCATGAAGGTTTAAATTCTGACATTTTTTCAACTTTTCTAGCCATTTTTTTGAAAATAGCCCATCTGTTAACTGACTAGAACTTTATAATTGTTTATATACACATGATTTGTAGGTTTTGGTAGATCTATTACAATTTCATAAGCAAACACAGCTGACCCTGACCAGACGGTTCCTACAGGAGCCTTCTGATCTGGGTCTACTCTGCCTGCAAAGGCATGAAAAAGCACTTATATAAAGGAAAGTGTTAACTGTAGAGTCCAATCAGTATAAATGGCTTAATATTGCTAGAAGAGTTTGGATGACAAAGTATGCCTTTAGGAGCCCTCTGATCTGGGTCTACGCTGAATGCAAATGGCAGCTTAACCCTTTCCCTGTTCTATACTTATTCCAAATTTCAATACCTACTGAATATTCATGGGCAAAATAGTTATAATTAAATATGGAAGGTGGAACATCGTAGTCATTTTAAAAAGTAAATAATCAGATCTATCAAATTTCATAAGCAATTAGAGCAGACCCTAATCTGATGGCTCCTATAGGAGCCGTCTGATATGGGTCTATTCTGTTTGCAAAATGTCAAAAATGTGTTTCTATGAAGGAAAGGGTTAATCTTTTAATTAGTTTATCTTGATAGGTTTGATATTGATTTGTACAAGATTTTCTACCTGTGATATTACTTAGTTGAAACCATTGACAATTTTCTCTGTACTTTACTAACTAACAGTATCCTATTTCTGTGTACCTTTATGCTACATTCATAATCATACAACACATTTGAAAGCCAAGTTTAACATCACACATGCCACATTAGACTGCTTTTTATATTTTTGCTTGCCTAAGTAATTATACAATCATTAGATCAAGTTTCAAAAACATCCACAAAAGCACATATTTACTATTGATTAATGAAGCTGACAAAAGGATTAGGGTATTAATTGTGGTTCTGTCATTTACGACCCATTAGATAAAAGGAAATTTTCCATTTTACAGATAAAATCACCAAATTACAGTAATTTTCTTGTAATGAATTATGGCACGATTGATTTATCAGATAAGTGTGCGTCCCTGATCATGTTATAAAACTGTCGCCTGCACTAGTTCTATATAATTCATTCTTTCCTGCACTAGTTCTAATTCATTCTTAATTCTTTCCTACAGATTTTACTTTATTAGGCCTTTCCCTCAAATACATGCCTTTTCACACTTTTGCAAACAGAGCAGATATATAGATGGCTCCTGTAGCAGCTGTCTGATCTGGTTCATCTCTGTTTGATGAAGGAATTATATATACATGTATATGTCTGATCCGACAGTTTTTGTCAAAGCCAAGCAAAATCCTTTGAAAGTGTTACAGTACATTATAAAAAAATAATTTAATAAATGTCAACCCTTTCTCAGTTCAATAATGAATATTCATTAAAGAAATTATGACCTCATGAATATTTATAAGTTGTAATTTTATAATGTAATATAATATTTATGGAATTTTTTGCTTTGACAAAAACTGTAGTTCTCTTTTCAGATCTATATCATGCCAGAAGCAAACAACAGACTGTGTCTGGGCTGGATCCAAGCTGTTTGCAGAAGTTATAGGTCTGTTCTTATCATAATAATAGATTTGACTTGTAATCTTAAGAAACAGATGAACCCTTAGCTCGTCACATTTTTTGTCACTCTGCCCTCTTTGAATATTAATTAGGCAAATCTTTGTAAAAATATACAGGATATGTTAAATGATTTTCCTAGGCAAAAGCAATTAGAGCATGCAGGCATGGATTTTCCATGGCCAACAGTGCAGACCCAGAAGAGAGAGCTCTCATAGGAGCTCTCTCATTTTGGATCTACACTGTTTGCAAATGCAACTATAGTTGTGACTTGCGGGATATAGGTTAATCTGATATTTGGTTCTTGATCTGTATTTCTAAGTAATCCCATCTAAAGTAAAGATTTTAACCCTAGCAAAACTGAAAGTGCAGGATCAAAACAAGTCACTAATAAGCTATATTAATCTATTAATTATCAAGAAAATTTAAGTCCTTTAAGTCTGGTAAAATGATTGGAACACAAATTCTCTTCTTCACATTCATCTGCACATCAATGTTGTTCATCTGTAAAAGTTTGAAATAAATACTTCCATCGGTGTTACGTAATGAAGAGCTGGACACACTAGATTTTTCAGGGATGTAAGCATCGGACAGATGAACAAGAGCAAGGCTATATGCCTCTTGTAATGTGGGGGACATAAAAATCTGACATCAACTGCGTAAACAACAGAAGTTATGTCGAAATTGTAGAAATGGCACGAGAGCAGAAATCCAGGCACAAGAGCAGAATTAACCTAAAAGAGTGTTTGAACGAACAAATTGCCTGCCAGCAGAAATGTGACAAAAGCATGATGATGACAAAAGCTGACCCTTGTTAGTGATAATTCCCCGAAAGTGGTGATAAACAAGGTAACCATGCACTGCAGTACTAATGATTACGGGAAATACATATTTCTAATGTTTAGCATAAAGGTAATGGATATTGAGGTAACGCGCCAATCAAAGAAAACTGTAGGACCAGATCTTTATAATTCTGTAAGTAAACAGAGTAGAGCCTGATTATACAGCTCCTATGGGAGCTCTCTGTCATCTGGGTCTACTCTGTTTGCAAATGCATTAATATGAGAGAAAGTATTAAAAGCTATGACCAAAGTGTCAAGTAGATTGGATCCTGATGAAATGTAGAGTTACTCGATCAGTCTCATCTGGATCCAAACTATTTGTATATCTAACTTTTGGTAATCACGAATCGGGACTTTGTCCATCGGATGAAACTAAACTGAGGTCAGATGTATGTATCAGTGTTTTACACTGGGCATCTACAAGAACCAGAGAAACTCTGTGGATAATAAGAGCAGGGCATCATGAGCCCGGGTTATTCTGTCTCGAGGTCTGGGATGTCCAATTAGCACATAGTGAGCAAAAACGGACATTAATCAAAACAAGCAAAATTTGTCACTTAAATACGTGCAAAGAGCTAAATCAGATGGAGCTGGTTAAGTTTCAGTGTTGAATTGTATTCAGTTTCAAATTCACAGCACAAAGCAAATTAACATTTTAATGAGACGCCTATAATCTGATAATGATATACAAAACATTAACTCTTTGCACACTAACAAAGAATTTGAAATTATCTATACAAACAGTTTAGATCCAGGTGAGATATGCTGAGTAACTCAGAATCCAAACTGTTTGACTTTCTGATAACATTTATGAAAAATATTTGAAGGAAAATCCCCTTTGAAAATTGTGTCAGACAACCCTTTTTGCAGATGACATTTTATTTAGCACACAAAGAGTTAAAATGCTATTGAACACTTCTCCTGATAGCAGTTGTAAATTTATGTACCTCAATCTCAAGTCAATCAACGATCTAATGTGAGTTTTTCTTTTTAACCCCTTACTTCATAATTATTCATGTAAAAAATAATTAACTCAGGAATGTTAATTATAAAATTAATTGTTATAATAGCACAATTGAACACAGAACATTTGGACATGATAGAAACTGTAGAGTCACACCTACATGTATATTATTTCATAAGCAAATAGAGCAGATCCTGATCAGTTACGGAACTTTACTAAGCCATCTGAGCTGGGTCTACTCTGTTTGCAATACCAAAAACAGGTGTATTTATGGAGTAAAAGGTTTAATCTTTTTTATTGAATATGTTTCATATGATAAGATAGGATATTAAGCATTATCAATGAGATTGGTAATGATATATAAACAATTATAAATGTGATATATATATATAGTACTTATCAAATAACCCTTAAGGCTTTGCTCAATAGTCACACCTTTTAAAGTCTTTGTAAACAGAGTAGACCCACATCAAATGGCTCCTGGCTCCATCTGTTAAGGGTCTGCTCTGTCTGTTTATGATCACTATGCCCCCCACCCCTCCCCCACCCCACCCCCACACACACCACCCTAAAAGGCTAGTATCTGTACTAGATCAAATAGTAACCTTTAACCTTGAAGGATGACCTTGACATTGACATGTCACCACTCAAAAAGAGGCCTCTTGAGATACATAGGCATGCAAAATATCAAGTCTCTATCTCTATCGGTTCGAAAGTAAGTGACTTGACCTATATATGACATGACCATGACATGTCACCCCTGAAAATGTGTGGCTATCAAGTATCATTCTCTACTGGCTCAAAGCAAGAGAATCTGTAGAACCGATGGATGTTCCCAAAATAAATGCTAGTTCCAAAAGTGTTTTTTTTTATATATGTATAATAAAGGGCAATAACTCCTAAATTATGCAAAAGAGAATGATGATTCTTGTGCACTGCACTTCACCTCATCGAGGCCTATCTACCTATGAAGTTTCATATTGATACCTATTATAGTTTTTGTGTTATGCTCAGGACAAAATTTAAGTATGAAAAATAACAAAGGGCAATAACTCCTAAATTATGCAAAAGATTTCATGTTGATATCTATTACAGTTTTTGTGGTATGCTCAGGACAAAGTTATGACGGAAGGACAAACAAACAAACAGATGGACCGACGGACAAATGATGACTATATGCTCCCCCAAAAAGTTATGGCCAATGTGTCTGTGATTTAACCTATATATTTGATCTCTGACCTTGAAGGATGACCTTGACATTGACATGTCACCATCAAAATGTGTTGCTTGATGAGATACATATGCATGCAACATATCAAGTCTCTATCTGGTTGGAAAGTTATAACCAATGTTAAAGTTGATGACAAACAAACAGACAGGGCAAAAACAATATCCCCCCCCCCCCCCCCCCATTTTCATCATATTATTTCTGAAATAAATATTCATGGAGTAAAGGGATTAATTTCAAAATACAGCAGAATTAGATTTTTATTTTTTATTTCTGTAACATAACCTTAAATGTGCATTTTAAATAAAACATCTTATAATGATGTTAGATAATTATTACATTAACCCTTTGAGGCTTTCCCCTTTGAATATTCAGGTAAGGATAGTTACACCATGATTATCTATGGGCTGATCTTTTCTAATATAAACTTTTCAAGGGATTGTTTTTGCTTTGACAATCAGATAGATCTATATCATGTCAGAGGTAAACAGAGCTAATCCTGATAAGATGGTGTCTATAGGAGTCGTCTGATAGGGGTCTACTCTGTTTGCAAATGCGTTTATATGAGGGGAAGGGTTAACCATGTCATTTGTTATCACATTACATAAGGATCTTTATCAACAGACTGGTATAGTGGAACCTGTCTTAACCCTTTCCCTGTTCTGTATTTAGGCCAAATTTCAATACCTACTGAATGTTCATTAACAAAATAGATATAAAGAAATATGAAAGGCGTAACAATGTAGACATATTAGAAAGTAAAGAAACAGATCTATCAAATTTTATTAGCAAACAGAGCAGACCCTGGAGGAGCCGTCTGATCTGGGTCTACTCTGTTTGCAAATGCGTGAAAACACGTTTATATGAGGGAAAGGATTAACTCATTCTCTCCTAGGCTATTTTTAGACCCAACCTCTTTGAATGTATCTACCAAAAAGGAGCAATTAACTAGAGGAAAGGAAAATATTACAATTTTGTAGTTTGAAACCATTGTGATAAATAGAGCATTTGCTCCTATAGGAGCAAATGCTCTATTTGTCACAATAGTTTCATAAAGTGACTTTTATAGATGCGCAGATATGCGTCACTAGGGGATAATGTGTTAAGTGACCATAAAAAAGGGTCTAATTATTGGTCTGTAGAGCAGGTGGTAGTTTAATGCAGGTCAAAAGCAATGCAGAAAGCTTTCTGCATAACATTTACCCTGCATGAAGCAACCACCTGCTTTTTAAGATTTCTGCATTCAATTAATTCAAAGTCGCTGAACTCTTTTCCTGTTCTATGTTTATTCCAAATTTCAATACCTACTGAAGGTCGAACATGATACAGTCATTTTATAAAGTAAAGAAACAGATCTTTCAAATTACATTAGCAAACAGAACAAACCCTGATCATACAGCTCCTATATGAGACGTCCGATCTGCGTCTACTCTGTTTACAAATGCGTGAAAATACATCTATATGAGGGAAAAGGCTAAGACAGGTTCTACTGTACTGAAAAATCAATAGCGACATGATGTTTTACCTTTTCTAAGTCATTACACTAATGGTGGTTTCATGTGATAAATTTGATGGTTACTTCAGTCTGAGAATATAAACATAAATACAGCCTTTGACATTAGGTAGTTGACGGCAGATCAAGCCATTCTGTGTTAACTCTTTACTCCATAAATATTTATGTAAAAAATAATGATATTGTAAAATATTCTATTAATGGCAATTGAACACAGTTATACTTCTATCATGGAAGAAACCACAGAATCAGGTTTATATTATTCTATAAGCAAACAGAGCAAACCCTGATCAGACAGTCCCTGTAGAGGCTGTCTGACCTGGAACTATCTTGTAGTTAAAAGGTGTATCCATGGAAGAAAGGGTTAACCCATGTCCCTGTTCAAAAAGAAATAATGATATCATGACCATTTATAAGTTAAATGTTTATAATCTAAACTTTTTAACCCTTCTCTTGCTGAATTTTAAAATACATTTCTCCTTCTTTACCCATGCCCTGTTGTATATTTACATTTATTATACCTCAATTTCATTTACAATGTTAATTTCCCATAGGCCACCGTGACATAGAAATACTGTCAGGCCCAGCGGGAAAAAAATTACTGTCAGAAAAATACTGTCTCCCGCTACCGTAGGCACGGAACATCTAGATCAGTGAGCGCTTATTAAATTGTGTGCGTGACGTCATCCGATGACGTCATCGACTGACGTCATTTGACGCTTGCAATTTGATCAACGAACGTAATAATGACAATTGCTTTGTTTTTGTTCATATGTTTGAGAAATGTCGTGTTATGCGACTATTTCGGAGGAGGATCTGTCAAGATTGGACAGTGAAATAGACTCCACCAGTACTTATAACGAGTAATGAATAGACATGTGAAGCTGTTCCGCGACTTTTAAGCAACGAGTAGCTCTATAACTTTTGTTTAAAACTGTTTATTGTTGCCATTGAATAATTATTTTTGCTAAATTGATTGTGCTGTTCGGTATAATAAAATAAATATCACATCCTATGGAGAGCGAAAGCACGTATTGTCAACCCTCGGTATGGTCATGTCCACCTCGGCTAACGCCTCGGTGAACATAACCAACCTCGGGTTGACAGTACGTGCTGTCTCTCTCCATAGGATGTGATATTTATATAATATCTTCACTGTGTACAAGTATTTCACTGTGAAATCACTGCTGTGGAGTGCATTGGTTGCACAATCAACCTGTAAATAGTGCAGACCCAGATGAGACAGCTCCTGCAGGAGCTGTCTCATCTGGGTCTTCACTATTTACAGGTAGGTATATTGACGTGAATAGCAAGCGAAGGGTTAAGCAAAGTTTTCACTTCGATAAAACCTGTAGAATCAGATCTTTATCATGTCATTAGCAAACAAAGCAGACACTGGATCTACTCTGTTAACAAAATTGTTTAATGTGTGAAGAGGCATTAATATGAGGGAAAGGTTTAAACTACCTCTTTATGTATATAAAGACAGTTATTTCCCAAGTTGATAATCTTTAAATCCCTTTACCTGATAGAGAGACCTTTTAACATACTTGAAATTATCAAAGTGCTGAGTGAACTGTAAGGCATGTGAAATGCATTGTTTCAAACTTAAACGCTGGATGTATTTGAAGGAATAGGGAAGAGTTCAACAATGGCATTTTTTATTCTTTAACCCATAACCTGCTGAATGAATTAAACTGGCTCCCCCTTTATGAATATATAAAAACAAATGATTGAATCAAAATTTAATCACTGAAGAAAATGAGCTTGTGACAAATAGATCAGGAGCCCTTTGATCTGGGTTTACACTGTTTGCAAAGGATATCTTTTATACTTCGTTCCTGAGCTTTAAGGGTTAATTATCATGTCTTAATGGAATTATATACATGTATGATGATTCACAAGTAAGTATACCTATGTTTTCAGACAAATTCAGCTGAGATCATTAAAGCTCAGGTGTCTGATCACTTAAAAGTGTTAAGTAAATCATGTACATTAAGAACAAGGTGTGTTTGTGAAACACTATCCCCCCGATATGACCTTTAACCTTGATGTATGACTATTGATCATAATAAGTAGGTAAGTCGAGATGTTTGCCTCAATAAGTTGCACATGCATGTCAAGTTTGAGGTACATCTATGTGCAATGGCGACAAAATTATCACCAACGTTAGTGTTGGGGCTAAACCAACCAACCAACAGACAGACAGAGCAGAAACAATATCCTCACTGCCCCTCCCACACACACACACACACGTGATTGGTGGGGGGGGGGGGCATACAGAAAAAGGTCTAAAGATGCGGCACATACACAGAATGATGTCTGTTTTGATTAAAATCATTCAATTTTAACTTGCTGATTGTATTTTTATTCTAAACTTAAAACTTCAATGAGTGCTAGCATTTATCCAGGCTGGGTATTATAAAACATTGGATGATGGAACTGTTGTTATATCCAATAGTATTAAAATACAGAAATACAGGACCACCTTCTCCCACATTCAGAATATATTATGTACTTCGCAACAACAGGTGTTAAGTGCTTGTGTGGTGGTCATAAAAAGTCTTCCCATACTTCATTCTCTGGTCCTTCAATATCATTAGTTTTGATGTTATTAGTTTGGAAAATAGAATACTGCTTATCCCTTCACTTGCTATTCGCGTCAATATACCTACCTGTAAATAGTGAAGGCCCAGATGAGACAGCTCCTGCAGGAGCTCAGTCTCATCAGGGTCTGCACTATTTACAAGTTCATTGTGCAATCAGTGCACTCCACAGCAGTGATTGCACAGCGAAATACTTGTACACAGTGAAGATATATGTAATTATACAACAGGGCATACAAAAGAAGAAGAAATGTATTTTTAAAATTCAGCAAGAGAAGGGTTAAGCCAGTGCTAAGGGGGCGCGAGTAGTGTTGCACTTTTAATTACTTCTCATGAACAGACTCAATAAAACCAAGTCTGCAATTTTCTCTTTTCGCATTGCTACTTTTGCTTTCGAAGGATCTCCCACATTCAGAAAATTCATATATCGGCATAATTAAATTCAAAGGTATTCATGCCAGTTGAATACATAACCAGTTCTTACATCATTACTGGAGACTTACTTAACCCTTCTCTTGCTGATTTTTAAAACACATTTCTCCTTCTTTACCCATTGCCCTGTTGTATAATTACATATATCTTTACTGTGTACAAGTATATCACTGTGCAATCACTGCTGTGGAGTGCATTGGTTGCACAATCAACTTGTAAATAGTGCAGACCCTGATCAGACAGCTCCTACAGGAGCTGTCTCATCTGGGTCTTCACTATTTACATGTAGGTATATTGACATACCGTAAATAGCAAGCAAAGGGTTAAAATACATGTCTGCTACTTAAACAAACATGCATCACTGCAAATTTAATATTGTTTCTAAACCAACTCATCTCAAATTAAAACATAAGAATCAAACACTTACCTTTGAACGGTAGATAATTGATTACAAATATTATCAACCAATTACCCTTTCCCTCATATAAACGCATTTTTGCCCATTTGCAAGCAGAGTAGACCCAGATCAGATGGCTCCTACAGGAGCCATCTGATCAGGGTCTACTCTATTTGCTTATGGAATCTAATAGATCAGTTTCTTTACTTTCTAAAATGGTTACAATGTTCCACCTTACATATTTAATTATTTATAACCGTTTTATACTCAGTAGGTTTTGAAATTTGGAATAAACATAGAACAGGGAAAGGGTTAACCTTTTGTTCCATAAATACGCCTTTCTACACCTTTGCAAACAGAGTAGACCAAGATCATATGGTTTTAATCCTTTACTCCATAAATATTTGTTTATGCAATAATGAATATTTATGCAAGAAAAAATGTCATCATGAATATTAAATAGATTAAAATCTAATTACATCATAAGCAAACAGAGCAGACCCTGATCAGATGGCTTCTATAGGAGTCGTCTGATCTGGGTCTACTCTGTTTGCAAAGGCATAGAAAGGCATATCTATGGCGTAAAGGATTAATAATGGCAAATGAACACAGAAGTTTTTGGTCATGGCAGAAACTGAAGAATCAGATCTATTTCATCCCATAAGCTACAAGCAGAGATCCCTGATCTGATCTGGGTCTTCTCTGTTTGCAATTGTGTTAAAAGGCGTGTATTTGGAGCTATCAACAAAGGGTTTGATTTAGAAAACTGTGATTTGTATCGATCAGATTACTGCTGATGTTATTCCCAAAGCTTTTTCCACAATGTAGTTAAATGCATTACAATACAAAAAATACTATGTTAGCAACATACAAAGCATGACATATCTACCTCTGTTGATCATTGTCTAGGCAAATAAGTAGTTTGTTGAGAGAATTTGGTGAGCTGTAAATAATAATGTACATATCAACCATCTGACATTGTATCCAGTATAAAGTTTTGACCCTTTCCTTCATATAAATGCCTTTTCACGCTTTTGCTAACAGAGTAGATCTAGACCCAGATCAGATGGCTCCTCATAATAGGAGCCATCTGATCAGGGTCTGCTCTGTTTTCTTATGACATGATATAAATCTGATTCAACAGTTTTTGCTACAGCAAAAACTTCCCTCGGAAATATTTCACCATAAAAATCCAGCAAGTGAATATTCATGATGTCATTATTTCTTACAGTCAATTATTAACTCATGAATATTGAAAAGGGAAAGGTTTAATTCTTTCGCTGCCAATGCTGCATCTGTGATTTCCTATGCAAACAGTTTTGATCCAGATGAGACACCGAGTAACTCGGTGTCTCATCAGGATCAAAACTGTTTGTTATGGTGACTGTTTTTTTAAAACAAAAATGAAGAAAAATAAAAGTGAAAATTGAAGCAGACAACAAAAGTTGACAGCAAAAGAGTTTAAAAAATTCTTATAATAAAGTTACAAAAACCTCTGTTTGCAAATGTGAAAAGGCACTCGTATGAAGGAAAGGGTTAAAAGTGTGAAAGGAGCCAGATGCACAAGATTGTGTATTATATCTTGCACAAAAAAATGGACCAAAATTCTAAACTGAAAATCCTTTCTTTATGCACATTTTATATGATGACTCAGTAAAGTTCTCCTTAACCCTTTCCTTCATAGAGATGCCTTTTCACATATTAGCAAACAGAGTAAATCCATAGGAGTCATCTGAACAGGGTCTGCTCTGTTTGCTAATGGAATTTGAAAGATCTGCTTCTTTAGTTTCTAAAATGGCTACAGTGTGAGAACTACCTTCCATATTTAATTATAACTATTTTCCTATTAATATTCAGACTGATGAAATTCTCCAAAACCCTTCACTTCATATTTGGTATATATCATAAACAAAGGAGATTTGGACTCTGGCATAAACTGCTGAATCAGATTTTAATATACATGTAATTCCATATGCAGGGGGCCTCTATCAGGTAATAAAGAATTAATGCCAACTTAGACAGGTGGCTGCTGAGTGAGCTTAATACAAGGTGAAAGTAATGCAGAAAGCTCCTAGAGGAGCTTACTGCATGTATTTCATCCTCCATTAAGCTGCCATCGCTGTCTTACAGATTGCTCTTTCAGGTGCAACTTGATCTGAGTCTGCACTATTTACTTTACAGTTTGTCACTCTGAACACTTAGAGTTAATTAGGGAAACTAGCTCATGGACTAACGTTTATTATTTGTACTAAGCATTCTGGATCTATATGATGATCTTTCACAAAGTCAAATTCTTCTAATTTAAGTCTTTCCTGTTCTGTGTTTTTTCCAAATTTCAATACCTACTGAATATTCATGGAGGAAATCAGTTATAATGAAATATGGAAGATAGAACATTGCAGCCATTTTAATAGAAAGTAAAAAACCCCAGATCTTTAAAATTCCAGTAGCAAACAGGGCAGACTCTGATCAGATGGCTCCTTATAGGAGCCATCTGATCTGGGTCTACTCTGCTTGCAGGCATTTTGTTTGCAAATGCGTGAAAACATGTTTATATGAAGGAAAGGGTAAAATGAACAAAAACCTCAAACACCTGACACCAAAACCTTTCCTAAATATAATTAATCTGATCAAAATCTGCCTAAAATCTAACTAATCTGACCAAAATCTAACTAATCTCTGACCAAAATCTAAATAATCTATAATGGAACTCTACATTCAATAACAAATCTATAGGTTCACAAATTCTCTTAACCTTTGGAATTCAGGAATAATTGTAAAGAGGGTTCCTGCCAGAGCCCTCTGAATAAGGTCTGCACTGCTTCTCTTTTATAATCCTCTAAACAAATTTACTTTCTTAAGAAGTAGACTACATTAAGCAATGATGGACCAATTTCCATGTATCAAACTTTGGTGTTCATAGGGTGAACATTTAAGTCAATAATGAGTTTACTCTTAAAACTGTCCATAGACACTCCACAGTTATAATCACGTTTGCGGGAGGCACAGAGTCACCAAACTTGGATACCGGATAATTGATTAACGATGCCCAAACTGCAGGTATTATCCGTCTAAGTCAATAATTACCGCAGGACTTACTGTCCTTTGCGCATTGTTATCTAGATGTCACACCAAGAGACATAACATTTAGACTTCATAAAAGCCTATGTCAATATTTGATCTACTGATAAAAGACTACTCTTCATTAGAATGCAGGAGTTCTGCGTATTTATCACCTTTCCTGTTGATTGAGACTTTAAACCTTTCCCTGTTCTATATCCATTCAAAATTTCAATACCTACTGAATATTCATGAACAAAATACAAATGAGGTTATTATGAAATACTGCAACATTGTAGCCATTAGAAACTTAAAAAGATTTATCCAATTCCATAAGCAAACAGAAAATACCCTGATAGGACTGATAAGTCTGATAAGACTCCTATAGGAGCTGTCTGATCTGGGTCTACTCTGTTTGCAGATGCATGAAAACACATTTATATATATATATATGAAGGAAAGGGATAGCCAGTCAGTGATTAAATAACAGTATTAGTCAACTCAATATAAAAGCTTCTAGAGGAGTTTGAATAACAAACAGTGCAGACCTTGATCAGAGAACTCTTCTAAGAGCCAATCTGATCCTGGTCTTCACTGTTTGTAATCCACAGTGCATGTGTGGCCTATATTCAAATAGTTAGGACAATATGCATGAATTAATCTATTACGACCGTGACGCAAATAGTTTGGATCCATAATGTCTCATCCAAATCCAAACAGTATTCATGAATCCCTTTTCCTCTGTATATGGGTGTACATGGTCGACTGGTTAATGCGCTCATCTACGCCCAGGGGTCCTGGGTTCGACCCCCCCCCCCCCCCCCCCCTTCAGACCAAGTCCTTCTGATGAGATTTTATCAGCTGCTTTCCAACATATCAGTGCTTTATACTGGGCATCGAAAAGAACCAGAGAAACTCTGTCCGACAATTAGAGTAGGTCATTATACCCAGGTTACTCTGTCTCCTCTCCCCTCTCTCTGGGGCGTCTAATTAGCCCATTGTTGATAGAAACGGACGTTAATCAATACAAACCAAATCAAATTGTATAAGCTTAGCAAACATTATATGACTTGGATAATGCTTGAGTCCAAAAAAGTTTTAAAGGCATCAGGCATTGTGTCATAAATAAATGGAACATTAAAGTCTGGTTGTGAAAACTGAATTTGAAGACATTTTCAACCAGCGATCATTTTCTCAGCCTGCCAAAGATTAATGGCAGAACAAGGTTTATATAGATCTGAGACTCATTATAACTTGATGTCAGACTCTGGATTTGATAAAGATCCAAGCTGGTTTGACACGTCATTGCCGATAATTTCTAAAACATTCAGTCAGTCGGACAAAGCGTTAAAAATGCAGCAGATGAAAGCTTAAACAAACAAACATTTTAAACCACAGTATAAACTTTTCGTCTTGCATATACAGTAAAACCTCAATTATTCGAATTTTCGGTATGGAAGAATTTAGACCCTTTTAGGCAGGTGGCTGCTTAATGCATGGTGAAAGTCATGCAGAAAGCTCCTAGAGGAGCTTTCTGCATGACTTTCACCATGCATTAAGCTGCCACCTGTCTTAAAGAGCGATTATAATACGTATTTTAGTGTTCGAATAATCGAAGTTTTACTATATTTTCATTTGTCCAAACTGAGATCTGCTGCAATATTTTAAATGTTTTTTTTTGGTCCAGTTTCATTTAAAAGATGTGGCCAGAGTTCAAAACAGTTTGAATCAAGACGAGACATCCAAGTGCTGAACCCTTCATCTTGGTTCTAACAACTGTTGGCAAATTATGTAAACCCTTTCCTTCATATCTATAAACACCTTTTCTCACCTTTACAAAGTTAACAGAGTAGACCAAGATCAGATGGCTCCTATAGAATCAGTCTGATCAGGGTCTGATCTGTTTGCTTATGACACGATAAAGATCTGTCAGGACAGAATATCCCCTTGAAAAATTAACATTATGAAGATTCAGCTAATAATTATTCATGATGTCTTAATTTTTTACATGAATAATGAACAGGAGAAGGGTTAAAGGGATTCACATATAGCACAATCATAGTTTGTCTACTGCGGGAGACCTCATCGTGACATTATTTATTATCTGAGACATGAACTCATCTGAATGTTATAAATACATCTCCTGCTGTCCTAAATTTACAATCTTTCGCCATAAGTTTTGATATCACTAACAATCATTTTAGATTATTTGTCTGTCAAAATTTAACTTTTAATATTTAAAGAGGAAGTCCCTACAATGAACGTATATTTTCAATAACATCATAAAACTTGGTATTTGTTATGCTCAATCATTATTATGAAGACTGTCAACCTGAACTAATAACGAAAAATGCCTCTGTGATTCAAACTAAACCGATGTTATCAATACCTATAATTTTTGTTCTACAACAAAGTATTATCGGCCTTTTCTGTTCAAATTTTCCACGTTTTGCCGATTATCATCCGATCCCTCTATTGTATACGTAACAGCTTTTCTCGGAAGTGGTCGGAGAGATGCGAATAGCCCGAACAGATACAAAACTAAAACCCAGCCGGAATAAAACGGAAACATCGGGGAATAAAACGGGATCGTCGATATCAAACACATTGATGTTTTGTCATTTTCAATGTTTATAAGATAGGTTTTCTTGCGATATACAACTTATCATCATATAAACAAATAAGTTATGTATATTTTAGGTACATTTGAAACGCGTCGAATGTAGGGACTTCCCCTTTAAGAAATAAATCAGTAAACTTCAATTTAATTAATATAACTGTTTATTTTATATCCTAAAACATATAAAATGTCTTTCCAATGTTCTTTTTGCAAGCTACATGTATCTGAATTTGTGACATCATAAGAAAATGGTCTGGGTCCAGATGGGATAAGACTACAAATCTGCAGGCAAAGGTAGCTTATGTAACTCTTAACCTGCTGAATGCTTAAAACTGGTTCCTCCCTTTCTAAATTTCAATTAACCCTTTCCCTTGTGTAAGGGCATTTTAATTGACACATCTGCAAACAGAGTAGACCAAGATCAGACGGCTCCTATAGGAGCCGTCTGATCAGGGTCTGCTCTGTTTGCTTATGGTGTAATATAGATCTGATTCTACAGCTTCTGCCTGAGCCAAAATGTCATGTGTTCATAAGCCATTATAAAAAATAATCTTATCAATATTTATGACGTCCTTATTTCCTATATGAATATTCATCTGGGAAAGGGTTAAACAAAATTGTATCAAAAACTTTCACTGAAGAAAATGATTTTTATGACTTGTAAACAGTGCAGATCCTGATCAAAGGACTCCCTCATGAGACTTTTAATCTTGTTCTACATAGTTAACTAAGGTCTTGTATGCTCAAGTCCCACACTTTAAGAGTTAAGTGTTCAAATGCATACTGAGCTGGTCATTCAATCTGGTTGATGAGAATTTGGTTTTATAGATAAAAAAAAAAAAAAATTACCATCAAAGATGGATGCCTTAAAGATTGGGGATTTGGGTACAGAAATTTCCTGATTCTTTTACTCTTTCCTGTTGAATATTTATGTAAAAACCATTATGAATATTAATGAGCCACATTTTAATAGCATTATTAATCAGGGAACTTTTGACCATGGCAGAAACTGAAGAATCTAATCTATACTGTTTCATAGGCAAACAGCAGGAGCTGATCAGACGCTCCTACATGAATCTTGAGCAGGGAAACAGCAGGAACTGAGACGCTCCTACATGAATCTTAAACAGGGAAACAGCAGGAGCTGATCAGACGCTCCTACATGAATCTTGAACAGGGAAACGGTTACGTTTTCTCTGGTGAAGGATTTCAGCATACAGTAGAATCTGTCTTAAGCAGCCATCAAAAAGAGTCTAATTATGTAAGTCTATCAGGCAGAATTGCTAACTTCATGCAGGTCAAAAGTAATGCAGAAAGCAACCACCTGCTTTTCAACACTCCTATGTTCAACAAGAGCCGTGTGCGGCGCCAACGCTTGTCTGATTTGATGCTAATGTCCAGCTAGATTAAACATTTTTGAAAAATATAAAGGGCCATTAAACTCCAAAATTTTGAAATCAAGAGTTATGGTTCTTATGTAGGGACCTTCCCATCAATGAGATCTACTAACCTATGAAGTTTCATGTTGATACCTTCAATACTTTTCGAGTAATGAGCTACATTAAAGTTTTTGCACGCCGCTGACAACGACAACGACTACGACCCAGTGATCACATTCAAAACAGACAAGCTATTCTCACTTCTCAGTCGTGCTAGATAAGCTGAGTTACTAAAAATAGCCGTACTAGAAATCCTTATCTGGAACACCACGTGACTAGTGTATTCATATGCGCGATTGGGTAAAATCAATACAAGGGAAGGACTTCTTACAGAATTATACCAACATTTCTATAGGCAACAACCTTATGAATTGAAATTAATATAAGTAATTAGCACGAATATGAAATTCTATTTATCATATAAACACTTTAAAAGCCTATTTAATTAACCGAAGACGTTGTTTTGTAGTCACTCAGTCTTTTATATTTACGCCAAAACGTTTAAAGAACGTTTGTGGTTGTCATAACAAATGACGTCATTAGAGGGTTAATACACGTTTTTTCGGGCAATAACATCTGCAGTGTCCCGAGGGACTGTTGTTGGCCCGAGCCCGAGCCCGAGCCCGAGCCCGAGGGACTGTTGTTGGCCCGAGCCCGAAGGGCGAGGGCAACAACATTCCCGAGGGACACTGCAGATGTTATTGCCCGAAAACAAACGTGTATTAACGCTATTCTTGCATAAAACCAATTTTCTGCTCTCCTGCATCAATTTAATTCTTCAAAATACAAGCAAAACAACGGCAGCAAAACTATACACTTCTTTGACACTTCGTCGATTTATGCTGTTTCCGGGCCACTGTTTTCTTTTCGACGTCAATTCATGATTGTATCAAATACCGTTTACACGGAATTTCATTCAATATTTCTATCACTAAAAACAGTTCATTGTCGGTGCTCCTGGAAATACTCACACCCCGGCGTTCACCTAGCTTAGGCCAAAACGCTGTAACATTCGCGTCCATTGTTTACCTTAGGCCCGTAATAGGTATAATTAAAACCGGTCAACAACAGCGCGTGAGCACGAGAATCGCCTTGTTAATACATGGTCTAGCGGGACTACAACAGCACGTTTTATGCAAGAATTTGGTGTCACGCCTAAAGTTATGCTGCGGTCTGTTGCTATTAGATATGGAAGTCGTATTACGCAATGTAAAGTAGTACTTCACAAAATTCATTAATTTTCTTGGTTTTAGGGCGTATTTCAGCGAGAAAAATAATCAAGCATGGGATTTGTTAAAGCCGGGGGGTTCTATACCCTCGGTTGGTCTGGACCAACCTCGGGTATAGAAACCCCCGTCTTTAACAAAACCCATGCTTGATTCTATTAATAAATGAAAGGCCACTTCAGACAGGTTCTACTGTATTGTGTGCTATCTATTACCGGTACTACAAAGATGCAACTAGAGTACAAAACAGACTAGATCCTGATGAGACACCAAGTCACTTGGCATCTTGTCTCAGGGTCCAAACTGTCTGGAAAGAAATAAAATGAGAAAGTGGGAAAACAAGATGTGTTTGTGAAACAGATGTTCTGACCTATAACTTTGATCTTTGACCTTGCAGTTGGACCTTCCTTGACATGTCACCACTCAAAAGTTGATGAGTATATACACCAAAAATGAAATCCGTATCTCTAAAATTTGAAATGTTAAAGTTTCAGACAAACAAAACAATCAAAAGAAAATAGTATTACCCTCATCCTGCTACTTGCAGCTTACCTTTTCCCTGTTTAATATTCATATTGAAAATTATTACATCAATGGTTATGAATAATATTTATTAGCTGATTTTTATAATGGCATATATTTATGTACTCTGGATGTTTTGGTACTGGTAGAAACTGTAGAGTCAGATCTATTATAATTTCATAAGCAAACAGAGCAGACCCTGATCAGAGCGCTCCAGCAATAGTCATCTAATCTAGGTCTACACTGTTTGCAAAGGAATAAAAAGGTGTTTATATAAGGGAGTACTCAACACTGTTCCTCAGATACCCTCAGGAACAGACATTTTTCAGTCACAGTGGGTTTAACCTTTTACTCCATGAATAATGGATATGTAAGAATAAAAAGACATCATGAATATTGTTTAGATTAATTTTTATAATGATACATGGACACTGGACTGTTTGACCATAGTACAGTAAAACCTCTCTATAACGGCCACTAAATTACATCAAGTATTCTGTGTTCAAGGCAGGTGGCTGCTTAAAGCAAGGTGAAAGTAGAACAGAACGCTCCTAGAGGAGCGTTCTGTTTTACTTTCACCTTGCTTTAAGCAGCCACCTGTCCTAAATACTAACTAACATAATTTAGTAGCCATTATAGAGAGGTTTTACTGTAGAAACTGTAGAATAATATCTATATCATTTCTTAAGCAAACAGAGTAGATTCTAATCAAATGGCTCCTACAGTTTTCTTATCAGGTCTGATCAGGGTCTACTCTGTTTGCAAAGGCGTAGAAAGGCCTATTTATAGAGTAAAAGGATAACCCTTTCCTTCATATAAACACCTTTTCACACACCTGCAAACAGAGTAGACACAGATCAGACGGCTCCTATGGGAGCCGTCTGATCAGTCTGCTCTGTTTGCTTAATGGAATTTGAAACTTCTGTTTCTTCACTTTCTAAAATGGCTACAATGTTCCACCTTCAATATTTCATCTTATTCATCATTACTATTTTGACAATTGATATTTAGTAGGTACTGAAATTAGGAATAAATATAAAACGGGGAAAGGGTTAAGGATTAAAGTTGCTGAACAATCATCACACAAAATCAAAGAGTATCATCAAACCAATGGCCACACCTTTCACTGATAAAAAGTTCATAAAGAACAGAAAATTAAATATTATTCAAACCAAATATTGACCCTGTTGTCCCCTTATGGTATTTTATGGTATTCTATTACAATACCAGGCATTGTACAGACTGAACGCTCCAATCTTAACATCTATTGACAGCCTATGGTAATTACTGAACAATTTCAGTCTAGGCCAGAGTATAATGTTGCACAGTTCACGACAGCTCACTTAACCCTTTGAATGTTGAATTCTTGTTTAACCTTTTACTCCATAAATACGCCTTTTTAATGCCTTTGCAAACAGAGTAGACCCAGATCAGACGGCTCCTCTAGGAGCCGTCTGGTCAGGGTCTGCTCTGTTTGCTTATTGAATTAATAGACACAATTCTACAGTTTCTGCCACTGCAAAACATTCATGTGTCGATTTCCAATTTTTTTTTTAAAACAAAAAATATATCTGATTCATATTTTTGATGTCAGTATTTTCTTACATGTCCATTTAGGCCTCAGCATGATGGATCAACTTTATTGGAGGATTTTTAATGACAAACAGAGTAGACTCTAACCATCGGACTCTTAGAGGAGCCCTCCGATCTCAGGCTACACTGTTTGCAAATGCAAACGACTCAATTAACCCTTTCCCTCATATAAACGTGTTTTCACGCATTTGCAAACAGAGTAGACCCAGATCAGACGGCTCCTAGAGGAGCCGTCTCATCAGGGTCTGCTCTGTTTGCTAATAGAATTTGATACACCTGTTTCTTTACTTTCTAAAGTGGCTACAATTGTCCACCTTCCATGTTTCGTTATAACTATTGTGTCCACGAATATTCAGTACTGGTAATGAAATTTGTAATAAACATAGAACAGGGAAAGGGTTAACTCATATCTCACTTTCCATGTTACCTTATGATTATCTAGACAATATTCTTATTGCATCCTTGTAAGTACAGTAGACCTAGATCAGATGGTTCCTGAAGGAGCCCTCTAAATCAGGGTCTGCTGTTTGCTTATGAATTGATATGATTTTACAGTTTTTTTGCAATGGTGATTTTTTTTATTCATATTTTTTTCCATTTTAAAAACTTTGTTAGTTAATTAATACTCATGATGTCATTATTACATTATTACACGAATACTGATGAAGGAAAGGGTTACTTTTTCCAAACTATTAATGAAATTGTGAACGTTGTTGGAAACAGTTAGGATTCAGATCAAATACTCTGTATTAATCCAACTGGTTCCAAACCAATTGAAACACTTAGACTGTGTTTTGAAAAGAATTGGAAGAGAAATGTACTTTGAAAAATTAAGGCAAATGGCATATTTCTGCTGACATAAGTTACTTAGTGTTTAACCCTTTACGTACTCCATGCATATTCATGTAAGAAACAATGACATCATGAATATGTTATAATAGATATAGGAATTTCTGGCCAATTGGCAGAAAATGTAGAATGAATCTGCATATTATATCATAAGCAAACAGAGCAGACCCTGATCAGATGGCTCCTGTAGGAGCCATCTGGTCTGGGTCAACTCTGTTTGAAAAGGAGTAGAAAAGCATATTTATGGAGTATCGGGATAAAAATCTAGAAAACTGTGTCCATAGGACACTGATGCCCAACCTAGTGATATCGTCTCTAAATAAAGCACTATTCACTATATGTTTCAAAGTCCCATAATTCTGGTTAAAATCGTGCCAGAAGATTTACAGGATGTACTTACTGACAGACGTCAGTGAACAGACATACGGACGGACAAGAACAAGGCTGTAATTGCCTCCGACCTTGTGGGGAGCCTATAAATATGCCAATACACGCGTTCAAAGTATACAGAAATTATAATAATAACCCATTCCCTCATATTGGCAACTTTTGATGCCTCTGATAAAGCCACTTATTGAAACCATTGTGATAAACAGAGTATTTGCTCCGATGGAGCAAATGCTCTATTTATCACAATGGTTTCATAACTATACAATTCTAAAATTGTCCTTTTCTCTAATAAATGCTCCTTTTCGGTACATTTATTCAAAGAGGTTGGGTCTAAAAATAGCCTATGATGGCATGGGATAAAACAATTTTGGCTTTGTCTCGATTAACCCTTTTCCTCATATAACCGCATTTTCACACATTTGCATTCTATTATAAGCAGCCGTCTAATCAGGGTCTACTCTGTTTGCTAATGGAATTTGATGTTTCTTTACTTTCCAAAATGGCTACATTGTACCACCTTCCATATTTCATTATTTATTAACTCTTTTGTCCATGAATATTTAGTAGCCGTATTGAAATTTGTAATAAACATAGAACATTTAAGGAAGAGGGTTATAAACACTGATGGGCCTCTCTTCACCAATAACTTTATAAGTCTCAGTGTTGAAAGAGTTTATTAGAATTGAACTCTTTAATTAGTTCATGGGACCAGAAAACACAAATGAGCCAGATCCATTTATTTTTATGTAAGTTCATTTAGAATTAGTTCAAAACAAGCTTGAGGCTTTATGAGGGAAGCAACAGTTTGAAACAAGATTACTGGTTAATCCTTTGTGTGTAGGAAATGAGTGTATTAGCATATGTAACAGTGTAGACCCAGATCAGAGGACTCCTGGAGAAGTCTTCTGTACACTGGGTCTGCACTGTTTGTCATTCAAGCAAATTAAAGCCTTTTATATCGAATGGATTCTATTGTTAGATTATGATAGACCATTCCGCTTTGAAAATTCAGAACCGGTATTCTTAGGGTTAAAGTGAAACTTCCTAAAGGAAATGAACAAGTGCAATCGATATCATTATCTCCTTGCATGCCTAGTAATTGTTGTCCACAATAAATCATGTCTGCTACATATTCTCTTAGATCAGTCTTCCTCCACTTCTCATCAGAAATGTAGTCATACCGTCAAGCAGATTGGATCCTGATGAAATATTGCGGATTCATACTGTTTATATAAGTTATAACAAATGTGCCATTAGTGTGCATAGATTTGTTGGTTCAACTTTAATCCTTTGAATGGGGACACTCTTGTACTGTCATTTGCAAACAGTGTAGACCAAGATCAGGGGGCTGACCTAGAGGAGCTCTTTGATCAGTGTCTGCATTATCCTGTAGCAAGCTTAAGCCTTTCATACTAATATGGTGGACTCTATATACAGTTAAAGACTGATGGGCTATTCCACACTGAAGCTTCAGCATCGAAAGGGTTAAAGAGATTCTTTGTACATTAAAGCATCTAATTGCAGTGATCAGTTGTCCATGATGCTGCAGAACAACTCATTGTCATTACATTCGTTAGACATTTCTTCATGAGGACATACAGTAAAGCCTGATTACAGAAACATCCAAACTACGTCTAATCCTGGGTTTTAACCCTTTCCCTCATATAAACTTGTTTGCACGCTTTTGCAAAAAGAGTAAACCCTAGATCAGACGGCTCCTATAGGAGCTGTCTGATCAGGGTCTGCTGTTTGCTAATGGAGTTTGATAGATCTGTTTCTTTAGTTTCTAAACTGACTACATTTAATGTTCCATCTTTGATATTACATTATAATTATTTTGTCCATGAATATTCAGTATGTATTCAAATTTAAAATAAACATAGAAAAGGGAAAGGGTTAACACGTTACTCCATAGATATGCCCTTTATATGCCTTTACAAACAGTGTAAGAGCTATATGATCAGGGTCTGATCTGTTTGCTTATGAAATTATGTAGATATGGCATATCATTTTTCACCAGTGCCAAAACGTGTCTTGCTCATATATACCGTTATAAATATTTAGCTAATCAAAATTTATACATACAATGTACATAATTTCTCAAGACATGAATATTCAAGGAGTAAAGGGTTAAGACAGGTGGTAGCCGAATGTGGGATGAATTTATGCAGAAAGCTCTTGTAAACAGCATTAAACATTCTTTATATAGTTGCTATCTACCGGCAAGTTGTACTGTACTAGTAGTGAGTTTTCTGGGGTAATTCTAATTGCTTAACCCATTCCCTCATAGGCTATTTTTGGATCCTACCTCTTTGAATAAATCTACTGAAAAGGAGCATTAACTAGAGAAAAGGAAATTTCAGAATTATGTAGTTTTGAAACCATTGTGATAAATAGAATGTGCTCTATTTATCACAATGGTTTCAAAAAGTGACTATTACAGAGGCATAGAAAGGCGTATTTATGAAGGAAAGGGTTTCCCTGTTCTATGCTTATTCCAAAATTATATACCTACTGAATATTCAAGGGCAAAATAGTTATAATGAAATATGGATGGTGGGATATTGTAGCCGTTTTAGAAAGTAAAGAGACAGATCTACCAAATTCCATTAGCAAACAGAGCAGACCCTGATCAGATGGCCCCTATAGGAACTGTCTGATCTGGGTCTACTCTGTTTGCAAATGCGGGAAAGAGTTAAACAGTGTACTCCATGGATGTTCATGTAGGAAATAATGGCTTCATATATACTGATTAGTTGAAGTTTGACAAATTAATATCAGACAATGTACTCATGCAGACATTTCTGTTTAGGAATTCCTGTAGGAGCTGTCTCAGGTCAGACTAGTCAGTGCCCTGTGTGCTTATGAGTTGGGTCCATGCTTATAAAGCTTTTTTTGTTGAGTCTGAGTTTGTTCTCAAGCTTTTGATTGGTCAGATTTGAGTTCTCAAGCTTTTGATTGGTCAGATTTGAGTCAAAGGCTCAAATCTGACCAATCAAAAACTTGAGAACAAACTCAGACTCAACTAAAAGTTTTATAAGCATGACCCTGATATAGATCTGATTCTACAGTATCTGACAAAGCCGAATATTCCCTTGAAAATTTTGCTTCATAAAAATTCAGCTAAAACATATTGATGATGTCACTATTTTTTACATGAGCGTTCAACAGGGAAAGGGTTAAAAGTTGAATCAAACTTTAGCAAGGTTCATTTACTCTGCACAATAGCTGCTAATTTATGATTACTGGTACCTATATACCAACAGTTTAGATCCAGCTGAGATGTCAAGTAACTCAGTGTCTCATCAGGATCCATTACCTGCTAGACACTCTGTTTAATTGAACGTTTGAAGAGAAAGAAAAGAAAAAATGAGAGATGTAGCAGAAGACAGCTTTTGCAGACGACATTTACAAAGGCATGTAAAGTGTTAATCACCACGATCCATACATATATACTTTTCTATTTTATTTTGAATAAAGAGCAGAATGATTTATTGGAGTTTTTCTCATATTCCCTATTGATTGACATCAAATCAATTTTCATGCAACATTCAACATTAGACTCTTAGCCCTTACTGTGCGGGACAAGAGTCACTAATGTCCTTTGCAAACAGTGTAGACCCAGATGAGAGGGCTCCTAGAGGAGTGTCATGTTACACTTTTCTTCACAAAAATCCCTAAATATTTGCCAAAAGCTTGACCTGTTTGAAATTTAGAATAGTCCATATGTGAATTCAGCGTTGTAAGGGTTAGACTAACCCTTTTGGATATATGGGACATGGTCATACTGACATTTGCTTTTACAGTGTAGATAGACCCAATTCAGAGACCACCTAGAGACCACCGGTCCTACTGAGCAGGGTCTGCACTGTTTGTCATTCAGAATCCTGTCACAAAATATGCCCTTTTGTCTTATAATCATTAAACAGTCCACTTGAAAATGTAGGATTCAAAGGCTAAGGCCACAATAAGAAATAGACTTTACACCTTAATTTGGATCCAAAACAGACATTATAGAGAAGGTTACCACACTTCATATTCATGAGACAAAATAAATAAGGTTGACACGCCTCAACTGAGACAATATAGAGCAGGTTTCCATGCCTCATCTGAGACAATATAAAGAAGGTTGACACACCTCAAATGAGACATATACATGTAGAAGGTTGCCATGCCTCATATGAGACAATATTGAAGGTTGACACACCTCATGTGAGACAATATTAATAAAGCTGACATGCCTCATATGAGACAATATAAAGGTTGACACACCTCATATGAGACAATATAGAGAAGGTTGCCATGCCTCATATGAAACAATATAAAAGAAATAAATAAAAAAAGGAAGGTTGACATGCATGCCTCATATTGATTAGCATGGCTTTCAGTCAACTTGTCTGTATCAAGTTTGTTAATACAGTTTATGCTATTTCTTGCGGATAGTGATTTTATATCTATTGTATATCTTTTGCTTATCTTTCACTGACCGGGTGGAAAATCATGTAGTTCCTTCCGGCTAGCGATTTCATATATATTGTACATCTTTCATTGTCTGGATAGATAATCATGCGGATGGTTCCGGTTAGTGATTTTATCCATGTGAAGCGCTTTTGAACGCACATATCCAGTGTGAAAAGAGCGCTATATAAATGTGGTATAATAATAATAATATGAGACAATATAGAGAAGTTTGGCATACCTCATATGAGGCAATATAAAGAAGGCTGACATGCCTAAAAGACAATATAGAGATTGCAAAGCCTCATATGAGACAACATAAAGAAGCTTGACACACCTCATATGAGACAATATAAACAAGAGCTTCGCAAGCGGGTGCGAACGCTCGTCTGTTATCATTGTGGTATGTGTACATAGGCCTAAATGTCAAGATGAACATGCATACCAAAACAGAAGGTTGTAAATGAAAAATTGAAGAAGTTATGGTCAGTGTTGAGATTTCAGACTACGACGACAACGGCGGTGCCGGAGTTACGACAATTGCTCGTGATTTCTTCGAAACAGACAAGCTAAAAAGGTTGACAAGCCTCATATGAGACAATATAAAGAAGGTTGACACACCTCATATTAGACAATATAAAGAAGGTTGACACGCATCATATGAGACTATAGAAAACGTTGACAATCCTCATGAGACAATTTTGAGAAGATTGAAATGCCACATGTTTATGAGACAATACAGAGAAGGTTGACATGCCTCATATGAGACAATATAGAGAAGGTTGACACACCTCATATGAGACAATATAGAGAAGGTTGACACACCTCATATGAGACAATAATTATAGAGACGGTTGAAGTCTCATACAGATCCAACTTGTTCGAAATTCTCATCAGGTTTTTGTCAAAAACAGGAAACAATTGTGATAAATTTGCTAATTGAAGCAGATTTTCTGTACAGGGTTTGTTTCCAAGTCATTTTATAGCCATTATATATTGGGCTAGCCTTTGTTCCCAAAGGCAAAACATGTGTTTTTTTCCAAATTCCCATTGAGCTACAGATAAAAGTGCATACCCATATACTAAAATCGTCATTTCTCACCAAACCCTAAAGAGTGGTCACAGTATAGGGTTTGGTGAAGAAATAAAGGAGTTATTGTTGAAAATGTTTAAATTTACGCACCTTATCTTGACCTCTGTTCCCAGTTCCGAGGTTAAAGTGTTTAACCAGAAAATTCAGTCAGACCAAAACTTCTAAAATTCATAAACAAACTGCAGACCCAGGAGCTGTATGATCTGGGTGTACTGTTTGTTGATGAATTTTAGAGGTTTTGGTCTGACTGGGTCTATTGTGTTTGCAATGGACATTTGTAGGAGGAAATTTGCAAGCTTAATCCTACAGGAGCTGTCTGATCACGGTCTGCTCTGCTTGCTTTTAACTTATGAAATAATACAGATATATGGTTCAACAGTTCCTGCAATGGCCAAATACCGGTATGCCATTTAATAAAGCTTAATCTAATTAATATTCAAAGACTTAAATAGACACCATAGCTCATAATATTAAGTTGATTTTTTTTTCCTTGAAAAAAGAAACAGAGCAAAACAAAAAACTTAATCATAGCAAAAGCAAACCTCGAGACAAACAACTAATACCTCTTTTTCTTTGATGGTTTATGGATTCTATGATTCATGTTATGTTATGTCCCTCATCTCTACAGTTGCCTCCCTTGTCACATTATCTCCCTTGGTTGTAACTCATGTATTTCCTGAAAATTAAAAGTTTGCAAGAAAATGATACTTTATATCACAGTTGAACCTCACTTAAGTGACCACCAAAAAGCGGTCTAATTCTTGGTCTTCAAGACATGTGGTAGCTTAATGCAGGCCAAAAATAATGCAGAAAGCTCCTACTTGAGCTTTCTGCTTTACTTTCACCCAGCATTAAGCAACCACCTGCTTTTTCACTTTTCACATAATCCTCTGAATGCTGAATTGTCAAAGAGGAATGGTCAATCATGGTTTAATCAGCAGTCCAGTTTGTATTAATTAACGCTTTACTTCACAAATATTCATGTAAGAAATACAATGTAATGACATCATGAACATTAAATAATAAATGTTTATAATGCCATTAAATGGCACATGAACACATAATTTTATGGCTATGGCAGAAACTGTGATCTTGGTCTGCTCTGCTTGCAAGTGAATAGAATATGTTTAATTGGAGTAAAGGGTTAATTAGCTTAACTTTTATAATGGCACTTATGGATTAGGGAAATTTTGACCATAGCAGAAACTGTAGAATAAGAATATGCAAATGTAACATGGTGAAAAAGTTGTGACTTGACTGGGACTCAAACCCAGGGCCTTTGGCTTACCATGCCAACACTCTACCAACTGAGCTAGTAATATATCATGCCACACTGTCTAAAGCCTATCAACCGTTTAACGTGACAATCTCTACCCAGCTTACACACACACCCTTTACACAAGAATTCACCCCGAATTCTTATTAATTATTACAAAAGAACACTTGACAAGTTTCTTATTATTACAAATATTTTTCATATAAATAACCCTGCGGGATATTTACGTTGGGCGCCAAATGTAACACGGTGAAAAAGTTGGGACTTGACTGGGACTTGAACTCACAACCTTTGACTTACCATGCAGACACTCTACTGACTGAGCTATCAAGGCACACGGTCTAAAGCCTATCAACTGATTCACCACAATCTCTACCCGGCTATACAAACAATGCAGACCCTGGTCAGACACCTTTTACAGGAGCTATCCGATCTGGGTCTACTCCATTTGAAACGCAAAAAATGCATCTCTAGGAGGTAAGAGGGTTAATGTAAAAGTATATACTTACATAAATATACTCTCCAGATTTCACACATATTTTGGAATAACTCCTGTAATAGAGAGTTTCTACAGGCTGTCAAACCTCTAGCTTACAACATCAAAAGTCAGTATGATTAGATACCCACAGTGAAATAAACCCGTGTCTTAAAATTGTAGCTTCCCAATCCTTGCCTAGGTGAAGACAAGCTAGATAAAAAATGCAACAGTTAAATCTGCTATTGAAATTTTGTCAAAGACGCCAATACATGAATAAAAAAATACTCATAATGATAGATTGTTTGTTAACTCAATAATGCACAATATCTTATTAAGTTTGCTAATGGAATGCTGGCTTATTAAAAACAGTTGTCTGCAGAAAAAAAAAATGCAATTGCATGTATTTGTTTTAAAGTATATACTTTCTATATATTTCTCCAAATCTTTATAACCAGACATAAGTTTCAAACAGTTTGGATCCAAATGAGTCCAAAAAATGATAATCATATCTGAATCAAAACTGTTAGCAAGGTCGCCCCAATTTTGCCCACAATACTTTAACCCTTTACCCCATGAATATTCATGTAAGACATTTTATGATGTCATGAATATTAAATTGGGTTATCTTTTGAAATTGCAAATTAACACATGCAATTTGTACCGGAGCAGACACTGTAGAATCAGATCTATATAATATAATACATCATTTATTTATAAGCAAACAGAGCAGACCCTATCAGATGGCTCCTATAGGAGCCAATCTGATCTGGGTCTACTGCTGGCAAAGGCAAAGAAAGGTGTATTTATGGAGTAAGGGTTAATCTTTTCCTGTTGAATATTCATATCAGAGATAATGACATAATGAATATTTATTAGCTGATTTTTTTATAATCTCATATTTACACAGGTTTTTTTGTATTGGAAGAAACTGTAGGTCTATCATAATTTCATATGCAAACAGAGCAGACCCTGATCAGACAGCTCCTATAGGAGCAATCCGACCTGGCTCTACCCTGCTTGCAATGGCGTTTCCATGATAAGGAAAAGGTTAATTCTTCATTCTTGATTCAACATATATTTATAAACAGTTTGGATCAAAATCAGATGCCAAGTATTTCAGCATCTAATCAGAGTCCAAAATATTTCACTCTCTGTTCACAGTTTTTGACCGGAAACGGTTGTAGCAGGCAACGATTTTTGCAGACAGTGGTTACTTAGCATGCAGAGTTCTTAGGGTATATAATGTATGGGTCTAAAGAAGTTTTAGGCAAAATCTGTAACTTTTGAAAATAAAAAGCATCAGGCATCACATATCAAGTCATATTAACCCTTTACTCCATAAATATGTCTTTCTAAGCCTTTGCAAACAGAGTTGACCCAGATCAGATGGATCCTGTAGGAGCTGTCTGATCAGGGTCTGCTCCGTTTGCTTATGGAATAATATAGATATGATTCTACAGTTTCTACTATGTCCAGAATTTCCAGTGTCAATGTGCTATCATAAAAATTAATGTACATGTAAATAATATTCATGATGACATTATATTTTATGTTATTTTTCTGTTTGCTTAATATGAATTTATGATATTATAGATCTACATGTACCCGATTCTACAGTAACTGTTTCTGTCATGATAAAACAGTCTGCTGTTCATAGTGCCTTAACCCTTACAATGCTGAATTTTCTAATGGACTATTCCTAAGTTGAAACCGGTAGAGCTTATGGTAAATATTTCGGGATTTTTCCAAAGAAAAGTGAATTATGACAAACAGTGCAGACCCTGATGAGAGGGCTCCTCTAGGAGCCCTCTCATCTGGGTCTACACTGTTTGCATAGGGCATTAGTGACTCGTATCCTGCACTGTAAGGGTTAATAAACAATATTCATGATGCCTTTTCACTTAATGCAATAAATGTTCATGTACGAATATTAATTAGATTCATTTTTATAATGGCGTATGGACACAGGAAACTTTGGCAGAAACTGAAGAGTCATATCTCTATATTAATCCACAAGCAAACAGAGTAGACCCTGATCAGATGACTCCTGTAGGAGCCATCTGATCTGGGTCTACTCTGTTTGCAGATGCATAAAAAGGCTTTGATATGAAGGAAAGGGTTAAGACACAAAACAATTACTTACAATGCTCCGTATGATGATCCGGAACAACAAAGTTTATTTCCAAATACAACTCAGTCTAACAGATTCAAAAAACATGTAGCCCAGTGTTTACAATGCATCATTGATAATCTGTTATTATGTACACTTCTATACCTCCTTGTGTAAACCTCTATAAATATTCATTGATTATAGGACACACACATGTTTTATTACTGTAGCACAATACTCATAACATTATCATGCTGAGAAAAAAAATGACGCCTGCTAAAACCTTGAGTTGGTAAATGTTTTGTTCTCTCTTCCCATTCGATTAAGTTTTTGAGAAACACAGTGTTGACCCAGTAGCAAACTAAGAGTTTAGATCCAGATGAGATGACAATATATAACTCGGCATCTCGATCATACGGATCAAAGTTCTTTGTAAATGTAAGTAAGGTCGCACAAAGCATGATAAAGGTTATAATTATCTTTACGTTAATCACTACTTTGCGTCATATTTTATTTCATTAAGTTTGCTCGTTTTCTGAGAAAATAATGGATTATTTTCAAATAGAATGGATCTTCGCAAGTCTAGTCTGTGTCATATTATTAGGATTCAATCTGTAGTACTTAGTGAACTGGTGATGTGGAGAAATTATAATAACCGTTTACTCCATAAATACGCCTTTCTGTGCCTTTGCAAACATAGTAGACTGTTTGCTTATGGAATTATATAGATCTGATTCTACAATTTCTGCTTTGGCAAAAATGTCATGTGTTAACCCTTTCCCTGTTTTATGTTTATTCCAAATTTAAATACCGGTACCTATTGAATATTCATGGGCAAAATAGTTATAATGAAATATGGAAGATGGAACATTGTAGCCACTTTAGAAAGTAAAGAAACAGTTCTATCAAATGCATTAGCAAACAGAGCAGACCCTGATCAGACGGCTCCTAAAGGAGCTGTCTGATCTGGGTCTGCTCTGTTTGCAGATGCGTGAAAACATGTTTATATGAGGGAAAGGGTTAATAGGACATTTTCAAAAACAAGATGTGTTTGTGAAACACTATGCCCCCTAGCCAATTTGAACTTTGACCCTGAAGGATGACCTTGACCTTGACATGTCACCCCTTAAAATGTGCAGCTTCATGAGATACACATGCATGCCAAATATCAAGTCTCTATCTCTACTAGTTCAAAATTTATGGCCAATGTTAAAGTCAGTGATTTGACCTATATATTTGACCTCTGACCTAGAAGGATGACCTTGACCATAACATGTCACCCCTCAAATGTGCGGCTTTATGAGATACATATGCATGCCAAATATTAAGTCTCTATCTGTACTGGCTCAAAAGTTATGACCAATGTTAAAGTTGGTGACAAACAAACAAACAAACAAACAGACAGACAGGGCAAAAACAATATGCTCCCCACCCAGATATATTATAATTTGATAAACTAGCACTATTATGATCATGAGCACAATTATCATCACCGTTATCATGATCATTATTATCATCAGCAGCAGCATGTATTCATATCATCATTTTTATTACTGTTGTTATTATCAGTTCTAAGTTCTAACACAGGATTATTAACTCTTCACTTCATGAATATTTATGAAGGAAATAATCACATCATGAATATTAATTAGCTGATTTTTTATAATGGTACAAGAACAAAAGATTTTATAACCATGGCAGCAACTGTATAATCACATTTATATAATTTCATAAGAAAAATGAGCAGACTGATCATACTATAAGGATATCTGATCTAGTTCTACTCTGTTTGCAGAGGCGTGAAAAGTGTTTATATGAAGAAAAGGATTAATTATCATTAAATCATAATCACATCAAATCATATTTTATTTAAACATTTTTTTTTACCAAAATTAACTGACAATCCAACAATTAATATAAATTCATACAGACAGCATAATTACTGTATGCGATATATGAAATGAAAAATGTATATAAAGTTACCTTTATTCACTTTATGCCTAGTAAAGTTAAAACTCACACTAGACTGACAAAACTTTTGTATTTCAATCACAAGAATTGGTTTTCAATTACTTAAAATAAATTGGCCAATAAAAAACTGATGGTATCACTCAAAAGATAAGCTTTACATTAACCTTTTCAAATTCCTGAATATTAACTCTGTCAACACTGAATTGTTAAATGGATTATTCCAAATTTCAAACAGGCCAATCTTATCATCAATATCCAGGGATATTTTAAACAAAAGTGTAATATGACAAACAGTGCAGGTCCTGATGAGAGGGCTCCTCTCGGGGAGCATCCAGGCTTAAATTAAAATTAAGTTTGTTTGCCCTTTACCGACCGATCCATTTTTCTCCCACCGACTCAAAACATTTTATTGTCAAATTTGTGAGAATATTTATTTTGATTTCGTCTGCCACTGATCAGAAGTGAATACCAGGTGGGTTAAGACATTGATGATACTACAAAAGCATAACAAATGAGATAAGATGTTATAGTTATACATAAGATGCATAGTAACATAAGGTACTATAGCTATGGTGCCAAAACAGTTTTATAATAGATACATTAACATCTATAGGTAACAAATTTGCAGAAAAAAGTGAAATAATTTTCCTACCTACCAACCAACCCACTTCTAAAATCTAGGGTCGGTAAAGGGCAAACAAATATTTTTTTAATTGTGGCCTCATCTGGGGCTACACTGTTTGTTAATAGACATTCATTAAGTGATGTGCTTTCTGCATTACATGGGTTAAATACATGTATCTTTTCATCTGCAAAAACGTTGTCTGCTTTATGTACTTTAATAAACATTGTCAGATGATAATATTAAACAGTTTGGATCCTGATGAGACATCAGAGGCCTATAGATATCATAAGATTCATAAATTATATATTTACATTTTTCATGAATTGCTACTTTATTTCTCCATAAAACCCTATCATGCAGGGGTGGCGAAATCAAACGTCCGTATTGTCCGTGCTGTCCCAAAGCCATAACGGACAAGTGAAATTTTGTAGGTTTTTGTTATTAATTCATCATACGGACAAGTAGGAAATAGCTTTTAACAAAAACGGACAAGTCATCCAAAATTAGATTTCGCCACCCCTGCTATGTTGTAACCCAACTTGTGTCAAGTCTTCAGAATCGTCTCTTCTAGACGATTCTTAATGCTTTCCTTCTTGTAAATGCCTTTTCACGCATCTGCAAACACAGTAGACCCTGATCAGGAATTGCTCTGTTTGCTAATGGAATTTGATAGATCAGATTATTTACTTTCAAAAATGGCTACAATGTTGAACCTTCCATATTTCATTATAATCATTTTGTCCATGAATATTCAGTAGGTATTGAAACTGGAATAAAACATAGAACAGGGAAAGGGTTAAGAGTGATCATATCATTGGTGGGAAAAAGTTACATGTAATTAGTTTTTAACTGTTTGTGGCTTTATCATCTGATATCCATACATGTGTAAATTAAAACCGTTTTCAAAAATAGCTCCTTTATTTCTCCATGAAACCCTATGGTTTTTAATAATTGGGATTTTTTTTCATGCGTAGAACTCAATGATGTTGACAGCATTTTTGGTTCCATTTTGAGTTATTTGACATTTTTTAGCTTTCTGAATAAAATTTGGTCTTCATTGGGATTTTGAAATTGGGAAAAATTAAGCTACTTTGCATTGGTAATGGGTCCTTTTAATGGACCCATGCAGACTCCAGAAAAAGACATCAAGTTCGGCCTTAAGCATTTTGGACTTCCAGATTGCTTGTGGTAGGTTGGTGGTTCTACCTGGATGGTCTGTGCACGAAAACAATACAATTTGTTCAATGCACAGAAGATGTGAGGGCTTCCTGAGACCACCTGTAATTAGCATGAAGTAAAACAAGAGCACCGCAAGCGGGTGCGAATGCTCGTCTTTTATCATTTTGGTATGTGTGGATAGGCCTTGTCAAGATGAGCATGCATACCAAAAATGAATGTTGTATTAATTGAAAATTGAAGAAGTAAGATTTCGGACGACAACGACGACGAGAACAACGCGGACGCCGGAGTTATGACAATAGCTCGTGATTTCTTCGAAACAGACGAGCTAAAAATGTGATGTGACTGAAATACTGTTAAAGCCATGTAAAACACACATATACATGTATATATATAAAAAAACAAATCCATGAGACAAAACCAAAAGCACATGATCGGGGACATGCTCAGGTGCTAATATTCATTTGTTTTCATGTAAATTGATGTTTTTCCCCCCCAATATAAATGCCTTTACACGCATTCGCAAACAGAGTAGACTCAGATAAGACAAGTCCTATAGGAGCCGCCTGATCAGGGTCTGCTCAGTTTGCTTTTGGCATGAAATAGGTCTGATTCTACAGCTTTTGTCAAAGCAAAATCTACAGCTTTTGTCAAAGCAAAACATTTCCTTAAAAGTTTACATTATAAAAATTCAGCTTATAAATATCACTGATGTCATTATTTCTTACATAAATATTGAACAGGGAAATGGTTAAAGGGTCATTACTAATTATATTATAATTATATTACTATACACGATTAGGATCTGCACTGTTTGCTTATGATATAATATAGATACGAGGGGTGTTCCATAAATAATGTCATCTGTGCTTTATTTCGCGGAAATCGTGCAATTCATGCACAAAACCACCTCATGTCGATTGAGTGATCACTGGCTCGTGACACAGGTAAATATCTCGTCCACACGTTCACTTGCCTCGGTACAGTGTACATCGTTTCATAGCCTATTCGTTAGACTATACACAAAATGACAGGAAAACGAGCTGAAAATGTTCTTGAAATTAGGGCCTATATAAAAGGTAGGTCATTACTCGGCATAAAGGCTGTAGATATTCACCGCGAGGTGTGTGACATTTATGGGAAGGGCCAAATGTCCCACAGGACTGTTTGTAGGTGGGTAGCTAAATTTAGTGCTGGGCAGCAGCAACTGAAAGATGCTGCTCGCCCAGGTCGTCCTGCAACAACTACGACCAAAGGTAACATAGAAAAAATCCGAAATATCCTCAAAACTGATGCTCGATTCACCGTAAGACAATTGGCTCGAATGACAAACTTGTCGTTAGCAAGAGTTCATGCAATTTTGAAGAAATACCTAAAAGTTAGAAAGATAAATGCAAGATGGATACCCCATTTGTTAACGGATGAGCAAAAGAAGACGCGTGTAACAATGGCAAAAAACCTTCTCAAAATGTACCCAAAATATAGTAAAAAGGTTTTTGATAATATAGTCACTGGTGATGAGACCTGGGTGTATCATTTTGAACCAAAGCGGAAGGTTTCCAACCGAATATGGGCCACTAAAAATGCCAGACGCCCAAGTATTGCCAAACGAATACGAACGGTAAAGAAGGTTTTGTATGCTATTTTTTTCACTAATAAGGGTCCAGCTATTCAAATCCCGGTGCCAAAAGGCAGAACGGTCACAGGCAAGTTCTATAAAAACGTTGTTCTGAGAAAATTGAAGAACTACTACAAAAGTAGCCGCCCCAAAACAGGACTTAAGTATGTCCGACTTTTGCATGATAATGCACCCGCTCACAAGGCACGTATTGTGACTGACTTTTTGGAGTCAGAGAAGGTTACCGTCCTTCCGCACTCTCCGTATTCGCCAGACTTGGCCCCCTGCGACTATTTTCTCTTTCCAAAACTTAAATATCATTTATCTGGAAGGAGATACAATTCGAGAAATGCCCTTGGATCTGCTGTTTATCAGTGTCTGATGGGTGTCCCCATTGAAGAGTATGAAAAATGCTTCCAAAAATGGATTGACCGGCTAAAAAGGTGTATTCTGGCTGGCGGAGAGTATTTTGAAGGGCAGAGCAAATTAAAATGAACAAAAGCACTTCCGCAATATGAGCACCGATGCAAGTGACATTATTTTTGGAACACCCCTCGTATATAGATAACTCTACAGTTCCTGCCATTACCAAACATCTCTGTGTCCATGTGCTATTATAACAAGTAATCTAATTCATATTCATGGTGTCATCCTATAGGAGCCGTCTTATCTGGGTCTACTCTGTTTGCAAAGGCATAGAAAGGCGTATTTATGGAATAAAGGGTTAATAATTTGAATGCTTAATTTCCAGAGTGAATGGCCAGTCACTGTTGAATGATTGAGTCCATTCAGTATGAAAGGTTTGACCCCCTTTCCCTGTTTAATATTCATGTAAAGAATATAATAATGCCATCATGAATATTTATAAGCTGAACTGATACAAGATGTTTTGGCTCATGAATCAGATCAGTATTATACCGTAACGTCCATAAGTAAATGAATGATAGCATTTTACATTACAGATCTACAGAAAAAAATTACAATGTGAAATTATGGCTTTATTGATATTATGCACTTAGTATTATATACAGTAATATCTCTCTAAACCGGACATTAAATTCAGTATAAATATCGGTCTAGGTGACAGCTTAATGCAGGGTAAAAGTCATGCAGAATTCCAGTTTAGAGGGTTTTACTGTAGGTCTAAAGAGAAAGACTTGCTCAACTGATTTACTTGCACTGCAGGCTAATCATTAGTCTAACTGTTCAATAATTACATGTGCAACTCAATTTCCAACTGTGTTACACTGTTAGAGAAATCAATGCATCTCATTTTCAAAACTAGATCTTTTTAAAAACATCTTATAATCCGTACCCTGTCCACATCACAAGTGTTCAAAGTGAACTCGCAACGCAATGCAGGTGGTATAATTTCCCAAATGAAAACTGTGAGTGTGGTTCAGTTTGCTTACTTGGCGTACTTGCGACAATTATTTGTTGCAGATATTTATTTTTGGTTTTCATTCATTTCATTGGATGGCATATAGAAAACATCTCCAGCATTGTGCCGTGAGTTTGCTTATAAATCTTCATGTGTTTACACAATAAAACTCATTTTGTTATTATATTTTAAATGAATATTCATGGAGCAAAGGGTTAAATATATCCTTAGAATACTTTAACCTGGTGAATATTATATCCATCTCTTGATACTTCTCTTGCAAGTGTTACTGGCAGGAAAAAGTGAAATTAAATTAATGTTTACATCTACTGGCAGGAGAATTTTAAAATGGCATATTTTGCCATAGAAGAAACTGCAGAATCAGAATACTGAGATCTATATTTATAATTCCATTTATATAAGCAAACAGAGCAGACCTTGGCCAGCTGGCAAATACAAGAACTGTTTCAAGTCTGATATGTATCTACTCAGTTTGCAAATTTTATATTAACCCCTTACTCCATAAATACACCTTTCTTTAGAAGCATTTGCAAACAGAGTAGAGTCAGTAGACTCGATATGCGTAAATCTTAGAAATTAAAAATATTTTCAAGAATAATTTCTTTATTTTTCCACCAAACCCTATTTTGTTCTGACCACTCTTTAGAATTGTCATGTAGAGAGGATTCGAAAGAATGGTCACAACATCTTGATGATCTATAGGTGGAGAAATGACGATTTTAGTATTTGGGTATGCACCTTTATCTGCAGGCCAATAGATATATCTGATAAAGCATTAAAAAGGGATGTCTTGGAGTTCAAATATTCTGATTGGGTAGTCCACAATGGTGTTATTGAGCTACTTTTGGTTTGGACGCCCCCCCCCCCCCCCAAAAAAAAAAACCCCAACAAAAAAAAACAAAAAACCCAACAACAAAAACAACAACAAAAAAACAACAACAAACAAACAAACAAAAAACAACAACAAAAAACAAACAAAACAAAAAACAACTACAACAAACAAACAACACACCAAATTAGCATGCTGTCTTAACAGCTCATTAATGAGACTAGCAGGTTGGGGTTTTTGTTTTTCTTTCAAATTTCTATGAAAACTCTTACAACGCTGATATATTCAAAAGTCTATGAAGTAGAGGGTTTAACCATAAAGTATACGGTTTCCGGTTTGCTGCAGTATTTTATTCATTTCCCACGTCCAGATAATGCAAACTTGTGGGGATCCTACCTGTAGCGCGAAGTTCAATCGATTGAGACGATTTAGCCATATACCTAATAAATATGCTGTGTTTCTATAATAAAACTATAGGTAAGGGGTTTCAAAATAGCCAGATATCATACATACCAAATAATGTGAAAGTTTTGTGGTTATTGTTGTAGATCTAAGCATGAATAATATTCAGAACGCTGCAGACGAGCATCTTCCAACTGCAAATGGCGGACACTTTTCAAGGGGAGCAACTCGATAAGGCGCCGTGCTAATACCTAACCAGATTTACCTTCCTTATTTTTCAATATTGAGGCCTACTGCATTCAAATCACAGGCCTTAGGCTCATGAAATATGTCTAAATTACGTTAAAATGTCCCTAAATTGACGTTTTGTAACATTTGGGGCCGAAAAAAATAAAGATTGGAGCGTTTTGAGACAAAGCTGAAATTTCGTATATTCTATATAAGAGATCTAGAATATACGAAATTTCAGCTTTGTCTAAAAACGCCCCAAGCTTTATTTTTTTCGGCCCCAAATATTACAAAACGTCAATTTAGGGACATTTTAACTTATTTTACACATATTTCATGAGCCTAACGCCTGTGATTCAAATAGCTAATCGCCGATTATCGGGTTGTTCTTTCAAATTCATTATTGTTAATGTTTTTTGACATTTCGCTGTCACATGTCACGGTTTGAATTCAACTAAGTCAGCCCAATAATTAATTTAATTTTCTTGTATCTACTACATGTATATCAAACGCCACCTTTTCTTGGACAGTCAAACGTTGATAAAATCCAGGACTATACTTTAACTAGTGTTACAAATGTGAGGGTAGATCAGCAACAACTTTGAAGACCTCTGAAGGCGTTGGCTGACTGATAGCATGTTGTGACAGAGGCATATACATACATGTCTTTGATTGTGGCAGGTGGTTCTAGAGAACAACGGTTCCAGGCAAGCAGCTGCAACAGGTGTGGTGAAATACATGCAGCCGGACCGGGGCTCGAACCCGGCACCACTCGTTTACAGGGCGAGTGCCCTAATAGGTCTACCGCGCTACCCGGACGGCTTACTGTTTTTTTCACAAGCACATTTACCCGGCATGTTACACTATAGATGTACGGTTACAGTACCACGACCTCTGAGTAATGACCTTTGGATCATTCCATTTCAATAGGTTGATGCGGAACTCGTGACATTTTTTCGTTAGAAATTACTGTTTAAATTTATTATTTTATCACCACTCTTTATATAATCCGCAGTGGCGCAATAGGTAGCGAGGCGGACTAATAATCGCTAATCGTTACTAATGATTTAAATAATGTTCGAGCCCTGCTTAGATTTTCGCACTAGGAAACTTTTATGCTCTGCACTTATACAATGCCTTTTTGACTACTCCTGCTCATCTTGGTATAACGGTCTAAACAAAGGTCTTAAACACAATTCAGGAGCGCGGGCGCTTGATGAGCGCTTGCCCGAGCAAAAGTATCACTGCTGAACGTGATAGAGCGCCCTTTCTAAAGTCAAGTAAATTTTTGATCTGCGGTCGGGTTCTAGAGCATCAGTTTGTTAATTACGATTGTTTTCTTCCAGTCGGTTGCTTCAGTTACCGTGTTGGTAGCCATCTTGGAAACACAAGCGAATGTCAAAGCGATACACCTCGCGAGTAGGCTAGCTTGCGCTAGCTGGCACTAGGCGGGCGCCCCCGTTCAGAGTCCAAGCTCTCGAAGTGACATCGAGCGCCCACACTCCTGAACAGGCCTCTGGTCATAGCAACTTTGTGTTGCCCAGTGTTCTAAACAAAGCACACTTTGCTATACAGGCTCAAAGGACTGGCACTCTCGTCCAGATCATATAAAGAAAGCCGTTAACATCAAGAACTTTAAAAGGCTTGTAAAAAGACAACTTCTGGACAAACAAGTAGCAGATTGTCAGAATACGTTTTTATATTATTGATTGTAATACTATTGTCTTTAATCGCTTTTAACCCTTCCACCATAAACACCTTTCTACCCCCGTGCAAACGGAGTAGACCTAAATTCAGACCGCTCGAATAGGCACTATCTGATCAAGGTCTGCTCTGTTTACTTGTGGAATAAGAAATATGTGATTCTGTCTATAATTACTACGCCTATAATTTGATGTGCTAATGACGCATTATTTTAAAATTGATCTTATTTATATTCATGATCTTATTTATAGTCATGATGTCAATGTCATCATTACTTACACGAATATTCATAATGTAAAGGGAAAAGAACGCAATTATTATTGAGTTTAACCCTTTACCCAATAGCCTGTTTCTAGTTTTGAAGACATATGACCACTTAAAGCAGGTTGAAAGTAAAGCAGAATGCGCCTTAAGGCGCATTCTGCTTTACTTTCAGCCTGCTTTAAGCTACCACCTACTAGGATATAGAAAATATTTATTATGCAATATGTTCATGACTGTATGAATTGGAACTATTTTCTTCAGCGGAGGAATAAATCAAACACGCTAAAACCCGCTTCTATCAGGTAAAGGGTTAAGGTACTATGACGAGGACTATCAATTCTGTGTGTCAAACAGTCAGACGCCGCAGTATGCTGAGATAGTTGGAACACATAGCATGATTAAGAATAATGTGACTTTGGTCTGTGATGTTTAGATCTATATGTCTGTGATAATTATGTGTGGCGATATGTTTAACTGTGTTATATATGGCTTAAACCTGAGCTGTATTGGATTTGAAATGCATACTTTTAATAACCTCTTTCTAAACCAAAATCGTGCTACATTATTTTAAGTTTACAAATTTACTGAGCTCTAACAAATGGGCCCCATTGGAAATAAGCCTTTAGCTTAATGGGTTATCCATATGTCATAAGCATTTATTACTTAGCACATGCACAGTGTTAAGTTGTTAAAGGTATGCATGCATAAGATGGCCATCAATAATTGGCTTTTAGAGGTTAAAAAAGTCCTTATGCGTTTCTGCGGGATTAGTTTTTATTTAAATGTTTGATAGAAAATTCTATGGTTTACTGTGAGACAAGTTTTTATTAATATATATTAATTTATTTTGATTCATATATTTTTCTCAGCATATATTTGTCGGGGTTATTTCTTTCGTTTCTGCCATGATACAGTTTCAGTGAAAATGCTAGTGAATTAGGTATAACTGACCAAAAATCAATCAGCGTGGTCTAAGGGTTATAACGATGGACTAGGAAACGTGAGGTCGTGGGTTCGATCCTCGGTCGAAGCTGAATTATTTGTTTTCTCTCATATTTTCTTAGCACCCTTAGTATACATGTACGTGCTTTTGGTTTAAAACCATTTTGCATATAAAAATATAAGTCCGTTGTTTGCTTTTTGGCTTTGTTAAAGTTATTTAGCTGATACCTTTTACTCGTGGTTTTGTTGACCGTTTTGCATATTTCACCACTGTGCATGAATTTGCTTCAACTTAAATGTATAATTATCTTAAACTAACCTGTTCTTAATTTGGGGACAATATAAGTGAAAAAGTTAATGGGCATTGAGTCGACCTATTGGAATAATTTCATGTAGACTGTAAGTATGTAAGTATGAGAGTTTGTATGCCTTGTGAACATCACTTAATGTGATAATGCTTTCTACGTCAGTGTGTTTCAGCAAATGAATAACATTGATCTTTGACGTAATGTGTATTATTTGTGTCAAACACAGGTACATGTATTATGCATTATGGCTCATTAAAACATTCCCCCGTTTCTGCTACATGTATTAATTCATACATAACAGTCATGTTTTCCCAATGTATCTGTTAATTAAAAGTACTAAACAATATTGCTCCCTCTTTTTCTTCTATCCTGCTTAAATACATGTGACGCAGCCATTTTACGCTTGCGTAAAACCTTGCTTGTATATATACTGACACGAAAAAGAAACTGTGCAGTTGGTTAAATGGCATTATTTTATACTTCTAGTATCTGAATATATGCATATTTGGTACCACAATGTGCGAAACTGTATTGGCTTTGCGACGATTTACTTTTACTTTAGATGTGATAATTGTCCGAAAAGTATTTAACGTCTGAACAACGCAGGGGTGATAAGTTAAAGTTGCAGATTTGTAATTTCCCGTATCTGCCTTTTGATTTTGAATATTTGTAACGATTCGCGACAATTAATCAGTATCTGTTATGGCCTCCTCGTCTACGGATCAATGCTAATATTCTTGACCACATGGATCTGACGTAACGTCTAATGACGACGTCAGGAATGGCGTTCCATACATGCATTAAGGCTGCAGACAAGTCATTGATATTGTTGATGACATTATTTTTCCTTGCCCTCCGATCAAGTAAATCCCATATATGCTCTATGGGATTCATGTCTGGAGAGCAAGCCGGCCAAGGTAAGACGTTAACGTTGTTTGCAGCCAGGTAGTTCATGGTGATACTAGCAGTTTGGGCCTTGCGTTGTCATGCATTAAACAACCAGGATTCTGGTGTAGGAAAGGAACAGCGACTGGATGTAAAACCTGGTTAACATAACCTTGGGCATTTAAGTTACCATTAACAACAACAAGGTTTGATTTCCTTCCTCCCATTATACCTCTCCATACCATTACACTACCCCCTCCAAAGCGATCTTGCTCCAATAAATAGTTCTGTGGAAAACGTTCACCTTTACGTCTGGATACCCGGACTCTACCGCCAGCAGTGCTCAGGTTGAATTTTGACTAATCACTAAAGAGCACACTGGACCATATTGCACGGTTCCAACGGAGATGACGGCGGGCCAAGACCAGTCTAAGAGCACGATGTCTGTTATTTAGGATCTGGCCAAAATAAGGTCTCCTAGCCCTCAATGTGTTGGCGTTGGCCCGCAATCAGTTTAAACCCGTATCCCTAGATTTGCCAAGCTGTCTGGCTGTGCTTGTAGCCGTTTTGAATCGTTGGCGTATGTGCGTCAACGTCAAATGTCGATCCTGACGTGCCGTCGTCACCCTAGGCCTACCGGATCGACGATTATCTCTAACGCTGCCATTATGCTGGTAACGTTGTCGGAGACTTCGAATTGTATTCCGATGGCAGTTGAACTGCCTATCGACGCCAGAAACGCTGACGCCAGCTGCGAGTTGCATAAGAGCTTGAATTCGTTCGTTTTCTAGAAGCTGTGGCATCTTGCTTACGAGTGAAATTCAAAAGTGAACTGTGATTTATGATTGCACAACGAGTAGAGATATCGGTCAGGGTTAATCTGTACCTGTACATAGGCTGCACGGGTAGCACGAGAGAAAAGTTGCATAATCGTCTGCGGTCTATTTGAAGGCCGTCTATGTACTTAAAATGTCCATAAATGAGTTCAAAATGTGGAGGGTTATATTCTGCACTCATGATGATAAAATTGTTATTATAAACTTTATAGCAAAACAGTTAACTCAAATATAACAGTGCACAGTTTCTTTTTCGTGTCAGTATATATAGAAAAATAGCTTAAAGCTACTCTTAAATTCTTAGTCGTATTTATAATTCTTTATTACTATGATAATTTATTAATTGTGATTTTCATGTGTTTGTATATAAAATTATGCTGATTGACCTTACATGTAAATTTCAATAAATAAATGAATAACAACACATCGATAACAATTCAAATTCAAATATCGCAGTCCGATCCAAGAGGCGTTCTCATGACATCTTCAGACCAGACTGCTTCTCCTCCATGCAGTCCTTGTGAACATTTTCAATTATTTTTCTAGCATCCTCGCTATACTTCCGGACAGATGCCATTTTATTTCACAGTCTTGTAAATAACAAACTGTGTGATACTTCAAAATCACGCTTAATTCGTGTAAACGAAACAATAAAATTATATGTCACTGACGGGGCTCGAACACGTGACCCGGGACTGATTGGTAAAAAAATTAAGACCTAACCGACTAAGCTAGTCGACCAGGAACATCTTAAAATGTAAGTAAACACCTGCCACTCGTATATTGAGGACTGGTTCAATATTGTAAACACAGTCAGGCCTCAAACCTTTTTGTTTATCAATACTATCTCTTTTTGTATTATTTGTGTCGGCAATGAATACATAGGTGGTATGATACTGGTATCCCGCCATCGATTCCATGCCTTACCGACATACCTGACAACTGCCATTCCGCATAGCAGTCTATTGCAATTTATTAAACACCACAAAGGCGTTTAATAACACAGCATCCGGAAACAATCATGGAATACTATTTCTTACATGTGAATGCTTCGTAACATTAGCTTTCGTTTAGTATGTGCAACACAATCCACAAAATATATCAATGTGTAAGGAAGGCGCGCGAATATACAAACGTGACTCACAAATGTTAGTCACTTGACCATAAGATGAATGAAAGTATTCTCCTAGAGGCATTTACGCAATGAATAAAACGTGCGGGTCGTATGACCTTTTGCAAGCGATAAGGTAATCACGCCCATAAAATGCGAGTGGTCAGTTTGATAATAAGCATAATGGGAAACGACTGAATAGGCAACACTCATGGTAAAGTGGGTTACATCATGATGACAGAAGGGAAGATATTCGCTATGTCTCTATCTTCGGCCGACCACAAGGGCCTGTCAGACGACTAGGTGGTTACGGGTATCACGGTTAATGGTCAGTTTAAACGCAGCTACGATATGATCAAGGTACCAAGCAAATATTCCCGCAAACAAGACCTTCCGCTAGAAGTTGATAAAATTTATGTCAGTGATCTGTACATGTGTTAGGGATAACGACCCCTCCTTTATATTAGATATATAACCCCTATTTAAAATTATGTGTCCGTTCATACTACACCTGATAGATATCATTCAAATTAGTCTACCAATCGCATCCTTCATAATGGCTAATTATGCGTTGTGGGTAATTCATAAAGATAGACAACACCCCAAAAGTGTTTCATTAACGACTTCTAATGAGTCTCCATCAAACTCAGATGAAAAACTAAATGAAAAATATTACTTAAAACCAACTAACAGAGAACGACCAGTCCTGCCACCTACCCCCACTAGGCGGGACTGACAATGATTTTAAGGCTTATTATCTAATATTATTTTTGAAGTGGCGATATAGTTCGATTATTCTGTGTAAGCCTTAACGGGTTCTAAAACAGGTTAACTTAAAATTTTGTCTTATATGAGTATACTGTGTAAGCCTTAGATCATTCTAAAACAGTTTTAAAAGTGGCACAGAATCCCTATTTCCTATAGTACTGATATATATTTGGTTGCAAAATGCATTTAACAGCAACCTAATATTACTTTAGATGATAGTGCAGTCGTTTTACGCTTTTAAAAAACGAGGAACACCCAGAGCAGACTGTCCGTGTAGGAGCTGTTTGAGAAGAGTCTGTTCTGTTTGATTATATGCCGCAGATACGAGTCTTTGTTTGTCAGGGCAATAACACTTCACTTGGTTTTGTATGCCATACTCTTTACTGAGAAGTCACATTATGGTACGACGAACCAGTGGTCACACTACTGTGGTGTAGTTTCAGTGTAGGGACCTCTCCCTGTGTTGTTATATTTGAAACAAAATACTGAACTGGCATTTGTCTGGATAACTCAAAAGTCTATTGTAACCCTAGCTTAGAGGGGTAATGAACAGAATTGACATTGACTTTGTGACAATAATCTGAACAAAGGGAGATAATTTAATTAATCAATGCAAGATATGTTGGTTCTTATGCTTTCTCTAAATTATGAAAGTTCTATAGGCTTGTTTCATATAGTCTTAATGTGGGATTCTTTTTTTTATTCCTGAATATTCAAACTGTGCTGAAGGCCCACACGGTGGTCAATACAAATTGTTTACGTACAGAGATGGCTTTTCAGCACGCGAATGTAATGCTTCTGATCCTCACTTAAATTAATTATAAATCAAATGGACAAGGTTTGGAACTGATGTATGTATCTATGTGTGTATATATGCTTTAAGCCTCTTATAACTCTCATTAGAGCGGCAGTGTAAAAACTGTTTTAGAATGATCAATGATTTGTTGATGTATTGTACACTGAAGACACTGTTTGCTTTACTTCAGGAGTGTCAAAGATACCAAGGATAGGGCAACGGCGATTGGTCTGAATGGCTTTCTCTTGGCTTTATTAGGTTTGTTTGATAAGTTATATTCAAACACTTCTATTGTTTGTAATTATTTTAACCTTTAGTCTGCCGACAAAACCTTTTTGATAGAAAATGTCATGGATATCAGTTGTAACAACTAATTTATCTTGCATTTTTCTTCAACAACACGGTGACAAGGACGTGAAACAGTTTCGATCCTGATTAGACACGGTGTTACGCGACATCTCATATGGATGCGCTTGTGGTAGACTAAAGGTACAGGTACAGTAACACCTGCTTTAAGCGGCCATCAAACAGGGGTCTAATTATGGGTATGTAAGGTAGGCGGGAGCTCAATGCGGGACAAAAGTAATGCAGAAAGCTCCTATAGGAGCTTTCTGCATTACTTTTGCCCTTCATTAAGCAACCACCTGGTTTTGATACTCCGGTAATAAATCGACGTCTCATCTGGACCCGCTTGCGGTAGACTTAAATTTAAGCAATGAAGAAAATATTCCAAAAAGGGAAATAATATCATACATAAATACTTGAATAGCTCTGATCTTATATTTCGACCACTCAGGGCCTTTTTATCATATCAAAATACACGTCACATGTTTGTTACATGCATTCAGCCATTAGTTCTCTTTGATTTTATGGCAAATCTTTGATAGATAATCTTTGAAAAAGGCCCTTAGTGGTCGAAGTATTAGATCAGAGCTATTCAAGTATTTATGTATTAAAGTTAAGCAACAGTACAGTGGAACCTGTCTTAAGCGGCCATCTAAAAAGGTCGTATTGAAGGTGTTTAAGGCAAACGGTACCTTAATGCATGGCAAAACTAATGCAGAAAGCTCATATACCTACATCCTTAGTAATATTCTGCATACCTACCCGGTGGAATATTTACTAAACCATGCAAAAAATCCCAACCTGTGGAATATCCTTTATCAATACCATGCGAAATATTCTCACTAAGTGCCATGTGGAATATCCTTCATCAAAACCTTGTGTAATATCAAGACCCCTATGAAAAGCCTGCAGTAACCCTTTCAGTGCTGAAACGTGTCATTAATATATTTTGCAAACAGTGGAGACCCATGGAATATCCAGTAACAATAAACTAGGAAAACCACTACATCAATGTCATACGGAATATACCACATCAATACCATGTTGAATATCCTGTAACAATACCCTGTGGAATATACAATATCAATACCCTGTGGGATATTCTGTAACAATACCCTCTTGAATATACTATTTCAATACCCTGTGCAATATCCTGTAACACTATCTACCAGAGTATATCACATCAATTCAATACCATGCAGAATGTCCTATAACTATACCCTACACTACCCTGTGGAAAATCCTGTTACAATGCCCTAATGGGTAAATCACATCAATGCCCTGTGGAATATCCTGTAACAATACCCTACGGAATATATCACATCAATGCCATGTGGCGTATCCTGTAACAATACCCTACGGAATATATCATATCAATACCCTGTGGAATATTCTGTAACAATACCCTACGGAATATATCACATCAATACCCTGTGGAATATCCTGTAAGAATACCCTACGGAATATATCTCATCAATACCCTGTGGAATATCCTGTAATAATACCCTACGGAATATATCACATAAATACCCTGTGGAATATCCTGTAACAATACCCTACGGAATATATCTCATCAATACCCTGTGGAATATCCTGTAACAATACCCTACGGAATATATCTCATCAATACCCTGTGGAATATCCTGTAACAATACCCTACGGAATATATCTCATCAATACCCTGTGGAATATCCTGTAATAATACCCTACGGAATATATCACATCAATACCCTGTGGAATATCCTGTAACAATACCCTACGGAATATATCTCATCAATACCCTGTGGAATGTTCTGTAACAATACCCTACGGAATATATCACATCAATACCCTGTGGAATATCCTGTAACAATACCCTACGGAATATAGCACATCAATACCCTGTGGAGTATCCTGTAACACTACCCTACGGAATATTTCACATCAATACCATGTGGAGTATCCTGTAACACTACCCTACTGAATATACAATACCAATACCCTGCAACAATACCCTACGGAATATACCATATCAATACCCTGTGGACTACCCTGTAACAATACTCTGCAGAATATACCATTTCATGCACGCAGAAAGCTGATTTCTGCATGACTTTCAACCTGCACTGAGCTGCCACCTGTCAATCTGCACTGAGCTGCCACCTGTCAACCTGCACTGAGCTGCCACCTGTCAGAAAGACCGACACTGCTACTGATTTTAACGTCCGGTTAATTGGGGTTTACTGTATATCTTAAACTTTCAATTTATTAAAACGATATCGTACCAAACGACGTGTGAGTATGTTGTTGTAACATTTAAGCTTATGAGCAAATGAATTTTTTAAAGTTTTCATCCACTACAATCAGTGCAGACCCTGATGAGAGGTTTCTAAAGAATCCGTCTTATCTGGGTCTAATTTGTTTGCAAATGCATAGAAAGGCGTAGATCTACTTATGGAGTTAAGGGTTATGTAAGCAGTTGGTTTTCAATGCCCCGGTTATTATTATTTACCTGAAGTACTGTTGTAGTAGAGTTTTGTACTGCATTACATGGTACGTCTTTGCAGTGTTTTTGCCCGGACCAATCTTGTATGGGAAACTGTTTGACACCGTTTGCCTCGTCTGGAATACCGTCTCGTCTTGTGGAAAGACAGGAAGAGCTGGAGCCTGTGCCTTATATGACGTCAGAGGTAAGTTTATGGCGTCAGAGATAAAGACCAGCTGCTTGAGAAATCCGCAAAAAGAAAATATGTATTGAGGTTGTCCCAAATTTGCTCAGCTGAATCTGTCAGTATTCCTTTTTTGTATGATTTGCGTAAGCATTCCGCATGGCAGTCTGGTACAAGTTATTGATGTGCATTCGATGGATACAAAAGGCGTTTATTAACATGACATCCTGAAACAACCAATGTTTACTATTTCTAACATGAAATGGCTTCGTAACGTTAGCTTTGGTTTAACATGTGCAAGAAAATCCACAAAATATAGCTATGTGTAAGAAGAGCGCACGAATATACAAATATCAGTCACATGTCGAAATCACGTAACCATCATATGAATAAAAGTGTTCTCACAGAGGCAGTTACTCAATGAATGAAGAAGGACGCATCGGATGACCTTATGAAAGTAATTAGGTAATCACACCTATAACTTCGAAAGCAACTCCGAGTAGGTCAGTTTGATAATAAGCGTAAGGAGAAACGGCCGAAATGTCAGCTGCGACTGAATTACCCACTTGAAAGAGTATTAATCAGTACCCTTATAGGCACGATAAGGGGAGGGGAGCGAGTAAGCATGTTCTCAGTATACTAAACACAGCAACAGATAAACGTGCATACGCAAATACTAGAATAGTCATTTCTCCACCAAAACCTAAACACGTTGTGACTACTCTTTCGAATATTCTCGAAGAGACGATTCTAAACTTTCTGAAGCGTGGTCACCACATATGATTTAGTGGAGAAATAAAGAAGTTATTTTTGAAGCTGATTTAAACTCCTAAAGTTGTAAGGGGGAGGGCCGTAACTAATGTTGGTCGAACTTGTGGCCCGACCCTTTTTCATGAAATGATAAATAAATCAAATATGTTTATACTATACTAAAGATTAGAATGTCACGTCAAATGTTAACACAACCTACAAAAGGTTAGCATGTCACGTCAAATGTTAACAGTCTACAAACGTTTAACGTGTCATGTCAAATGTTAACACAGCCTACAAAAGGTTAGCATGTCACGTCAAATGTTAACAGTCTACAAAAGGTTAACGTGTCACGTAAAATGTTAACACAACCTACAAAAGGTTAATGTGTCACATCAAATGTTAACACAGCCTACAAAGGTTAATGTGTCACGTCAAATGTTAACAGTCCACAAAAGGTTAACGTGTCACGTCAAATGTTAACACAGCCTACAAAAGGTTAATGTGTCACATCAAATGTTAACACAACCTACAGAAGACAGTTTGATTTGTTTTCCTTTCTTTCAGACATGAGAATGAAATTCACTGCCATCGACAGTGGACTGAAGGTGGTCTGTTTATTCTGCTCATTCCTTTCACTGTATTTCGCCAAGAAAAGCCTGAAGAAAGGAGATGGAGAAAAGAACGGCGTGGTCATAGTAATTAAGCCTCAAATTCCACCACCGCGGACGTCGCTTGGTTCAAAAGAACTAACTTAATTACTACAGACTGACTCATTGACTCACCGATGTGAACGAATAAACAACTTACACTGATTTGAAATTACAAGAACATCAATTTCACCAGAAATATCGACAGCAAAAGATATATCTCTTGTGCTTGGATTCTAAAACGTTCATGAGTATTAACCTTTTCAATATGGGAAACTGGTCACTATTGTCCTTTGTAAACAGTGTAGACCCTGAGGTACTAGAGGAATCCTCTTATTAGGGTCTGTACTGTCTGACCAGTTACACGTTTGTTTTAGCATATCCTTGAATATTTATAATAAGCTTGGCCTTTTTGAATTTTGTAATTGTCCATTTGAAAATTCAGCGTTGAAAGAGTTAAAGATTAAGATAGGAGGTGTATAGATCTATAACTAGATTATCAGATAGGAGTTGTATAACTAGGTTCTCCTATTTGTCAGATAGGAGGTGTATAGATCTATAAGTAGATTATCCTATTTGTCTGGGTTACGGCTCCCTAAATACCTTGCCTAAATGTTCGTGTGTGTGCATCTTGAGAAGGAGGTATATATTCTGACTCTTGTGTTAAGCTTGAATTTGGAACGAATGGTAGTGACATAACATGCTTTTTATATATAATGTCAATAGTACTCACAAGACAATCTGTTTATTATAATCGAGCACTTTAATTTGACACGTGTCCCAAAGTTGTTCGACCAAGTAAAAATACGAACTCATTTAATCATTGGCGAAATGGATTACAGATAGATGTGCAATACAAAGGAACTTTCTGCATGACTTAAGCTGGCACCTGCATAACATCAATTTCACCAGAAATATCAAAAACAAAACGTTCATGAATATTAACCCTTTCAGTGTGGGAAACTGGTCACTAATGTCCTTTGTAAACAGTGTAGACCCGGAGGTCCTAGAGGAACCCTCTTATTAGGGACTGTACTGTCTGACCAGTTACACGTTTGTTAGCATATCCATGAATATTTACAATACGCTTGACCTTTTTGAATTTTGTAATTGTCCATTTGAAATTCAGCGTCGAAAGAGTTAAAGAATAAGTCTCAGATAGGAGCTGTATAGATCTGTAACAAGATTCTCCTATTTGTCTGGAATACGGCTCCCTAAATACCTTGCCCAGGAAATTCAAATTTTCGTGGGAATGCATCTTGGGAAGGAGGTATATATTCTGACTTTTTGGTTAAGTTTGAATTTGGAATGAATGGTAGTGACATAATAATTTTTATAGATAATGTCAATAGTACTCACAAGACAATCTGTTTATAATAAACGAGCTGAAGACCACCAATACCTTCAGCACTTAAATTTGTCACGTGATTAATTTCAACCCAAAGTTGTTCGACCACTAACGGTTTTTTTAGTGTGGCCAAGTAAAAACACCAACTCATTTAATCATTGGCCAAATGGATTACAGCTGGATGTGCAATACAAAAGAGCTTCCTGCATGGCTCTCATCCTGCAAATACCTAATTTCCGGTTTAGAGGGGTTCTACTGTATTTGCAAAGGAATAAAAAGGCGTATTGTATGGATAAAATAGGGCTTTAACCCATTCACTAATATGCTTTTTTTTAGATCCAACCTCTTTGAATAAATCTACTGAAAAGGAACCTTAAATTGCAGGGTGAATGTCATGCATAAAGCTCCTAGAGGAACATTCTGCACGACGTTCACCCTGCATTTAGCTGACACCTGTCTACAAAAGATCTAAATTCTGGTTAAGAGGGTTCTATCCTATTTGATGAAAGGCATTAACACATTCCCTTCTAGTGACGCATTTTGACGCCTCTGTATAAGTCTCGTTTTGAAACAATTGTGATAAATAGAGCATTTGCTCCGCAGAAGCAAATGCTCTATTTATCACAATGGTTGTAAAAATGTAGCATGGATATTGGCATAGCATTTAATGCCTAGTTTTTGTGTTGTAATGTTTGTACATGTATCTGTGTAACATGAATATTGGCATGGAATTTGATGCATAGTTTTTGCTTGAAATGTTTGTACATGTATGTATGTTTTATGTGTCAAAAGGTGGAATATAGTATGTGCCGATTGTCGCGCAACTTATAAAGCCAACTGACAGTACATACCCAAATAGCCAAAATAGATCTATCATTTCAAACCACGTAACTAGCTTAATTATTTAAAAGCTATACATATGTATCAGTCAACATTTCCAGAAGTAGTTAATTAAAATTATGTATATCAATAATAGTTTTTAACCAGAATCCCCCAGACTAAGTGTTACTTACTCCTTGACAGTGTAGATCCAGATCTTTTTGAGTAGATCAATGTCTTACTCTTATCAGATCATACTGTATGAAGCTTGTCAAAAACTAAGCTAATCATTAATTCAGTCTGTATTCTGGGTTTATTAGCTAATACTACACTGTTAATCATGCTTAGAAATATATAGCAGTTTGGTGCAATCATCAGTGCTATGAAAAAACCAAGAGGACTCAGATAGGATCCAAACAGGGTCCATGCTTATAAAACTTATAAAAGTTGAGTCTAAATTCGTTCTCAAGCTTTTGATTGGTCAGATTTGAGCCTATGGCTCAAATCTGACCAATCAAAAACTTGAGAACTCAATTCTGACCAATCAAAAGCTTGAGAACGAACTCAGACTCAACTAAATAGCTTTATAAGCATTGACCCAGTTTGTTCACATTAATCTAAAACAAATATAAACAAACAAATAAATAGACAGATAAAAAAAAAGTTTTCTTAGCCTGAGCAGCATGATTTTACAATGTATACAGTTCTATTGTTGTATATAAGAATGATTTGCTTTATAAATGGATGTTTGCTCTTAGTTATTGCATGTGCTATCTTATATAAGCATATGCCATATAAGCTAAATGGTTACTGTAAAAGTTGAATTCAGAGATAGCGTGGGTCCTGATTACATACTGGATCACATAGCATCTGATCAGGATCCATGCTGTCTCGATATGCTCTATTGACATATAATATAAGTACTTACTTAAACTGTGACAATGATAATTTTGAATTATGAAATTATACTGTATAATTCCGTGCTTAATACAAGCTTGATCTATTTTCTCTTATACATATGATTAAGGGAGGCAAATCTGTTGTAGACACATTGTAACTATGTCAGCATTGCCTCACTTATCTATTAGATGTGTGATGCCTTAATATACAGGCATTAATAAGCTTAAAGACAGTAATGTCTTAGATATTAAAATATTAAGGAAACTGTTTCAGAATCATAAATGGTAAGACATATTTAAATTAAACTTGAGATTTTTAATATATCTATATACGAGTATCTTATATGTATTTCTTTCAATATGCTAAACTTTATCCTTTATTTACAGGCTGTTTGTTTTAAAGTGTTATTGTTTTATGTTACTATAGTCGGCAAATAGCTTCTGATATAGCTAATATTATTTGTTGTAAACCCGACTGAAAAAAAGCTTCTTGTATCTTGTACACAATTCAAAACGTGCCCTTTTCTCTAGTAAATGCTCCATTTCGGTAGATTAATTCAAAGAGGTTGGGTCTAAATATAGTCTAGGGGAGAATGAGTTAAAAGTCGTGTCGTATTTATGAAGTATGGCTTTAATGCAAGTTATGCTGACACTTCCGTCTGTATTAGTTTTGTTTTGCATTTAGTAGCCACCTGCTTTTAGTAATATGCCAATATCTATTCATTCATTGGTCACTACAATAGAACCAGTCTTAACCCATTACCTCATAGGCTATTTTTAGATACAACCTCTTTGAATAAATCTACCGAAAAGGAGCGTTAACTAGAGAAAAGGAAATTTTTAGAATTTTATAGTTTGAAACCATTGTGATTTATCACAATGGTTTCACAAAGTGACCTTTACAGAGTCGTCAAAAGTCGTCAATATGAGGGAATGGGTTAAACGGCCATCCGAATGAGGTCTAATTATATGTCTGAAAGGTATGTGGTAGTTTAATGCAGGTAAAAAGTCATGTAGAAAGCACATACAGGAGCCTTCTGCATTACTTTAGTCCGGCATTAAGTACCCGCCTTAACTTGGTGTCTCATCTGATATTCAGTCAGCAGTTCCTTTTTTTTTGTAATCAGAGTACTCTTAGTATTTTTCTGCAGATCTAAGCGTTATAATGCCCTGTTACATGTAACCCTTTCCCTGTTTTATGTTTATTTCAAATGTCAATGTCTACTGATTATTCATAGACAAAATAGTTATAATGAAGTATGGAAGGTGGACTATTGTAGCCGTTTTAGATTTAGTAAAGAAACAGATATTTCAAATCCATTAGCAAACAGAGCAGATCCTGATCAAACGGCTCCTATAGGAGCTGTCTGATCTGGGTCTTCTCTGTTTGCCAACGCGTGAAAACACGTATATATGAGGGAAAGGATTAACACTCTGCATCATAGATATTTTTTAACGCATTTGCCAACGGTGTAGACCCAGACCAGATGGCTCATATGGGAGCCGTTGACACAGTGATGTGTTCCAGATCAGAAAGCTCCTATAGGCCGTTAAGGCATTTTGTGTTCTGCTTGGTTAGGAAATGATAGAGATCTGAATCTACAGTTTCTGCCGGGGTCAAATATTCCCGTGTTTATATTGTTTCTTAACTCTTGCGCTGTCAATGTTGAATCTGTGATTACCTATGCTAACATTTTAGATCCAGATGAGACGCCGAGTAAATCGGCATCTCATCAGGATCCAAACTGTTTGTTATTGTGACTGTTTCTTGAAACAAAAATGAAGAAAAAGTTAAGAGTTAATGAATATCAGCTGCAGTAAAATCGCGCTAATTAAAAGCGCCACCTAAAAGAGGTATACTTCTGAGTGCTAGATGCAGGTGGTAGCTTAATGCAGTGCAAAAGTAATGCAGAAAACTCCCAGGAAGCTTTATGCATTACTTTTGTCCTGCATTATGCAACCACCTGCTTATAACGACACCAATATTTATTCATTAAGTGGTCGCATTAGAGGGGCTTTACTGTAATGTGTTTTAAGCGTTAGGATACAGTTTCTTCCATGGTGACATATTCCTGTGTGCATTGTTAGCATTCAGCTATTTTTATAAATGCATTTTTTCCTAACCCATTCCCTTATAGGTAATTTTTAGATCGAACCTCTTTAAATAAATCTACCGAAAAAGGAACATTTACTATTGAAAAGGAAAATATTAGAATTGTGTAGTATTGAAACATTGTGATAAATAGAACATTTGCTCATACGGAGCAAATGCTCTATTTATCACAATGGTTTCACAAAGTGAGTTTTACAGAGCGCCAAAAGGTGCCAGTATGCGGAAATGTATAGAATATCAGCTAAATGGTTAAATGGTTAGAACGCATCCTCTCAGTATCTATACAGCTTTTTTATTCTATCTTCCGTAAGTATTTTCGAGTAATTACATTAACGCTTTCATTGCCAGAATTGTCATCTGCTGGACACATTCGTCTGTTTTCAAAATTTAGAGTAGGTTTTTCTTCATGTTTTTTATCAAAAGATAGACAGGGTGCGAGTTTGGATCCTGGTCTGACGCCTAGTTACTCGGCGTCTCATCTGGATTCAAACTGTTTGCATATGATATCAGATACACGTCTTCATGGCACTGAATGGATTAATTAGGGACTGCTTGAGTGGCAATAATTGTTTTTATGTAATCTCTGTGTACACAGTATGTATGGTTCGGTACATTTATTTCACATATAGCTGCTACGTTACCTATATAGAAATATAAAGTATTCATAGTAAAGTGTATATAAATCTGATTAAACATATTATAAAAACAATATTTCTGTCTAACGCTGGTTATTTTAATAATAAAAAAACCATGTTGAATTTTCAAATTTAAGAAGAATGAAATCCACTTTTAACCAGTGCGTTGCCTTGTTTTTATCTTCTAGTCGCCTAGTTTAACCGTCCCCAGCTAGTAACGCCTTTGCTAACAGAGTAGACCCAGATCAGACAGCTTCTGTCGCGCTGTCTGACCAGGACCTGTTTGCTTATAAATGGAATTATATAGATATGATCATACTGTTTCTGTTTAAGCTAACATTCATATAATGCTGTTTAACATTTTACTTCATAGCAACACATTTAACGCCTTTGAAAACAGAGTTGACCCAGATCAAACAGCTTCTATCGGAGTTGTCTGATCAAGTTCTACTCAAGTTCTACTCTGTTTACTTATGAAATTAAATTATAGGTGTATTTCTACAGTTTCCGTCTAAGTGAAAAAATCCCATGAAAATATTAAAATCGTCATTTCTCCACCAAACCCTATGTTGTGACCACTCTTTAGAATCACATCGAAGAGACCATTCTAAAGAGTGGTCACAATATAGGGTTTGAAGGAGCAGTTATTCCTGAAAATGTTTTAATTTACGCATCTTATCTGGACTTCTGCATGAAGGGATCAATTCATGTTTTACTGTTCATTAGGGAAAGGGTTAACCCTTCACATGTTAATTGCAACCTGGCTGACATTTATGTTTGTCGGGTTACATTACATAACTCAAAAGCTTGAACAAAGTCAATTAACCCCTTTCCCTCATGAATATTCAAGTAAAAAATATCGACATCATGAATATTTATACAAGTGTTTTTATTTGTTTGCGATTTTTGTCGCAATTTATCGCAGAAACTGAAATAAAATGCCTTGCAAAGTGGGTTGACCGAACCTGACAATTTGCAATAACTACCGGTAATCACTTGGCAATAGAATCTTGCAATAGGTGCATGTGATCTGACATCCCCGATGAAGTCGGTAGTTTGCAAACCGCGTTTATTAGGGCTTATGAAGCCGAAAATAAGTGTACAGTAAAACCCCTCTAAACCGGAATTCTAGTAGAGAAGAATTTAGATACTTTTAGGCAGATGGCTGCTTAATGCAGAGTGAAAGTCATGCAGAAAGCTCCAACAGGAGCTTTCTGCATGACTTTCACCCTGCATTAAGCTGTCATCTGTCTCCAAGATCGATATTTATACTTAATTTAACGTCCGGTTTAGAGGGGTTTTACTGTAATTGTGTTCAATGTATATGATACCGGTTGGACAAGGTCAAATATGCTATTAAAATGTTGTTTGTTTGTTGTTGGTCTAACAGCAATAGTATGATGTGATTTTTTCAAGGTTAAAATAATTGTTTCAATCCAAGAAGGACAAGTCAGTCATGTTACAACGCAACAGTTATATTATCATTATTAGTCACGTAGCATAAGTTAAGTACAATTGCACTTTTATAACAAAACAGCAATAGTTAATTTCACATTTTTTGTTTTATAGATAGATATATAGATAGATAGATAGATAGATAGATAGATAGATAGATAGATAGATAGATAGATAGATAGATAGATAGATATACAGATAGATAGATAGATAGATAGATAGATAGATAGATAGATAGATAGATAGATAGATAGATAGATAGATAGATAGATATATAGATAGATAGATAGATAGATAGATAGATAAATGGATAGATAGATAGATAGATAGATAGATAGCATTTTGTTGTTGTTCATGATGCCCTTATAAGACAATACTTAACCCATTCCCACTTAGGGTATTTTTAGACCTAACATCTGTGATTAAATCTACCAAAAATGAGCATAAACTAGAGAAAAGGAATTTTTCAGAATTGTGTAGTTTTGAAACCATTGTGATAAATATAGCATTTGCTCCTGTGGAGTAAATGCTCTATTTATCACAGTGGTTTCATAAAATAACTTTTACATAAGCATAAAAATATGTCAATATGCGGGAATAGGTTAAATATTCAACATTTATTATTTCTTAATGAATATTCATGGAGTAAATGCTTAACTCTTCACTCCGTAGATAATCATTGTAACACTGTTGCATACAGCATAAATCTATACCAGATAGTCTGCCCTGTTTGCTTACATAAATCTATACCAGATAGTCTGCCCTGTTTGCTTACATAAATCCATACCAGATAGTCTGCCCTGTTTGCTTACATAAATCTACACCAGATAGTCTGCCCTGTTTGCTTACATAAATCCATACCAGATAGTCTGCCCTGTTTGCTTACATAAATCTATACCAGATAGTCTGCCCTGTTTGCTTACATAAATCCATACCAGATAGTCTGCCCTGTTTGCTTACATAAATCTATACCAGATAGTCTGCCCTGTTTGCTTACATAAATCCATACCAGATAGTCTGCCCTGTTGGCTCACAGAGTTATATAGATTTGATTCTACATTTTAACTGGGGTTAAATATTTCTTGTTCATATGTCATTAAGAATATTAAGCAAAGTACTATTAATACATTCATTCTTTCGTTATGAATAGTTATGGAGTAAAGGCTTCATAAGAAACATGCATACATTTTATTTGTATATATGTAATTTATAACCAATGGTCGTAATGAACAAAGTATGCACCGCAGTTATGTTAGTCAGATCAGAGCTCCAAGTAAGATGTGCAAATTAACCCTTCGCTTGCTGTTTACGTCAATATACCTACCTGTAAATAGTGAAGACCCAGATGAGACAGCTCCTGCAGGAGCTGTCTCATCAGGGTCTTGACTATTTACAAGTTGATTGTGCAACCAGTGCACTCCACAGCAGTGATTGCACAGCGATACACATGTACACAGTGAAGATATATGTAATTATACAACAGGAGATGGGTAAAGGAGAAATGTATTTAAAATTCAGCAAGAGAACGGTTAAAAAATAAAGATTAACTTCTTTATTTCTCCACCAAACCCTTTGTTGTGACCACTCTTTAGAAGAGGCGATTCTAAAGAGTAGTCACATCATAGGGCATTGTTTTTATACACGTAGAGTATCCAAACTACTGCAATAAAGGTTCGCTAATACGACCACCCCAAAAAAGTATAATTCTGGATTTTTAAATTATCATATGTGGTAGCTTAACCCATTCCCTCATAGTCTATTTTAGATCCAACCTCTTTGAATAAAGCTACCCAAAAGGAGCATTAACTAGAGAAAAGGAACATTTAAAATATTGTAGTTTGAAACTATTGTGATAAATAGAGCATTTGCTCCTATAGGAGCAAATGCTCTATTTATCACAATGGTTTCAACTGGTGATTTTTACAGAGGCGTAGAAAGGCGTATTTATGGATGAAAGGGTTAATGCAGGAATAGCAGTTATGCACAACACTCCTAAAGCAACTTCTGTATTATTTTTGCCTAGTATTATATAACCACCTCAGTCCTGCTTTTACAGACTCCTGTAATAGTAGATTATGCGGTGAGATTACACAGGTTAGAGATATCTCACTGTACAAACAATCTCACAATTTGACACAGAAGCAATTTTCTGTATTGTTCGTGGTGTTGAATCTTTAGCGACCCTACCTCGACTCACGGATCAAGTTTTGATTTACAACAGTGACATGGGGTTTAATTACTGTCGCGTCGAATTAAACTCATGCCATTCTACAAAACGGTTCTTTTTCTCGTTTTTCGAAATTGTAAATTAATAACGAATAAGGTTTATTCTTGTTTTTCAGCCACATTCAATTCAGCCTTTGTTCCATAAATACTCCTTTCTACGCCTTTGCAAACATAGTAGACCCAGATCAGACAACTCATCAGGGTCTGCTCTGTTTGCCTATGAACTAATTATAATATAGATATCATTCTACAGTTTCTGGCATGGACAACTCTCCCGTGTGCATGCAACGTTATAGAAATTAATCTAATTAATATGCATTGTCATTATTTATTATATTATTATTCATGGAGTAAAGAGCTGAATAAAGGACGTGTATATCTATAGTGCATGATACTTCGTCACTTCCGTTTCTTTCAAGCGATAGATAAACTATTAACATATTATCCAACAGCGTGGATCTTGATAAGACATAGAGTTTACCCGGCATCCTATGGATCTTGATGAGACACCGAGTTTCGGCATCCCATGGATCTTGATGGCATCCCATGGATCTTGATGAGACATCGAGTTCAGACATCCCATGGATCCTGATGAGACATCGAGTTTACTCGGCATCCCATGGATCCTGATGAAACATCGAGTTTACTCGGCATCCCATGGTTCTTGATGAGGCGCCGAGTTTACTCGGCATTCCATGGATCCTGATGAGACACCGAGTTTCGGCATCCCATGGATCTTGATGAGACACTGAGTCTACTCGGTATCCCATGGATCAAAACTGTTTGCAAATGAAAGTCAGGTCGCACTTAACCTTTTACTCCATGAACATTCATGTAATATATAATAACATCATGGAATAATAATTTGGTGAATTTTATAATAACACATAGACACAGGATATTGGCCAGGACAGAAACTGTAGAGTCATATCTATATTGTTTCATAAGCAAACAAAGCAGATCCTGTAGGAGCCGTCTGATATGGGTTTACTCTGTTTTTACAAAGGCGTATAAAAGTAAATATATATGGAGGCTAATTTGTAAGGGGTTAAATGTTGCTACCCTTGCTCTACTGGTGTCACTAACTTATGTGCGTTTCTGTGTTCATTTCGAGCAAATTGCGCAGGTTAACTCCCGGCCGTCGACATATGGTGGGCATTTCAGGGAGCCACAGGCAGCCTCAGCAGTGTAGAAAAGTTTACCATTTTTACTGGACTGCGATCCAGTTATTGTCTCCGCCTGGTCGTCAAGGCACACAATCTCGGATGCCGCACTATGAGTCCTGGACCCTGCCACCAAGTACCCGGTGTACTCCGCTGTCCAGCCCCCATAACAGGCGTTCCTGCCGGGAACCATTACAACGCTAGCCCGAGATGTTAGGCACACTGCGCATGGAACATCGTGCTCATATAAATTCCCCTGAATTAGTTTTTGAAAATGTCTTTCATATTCAGCCCCGTACACACGAGCATAACTGTCCTTGTCATCGTCATACTCTCCCTATAATGGATCAAGTGGAAGGCAAATGTAGTTTGCAGCTGCCCCTGTATCAGTGAAGTACGACCCACCAGCCTGGCCAGTGTAAACTGTTTCTGTTCCATTTGCTGGGCAATTAGTCCTGCCCCAACGGACGTATGTCGCTCCAGATACACGAGACGTCGTTTTTAGTTTATTTTGTAGAAAAGCGACACTATCTGAAATACATTAAAAGAATTAGCTATACTTTGTCTCTTGAAGCCCCTATATTATCCAGAGTCAACTCGTCAAAATCAGACTTTGGAACATGTCCATTTGCCATATTGAGGGGTGCATCGCAAGAAAAGAAAACATTGGTATAACTCGCTGAAATCCATGGGTGTTAAGTTTGTTTTGTAGACCTAAGGGTAATATATGAAATACATTTAAAGCTTTATCTGTTGAGCATTAATACCAAGAATAATGAGACGACTAGATCTATCTATTAGCTGATTTTCTTATATTGATAGATCTATGTATTACATGTATAAGTGGACACTGCATAGTATATATATATCATTTCATAAACAAACAGAACAGGAGCCTTCTGATTTCGGTCTACTCTGCAACAGTTATATGAGGGGAATGATTAGGCAACATCCAGGTCTCGATGTTATCATTATATCTTAACCCTTCGCTTACTATTCATGTCAATATACCTACCTGTAAATAGTGAAGACCCAGATGAGACAGCTCCTGCAGGAGCTGTCTCATCAGGGTCTGCACTATTTACAAGTTGATTGCACAACCAGTGCACTCCACAGCAGTATTTACACAGCGAAATACGTGTACACCGTGAAGATATATGTAATTATATATACAACAGGGCATGGGTAAAGAAGAAGAAATGTATTTTAAATGTTAGATGTATTCATAAATTAGAAAAAAGGGTTAAGCGCATAGGCTACATGTATACAGCCATTTTCTCAATGCGTGTGTCAAACAGTTTGGAATTTGATGAGACGTCAAATAACTCGTTTGAAACAATATCACAATTCGAGACTAGCACGAAACGTTTAAGATTGTCTTTGTTTTCGTTTTCTTAGCCCTTTTCCCGCTATTCGCGCATTTGCAAACAGCTTGGATCAAGATAAGGCGTCGCGACACTTGGCGTCTCATCAGGATCATTGTTCTTTGATATTCGGTAAACATGTTTGATAGATTAGGAAGTACTCAAAAGTGCACAAGATGCAAATTGGAGGAGATATTATATTTTCATAACGGGATAAGGTTTAATTATTAGTCTCGATGTAGTTGTCAAGGAGATAAATAGCTTCTGCGAACTTTTAAACATTTACTCAATAAATACGCCTTTCTACGCCTTTCTACGCCTTTGCAGAGTAGATCCTGATCAGAGGGTTCTTGTAGGAGCCATCTGATCAGGATCTGCTCTCTTTGCTTATGATATACATATAATTATACAGTTGTTCTTATAACAACTCATATAATTAATACTCATGATGTCATTATTTCGTGCATGAATATTTATGGAGTAAAGGATTAAATGCTTACTTCATGGATATTTATGTAACAATTAATGGCCATTAATATTGAGTGGAATTATTTTATTACATTGCATGAAACGACATATTTGAACCCTTCGCTTGCTGAATTTTAAAATCCATTTCTCCTTCTTTACCCGTTGCCCTGTTGTATAATTACATATATCTTCACCGTGTACAAGTATTGGAGTGCACTGGTTACACAATCAACTTGTAAATAGTGCAGAACCTGATGAGACAGCTCCTGCAGGAGCTGTGTCATTTGGGTCTTTACTATTTACAGGTAGGTATATTAACGTGAATAGCAAGCAAATGGTTAATCATTAGCCTGCTAAGTACGACCTAACATACATTTGCAAACAGACAAGTAAAGTCAAATAATGTTGATAATTCAAAGGGTGTTTTTAGACATTACCTGTAAGATATCACAATTATAATATGTATTATTATTATAATTAATTATAAAATATGTAAAATTCAAAAACAGACAGTTCAGACTTCTACATGAACTGCATAATCTGGCTGACTACTTATTGCAAAGGCGTCAAAATGCGTCTCTATGAATTAAAGGATAAATGCAGGTTAAAAAAGGTAATGTAACTAACTAAATTAAACAGTAGCCCACCTAAAAATTCTCAACACATTTCTAACTGTCCCATTTAGAGAGGTTTTACTGTCGCAGTTGTTCATTTTCTACCTTTCAAGACATGTTGTTTACATTACAAATCGCCTTATTCAAGGTTTGATAAAGTGCTCCCTGTTCAACAGGCCAATGTTCTCTTACCTTTCTGTAATGTAGATATCTTCTTATCAAATTCTCTTTGATTCTCCACCAGTTTGTTCTGTTGTCCATTCTGTGTCTCCAGAAGTTGTTTTATTTCTTTCTGTTCCAGTTCCAATGCACTCTCACCTTTATGTAATGAAGAGATTTCCTTGTCAAATTCTCCCTGTTTCTCTACCAGTTTGTTCTGTTGCACATTCTGTGTCTCCAGAAGTTGTTTTATTTCTTTCTGTTCCAGTTCCAATGAAATAAGTTTCTTTAAAACTTTGTAGTCGTAGTCATATCTAGACAAACAGAGTGGCTCCTCTTCCTTTGCCAAGACCGACGTAAGACACAGACAAACAAACAACACGAGAGACAGCATGTTAACGTGATTTGCTCGAGTAGATCACAGTGATTGGAAGGTATTTTGTGTTTGCAGTACGGCCTATTTAACCAGCTGGAAACACGCGTTAGCACAACAATCTTTCGGAAGAACTGGGTTTGATAGTTCTGGTAGAATTATCAAGATATTTATTTGACGAGGTGTGAATTGACACAATACGTCTACCGAACTATCACCTATAGATAATTGCACTGCAACAGTGCTCCCTCTCTACAACGACACCCTTTGGGATACGACGATTGTATGTGTTGTTCAGAGGGAGTTGTTATGGGGAGGGAAAATCAAACATAATTAGCTTGTTTTTGCAGATCCCTAGATAAGGTGTACTTCGAAGACTAAAACCGATATGCCTCTATCAAACCCTGTGTTGTGACCACTCTTTAGAAACGTCACTTTGTGACGATTCTAAAGAGTGGTCACAAGATAGGGTTTGATGGAGGCATAAAGAAAATACGATGGAAAAAAGTTGTTTCCGGAAGCTTGTTGTTTCGGAAACAGTGACATACGTTGTTGTAAGGAGGGAATCGTTATTGAAAGGGCCGTTGTAGAGAGGGAGTATATAAGAATGATGTATTACGTTGTTTAGTAAAACGTGCAAAATATTCACACTTATTGATGCAAAATACTCGTATATATTCTACAGACATGACAAGGGGCGTAACTGAAACAATCCAATAGTCGCTTAAAAAGATAATCATTAATAATGATGCAAATATACATAAAATATTCATAGACGTTTACAAACACGATGAAGTGCTTTAATACTGAGCAATAGCATAAAGCTCGTATCGTATCTTAAATTTCTACCAACTGTTTAATCGCATTCATATTTGCATTCATTTAATTGATTTTAACATACTAAGCCTATTTCTCTAATAATATGTTGTAAATTGTTGCCTTGTACCTTTCTTTCAAAGATTAAGTGACATTCGTCTTTTATCAAGTGACATTCTACTTTTACCAAGTACCTCAAATTTAGTCTATGGGAGGCAACTCCTACCCTTGTTAAAGGCATTTCAAAGCTCATTATATAAGTGACCCCTGTTACACAGTATCCAGCTGTACTCCTGCAGTGTCCAGTCAGGGTCCATAGCCATAAGAGATAAAGTTATGCAATTATACATTGATCCTCTGTGATGGTAGCCCACCTTATCAGTTTGTGTATCAGATGCTTGAGAGTCAGCTCCCATATTACACAGCATGGGGTTAATGGGCCAACATTCCTTTCGAAATGCCTTTAAGCATTCCTAAACTATTTTATTGTCCTGTTTTTCAGCGGCTAGCTGTCTATTGTCATTCTTGTTCTAGTTTTCCACGAATCAGGAAACTGTGTTTTCTTTAGTTAATACATGAACTAGCATACAGCCTTTTTACAATGCCTCTACACATGGCAAAAATAGATGTACAAAATCCAGATACAGTTAGCTAATATGATGAAAATCCTGGGGCCATTCTTACGACCTAGTAGTTATTCCAAAACACCATGCTTATGATAATTAGCTACGTCACAAGCTGAAACCCATGCAATCGGTGCATATTAACATAACCACACAAAATGTAAGGCATTCTGTTATACAGACCCTATCTATAAACTTTTCAGACATCAGTCAAAACGCCATATAATACAGAAGGACATATACAGAAATGTGGTTGTAACGATTTCTTAAATGAGTGAAAAAGTAGTAAAGTCAAGCAGGAAAAGCAACACACAAACTGCTAGACTAGACTAGACAACGAGTTCCAGAGTTGTGGAGCACTAACCATACGTTACTGTTTTGTCCAAACATTGGTTTAGATATCTAGCAAGCACCTCCAAGTGGGCCAGATCCTCCTATAAGGTTACTTTCGGTAGTAGGTTTATTGGGTTAGTCAGAGACATATGCATACATGTCTTTGGGTTAGTAGCCTTTTCTAAGGCATAATATTTCTATAACCATAGAACTATTTTATGTTTCTGTAAGTACGCATATGTTTACGGAATAACAGAAAATTAACCAATAGAATTGTAGAAAAAAAGAAAAAAGGGTAAAAAAGAAAACACTTTTTTGGTAACAGGTGGAATCTCACCTAAGCTGGTTCATACAAAAGCAGGTCTGGTACATAACTTTGAACGCTTTAGCCCATTACACTACTGAGGCTGCTATGATAAACCATGCTCATTTATCAGCTATTTTAATTAATCCACCGCTAGGGAAACGCGTATTTTAAAAGAATCAAGTCAGGAAGCAAAGATTAATGGATAAAAAGTAGAGATGCTTTCTTTTCACTCGCATGATAATTTGATTTAAGAAGCTCTTAAAGGGGCGGGGAACGGCATATACATAAATAATCTGTTCATCTCCATCGATTATCAGTAGACATTTCTAAAAATAGAAACTGATGTGTTCGTAACTAGAATTTTGTCCGAAATAAAATAATCATTGCATATTGTCCCAACAGTGACTGGCCATCAAATAATCATGTTTATTTAAATTAATATATCGGCATTCTCGATTCAAATTATGTTATTTTTCAAATTCAACCACGTTTTCTATAAATACTTCAATACTTAAATATTCAAATTCCTTATTGGTTAGTGATAGATATGGCTGCGTATTTTTTATGCCCCCCAGATCAGATCTGGGGTGCATATTGTTTTTGCCCTGCCTGTTTGTTTGTCTGTTTGTTTGTCAGCAACTTTAACATTGGTCATAACTTTTGAGCCAGTACAGATAGAGACTTGATATTTGGTATGCATATGTATCTCATAAAGCCGCACATTTTGAGGGGTGACATGTCAAGGTCAATGTCATACTTCAAGGTCAAAGGTCAAATATATGGGTCAAATCACCGACTTTAACATTGGCCAAAACTTTTGGACCAGTAGAGATAGAGACTTGATATTTGGAATGCTTGTGTATCTCATGAAGCCGCACATTTTGAGGGGTAACATGTCAAGGTCAAGGTCATCCTTCAGGGTCAAAGGTCAAATTGTCTGTTTTTGTCTGTAACTTTAACGCAACTTTAACATTGGTCATAACTTTTGAGTCAGTACAGATAGAGACTTGATATTTGGCATGCATATGTATCTCGTAAAGCCGCACATTTTGAATGGTGACATGTCAAGGTCAAGGTCATCCTTCAAGGTCAGAGGTCAAATATATGGGTCAAATCACCGACTTTAACATTTGCCATAACGTCTGGACCAGTAGAGATAGAGACTTCATATTTGGCATGTGTGTGTATCTCATGAAGCTGCACATTTGGAGGGGTGACATATCAATGTCAATGTCATCCTTCAGGGTCAAAGGTCAAATTGTCTGTTTCTTTGTCTGTAACTTTAACATTGGTCATAACTTTTGAGCCAGTACAGCTAGTGACTTGATATTTGGCATGCATATGTATCTCATAAAGCTGCACATTTTGAGGGGTGACATGTTAAGGTCAAGGTCATCTTCAAAGGTCAGAGGTCAAACACATGGGTCAAATCACCGAATTTAATATTAGTCATAACTTTTGAGCAAGTACAGATTGAGACATGATATTTGGCATGCATATGTATCTCATAAAGCCGCACATTTTGAGGGGTGACATGTCAATGTCAAGGTCATCCTTAAAGGTCAGAGGTCAAACATATGGGTCAAATCACTGACTTTAACATTGGCCATAACTTTTGAACCAGTGCAGATAGAGACTTGATATGTGGCATGCTTGTGTATCTCATGAAGCTGCACAGTGTGAGGGGTGAAATGTCAAGGTCATCCTTCAGGGCCAAAGGTCATTAACTTCAAATTGGCCATAACTTTTGAACCAATAGAGATAAAGTCTTGATATTTGGTATGCATGTGTATCTCATGAAGCTGCACATTTTGTGGGGTGACATTACAAGGTCAAGGTCATCTTTCAGGGTCAAAGGGCACCAACTTTAACATTTGCCATAACTTTTGGACCAGTAGAGATACAGACTTGATAGTTAGTATACGTGTGTTTCTTATTTGGCCGCACAGTTTGAGGGGTAACATGTCAAGGTCAATGTCATCCTTCATGGTCAAAGGTCACCAACTTTAACATTGGCCATAACTTTTGAACCAGTAGAGATACAGACTTGATACGTGGTATGCATGTGCACCCCATGAAGCTGCACAGTTTGAGGGGTGACATATCAAGATGAAGGTCATCCTTTAAGGTCAAATATCATATCTAGGGGGCATAGTGTTTCACAAACACACCTTGCTATATAACCAAAACTAGCGCATGCTTATAGCCACGGCGAAAGACGGTAATTCTCTTTTTACCGTCCCAATTATATTAACTCCTCGAGATAAATTGATAATCATCCCAGAATATGCAGACATAAAATTCCAACACTGTGGAGAGGTCTGATGACCTCTCCAACTAGGCTAAATAGACATAAACGAGAAAATAAATAGGCTGGAATATTCAAGCAGTTGTTTAACAATTCTACAGTGAGTTGGAAGTCGAACGGACGGTTTCGTCAAATTACCGGTACGTCAAACTGATATAACAGTAAACGAAAAGCGGTTTCGTCAAACTGGGTACAGTAGAAATTTGTGGCATTTTGTTCCCCTCCTCTATTACGACCACTTATAAGAAAGGCTAATTGATCGTATACGAAAGGCAGGTGGCAGTTCCTAAAGGAGCTATTCTGTTTTACTTTCACATTGCTTTAAGCAGTGGTCGTAATTAGAGGGTTTGTATTGTATTACAGTTGACACGCTTCGTTCAACATATACGCTACCGCCTTGGTATTTAAAAGTCTCAATACACTTTTTGGGAGGCAAATCTACATTTTTGTGGAGCCGTTTCATGAAATCTGGCCGATGCGACCAGCCAAAATAGAGCTAGGTATACATAGCATAGAACCAGTGTAATCAATAGTGTATTCTATATAGGTATGCTAATTTTAAGTCACGCATATAAGCGTTACTAGAGTTTAAAAGGTTAAAAAACCTTTCCAACAGCTCAAGTTTTAGGCATCATCATCATTTCAAATAACAACAACAATAATAATATCTTCATCATCTTCATCCAAAGACCTATAGCATGTTATCATCATTTAAGATTTGAATGAAAAAGGTATAAATAAAATCTCTTTAAAATAGTACCAAAAACAATTAAATATACGTATAATAAATTCTAACAAATAAATAATGTTATAATTATTATTAATTGATAAGTAATAGTTATTAAAGTACAAACAAACTGGTGCCACAATTTATATCAGTTCCAAACCAATTATCGTTCTTATCACCTCATGGTTATGATTGGTGAGCATCATTACCATTTTGACGAAACAACTACCAAACTTTAAGACTTTGATTATCAATTTACTATCAATATTAATACCACATTTGTTCATAAAATCCAGTTTTTGACGAACCCGTGGTTTGACGAAACCACCATAATCCAGTAGTAATAATCATAGGAAATAAAGAAGAAAGGTTGTTTAATATATAAATTAATATAAAGTAGTGGTGGCAGTAAGAGTATTACTTACTATCCCCGAGTACAGCACCGAGGCTCGGAGTTGTTGGCTCTCTGTGATATAAATGTACTCACCGAAGATGATTTATAAGACTCTATCAACTGGGACTTTGGATCGTGAAAGTAGATTGAGGTTGCTAATGTTATATTGTTTTAGAAATAAATTTGGTTAGTGATGCCACTAATGATGATACACACAAGTCGATTAATGCGTCGATCTAGACTAGGTAAATACCGTTTTTAAGTAATTACAGGCTCTGCACAAACAAAAGCTAAACTCTATATGCTTTAAAGTGTATTCAATTTAATATCTTCATATCAATATAAATATACGCGCTTCAAAATATGAATTAATTTACCGTAGTTTGACGAAACCACCATAATCCACTGGTAATAATCATAGGAAATAAAGAAGAAGGTTGTTTAATATATTAAAGTAGTGGTGGTATTAACCCTTCGCTTGCTGAATTTTAAAATACATTTCTCCAGCTTTACGCATGCCCTGTTGTATAATTACTTATATCTTCACTGTGCACACGTATTTCGCTGTTTATTCACTGCTGTGGAGTGTACTGGTTGCACAATCAACTTGTAAATAGTGCAGATCCTGATGAGACAGCTCCTGCAGGAGCTGTCTCATCTGGGTCTTCACTATTTACAGGTAGGTATATTGACGTGAATAGCAAAAGAAGGGTTAAGAGTATTAATTACTATCCCCGAGTACAGCCCCGAGGCTCGGGGTTGTTGGCTCTCTGTGATATAAATTTACTCACTGAAGGTGATTGATAAGACTCTATCAACTGGGATTTTGGATCGTGGAAGTAGATTGAGGTAATTACAGGCTCTGCACAAACAAAAATTAAATTCTATATGCTTTAAAGTGTATTCAATTTGTTATCTTCATATCAATATAAATATACGCGCTTCAAAATATGACTTAATTTAACCATTATACTCCGAACGTGCTTCAGACATTTTCTAGCGGTCATCCAAAGACATCTTTGCAGTGCAGTTGTGGTTGTTTTGCATTTCATGTACATTTTAATAGTGATTTGCTATAAAAGTTACTTGAAAATGTTCAATATTTTTTCTTCTACTCCACGTTAACTTATTCTATTCAATCATTATAATCGCCTAAAAACAAAATATACAGACAGACCAAGGCTCCAACTCATTACATCATCATTAACCAGCATTCTCCCCCGAATTCACTAACAAAAAGACACAACCATAAAGTATATTGAATGAAATTGTCGTTTCCATTTCATGCATTTCTGCTAGTATAGTAACAAGCAACCCTTCATAGATCAAGTTCCCTGTACTGTAAAATCTCCAAACACTGAATTTAATATGGCAGCGATTTAATACCTGTCCATTATTGTTTTGTATATTATGTCAATATTTGAATGCGCTGAATATCTTTTTTAAAGATATTTCTTGTTTAATTATACGCTTGCTGAACACGCCATATATATCTTCGGTTGATATAGATTGTTTCCGCTATTAAAAGCTTTTCTATTTGGCTTATTCGAGAACATGTATACAATGTATTTATTGTGAGTCTCGTGAAAAATGTTTGAAACACAGGTTTACCGAAGCTAAATATATCCCTTCACATATTGACAGGTCAAACAATAGGACAATATCTAGCTCAAATATCTAAGTTTGCTTGTTTGTATAGGGCTTTTGAAAACTCTCTATGATTGAATTATTGCTCTGCTATTATAGTTCGATTTTGACCCGTAAGCTGTGACCTTTAGGAAAGGTCCACCCGTAGAGGTAAAACGCGTCACAAACCATGTATCTGTTCCGGAATTACCTGTGGTTATACAGACAAGTAATAAGCATATACAGTAAAGCCTCTCTATAAAGGCCACTAAATTGTGTTAATTAGTTGGTATTTAGGGCAGATGACTGCTTAAAGCAAGGTGAAAGTAAAACAGAACGCTCCTATATGTTTGAAGCCAGCAGACACCTGCCTTTAACACAAAATACGTGATGTAATTCGGTTATCGTTATAGAGAGGTTTTACTGTATATACTAATACTGCACGATTACCACGAGCTTCTTGTGACAACCATTGTCCACTTACCCATAAATAAGAATGGTTGCAACTTCTATAAATAGAAAAGTGCAGTCACGGTTCAGCACTCGAAATCGAACTATAGCAAGTATAGTAAAATAACTAGGTCTGACGGGTCACGGGTTCGCCGAGTCCATTTATAAGGGATATCAGCATATCAGTTATCACGTGTCATTTTTAAACGAAAATATTTAGTTATAGGTACAAACATTAAGCGGATTAGTTATCGGAAACATAGCTTAGTGGAAAAGTCGTAGGGCCATGAGGTAGTATATGATCGGGGACCATTTTTATTAAGCGCGGGTTAGAATCAACATAAAATATTTTTTTTGCTAAAAATTATTAAGGATTCTATATTTACTAGTGTTATATTTTTATTGACTTTTACCGTTTTGTTTTCAGGGGTTTTACTCTTTTTTCCAATTTCATTTCAACCAGCATATATTTTTATTGTTATATATCTACCATGAAACATCTCTAAACCGGACGCCCCCAATAAGTCATTGTTGACCTTTAAGGAAAGCGGCAGCATAATTTAAGAAAAAAGGTAATGCAGAAAGCTCTCTTAAGAGCATTAAGCAGCCACCTGACTACAGGGCTTACTTTCGTCCTTACTGAGTCATCGGTTCATAGATGTTTAGTGCAATTCATATTATATCATTGCAATTAATTTTCCTCCTCAATGGCAGTGTCCGACTCGGATTTGTCGATTTCGTTATCAGCAGTGTCCGATGTCAGGTATATTATGAAGTTTTGAATTATTTCATCTATAGTAATGCTTGATGCCTAAAATGTCCGTTCAATGTCCTCAATGTGAGTAGTACATTGACGAACATGTGTATTAAATGGTCAGCATAATTATACAGTATGAAATAAAATAATGCTTTACTATTCATTCAAAATAAAAAATAAAAACAACCTTAAGGTTGACGCGGGATTCGAAACCACGCTTAATAAAAATATCCTGAAAGTGGGAGATCCTTCGAAAGTAAAAGTAGCAATGCAAAAATGAGAAAATTGCAGACTCGGTTTTGTTGAGGCTGTTCATGAGTAGTAATTAAAAGTGCAACACTACTCACGCCCCCGGCTTAAGCAGTACATATACTTTTCAAAACTAATTACATCAAAACTAATAATCTCGAATTACCAGAAAATATAACAACACCGAGACTACTATCGCAATGCCTTGTGCGTACCTAGACTTTACCTACTGCGCTAAACTGCTGACAACAATGTTGCCTTCATTTTCATCTAATATACTAAACTCGGCTGTTTAAAAATGGTCCGAGAACATGCGGAATGCTGTTTTCCCTAAAAATGGACTCGACTGACCTTTGACACGTCAGACCTAGTTGTTTGACTTTTTTTTATAGGATTGACTTGTCGTTTTTATTGATAGATTTGTTTTTTCCAAACTATTTGATTCTATACAAAAGGGTTTGCTTAAATTGACGAGCGAATTTCTCGTGAAGCTCGTGCAGTTGGTTAGTCTCGTAGTCCGATTGCCTATACATTGTAGTGATTAAATTAAATAGTATAAGTTGAAATAGTAGGTAAAATGCTGAGCTCATCCAATACAATAGTGATATTGTCCCAATCTACAGGTCATCTATAAGATAAAAAACGACATGTCAGATCTAACGGCTAATAGATTGTTGATATGGTGTTCTTTTCAGTGTTTTATACAATTATGGCCTTTGCTTGAATATTTTCAATAATCTATTATCGCTTTCTACACCCAGTGCCAACCAACCGTTTGGTATTTCATTAACTCTTTGCACGCTAAGTAATTTTTCGTCTGCAGCAATTGTCGTCTGCTTCAATTCTTAAAATAAACTTTCTCTCATTTTTTGCAAAAATATGGTCAAGATGACAAACAGTTTGGTTCCTGATGAGACGCCGCATTATGCGGCGTCTCATCTGGATCCAAACTGTTTGCATAAGTCATCACAGTTTCGCCGCTAGCGTGCAAAGAGTTAATTTATCACGTGGCCAAAATGCATGTGTTCATGGCTATCACAAATCTGAATCTAATTAATATTCATGATATACTTATTCTTAATCCTTTACTCTATAAACATAATTGATGAGATCAGACGGTTCATGTCGGTGCCCTTTGATCAGGGTATGTCCTATTTGCTTGTGAAATGGTATAAATCTGATTCTACAGTTTGTATTATGGCATTATAAATAATGTGAAGCAGATGAGCAGGTGACCAATCACCCCATTCCCGCAACTACATAAACAGGATAGGAATTTAACCCGTTACTTTCGCACATCCATGTCAGGAATGACTGTAGTAGAACCCGTCTTAAACGGTCATCACAAACAGGCCTAATTATGGATAGGTAAGGCAGGTGGTAGCTTAATGCGCATTAAAATGTTCACGAGGGAAAATGGTTAACATATTACTCCCTAAATACGCCTTTGCAAACAGAGTAGACCCAGATCAGAGGGCAAAAACTTGTTAGCATGTGCTATCATAACAATTAATATTCATGATATAATTATTCCATACATGAATATGTATGAAGTAAAAGCTTAATTAGCAGGATAATAACCCTTTACTCCTTAACCCTTTTCACGTGTTTTCACGAATTTGCAAACAGAGTAGACCCAGATCAGACGGCTCCTAGAGGAGCCGTCTGATCAGGGTCTGCTCTGTTTGCTAATATAATTCGATAGATCTGTTTCTTAACTTTCTAAAGTGGCTACAATGTTCCATCTTCCATATTTCTTTATAACTATTTTGTCAATGAATATTCAGTATTGAAATTTGGAATAAATATAGAAAGGGTTAAAGGGTTAAACACGGCTTATAACGTCTTTGTCAAAATAATTGATGCGATCAGACGGTTCATGTAGGTGCCCTCTGATCAGGGTCTGTCCTGTTTGCTTGTTAAACGATATAGAGGACGATATTTTAATTCTTTCTTTGTGCATAATTAGGGTTGGCCCTTATCTTAGTAATCGGCAACTTTTTATATAATGCTTTTGACCCGGATTAGAAGTATGACTCTCGAACAACAACTTTCCAAAATCAAATTGAATAATCATTAGAGTGTGGGAACCGAATTTATAAGCCCTTTGCAAACAGTGTAAACCCACATTAAAGGGCTCCTGAAGAATGCCTTCGATGAGGGTCAGCACCGTGTGTCACAAAACATTGTCTAATTGATACCTACGGGGAATACTATGTATAGGCCTTTTTCTAGGCGGAGATGTTCTCTGAAAAACTTTTACTATCTATAGCGCCGCTATTGCACTCTTTAACAAGTTTGGACTTATTTTAATTACAGATAAAACTTAGAAATATGCATTGATTCTTAACGAGCTGAAAAGCATGTGGTTTATCTTTGAAATATATGCTTTACAGTTTTAACATTCGGGTACCAGTAATAAACAGGTTTTCCAGTTGTCCCAAACGATTGCCAGTTATATAAATACAGTCGAATCTGTCGAAAAGAAGCGACCATTAAAAGGGCCTAAATCAGAGGCTTATAGACTGGTAGTAATGTAGGTAGACAATAATGCAGAAAGCTTCAATTGGAGCGTTCTGTATTACTTTAGCAAACCCTACTACTTGCATTACATTAAACAGCCACATGCTTTATAAGGCTGCCATACTTAATGCACATGTTCTACTTGCAATACATTAAACAGCCACATGCTTTATAAGGCTGCCATACTTAATGCACAGGTTCTACTTGCAATACATTAAACAGCCACATGCTTTATAAGGCTGCCATGCGTTATACACAGGTTCTACTTGCAATACATTAAACAGCCACATGCTTTATAAGGCTGCCATACTTAATGCACAGGTTCTACTTGCAATACATTAAACAGCCACATGCTTTATAAGGCTGCCATGCGTTATACACAGGTTCTACTTGCAATACATTAAACAGCCACATGCTTTATAAGGCTGCCATGCGTTATACACAGGTTCTACTTGCAATACATTAAACAGCCACATGCTTTATAAGGCTGCCATGCGTTATACACAGGTTCTACTTGCAATACATTAAACAGCCACATGCTTTATAAGGCTGGCATACGTTATACACAGGTTCTACTTGCAATACATTAAACAGCCACATGCTTTATAAGGCTGCCATACTTAATGCACAGGTTCTACTGTATACACATTTCGTTTCATTTTGTTTGTCAACTTAGCGCTGTTAAATACTTTCATTTGTAAATGAAACAATTTCGAAAATTTTCAAACATTCACATTACTGCATCAGTAAGTTACACTGCGAAATACCACAAAAAAATTACTACAAACAAAATCAACTACAACAAACAAACAAAGCTAAACTAGATTTATATACGTATATTAATGAAGTCCTGTTACGCCCCAGTCCGCTGGTGTAGCTCAGCCTCTTACCAGGATCGAATCTGTTTGACACTTTGATTATGTTTAGGAAAAGAGATTGATGCAAATCAGGTCCGATATTATAAAACGTTTTCTTGAGTCTGATCTCATTCTCAATGATCTGACCAACCAGATACTGGAGAATGAAGGCGGGCTCAGGCTCAGAATTTGTTATACATGTACCCCCACAACGAAGTTTGGGGGGTATACTGGAATCAGGTTGTCCGTCTGTCCGTCCGTCCGTCTGTCCGTCTGTCCGTCCGTCTGTCCGCCTGTCCGTCCGTGGACACAATTTTGTCCGGCCTTCGTCTTCTACAGTTTTGCTTCAATTTTGTTGAAAGTTCATGTATAGCCATATGACCATATAAACCTGTGCACCGCATATTTCCATTATGATCGGACCACTACTTCAGGAGTTATCTCCCCTTTTTAGTCCCCTACCAATGTTTTCCGGTTTTCTGGACTTTTTATGGAAGTGACTCGAGATATCAACTCTATTTAGTACAAAGCTAAATCTAGATAAGTTACAGCTTATGTTACAATCTCAGCCAGGCTGAATAATTATTTCCAGAGTTATTGCCCTTGAACTTTAATTTTTTTCTTCAAATTTGGGATTTTCCAGACTTTTTTTGGAAGTGGTTAGATATATTAATTTCATATTTGACATAGAGCTAAATCTAGACGAGGTACAGCTTAAGTTCAAATATGGGTCTGGTTGAATATTTTTTGTCAGAGTTATTGTCCTTGAACTTAATGTTTTTTCTGAAAAGGTACCTAGCTTTAGAACTTTGGATTTGACAAAAACCTCATGAAAGGGTCTTGTTTCTCTGAATTATTCTTCATTTTTATTACATAAATTAGGTTGGGGCATGTATTGTTTTTAAATCTCTTAATGTTTCTGTATGTACATATGTTCAGATTGATGATAGGTGTTCTGACAAGCAGACAGGTGGGGGTATCCGTTAGCCTTTGGCTTACAGTTCTAGGTTTACCTCGAAGGATGGACCACATTGAAACCTGAATGATATAACATACTACTAGATGATCTTTGCTGGCGAAAGGGTTAATCCTTCTCTTACTGATTTTTAAAATACATTTCTCCTTCTTTACCCATGCCCTGTTGTATAATTACATATATCTTCACTGTGTACAAGTATTTCGCTGTGCAATCACTGCTGTTGAATGCACTTGTTGCACAATCAATTTGTAAGTAGTGCAGACCCTGATGAGACAACTCCAGCAGGAGCTGTCTCATCTGGGTCTTCACTATTTACAGGTAGGTATATTGACGTGAATAGCAAGCGAAGGGTTAATCCGTAACTCCATAGATACATATTATAACACTCTCGCAAAGAGACTAGACACCGATTAGGTTCTGTTCTGTTCGCCAATGAAATAAAATACATTGCTATAGATATGATTGTACTGTTTCTGAAATAGTCAGAAATTCGCGTGTTCATGATACCGTTATAAATCCATATCTCTTTTATATTTCGAATTAATTATTTTTTATTGAATACATGTACTTGTGTATTCATTAAGTAAATGTTTAACTCTTTACGTCACAGATACACATTTTAACACTTTTGCAACCAATATAAATCCATATCAGATGGCCTGATCCATTTTCTTACGGAATAAAGTCGAAATTAGCAACATGTAACCAGTAATTAATTGTTTTATTTGCTCAGATAATCCAGGGTTTGTTGACATGTTCACCGTTTACGAATTTTTACCAATTCTTCTGTTACGTTCAGGAGGAATCGGATAAATCATTATCATATACAGTAAAACCTCGATTATTCGAATTTTCGGTATAGAAGAATTTAGACCCTTTTAGGCAGGTGGCTGCTTAATGCATGGTGAAAGTCATGCAGAAAGCTCCTAGAGGAGCTTTCTGCATGACTTTCACCATGCATTAAGCTGCCATCTGTCTTACAGATCGATAATAATACGTATTTTAGTGTTCGGATAATCGAGGTTTTGCTGTATGTTGATTTATAGACGTAAATGACGCCATCTAATTGTGGTAAACATACCTGGAACGTAGCCCCTGAAGCCAATCGATATTGTTCGCAGCCAGTGGACGTATTTTCAAAATGTAAACAATAGCACGATAGTGATATGGATGCAGGATTATAAATTGCAAACTCATTAACTGAACACCTAATACATCCTGAAAGTGGGAGATCCTTCAAAAGCAAAAGTAGCAATGCGAAATGAGAAAAATGCAGACTCGGTTTTATTGATTCTGTTCGCGAGTAGTAAGTAAAAGTGCAATATTACTCTCATGCCCCCTAACATCGGCTTAAGCAGTATTCAATTTTAAAACTAATGACATCAGAACAAATGATCCCGAGGGACCATAACATATAACATACTGAGAATGAAGTACGTGGCGATTGAATTGACAAGATCGAATAAAGGAACAGGGGTTCAGTGGTTATGTGTATCAAGGATGGTACATAGATACATAATTATATATTAGAAATTACGCGATTTTATCATGCTTTTCAGTGAGGTTCTGACTTAAAACGTTCCGTCAATACGTATCACTAAGCAAGGTGCGTTACAGTTTTATTTCGAGCAAACTGCGCACGTCAGTTCCCGGCCTTCGACATATGGCGGACATTTCAGGGAACCACAGACAGCCTCAGCAATGTAGAAAAGTTTGCCATTGTTATTGTGATGTGTTCCAGTCACTGACTCCGCCTTATCGTCAAGACACACGAACTCGGAGGCCGCTACATGTCCCCTATACCCTGCCACCAGGTACCCGGTGTACTCCGCTATCCATCCCCCATAGCAGGCGTTCCTGCCGGGAACCATTACAGTGCTGGCACGAGATGTTCGACACACTGCACAAGGAACATCGTGATCATATAAATTCCCATCAATCAGTTTGTTAAAGCCATCTTGATATTCGGCTCCGTACACTAAAGCATAGTTGGCCTTACTATCGTCATACCTTCCCCATAATGGGTCCTGTGGAAGGCAAATATAGTTTGCAGCTGCTCCTGTATCCGAATAGGGTGACCCACCAGCCTGGCCAGTGTAAACTGTTTCTGTTCCATTTCCCGGGCAATCAGTTCTGCCCCAGCGAACATATATCGCTCCAGACCCATGTGACATCGTTTTTACTTTATTCTGTAGAACAGCGGAACTTTCTGAAATAAATTTAAATAATTAGCCAGATAAAATGCATGAATTTAAACATTTTCAAGAATAGCTCATTTATTTCACCACCAACCCATTTACTGTGAACTCTCTTTAGAATCGCCCGGACTCTCTTTATAATCGTCTCTCCGAAACAATTCTAAAAAGTGGTCACTGTATAGAGTTTGGTGGACAAATGGTGATTTCAGTATTTGGGTACGCACTCTTATCTGTAGCTCTGATAAGCATGACTTCCTGCGGGATCATTAGTTTTCATGTTATTAGTTTTGAAAATTGAATACCGCTTAAGCCGGTGCAAGGGGGCGTGAGTAGTGTTGCACTTTTAATTACTACTCATGAATAGACTCAATAAAACTTTTAGCATTTCAACTTTTGCTTTCGAAGAATCACCCATTTCAGAATATATTTATCTCTTTTAGTCCCATATTACATACAGCCTGTGTAAATAAGATTGTATGGAACCCATCCGTCATATTCAGGGGTTTGGGTGGGGGATGGGGGTGGGTTTGGGTAGCAATTAATATATTGGTATAAACCATTGACATGAGTTTTATGTTTAATATCTGAGATAACTTTTTGTAAAGTGTTAAATAGGTGTCTCTATGACTCATTTTTGTACTTTTAACACCATACTCCATTAATACACCCTTAAACGCCTTTGCAATGTTAGATCCAGATCAGACGGCTCCCATCTAAATAGGGTACTCTGTTTGGTTAGAATAATTATAGTACATGTATAGGTATGATTCTGTAGTTTCTGCTATGGCAAAACACTCACGTGTCCATGTGCTATTATAATTCTAATTAATATTTATTCATGATGTCATTATTTCTTACATGAACAATCATTGTGTAGAGGCTGAATGATTAGATACCCGACCGGTAAATATTACATGTACAATATCTACAAATGGTCCTAACAAATGGTGAATATATTTTATGTGACAGAATGTTGTGTCAAGAAATGGCTGAACCTGTGTCAGGATTATTTGATTTTGAAATTTAAAACTGATCTTACCTCTCTTGCTTCCTCTTACGTATTTGTCGCGAATGGGCGAATCTATGACCACCTTTATAAACAATTTGATTTCATATTAGACACCGAGTAAAACCCCTCTAAACAGGACGTTCAATTTAGAATAAATATCGATCTTGGAGACAGGTGGCAGATTAGTGCAGGGTGAAAATCATGCAACAGAAATAATTTACACAGGCAAAGCTGATGGGTCAGTGTATACCGATACAGAGGCAGCTCCAAACTGAATGTTCCTTCCACTTGATCCATAATGGGAAGATTATGACGCTAATAAGGTCACCTATGCTTTGCTGAAAAAATGTCTTGCCAAAACTCTGATCTGTTGTATGTTTTATACACAGTTTTGATTCGTACAAACGTTTGAAAACAGTCTGATACTCGGCGTCTCATCTGGATCTGTTTGCAGATGCGAGTCAGGTCGGGCTAAACATGATATTGATTAAACGACGACGGATAGCCTTGCACCATATCTAAATTTGAGTAGTACAGGGTCCATGCTTATAAAGCTTTTAGTTGAGTCTGAGTTTCGTTCTCAAGCTTTTGATTGGTCAGATTTGAGTTCTCAAGCTTTTGATTGGTCAGATTTGAGCCAAAGGCTTAAATCTGACCAATCAAAAACTTGAGAACGAATTCAGACTCAACTAAACGCTTTATAAGCATGGACTCAGGCTCCTAGATTATAAAACGTTTTACGCGAGTCTGAGATCATTCTGAAGCATTAATTGTTCGCATTCTGAGTTTGCTTAGAACCTGACCAATCACATACTTGAGAATTATCACAGACTCAGATCGAGAAGTTTTATAACCTTTTGCCCAGTAGTCAAGGAGGGAATATGGAAATGGCAAAATCATCGAAAACAAAGGACAAGATGAGACACCATAACGTACGCAAAGACACGACAAGGCTGGTTTGGATGTCATGTCCAAAGGGTGTTGACCATACAAGCAACAATTCACTGCAAATGATGCGCTCATAAACAAAAATACCACACAGAGTCTCTTGCCTTCTCAACACCTATGTATATTACCAGCACCACTTAACAAAAAGTGATTTTCATCGAAAACAAAAGGCAAGATGTGATGTCATTAATTACGCAAGAGTATGACAATACGTCACAAAACGCCCTACTGAAAGGTATTTATGGGTTGGACCAGTTCTAGGACACTACAACACCCAACTGGATAGTTTGGAGATTAACACATTTGCTCCCAGTGGATTCTTCAATGTTTATATATTGGATTAGTCCATTTGTTATCTAAGGAGTGACAGGTCTATTTTTTATGTTGAATTTCCTATCAGCAAACAGTGTAGACTCTGATCAGACGCCGCAGTATGCGGCGTCTGATCAGAGTCTACGTTGTTTGCCTACGTCCTATATATGGGGTCGTGGGCGCAAACGGGTTCAGGAAATTTTGACCCTGAACAGGTCACGTAGCATCACACATTATATGTTTTTACAACGGGGTAAGAATATGCAGGTGTTTATTTTGCTATTTCATGTTATGTTAGTTACTTATATTAGGAAAAACTTTATTTAAGGTTTAATAAAGTGTTTTCTGTCCAGCAGTTTAATGAGGACTCTTACCTTTCTGTAATGTTGAAATTTTCTCGTCAGATTCTCTCTGTTTCTTCACCAGTTTGCTCTGTTGTTCAGTCTGTGTCTCCAGATTTTTTTTTATTTCCTTCTGCTCCATTTCCAATGTAATAAGTTTTTGTAGAACTTTGTAGTCGTAGTCATATCTTGACAAACAAAGTGGCTCCTCTTCCTTTGCCATGACCGACATTAGCAACAGACACACAAATAACACAAGAGAGAGCATGTTAACACGAGTTGCTCGAGTTGATCTCAGTGAGAAAGTGATTTGTGCTTGCGATACCACGAATTTAAACAGGTGTAAATACGTCCTGGCAAAATAATTGGAAATACTGAATTTTATAGTTCTGGTAGAATAATAAATACATTTAATTGAAAAGGCGTGAAATTCCACGAAACGTCTACAAAGCTATCACCTTTGACCGCGTGTGTTACAGCCACTACCTTTCCTTAAATTTCCACCAGGTGTGCCAAAACATTAGCGGAGTGTACCAAGCTATTTCATAAGTGTTAATGCATTATTATTATTATTGTAATTGTTATCATTTATATTATTTATGAGCAATACACAGAGAAATTGCGCCATTCTAATAGATATATAGATGAAAAAGTAGTAAAGTCAAGCAGGAAAAGCCACATACAAAACACCACCATCACCAACACACCGACAAAAAGCAATTTATATAGCAACTTATACACACATACACACATACATACAGGAGAAAGTCACATACAAGACACAATCACCACCACCAAACACACGAGATGAACACAGAAAACACCAACAAATACACAAGCACCAGAGACAAACATGAGCAAAACACAAGCACAGACACAAGACAAACAAAAGTAAGGGTGACAAAGAGAGAACCACCTTGGCACGGTCAGTAGCAAAATCACCACTGGGGGTAAACGCAATTATTCAAACACTCAAATTTTTTTAATGCGGGTAGCCCAAGACTGACCCGCATGGTGACGGTACGGCAGCCGTACGGGTTTCGAGCAGTCACCATGCGACTTCCTTGCACGGCTGTCGTGGAATTCAAAGAACACTACAGCAGTCGCACGGGCGCCGAACGGCGACTCTTGGTCATCACTTCAAAGGCCTTACGACGGCCTTACGCACATACCACACTTACATACATAAACCCTTACACACATACACACTCGACATATACACAGCATACATACACATACATGACACGACACGACACGACACACGCCCACGCACGCACACACATACATGAGAATTGCAAATTTCAAACACCAACAAAAATACAAGTACTAGGAAAAGGCACACGAAAACCATAAAAGCTTGTTCCGCTTATAACATTTAAAAATGGTTTTCTTGTATATTTCATTCTAAGATCAAGTGAAAAATCTCGTTCATACAGTTCTTGCAGAACTGAGAACTCTTCCTATCCTATTTGCTTCACTAAAAGCCAAGATTGAATATACTCAACACCTAGGACCTTTGTTACACGTGAACAATATTATTTCGAGTGTCACCATTTCTATCCTTACACATTGTGTTTTGAGGTATATGTGTATCTATCTAAAGGCATTTGTAAGTCAATGACTGTGTCCTATGTGTATTGACATCTCATTAAGATCAAAGCTGTTTGACATTCGGTAGGTCCAAAGAACCAAAATTGAGCAGAACGTGTTTTCTACAGCGTGTTAAGGGTTACTTATAGAGAAAAATATTTTAAATGCAGTAACATATCAGTTTGTAGAATTATACAATGGAGTTTCAAACCTCTAGTTGATAATCTCCAGAGTTCCGTTTTACTAATTATTGATTGTCCAAACTCGTCGTAAGTATTAATTTACCACTGTCATTACTATTAATATTATCACCCATTCGAGCACGTGCCAATCTATTCTTATTCATACGATAGTCATTGCAGTACACTCTAACCTCGATAGCAACTGGTTTTTGTGATCGTTGTATATAAGAGCTTTCAACTATTTCATTAATACGACCTTTAGCAAAACGGACCTCAGATCCTTGTTGTAAATACCAACTTGGCCTGCCAAGTGGAGTGAAATGGGTCAACACCATGTGGATATATATTAGAGATAGAAACGTGTTTGTCAGAAAATGCATCTGAGCCAAGGTACGGATTTTTATCACTTGGCGTTTGTCAGAAATCTGCGTCTGAACTAAAGTGCGGATCTGGATCACTTTGATTACTAGTTTACGACATCATGGCCATTTTCATTTAAATTAAGGGGGTGTATACCTCTAGTGTCGTTGGCTTCACTTACACCCAATTCGTTAAAGTTTACTACTGTCCGATCGTCAAACAGGTTGGAAACGGATCAGACACCGACTTACTTATAAATCATATAGATCCAAACTCTTTGCAAATCAAAGAGTCTGATAAGTAGGGGATCACGTCAGGGTGCTCTTAAAATGTTAGGGGTTAAATATCTCTATTTGTATTAAACAGGTGCCACTAACCAATGTGCGTTACTGTTTTTACTTCGAGCAAACTGCGCACGTCAGTTCCCGGCCTTCGACATATGGTGGACATTTCAGGGAGCCACATAAAGCCTCAACAATGTTGAAAAGTTTGCCATTCCTATCGAAGTGTGATCCAGGTAGTGGCTGTGCCTGTTCGTCAAGGCATACAAATTCAGAGGCCGCATCACAGGGGGCCATTTCGTGGGTCTACATTGTCTAAAAAGTCAAATAAATTGATTGGGTCGATTTAGTGTTATATTATATACAAGGGGTCTAACTACCCATTCGCAGATTTCACGACCGATTCGAAATAACGCCCGGTTTTGGGCTATCAAGATAAAAGAACCACTAATGTTTGGTACGAACGTGAAGCTGGGACCTTGTACTTTTCAAATAATATAACTTTTGATACAATTCCGACTAAACCGTAGCCAGTGCCGACGTGAAATTCCTACAAAATACGCTGATTTAGCTTACTCGAACGAGATCGCGCAACAACGATTTGCCGCTAGACGCCCCGTAAAACGGCCATAATCGCGATGCCTCGGGACAAAACGATTGTGCAATCAATATATATGACAAAAAGCTATCGTTTACCTCTCAAACTATCTGCAGACACTGCAGTCGAATTTTCGTGCAATTAGCAGATTTAAATCTCTGTCAGGCTACTACGAGTCACGTGACCCGCTTCCTTTACAATAACAACATCCGCGTGTCTGTTACCTTGTTTATCCAATAAGCGTTAGTGAGAACGCAGGGCACCATCCCTAGGTCAATCAAGTGCCCTGTTACTGGCCAACTAGAAACTAGTTCAAGTTGTTGCGAGTTTGGAAAGTACAAGGTCCCAGCTTCACGTTGGTACCAAACATTAGTGGGTATTTTATCTTGATAGCCCAAAACCGGGCGTTATTTCGAATCGGTCGAGAAATTTGGTAATGGGTAGTTAGGCCCCTTGTATATCGAAGTAGAACGACCCACCAGCCTGGCTGGAGTAAACCGTTTCTGTTCCATTGTTCGGGCAATCAGTTCTGTCATTTATAATTATCGCCAAAGAAGCCCCCATTATATTTGTATGTTGCAGGTATTTAAACACTCTGTAATATGAACAAAGAGGTTAGAATGGATGCCTAGGAAACAGATATATCACCATCAGTGCTATATAATTTGTCCCTAATTTATTTATCTAACACTCTTGGTGATAGTCAATGATCATTGTAAACTTTAGCTAACCATTTTGCATTTTTGTTTACTTTATAAGAGAAAGTCTAGTGTCTGTTGAAAATGTCAACATCTATTACTGATCTCATAAATATTCATACATATGCAAATTAGATTGTATCAAAAAAGTAATATTTACTATTAAAGCAATGCCTCATATCTATGTTTGTAACAATTGATTTCATGATTCATCAAAAATAACTGAGATCTAGCGGAGTATTACGGGTAGATGTCAAATTTCCAAAATTTGTGAAATTATCGGATACCATGGAAACCGTTACAATGTTACTTACAGTTCATTGTTTGGGTATCAATTTAGATACTTTGCTTGCTGAGTATTTTGTCATCAATTTAAACTACATTTGAAGTTGTTTTTTACTATCTGTAGGATAAAAAAATGAGATTTTTACGTTATTTCTGTATTTTTTTGCTATTTTTTAATTATTCTCATGAATATTCATGTGTATGCAAATAATTTAATTCCTAAGTATAGCCTTTAAACAAAAGCACAAGGTCTTAGCTTTAATTCGGTACCAGTTTATACAGTTAGCACAAAAACTTTCTGTGAAATGGAATATTTTTGCAGGTAAGTGCCGACTAACACAATATGTGTGAACAGAGTGAAATGAATGGTTACTATGGAAACAGTTCAAAAGTTACGTAGAATCAAAATGTTGGTCCTCAAATTGGACATTTGGTTTTCTGAGGATTTTGACATCATGTTCAACTGTATTTGAAGTTGTTTTCTGATATTTGTAGGATAAAAAGTGAATAGTTTACATTATTTACGTTATTTCTATATTGTTTTTACTATCTTTAATGTTCTCATTAATATTCATGAGTATGCAAATAAGGTAATTTTAATAAACAAGCTGGTAATAAAAGCACAATGTCGTATCTCCAATTTGGTACCAGTTTTATAGGTTTAGGACAAAAACGGGCTGTGATATGGACAATTTTGCAGGTACGGTCCATCATTACGAAAACTGGGGCGTTGCCATGGAAACGGTGAAAACGGTACTTAAACTTAATGCTTTGGTCCTCAAATTGGATATTTTGTTTTCTGGGGTGTTTGTCATCATGTTAAACTGCATTTAAAGTTATCTTCTGATATTTGTAGAATAAAAAATGAATGGTTTACGTTATTTCTATACGTTTTTACTATTTTTAATGTAAATAAGGTAATTTAACAAAAGCTATTGGATATAAAAGCACAATGTCTTATCTTCCATTTGGTACCAGTGTTATAGTTTTAGGACAAAAAACTGGCTGTGATACGGGCGCATTTGTAGGGGTGGGTCATCATTACGAAAACTGACGGGGTGAAATGGAAACGGTTAAATACAAATAGCCTAAACGAATTTAAACTTGAGTACATTCGCGATTCTGATTCAATACACTTTTCTGAACATTTTGGTTCCCATGAAAAAAAGTCTAGTGGGGGGGGGGGGGGGGGGGGTGTGCACGGTAGGCATTATTGGCTCCCTGAGTATAATGTTAGGAATGATAACATGAACATTTATTATCTGAATGTTTATTATTTTATTAACCTATGTTCTCCCAGTGGATTCTTCCATGCTTATATATTGGATTATTCCATTTTTTTTTATCTAAGGGATGTCTGGTCTAAATTCTCATTTGTGTTTAGTTTTATATTGAATTTCCTGTCAGCAAATAGTGTAGACTCTGGTCAGACGCCGCATAATTCGGCGCCTGATCAGAGTCTACACTGTTTGCTTACGTCCCACATATGGGATTGTGGGAGCAAATGGGTTAATGGTGGAAACTTTAGTCAGATCTATATTGTATCATAACAGAAAAACCCTGAGCAGACAGCTGATCTTGGTTTAGCCTGTTTGCTAAATACTATGAGAGAAATGTTTAAAACATTAGTAGTACTATATGCTCTAAAAATTAGATAATGCGATTCTATGGTTGAACGTTATCCCGTTTACGTCAAGAACATATCACTTCATGAATATTCAATGACTGCAACAAGAGAACCTTTGCTCATAACAGAAACTTTATCAACTGTTCAAACAGTTCCTACAAACAAAGGTGTAAACAAGCAACCCCGTCAATAGGCCTTTTTACACTTTAGCAAACAGTGTACACGCAGACTAGACAGCTTCTTTAAATACTATATGTAAACAATCTACAAATGGTCCTCGTGGGATATCTTTTAGGTGACACAACGTTGTGTCATGCATGAACATAATAGTACTTTAACTACCCTAAGCCATACTTAAGCAAGTAGTTACGACTCGATCAACTTTCCATGAACGAGCAGTTCGATCAGGGTCTACACTATTTACTACGTGTCGGTCAAATTTAAAGATACGTATTTGTGCCAAAATGTTCTTATCTGCTTAACAGAACAATGGAGAGGGAAATTTGTGTCAACATACTTAGGACAGTAGTCTTAATAAGAGTAGTAATGCAGATCTATGGCGAGACAGAATGTCCTAATACGTTGGACAGTAGGTATTATTAGATAAGTAATACAACGAGGTGAGAATGGATGTCAAAATACGTAGGACAGAAGTAATACTTAGTGAAGTGGTGTAGATATGTGGCGAGGGGAGACTGTGTGTCCAAATACTTTGGACGGTTGTCCTATTTAGAGTAGTATTAGAAATATGTGGAGTGGGGGAGACTAGGTGTCCGAAGTAATACAGACCTATAGCGACCGGGAGACTGTGTGTCCGAATACCTATCACAGTAGTCTTAATTTAGAGAAGTAATACAGACCTTTGACACAGGAGACTGAGTGTCCGAACATTTAGAAAAATAGTCTTAATTGTAGAAATAGTACAAATTGGAGACGCAATACAAATATTATATATTGGAGATGCCTACTTCGAGTGAAAAGAAAGTAGTACTACCTAATTGTAGTCTATTTTCAGTCTGAATGGCCGCTCAGCCGACTGTACATTCACTGCCCCGGCCATTCGCTTATAATATTGAGCACTAACATATGGCGCAATTATGTAGCCGCAGTACTGGCTAGTGACCCTTACATGTACCCACTTTAAGCTCTGGGTGGAGAGGAGGCAACCTCGTGCAGATGGGAGACACTGAAAAGCGTCTCTGAAATTTCCGGGAGGGACCAGGATTTGAACTCCGGACATCCGGATTGGTAGTCAAGCGCGTTACCATTAGACCACCGCACCACCACAAAGTAGTATTACATATCTATTCTATGGAGAGGGTAGACTGGGTGTCCGAAGTAATACAGATCGACATATACCGACTTGGAGGCTGGGTGTCCGAATACCTAGCACAGTAATCATAAATAGAAAAGTAATACAGACCTATGGCTCGGAAGACTGACTGATCGATGTCCGAACATTGAGAATAAATAGTCCTATTTAGAGAAATAATACAGACCTATGGCGACAGGAGCCAGTGTGTCCTAATACGTAACCCATTTGTTCCTACAATCTCATATATGGGATGTAGGCAAACAGTATAGACTCTTTATCAGACGCCGCATTATGCAAATATTTGAAATTGATATGACAAGTCATGAAATAAACAGCGTCCTATTATAGATGCCTGAGTGATAGTTTCTCACAATCGAACGAATCAGAAGAAAGAAAAACTGCACTAGATCTGTATTTAAGCATGAATGTCAGTATTTAAGCATGACTATCAGTATTTATGGATGGCCATTGTCACAGCACCATATCTGTTGAACATTTGTCTGGCTTTTATTGTACATTTTGACTTGTTTTTAACCCAAACTCATCGAAAACAAAAGGCAAGATGTGACGCCATTACTAACTCAAGGGTATGATAAGACACAATGTTACAAAACGCCTTACTAATGCTATTAATCGGCAGGACTTAGTTTAGGACACAGTGACACTAAATTGGGTTGTTAGGAGTTTAGGGCAACGCGACACTGAATGGGTCACATAATGTCAATCATTTTCATCCCACGCTGAAAGCGGATGGATATAGTTTTTTAGTTGTCTAAAGTATCCATCCGTAGAGTCCGTCCGTGAGTCCGTCCGTCAACGTGGATGTGCGTCCCGAAGTGGTTGGGTATTTTTCATAGAAACTTTGTGTAAATGTTCAGTCCTATAACAGAATGTAGGCTTGCAAGTATCAAATTATGTCCCTTCGTTTGCTAAAATTTACCGTTTTTGTATGCCCAAAGCCATTTCTCAGAAATTGTTTGGGCTATGAAAGTTTGTTTAAATGTTAAGTAGCATAAGAATATGCAGCACTGCACTTTTATTAATATTGGCCTAGGCACACCAGGATTAAGGCTCTGCGTTTGCCAGATATGCAAAACATTATTTGGAGTTGTACTAAACATTGTGTAATTGTTTAATACCACGTGGTACATGTGTCAGTATTACTGAACCCTTTCCCTGTTGTATATTCATGTAAGAAATAATGACATAATGAATATTAATAAGATTATTTTTTATAGTGGTGTATGAACACAGGACAATTTGGCTCAGGCAGAAGCTGTAGCATCAGATCTATATTATGCCATAAGCAAACTGAGCAGATCCTGATCAGACGGCATAGGAGCCGTCTGATCTTGGTCTACTCTGTTTGCAGATGCGTCAAAATGTGCTTACATAAGGGGAAGGGTTATAACACCATAGTTACGGTCCTTTGTTTGCTAAAATCTTACGTTGTTTGTCTTTCGGTGTCAAATCTCGGTAATAATTTGAAGGTTTTCTTTGGAACTTTGTGTAAATGTTTAGAACTATAAGAAAATGTCGCCCAGCAAGTGTCACTCATATTGAACATCGGCGTTATGGCCCTTTGTGAAATACTTAACCATTTTGTCCGTCTTAGTCATATCTCAGAAATTGTTTGCACCTTTTCAGTTGCGTTAATGTTTAGTACCATATAGAATCGCAGTCCTGCAAGTATAACTCACATTTACCTTGGTACACCTAAGTTAGGGTTCTCTGTTTGCGAAAAACGTAACCTTGTGCCCCTTTTGTCATTTAATCAGTTCAATACTGAGGCCAGCACTTGTTTGGCGGGGGACATCAATTCAAGTGAATTTGCTTGTTCACAATGGGCTAAGGCCCAGCAGATTGAACATAACGTGCCATTAGTGTCAGTGAATTTTGTTGACATGGATTTAGTAGTCATGAATATTCATGTAAGAATTCATGGCTTCATTAATATTGAGTGAAGTTCTATTATGGTGAATAATTACGTAATATAAATTTCGTTCTCGGCACAGGGAAAAGGAAATAACTTTGTCTTAGCCGATTTTTCATTATTATTTATTTTGATATACTGATACCATAACAGAGTAGAATTAATATTTGTTTTAACGAAATGAGTCAACCACGATTGGACAGCTCGTAAATGCCTGCTGATCCGGGCCTGTTCTGTGTACATATACTATATCAAGTACTAGTTAACCCGTTACCTGACGGGGACCACTTTTGACATCTTTGAAACCAGGGTATACCCATATTTGTCTTTTCCCGTAGGAATGGCATGCTCAATGTATTTTCTATGTTTGCTTATGGAATAATACGGATATAATTCTACAGCTTGTACCATGGTATAACCCCCTTGATCGTGATGTTATTTAACGCTTACCTCCATAACTACGTTTTCTACGCCTTTGCAAACAGAGTAGACCCAGATCAGATGGCTCCTATAGAAGCTGTCTGATCCGGGTCTGCTCTGTTTGCGTATGGAATAATAGAGGTCTGGTTCTATAGTTTCTTCTTATGTGTTGATGTTTCATTTTAAAAAATAATATAATAACTATTCATTTCTTGCATGAATATTCAAGGAGTAAACGGTTAAAAAAGCTGATTCAGATCAATAGTTGTCATTTTTATATGAATATTCATCAGGTAAAGGGCCAAATGCTACTAAATATTGATAATGATTTCCATATGTACAGTACTGTAAGAATTGGCTCAACAGAACACTCAAATAAATATCATTTAAGACAAGTGACAGTCTGATGCAGGGGAAATGTCAGACAGAAATCTTCTGGAAGCTCCCTGTGTGACTGGTTAAACCGGTGCTAGGGACGTGAGTAGTTGTGTACCTTTAATTACTACTCATGAACAGACACAATCAAACTGAGTCTGCAATTTTCTCTTTTCACATTGCTACTTTTGCTTTTACTTTTGATTTTTTGACGTAAATAAACACAAACAAACAAACTTTTTCTTCCGTAGGATCTCCCACTTTCAGACTATATTTCACATTGCAGTAAACAGTCACCTGCCTAATAAGTTCTAAAACAGTCACTTGTCTAACAAGTTCTAAAACAGTCAGTTGTCTAACAAGTTCTAAAATAGTCAGTTGTCTAACAATTTCTAAAACAGTCACTTGTCTAACAAATTCTAAAACAGTCACTTGTCTTACAAGTTCTTAAACAGTCACTTGTCTAACAAGTTCAAAATCATTCTCTTGTCTAACAAGTTCTAAAACAGTCACTTGGCTAACAAGTTTTAAAACAGTCACTTGGCTAACAAGTTTTAAAACAGTCACTTGTCTAACAAGTTTTAAAACAGTCGCTTGTCTAACAAGTTTTAAAACAGTCACTTGGTTAACAAGTTCTAAAACAGTCACTTGGCTAACAAGTTTTAAAACAGTCGCTTGTCTAACAAGTTCTAAAACAGTCACTTGTCTACCAAGTTCTAAACTGTTTGATACACGTCCCGTTTAGAAAGGTTCTACTGCATTGCTGTACTCATAAACATGCAAATATTTATGCTGTTTATGTTATAAAAAGCCTTATTCAAGATATTCAATGAAGTGTTTCCTGTTCAACTGTCTAAAATGTAGAAGTTTACCATTTTGTAATGTGGAGATCTTCTCATCAAATTCACTCTGTTTCTCCACCAATTTGCTCCGATGTCCATTCTGTGTCTCCAGAAGTTTTCTTATTTCCTTCTGCTCCAGTTCCAGACAGCATGTTAACGAGGTTTGCTCCAGTGAATGACAGTGGCTAGTGTTTGCGGTACCGCAAATTCAATCAGACGGAACTACGTATTGGCAAACACTCTTTGGGAAATGTTGGGTGTGGTTGTTCTGGTAGAATAATAACAATATTAATCTGATGAGGCGTGACATTACATGACATGTCTACATATCTATCACATTGGCTCGTTTGCATCAGTCAATACATTTCCGGAATTTCCGTTAGGTGATCCAAAACATTAGTGGGGTGTACCAAGTTATTTGATATAATATTTATGTTTTTGTATTATTATGTATGATTATGTATCATTTTATATATTTTTTTATTTTGAGCCGTACAATTAGGAAATGCGTCGTACAAATTGGTATTTACAGTAAAATTTTGATTAATGCGTATAAATATTGACCTTTAACACAGGTGGCACTTTAATACAAAATAAATGTTATGCGGAAAGTTTATCTGGGAGCTTTCTGCATGACTTCCACTCTGCATTTAGCAGTCACCTGCCTAAAACGTTCTTAATTCGTCTGTACTTATATTTCGAATGATCGATAATTTACTGTATATATTTTTTATCCCCGTAATTCGGCACATGGAGTTAAAGGGCATCGTGCATGAACCATATAAAAGCAAAATCAGCAATGTAAACAGAGATAATTGCAGATTTTTATTGAGTCTGTTTATGAGCAGTTATTAAAAGGTAAAAACTACCCCCCCCCCCCCTTGCACATCAATTTTCAAAACTAACAAAGTTGAAACTAATGATCCCGAAGCACCAGAAACTATAACAGAACTTAGAATGAAGTACGGTGCGACTTTTACGGCCGCCACGCAAGCACTTAGCAACTGTTGTCGCGAAGTAAATAAATTCTGAAAGGAGATCCTTCGAAAGCAAAAGCAGCATTGCAAAAAGAGAAAACAGCAGACTCGGTGTTATTGAGTCCGTTCATGAGCAGTTATTAAAAGTGCAATATTACTCGCGCACTACTCACGCTCCTAAACATCGGCTTAAGCGGTATTTATTTTTCAAAACTAATAACATCGATTCTAATGACCCCGAAGGACTAGCAAATTCAACAACACTGACAATAAAGTACGGGCCAACTTTTTTACGGCCGCCACATTTTTTAAATATCAGAAACTCAGTCTTTCTAAGAAGGAATTCCTACTCTATGCCATTTCAATACACAGTAAATTTAAAATGGAGTACTCTCCTTGGCCAACCCTTATGGTACATTCAAACGTTCACTAATCACATTGCTAAATTTAATATTTGATTTTATACCGTTTTACATTTTGTTAATTACAGGTAAAAGTTTACCTCTTACTCCTAAACCAAACAAAGCCTTTCACAATGTAGTTTGTCATATCTACAGAAATGCTTTATTTTTTCATCATTTGTGATGTGTTTATTTAGTCATGTAATACGAAGAAACTGTTAATACTATTTAAACCTTTTCCAAATATTGGTCGTGCTTCAATATAAATATTATAATAATTAGTACCATCATTTAGTCACTTATTCAATAATCTAGTGAGAACTTTACCCAGTTTGCATAATAAAGTAATTCCCCATAATTACCGACATCGTCCTATTCGACGTGAACGTCAGGTTATTGGCATTTCTATGAGTACGAATTGTGCAGATGAAAGAAAAACCTTCAGTGAAACTCCTCGATAATTGGATGATATTTTCGACATAGATTACCCTTTTCGTTTATGTTATGATTCCTACCATTTACCTAATAACGCAAAATTGAACAAAGCTAACGCGTTCGACACTTTTTCTTGATCTAGACCTTCACATTGATAATTGAATTATTTCTTCTAAAATTAATGATAAAAGAGACGATGATTGTAAATTTCCCTTATTTTGACGCTGATGTTCCCCGTACTCCATTTTACAAGGTTTACATATCTCAGCTTATTCGTTTTGCTAGAGCTTGGTCTTCTATTGACGAATTGACAGCCGAACTCTCATTTCAACTGTACATAACTCTGCTTAAGTAAGGATATAGATATCTTAAACTAAGAATACATTCTCTAAATTTACCATCGAAATCTCTCACATATTGGCAAGTATAAGTGTAATCTTAAAGCGGACTGTGACACATCCTGAATTTATGGTGATATTATTTACAATCTTCGTAATATACCACATACCCATTTTCTTTCTCACTTTGTTCAACAAATATGTTAAAAGATCATTAGAAAGGGATACGATCCTATAGTACTACAACATACTGCATTTCTGGTTGTCAACTCTTTTACAGTTGACAATCACGCTGTCCTCTTTTCATATACGCCGACAGGAATTGCTAGATACTCTATGAATACGCCCTCTAAACTGAAGGAGGACGTCGGATCTTTGTACTATCTTGTTTTTGTCGTACACTGTAATACATTTCTACAGCTACTCTGTTTGCAGCTCAGTCACTGAATACATTAGCGATAGATGGATACAGTTTGATTCACTTAAATATGTTTTCGTTTTACATACAATTTACCACTGTATTTGTCATCGCGGTTGTTGTAGAGAAGTCGAAGTGGGAATATTTTTACCCTGTTTGTCTTTTAGGCCGGTGATTGAATAAGCTGTGCGCTCCTAAACTGGTCTGCAATAATCTCTTTTTGCATTGCTGCTATGCTTTCGAATGATCGCCTACTTATTTTACTTTACAACTGCAGGTTAAGTGTTTGTGTAGCGGCCGTAAAAAGCCGCCCTGTACTTCATTCCCAGTTTTGTTATATATTCTGGTCCTTCGGGGTCATTAGTTTCGATGTTATTAGTTTTGAAAATTCGATATCGCTTAAGCCAGTGCTAGGGGCGTGAGTAATGTTGCACTTTTCATAACTGCCCATGAACAGATTCGATACTACCGAGTCTGCACGTTTCTCTTTTTGCATTGCTGCTTTTGGTTTCGAAGGATCTCCTACTTTCAGATTTTACCCCCCGTGACAATAGTCACTCACTGCTCAAAGGCGGTACTTCGAGCTTCCTCATTTGTTTGATTTGCCGCTGTGTGTCTCTTTTTGTGTTTTTAGACATGTACACTTGATGTACTTTCTTATCATGGTACTGTTCGGGCGACTGTGTGTTTTGTATGCGGTGTATCCTGTATGACTCAAACGTGAACTTTTCATGCTCCCAACAACGGTGTTGGGGGAACATATAGTCGCCGCTTTGTCCGTCCGTCCTTTTGTCCGTCTGTTTGTCTGTCCGTCATAGGTTTGTCCGGAGTATACCACACAAACTGTAATATATATCAACATCACACCTCATAGGTAGATTGATCTCGATGAGGAGAAGTGTAGTGTACCTTAACCATCACTCTCTTTTGTATAATTCAGGAGTTATTGCCTTTGTTATTTTTCATACCTGAATTTTGTCCGGAGTATAACACAAAAACTATAATAGGTATCAACATGAAACCTCACAAGAATCATCACTCTCATTTGCATAATTTAGGAGTACACGTAATTGCCCTTTGTTATTTTCAAACTTAAACTTTGTCCGGAGCATAACACATAAACTATAGTAGGTATCAACATGAAACTTTATAAGTAGATAGACCCCGATATGGAAAAGTGCAGTACAGAAGAATCATCACTCTCTTTGTTATTTGCCCTTTGTTAGTTTTCATACTTAGAATGTGTTGATGCCCTTTGCCATACGTATTGTTTCCTTTGTATCATTTTATTATGATTTTTTAAACATTTTAGAAATATAAGCTCTTTTGGAACTAGCATTTATTTGGGAAGCATCCACCGATTCTCTTGTCTGTTTATGTAGCGGTACGATATAAAAGTACAAGTATGAGTCATGCAGGAAACACCACGTAAAAAACACATCCGCCCGAACAGCACCATAACAAGTAAACACAACAAATGTACATATCTATCAAAACACAAAAAGACGCACAAAGATAAAACAAATAAACAATAGGGGAAGATGGTAATACCGTGTTGGAACGATCAGTGACAACTGTCTATGGGGGTTTAAACCTGTTTGGGTTGGGGGCTCACACTTATTCTACCTCAATCATTTTACAATTTCGTTCAAATTCTTGCTCCTGCTGACAACACATCCAATAATATAATCATTATTTTATTATATTGATATTTTAAAGAAGGCGATAACTGGTTCACAAACTTATATCACAGTTCAAACACCAGAAAAAGATATATTATTAAATCATGCTAAAATGTGCAATACTTTTAAGACTGATCCTAACACAATACAACATAATTTATCTGCTTTGTACATGATTCCGAAACTATATAAAAACATTATAAGGTGCATTTATTGCTAACCCTAGTTGTTGTACTACTGCTAAATTATCTAAACTTTTGACGTCCTGTTTTACTACGATCAACGAACTTTTAAACTTTGCTGTGATACACTAGATGAAGATTCTGGTATTAATGTTTTTGGACCATAAACAATTTAAACGATATGTTAACTAAACTTGAAAATGAACAGTACAATATGTCTTCACTGAGCTGTTATGATTTCTCTATACTACTCTACTGCACTATCTTATAAAAGATAAACTGATAAAATTAAAAGAAAAATAAACCTTTGCTAGAGAAAACAAAATGTTTCTTGCTTGTAATGTTAAACGTTAATTATTTTCGAATTCAGAAGTTGAACATTACAAAAAGTGCACTTGCCTTGATGCTTGATGCTCTTACTTTTCTTTTAGATAATATATTATTCACTTATGGGATACCATATATCGTGAAGTTGTTGGTATACCGATGGGTACAAATTGTGCCCCTCTTGTCACAGATTTGTTTTTGTGTTGCTAAGAAAGGGATTTATGTCAAGCTAAGAACATGATGCACAAGCTGATATTGTTAATGCTTTTAATAAACCTCCATGTATTTATACGATATCTTAAAATTGATTTCTTCAAGTTTTGTCCCAATTATACGACAACAGGGAAGATTTTTATGTCAAAATTGTTAACTATCCCTTTCTAGATGACGATTGGTCCCTTATACATCTTATTGGGTTTATATTTCTCAACTTATTCGGTTTGCCTGAGCCTGTGCTAGAAATTTTTAATAGTCGTAATTTAGTTGTAACTGATAAACTTCTAAACAAGGTTACAGGTATCACAAACTTAGGAAAGCTGTTTCTAAATTTCATTATCGAAAGTTACCTATTATAAGTAAAATATAATTGCAATTACAGACGTTACTGCAGCAAGGTATTTCTCACTCAGAATTTTATGATGTTATCTAGAAACGTAGAAAAAATCGGGGTCTTATCCATTTTCATGATTTGTTTATTATTCGGATTAAAACTTTTAGGATGAATGGTTATGACCCCATTATATTGCAACGCACTGAATATTCGGTTATTGACCCATTTTCAGTCGATAGCTACGCTCCCCCTTTGCTTGCGCGATAACAGGTCGAGAGCAGTACTCTATGATGACATACTCTTGAACCCAGAATCAGGGGGTTAAACCGGTTTAACTCCCTTCTTTTTATATTTAAATAAGACGATAAAGCTAAACACCAGACATTTCATTCAAACGCGGTGTCACTGATCTGGGTATACATTATCTGTGAAAATTCATGATATTGACTCTATACTCCACAGGTACTCTTCAACGTCTTTGACTCTGTATTAGACCTATATCATACGGCTCTTGTAGGAACAAGCTGACCAAGATCTGCTTTATTTGCTTTTGTGATTATACTCGAGATTTCGGAATGGTAAAAAAATCCTTTATGTATAATGTTTTAAATCAGCTAATTATTTTTTTCAGGGTAGTATTGTTTCTTACATGAATATCAATGACGTATTGAGGAAAGGGTTTTTCGGCTTAATTTTGAAATTTAAGCAATACATTAAACCCTCGGAGATTCGAACACTAAAACAAGTATCGTTCTTGAAGAATGGTGGCAGCGTGCATGGTGAAACTCCTCTTTACCGAAATTTCGAAGTATCGAGTTGTTACTGTTTATACCTTGAACCCAAACATGTTTTCATGAAAATATATACACTCATCTACATGGATTGAATTTACGGGTATGTTGTACTATAGTGTGAATGTTAATACAGAAAAAACTCGATTGTTCGAAGATATAGAAATGAAGAATACAGAAACTGTCGGTGTGTGACTGCTTAATGTAGGGTTAACGACACGCAGAAAGCTCGTTTCACCCTATCATAAAGACCGATAAAGATACATGTACTTGTTTTACTGTTCGAACTATCGGACCTTTACTGTATACGTACAGTTACCACGTATGTTAGTCTAGATGTATGTGGTTCATTTATAAATGTTTATTGCAAAATAATTTGCCTGGTGTCCTAAGTTGATAGAAAATTGCGTTACGATGACGGCATGCAAGCAATCAGTATGTCCTGTAAATGTAATTATAAACACGTTATATTGCATCGAAGAGCTTCTCATCTTGCAAATATTTCTGACGTCATAATTATGTTGCAAAAAGTATTTCACTTTTAGCACATCGCAATTTTCGAAGAGCATCGCACTTTCTGATTGAAGCACCAAGGTCAGGCAGATATACAGTAAAACGTGCCATAGGCGACCATTTAAAAGAAGTATTAATATTCTGGATCTTTGAGGCACATGGTAGCTTTAAGTAAGGCAAACATTATACAGAGGTACTCCCAAATACGTTTAATGACTGTTGTCTTTTTTTAAAACTTCTGTTTTTATTAATCAATGATAGCTTTAAACAGGCTTTACGGTACGGTGTATCTGGGCGCCGCAGTAATTTGGTCCTATTGTACAGATTTCACTGCCACACTTGACAAATCACCAATCACTCCTGGCCATAATGCATCAACAGCCTACGCCTTTTGCTACAGCATTGACCGCAAATCTTATACGTTACTCGCAATTGGACATTTTATGTATTTATTTTCTATATCTGTATCGGGATGTCTATAGAGAAGTCTTCGAAATGGCCCTTCTTTGTATTGGACATACAATACAACTTCTTTAATGAGACCACCAGATATATTTTTAACGTGGTAGCTTATGGCAGGACGAAGCAATACAGAAAAGCTCCTGTATATCCTTCTGTATTTAGCAGCAACACGCTTATAATGAAACCATGATTTTTCATGAAGTGGTCGATTAAGAGTGGTTATACTTTATTTAATTTACTTAACCCTTTCCCTGGTGAACATTCATGTAGGAAATAATGACATCATAAATATTAATAAGATTATGTATTATTATGCCATATGAACACAGGGCATTTTGGCTCAGGCAGGATCTATAGAATCATATCTATATTACACCATAAGCAAATAGTGCAGACCCTGATCAGACAGCTCCTATAGGAGCCGTCTGATCTGGGTCTGCTCTGTTTGCAGATGCGTCAAAATATGCTTACATAAGGGTTAAGTCATGTATCAATATATTGTCAGGAAAACTACAGTAGAATCTGTCTACAGCGCGTAGATTCAAAGTACATGTAGGACTTGTTTAAGCGACCATAAAAAATTATATAAATTTCACACATGAATCTTAAAAAGCAGGTGGTTGCTTAATACAAGACAAAAGTAATGCAGAAATGTCCTGTATTAAGCTACCACCTGTCTTACAAACCCATTATTACACTTCCCTTTGGTGGTAGCTTATAAGTTTCTAGTGTAAGTACAAATATTGGTATTATGGAAGGTGGTAGCTTAATACTGAACAAATGTTATGCAGAAAACTCCTCTATTAGATGTCTGCACTACTTTCGTCCTGCATTAATCAATTATGCTAAGCGCGCACTGATTCGCCATTGCAAACAGTTTGATCCAGATGAGACGCTGAGTAACTTGGCGTCTCAGTTACCTGGCGTCTCATTAGGATCCAAGCTATTTGACACTCGTCAACAGTTTCTCAAACGCTTGCACGATTCACATGCAACAGATCCGAGTTACGGCAGATAGAATGCGTTCAGCACGATAAGCCAATCATGGTTTCAATGTAAACACCCAAAACAACCAATAGACTCTTTTCACCAAAAACCCAACTGTTTGTATGATGAAATATACCTGTCTGCATTAACCCATTTGTTCCCACGACCCCATACATTGGACGTAGGCAAACAGTGTAAACTCTGATCAGACGCCGCATAATGCGGCGTCTGATCAGAGTCTACACTGTTTGCTGATAGGAAGTTCAATATAAAACAAAACGAAATTGAAAATTTAGGCAAGGCACCCCTTAGATAAAAACATGGATAAAAACATGGACTAATCCATTATATAAACATTGAAGAATCCACTGGGGGAAATTGGTTAAAGACGAATGAAAACCTCGGATAGCAGGCACAATTGACAATGCTCTTTTCATTTTCAACATGGACAAACTATTTGTGAAGTCTCACCGGTGCTTTCTCCAATTTCACATGTGCACGTTTGTTATTACGCTTGATAACAATTTGGATCTCAATGAAATATCGAGCGTTTTTCTTAGCACAAGCCATTATCTTAAGAATGTGACCCTATTGTTATAAAGAAATAAAAACAATTAAACTGCTATAGAACCTTCCTAATAGAACCTTCATAGGCGGACATTAATTAAAAGCAGGTGGTTGCTTAATGCAGTACAAATATAATACTTTTCTGCATTACCTTTGAACTGCATTAATCTATCACATGCACATGCCTTACAACACCACACTCAGACCTCTTTTTGATGGCCGCTGAAGATCTGTTCTTCTGTATGATAGTTTAAGCAGATAACTGTTGGCAAACAAATGTCTTTCCCATCATGTCTTTCGAAGGTAAAGAATATTCTGTCAGGAAATGTGCGATTACGAAATGGCAAATTAATATTTTTTTCTGCTCGTAAATTAGGCACAAGTGATGAAGGGATCAATAAGAATAATCAAACTGTATTGACATCAGTCCCTGGGCATCGAGTAATCAAACCAGTCTTTTAAATTGCAAGATTTCGGCGAGGAATCAAATCTTAATTTATCATTGCATATTCTTCAGGGTCGGGATAATCAAGTACATCCAGTGCTTTGATCTGACAAAATGCGTTCTCTCGAAGAAGGCTTTGTAACATTCTAGTGATAGATGACAGTGTGTTAAAACCTATATCATTATATGTATCAAATAACCAGTCTATGGAATAACCAGTCTACAGTAACCAGTCTACGACAATGTGGTTGGCAAATTATCTTGGTCTGGGATACCAACCGTCTGCAATTTCCAAAGCATACACTTTCCCTCTGTTTATATAAAATGATGTATTTTCCTGTTTGGTAGCTTGGTGTCCCGTAAATGATAAAACATTACAACGCGTCTAATGAATTTGCCAATAGATTAACCTTTAGCCTTATTTGTACAGAATTTCTCACCTACCACATTTTAAAAATCCAAGCTATAATAAATTTGTCTACCAATATCCATCAGGATGTCAAACAGTTTGGATCCTGATGAGACGCCGAGTTACTCGGCGTCTCATCTGGATCCAAACTGTTTACATAGGTATTCACTCATCCGCCGATAGCAGGCTAAAGGTTAAGGAGAATATTGTTATCACAGTGAAACATATGAGTCTACCTTGAACCCATTACTTCATGAATATTTATTTAAGAAGTAATGGTATTATGAATAATAATTAGACGAAATTCATTACTGAACGAGAACACGTGAAAGTTTGGCAATTGTTGTATTCTACTAACGCATTCTGATTTTGGTCTATGCTGTGTGCAAAGTCGTTAACCCTTTCGCTGCCAATGCCGCATCTGTGATTACCTATTGCAAATAGTTTGGATCCAGATGAGACGCCGATTAACTCGGCGTCTCATCAGGATCCAAACTGTGTGTTACTGTCGCTATGTTTCTGAAACAAAAATGAAGAAAATCAAAACAAATGAAAATTTGTAGCAGACGACAAAGTTAACAGACGACAGAGTTTGGCAGCGAAAGGGTTAAAGGCGTATCGCTGACGTAAAGGGTTAACGATTCGTAAAACATGCTTACATTATACAGTAAAATATCGACAGTTCGTAGTTTTAGTAGAGAAGCATTGAGAATGTTTTTGGTAGATGACTGTTTAATGCAGGATGAATGCCATGCTAAAAGCCCCCAGAGGAGCTGGGGAACTTTCTATATGACCTCGCCCTGCAGTAAGCTATCACCTGTCTTTAAGAACGATATTTATACTTGTTTTAGCGTTAAAACATGTTGGGAATTTACTGTATTTCATAGCTTTTTAATATTTGAATATATGTAACAATTTTTCAACAGCCAGGTGATTCTTTCCTTATTGTGTTTCCTGCGATATATATGTATATAACTATATATACATACGAATTATACTATTTGCTATATGTAATTATTTAAAAAATTGGAATCTATTAATTTACAACATTTTTGTTTCACTCAACATAAGTGAATACTCGATTATTCAAATACTCAAACACGTACCATTCTGATATTAACACATGTGGCAGCTTAATGCATGATGAAAGTCATGTTAACCGAAAGTTAACCCATTACATCACTCGTACAAACGCCTTCCAGTGTCCTTGCAAACAGAGTAGATCCTGATCGAAAATATCATACAGGAGCTTTGTCTGTTTGCTTATGGAATTATAAGGATAGCTTGTTTTGATTTGCCATTGCCAAGAATTCCTGTGTTGATTTTTTACTTGTATATTTCACAGGTATATAGGTTAATGCATCTCTGTAGAATTAATCAAATATTCGGTTGTTTTTTGTTAATTACTGCCACGAAGGATCTCCTGTCATGCTAATGTTTATTGCACACATTGGTACCTATCCAACATGTTTACAGCAGGTGAACGTTTAACGTGAATCCTGTTTTTATATAGGAAATAAGGAATGCGAAGCTTAAAGTGCGTACCCAAATACTAAAATCGCCATTTCTCCACCTAACCCTATAGGCGTACTGTGACCACTCTCAGAGACGATTCTAAAGAGTAGCCATAGTATAGGGTTTGGTGCAGAAAAAAGAAGATATTCTTGAAAATGTTTAAATGCACGCATCTTTTTCGGACATCTGGCCTTATTATATTATACTATGCCAAGCGAGACCTGACTGCTATTTCCAAAAGGTTTGGACCCAGATGAATCGTCTCTTGACCACACAGGCTGTTTTACACTCAGTTAAATGGTTTCTCAAAATATGGCATAAATCGAAAGTAAATGGTATTTACAATAGAACGGGATTTATCATTTTCTCTGTGAATATTAATGTTAGAAATAACAACATCATGAATATATGATTATATGCATATTAATTTGATTGCATTGAATATTAATATGATTAAAACAGCATATTAATTATCACATTAATCTTTTGACAAAACAGAAACTTTAGAATCAGATATATATTCCATAAGTAAACAAAGCAGATCCCGATCAGGCGGCTCCTTTTAGAGTCATCTGATCGGGGTCTACTGTGTTTGTAAAGGCACAGAAATGAGTATTTTGGAGTAAATATATGATGTAATATATGACGTAACATATGATATATTTATGCAGTAAAGGGGTAAACAGACATTAGGCTTACACGAGGATAAGCGCTGAATGGAAGAAGAAAAAAATCATCGATTGAAACACCGACGCCTGTCAAGGATTTAGCCATTTGCCCTTTTCATCATAATTAAGACAAACCCCTTCTTATCCTCTTTATTGAGACCTTTTTGTCTTTGTGCGTCTCTTTGTGTTTTGATACATATGCACATTGGCTGTGTTTTCTTGTTGTGGTTCTGTTCGGGCGGGTGTATGTTTTGTAGGTGTTGTTTCCTGTATGACTCATTTTTGTACTTTTGTTATCATTTTGGACCAAGATGAGACGCCGAGTGAATAGGCGCCTCATCAGGATGCAATCTGTGTGGCACTCGGTCAAAAGAATGACCAAATAAGATTTAGTCAAATTGTACCAAATCCAAATTTGAGCAGACATTGTTCTTTTTTACAGCGGTGTAGGGTTTAGCTACTTATACAGCGGTGTAGGGTTTAGCTATTTATGCAATTGTGTAGGGTTTAGCTACTTATACAGTGGTGTAGGGTTTAGTTACTTATACAGCGGTGTAGGGTTTAGCTACTTATACAGCGATGTAGGGTTTAGCTACTTATACAGCGATGTAGGGTTTAGCTACTTATACAGCGGTGTAGGGTTTAGCTACTTATACAGTGGTGTAGGGTTTAACTACTTATACATCGGTATAGGGTTTAGCTACTTATACAGCGATGTAGGGTTAAGCTACTTATACAGCGGTGTAGGGTTTAGCTACTTAAACAGCGGTGTAGGGTTTAGCTACTTATATAGCGGTGTAGGGTTTAGTTACTTATACAGCGGTGCAGGGTTTGGCTACTTATACAGCGTCGAGGGTTTAGTAACTTATACGGGTCATGTAGGGTTAAACTATTTTTGCAACTGTGTAGGGTTTAGTTACTTATACAGCGGTGTAGGGTTTAGCTACTTATACAGCGGTGTATGTTTTAGTTACTTTAATCGAGACACGTTATTACTCATCTAATTTCTCAGATAAACAAGATTGAATTTTGTTTCTGTTGTAGCTAGTCTCAATATTTTGATTAATTTCCTAGAGCAAACACTGACTTCCTGCAAATGTCACATCTGTTATAACACGTGCAAACTGTTTGGATTCAGACGAGGCATCGGGCGATGTTGTGACTATGTACATGTATTTGAAAAACAAATGAAATTGTAGCAGACGACAAATGTGGCAGACGACAAAATTTGACAGAGAAATAGTTTCCTCTTACCACAATAAACGTGAGCTGATTGTTGTTAGCATACAGCTTGGATCCAGATGCGACGTTGAGTAACTCGGTGACGCTTAACCCATAAGTACCAAGTGTCCCTTAAATAAAAGGGCATATTCAAGCAGCGTAGACACACATCAGAGGGACCCTGAAGATCACAAGCCCTCACAAGTCGATTGATTCAAACATATTGAAACAGCGTAGACCCACATCTGAGGGAACATGAAGATCTAGAGTCATCTGCTCGGGGTCTGCACTTTGTGCTGAACCCATCAAAGTCGATTGATTATTCCAGCAAATAGTATCGTGTCTTCTCCACATGAACATGGAAGGGTTCAAAAGTAAATTCCGGACCGGTTGTCCGTTATAAGAATATGGAAATAGATAAAAAACAAACTATTCTATGCTCACTCTTTAGAATCGTCTAAGTATAGGGTTTGGGGGAGAAATAAGGATTTTAGTACAGTAAAACCTCTCTATTACGACCACTAAATTGTGTAAATAAGTTGGTATTTTGGGCAGGTGGTTGCTTAAAGCAATGTGAAAGTAAAACAGAACGCTCATAGGAGCAACCACCTGCCTTTTACACAAAAGTGTAATTTAGTGGTGGTTATGGAGAGGTTTTACTATACATGTATTTTGGTCCTATCTGGAGCTTTGTCCAATTTCATACATGTAGATAAGATGCCTATTTAGAAGACGTATTTAACCTTTTCTGTTTCTCCATAAAACCCCATCTTGTTGCAATTCATTAGAATCACCTGTGCGATGCGATTCTTATGGGTTGCTGCAAGAAAAAAGATATTTAGATAAATCAGTCTACACCTTACCTGAGCCATGTAGTTTGTATATTCGGACACTCGCAGTAGAGATGAATCAGAAGCTTGGCATACAGCATGGATTGGTACACTTGTGTATGCTTATTTGATATATTTTAAATTTTGCTGAGAAAAGTCAAGGTTGTCAACTTGTCTGTTAATTGTCTCCGATGATCTGTCTTACGTGTTACGGAATATTTTCTCGTATAATTTCTGGCACCAGCATATGCAAATTTTGTCAGATTATTTCAAAACCTGTCTGGCACAAACCTCTCCTTTCTGTTATCTTTCATAACCCTTATCCCGCAGTGAAAAAATAATAGATGCTAAAATTTGAATCCGGTGCAATATTGACTACTGCCGCTTCGATCAAACTTTTAAGAACCTGTTGATCGAGTGTCAAACAGACTGGATCCGGATGAGACGCCGTGTTACTCGACGTGTCATTTGACCCAAAGATGTCTGCAAACACGTGCAAAATTGAGGTGAGCAAGATACGGGTTAAGTCAATCACACACAGACACTTAGCTACTTACTTTGTTAAGATATTTCGTTTATTGATTGTAGATCAATCAAGAAGTTGAAGTTTCGTTGCTAATTGATTTCGGTTAGAGACCATCTCCATTATTAAATCACGTTACAGTATAGACTCGGTTATTCGAACACCAGTATTGATCTTAAACACAGGTAGCTAATTAATGCAGGTTGAAAGCCCTGCAGACAAGTCATAGACGAGGTTTCTGCATGACTTTCATCCTGAATTAAGCAGCCATCTGTCTAAAAAGGCATCCATTTTCCAATACTTAATTTTCATTATATCAAAGGTTTACAGTATTAGAGAGGTTCTGCAGTTTCCTACTCAAAACGACATTAACTTTTGTACGACATAATTATAATTGTAGTAAAAGCCATGTACGCCATAAATATTAACCCTTCGCTTGTTATTCACGTCAATATACCTACTTGTAAATAGTGAAGACCCACATGAGACAGCTCCTGCAGGAGCTGTCTCATCAGGGTCTGCACTATTTACAAGTTGATTGCGCAACCAGTGCACTTTACAGCAGTGACCGAACAGCGACAACATTGTACACGGTGAATATATATGTAATCATACAACAAGGCATGGGTAAAGAAGGAGAAATGTATTTTAAAATTCAGCAAGAGAAGGGTTAAGGTAAGAAATTATGTATTATTTATCGATGTATGAATATTGAGTACCTTATTATTTATGATCGTATATAAACCAAAAAGTGGTAAAACTATAAATTAAGGTCTATATTATTCAATAAGCCAACAGAGCATACCCTGATCAGTGATCCAACAAATCCTGTATCACTGAGCCAAAATATTAATAACAGTAAAAGGTCGATACTTCGAATTTTAGTAATGAATAATTGATGCATTTTTAGGTAGTTGGCAGCTTAATGCACGGTGATAGTTATGTAACCGGGTGTTCTTATAAAAACATACCCGCTCAGACACGGGATCGAACCCGGGTCGCAAGGTTGGCAGTCATGCACTCTACCACGTCGCCATTAAAGCGCGCTTGTACAGGAAGGCCGTACAAGTGATGATAAACCTACACACTGTGGCATACTCCCCAAGCAAGTTGAAATTCGTCCCGAATTTCTATGGGTATGAGAACGACTGGGAATCGAACTCAGAGCACATACAAGCACATTTCCCCGTTGGGCGCCAAATGTAACCAGTGTTCTTATACAGAAACTTACCCGTTCAGATCCGGGATCGAACTCGGCTTGCCAGGTACGCAGTCATGCACTCTTCCACGCCGCCATAAAGGCTCGCGTGTACAGCAACCAGGGTATGAATAACGACAAATTCCTAGTGGAGTTCGTATATATTTTCATACATATATTGTTGTATATATTTTCCAACGATAGTATAGATTGAACTGTAAAGTAGTAGAGTAGTGGAGTAGGATCTGAAGAAACAGATTAACAGAAAATTAAGTTCAGAGAAACGACTATTTCTAACAAATGCAGTAATTCAGTAAATGCAGCATTGTCAAATACACATACGATGACTGATTGACAAATTCGCGGAATTCTTCTCTCGATAATGTATTTCTTTATCAAGTCACATAAAAATAAAAACTCGTATACAAGTAAAACAACGTATTGCTACTTTTATTATTAGGTATACATGTAAGTGAATAGATATTGTATACTTTAGAAGAATAAATGGTACCCATAGCAACCATTGTTTAGTTACATGATACATGCTGTTATTTCACATATTCTAGATTAATTAAACATGCTAGTTCACAGTCAAATTAAGCGCAAATTAGGCGCGAACGCAACTGACGTTTCGACGGTATTTACGGACAAATTGAAGACGTTCTGTTGGACGATTATTTGGCAGCAGCGTTTAATGGTCATGGCATGACGTAAATACAATATCCAAGCGATTCCGTATAATTATTAGCTAATAAATAAACCAAGTAAACGCACCAGCTGGTCGGAAAGTGTAGTCTGCATAAGAAAGTCACGAAGTAAAGATATAAGAAGATGTGCGATGTCTTCACTAGAAGATTTAGAGCCAGAATGAGTGCGGGAGCTAAGAGAGGTGTTGCACGTTAACTCGTGCCACGTGACTAAAGTAGCCACGTTACTCTGGCACGCATATTGCAGGCACTCACAAACCGGTTCACTCTCTCTTTCCAACCTTGGATATATACAAGTAAATAAGTATAAGCATAGCAAGCGGAAATCAGCAATGCTATATTATGTTTCAAGATAAAGTTATAGCAATAGTACAGGGAAACCTGTGTTACAGTTATACAGAAAGCTCCTAAAGGAATCTGGATCTGTATGAGGCGCCGAGTTACTCATTGTCTCATACAGGCCCAAGCTGTCCGAAAAGAAAGTGTCAAGTTAGAGATAGCAAGATAAGGATTATGCCAATCACACAAATACACTCTATCACTATATATGTTGTTAAGATGTCTTCGTCTGTTCATGGCAGATCAATCAAGAAGTTGCATGACTTTCACCTGGCATTAAGGTTTCACCTCTCACGTCGTAAAGACGAATAATAATACGTGTTTCAATTTTCTTTCGAATAATCGAGTTTTTACTGTACGCGACTATCAGCTATTGGCTTTTTACTAGGCGCTTTGCATACAGAAGGCTTGAGTGATGACTTGTGGTAATGTAGTTTGAAGAATGATTGAACGTTGAAGAATACAGCGCAATCTCGATTGTTCGAACGCTCAAATACACATCGTTAGCGATCTTTAAACTTTAGCCTGCTATGGACGGATGAGTAAATACCTTTGCAAACAGTTTGGACCCAGATGAGACGCCGAGTAACTCGGCGTCACATCAGGATCCAAACTGTTTGACATCATGATTGCATTTCGGTAGAAAAAATGATCATAGCTTGAATTTTGAAAATGTAGTATGTGAAAATATCGGCAAAAAATTTGCCCAGCAGGCTAAAGGTTAAAGTTATAATCTTTACTTGCAACGTAATTTAAAAATTCTTAAACTTACATCATTCATATTCTTTATATGATGGAAAGAAGTTTATCGCAAGAAAAACAATTAAATATACGCCGAAGAAGAAACAACTTCTGTCGGCAATATACGAACATTTATTCGGGATGCATTTTAGTTTCATTAACTGATCGACATCGGCTGAAAATATTTTGTAGCAGAACAACAATTATAACCATCGCTGAAAAAGGTTTATTTTGTATCACATAGGCATTTTCCGATATAAGTTCAAACGGTTGGTACGCGGTGATTTTTCGTCCCTTTGAAGTATTACTGAAATGCAGAACAAACTGGGTTGGCGCTCACCTGAGCACAGAAGATTAGAAGTCCGACTGGTAATGTGTTACAAGATCTACCACCAGCTTGTTGCTAGGAATCTACCAACATATATACAAAAACCTCTAAGATATACTAGACTAATGCATCCTCTCAGTTTCAGACAGGTGCAAATGACACCAGACTGTAAAAATTGTTCCTTCTTTTTCCCTTCAGCATCACCTTGTGGAATAATCTGCCAAACGACATTGTAACGCACCCCTCCCTTGACGTTTTGAGGGTGAGTGTGACAGCGATCCAGTATTAGACAAGAAAGCAGCAGTTTTTATCCCCTTTCATCCTAACTCTACATGTCTCACTTTTTAACATGTTAACAATCTTTTTCTGTTACCTTCACCTTTTTCACTTTTTCTTGCGTTGGATATCCATCATATATTCTTTTACTGTATACTAACATTTCGGCATGCATACCTCATGTCAGTAACACTCGAAAGAGGAGTTGAATTATACAGAAGAAAGATAGATAGATAGATAGATAGGAACCTCTTCATAATAATGATTGAACACTCATAACAAATACCAAGTTTTATGATGTAAATATGCGCTTATTGTAGGGACTTCATTTTAAGACGGGTGACAGCTTAATGCGGGAAAAAAGTCACACAGAAAGTTCATCTGGGAACTTTCATCGAGATTTTACTGTATTGTCTTTCTGTTGTTTTTTGTAAATGTTTTAGTCTTTTTGAGCATTTCGTCACAGTTTGTCTTGTGTCACAGTGTGTTTTTTCATGGTTGTTGATGTTTGTGGTACCGTGCCCTTTTGTGCGTTGCGCTCCCTGGAGGACTCTTTTTTCACTTATGCAAACTCATTTTCACAAATTGTAACAAATGTGTAGCTCTCATCTGTCATACATTGGTCCAATGTTATCAAGCTCCTGAGTTTGAGTCTGAGATAAATCTTTAGTATATGATTGGTTAGACAATTAGATGCTTGAGAATGATCTCAGATTCAAGTAAACAGTTTTATTACCTCTCTTCTGTTCACTAAATAAAAGAAGTGTTCCTAGATTGTCGGTGTACCAAGGAGCTTGACTACGATACCTTAACCCTATACTCCATAAATACGCATTACAACTCCTTAGCAACCAGAGTAGACCCAGATCAGACGGTTTCTTTTCCTCACAAACTTTCGTACGTAACACTTGCATTGTTATAGAGCAGCAAAAAACCTGTCTATAACGACAATAGAGCTAAGTATTTTAAGACAGGTAGTGGCGTACTGCAGGAGGAATGGGATGCGTCATGTAGGAACTGTCTGCATTATGTTCAACCTACATTAACTCATTCCTTCTTAGAATAAATCTAACAAAAAAGAGCGTTTACTAAAGAATAGGAAAAATAAAATTGTGTAGTTTCGAAACCATTGTGATAAATATAGCATTTGCTCCTATGGAGCAAATGCCCTATTTATCACAATGGTTTGATTTAAAAAAAATTTACAGTGGCGTCAAACTGCGTCAATATGAGGAAATGCGTTTAGCAAATGTTCTGCCCGTATAGACCTCTACATATATTCATTATGTGATCACTGTAGGCAGATTTCAATATGCCTGGTTTTCGTTCATCTAGGCACGCATTCTGTGATGTACAATGCATAACAGAGAAACAGATAAAGCTGCGTACTGAAATACTGAAATCTTCATTTTTAACCAAATCGTATGTTGTGACAACTCTTTAGTATTGTCTCGAAGAGACGATTCTAAAGAATGGTCATAACATAGGGTTTGATAGAGAAATAAAGAAGTTATTCTTGAACATATTTTAATTTATGCATCTTATCTGGACTTCTGTAACGTTTGAAACATTTCGTGTATGTTATGAAAAACTGAATATGCGAACCATTGTAATACAAAATGAAAATATCACTGTAATAAACATTACATAAACCTTAAAATAAATGATATGACAATTTATTGTTGACTTCAATTGATATAATGACCTATAACTTATTCTAGACTCTAACTGCATTCCTTAGTACGAATAAAGACTTAAGAATAACCAATTTTCGATCAGTTATTTCAAAATGCCGAGTTGTCTATTGCGGAATCATGTTTCTTATATTAAATCACAGTAACACATATCAGAGGTCCAGATAAGATGCTTAGAATTAAACATTTTAAGAATAGCTGCTTTATTTCTCCAAAATACACTATACTCTAACCTCTCTTTAGAATCGTCTCTTTTAGATAGTTATAAAGAGTGGTCACCGTATAAGGTTTGTTGGGGAGATCACGCCCGTATTTGGGTACGCACTGTTATCTGTAGCTCTGACATATTCTGTCCCTACGTGGTTAATAAGAATGTCAATTTTGCAATGCAGAAATGACATACTGACAAGAAATGTTCTTCAAACGGACAGACTGAAGTATCCTAATTTGACTGAGTTTAATGTTTGTGTATAAGCATCAGTCAAAGTTGTCATTCAGATATTCCTGTGACTTGTCTTGTGTGATATGAAGTATTTCATCGCTCTCCTACGGGCATTGACATATACAAACACGTTAACCCTTTATACCATGAATATTTATGTAAGAAATAATGACATCATGAATATTGATTGGATTAAATGTACATGATATATCATAAGCAGAATTATATTTACATATCTCTTCACTGTGTACAAGTATTTCGCTGTGCAATCACTGCTGTGGAGTGCACTGGTTGCATAATCAACTTGTAAATAGTGCAGATCCTGATGAGACAGCTCCTGCAGGAGCTGTCTCATCTGGGTCTTCACTATTTACAGGTAGGTATATTGACGTGAATAGCAAGCGAAGGGTTAATTTCTCAATTATCTTGATCGTATCAGAAGAAAGCATCCTGCACCAGATCCAATTTTATTTCACAACGAGATAATGACTATACTATACACTGACAAATGAGGAATATGCATACAGACTGGATCAACACAATTATGTAGACGTTCATGTTTTGGAGAAACATCAGCTTAGTCAAGTAAAGAAATACCACTCTTAACCGTTACCCCGCTATGAGAACATAACGTCTCATTAAAGTTAGATCCATTATTTAGACCACATTCCATTCGATCTTTTACAGAGGAACAGATAAATGTGTGTACTCGGGTACTAAAATCGTAATTTCTCCACCAAACCCATTTTTTGTGACCACCCTTTAGAATCTAAAGTGTGGTCACAACATAGGGTTTTGTCGAGAAATAAAGGAGCTAGTTTTGAAAATGTTTTAATTTACACATCTTATTTGGATCCCTGGACCGTCGAACTGTTGAGAAGACATTGACTGAGTGTCAAACAGTAAGCATCTTGGTGAAATGCTTAGAGCAAAAAATATAACAGGGAGTGAAAGAAATCCGTTGATGTGTCAGATAAACCAACTTATGGCAACGCATAACAAGTAAGTTGCATGTCAATAGATAGGTTATTATATAGTAGAACTATCAACACATAGCTATATATCTCTAAACAAGTATTGTAGATATATCCACAAGCATCCCCACTGTCAAAGTCATGCTTATTAGTGTTAAAGTATGATGGCGAGAAGTCAACAGTAATCAATTAACTAATATAATGAAGCCACACTTGCCTGTTAAATTGGGAGTTCGTTAGGCGAGTAGGAGTGAAGACTTCATATGTTCGTTGTTTATTATAGTGTCACCCACCACATCGATGAGACCAGCCAATACAACTTATGAGACAACTTAAGTTTAACCCTTTCCCTCATATTGACGACTTTTGGCGACTCTGTAGAAGTCACTTATTGAAACCATTGTGGTAAATAGAGCATTTGCTCCTATAGGAGCAAATGCTCTATTTATCACAATGGTTTCAAACTACAAAATTCTAAAAACAAACCTTTTCTCCAATTAATGCTCATTTTCGGTAGATTTATTCAAAGAGGTTGGATCTAAAAATAGCCTATGAGGGAATGGGTTAAGCACATTTATGTCTTGATTCTTCAACTACATTTGCTTTAATAGCAAAGAGAGCAGGCCCTGGTCAGACAGGTCCTATAGGAGCCGTCTGATCTGGGTCTGCTCTGTTTGTAACGACGTAGAAAGTCGTATTTATGGAGTGAAGAGTAAAATACATCTCTTCATTACTGCCGTGGTATTTAAACATTACTTGTTCCAGTATCGCCACTATTGATTTGGTGATATAATATAACATTTCAGAAACGATCACCTCCTCGTCCCGTCCCTTAATAATAGCTTAGGCAAAGAGTGTAGACCTACATCAGATGATAGCAGAAGGAGCCCTCTGATTGGGGTATGCACTGTTTTCGGAAGCCACTGATGTCTATGGTTTACATCAGCAAATGTGTTGTACCCTGTTCCCCTTAATATGAAATATGGATGGGTTTCAATATAGGATGTGGACGAGTTTTCTTTAAATAAAAGATGGGTCAATGGCTCTCTCATCAGGATCTACATGGTTTGTCATGATATTCGTGTCTTTAGAAATATCCCTAAAGCTTGACGATGACTCATAAACGATGACACCCGCTGATGGTTGTCTACAAATTAATGTAATGTCATCTGCTTCAGATATAACTAGTAAGTTTGCTTAATTTTTAATTACTTCTAGAGCATCTGTTCTGGATACAAATTACCATTTTAGAAACTGTACCCCATAGAGACGCCTTTTTTACATTTGCGAACACAGTAGACCAACATCCTGGCATCTTGTAGGAACCGTCTGATCCGAGTCTGCTCTGCTTGCTATTGAAATAACATATTATAATGTTACTATATTCTTATGGTTTCTGCCATGGTAAAATTTCCAATCTTCATAATTCCGTAATTGAATTCAACAAATTGATATTCATACAGTAATTATTTCTGATAATATTATGAACATTTATGAATTAAAGGGGTATTATGTAGTATGCATACTTTCTGCAATATTACATAGTCGTATTTACACGTATACAATTCATACGAAAAGCATATATGATAAAACCCGTCTAAACCCGACGTTAAATTTCACCCTGCATTAAGCAACCAACATCCTAAAATTCTTTATTCTTCATAAACAGATATTCGAACGCTCGCGTTTTTACTCTAATGAGAATTGAAACCATATACACATGTACATATTAGAATGAGAAGTTACATGCGATTGTCGACCTTTTAAGCCCAGTAAAATACCCTGTTAAAGCGAACACCAAAATACGGTGTAGAACTGGGCCTCAAAGGCAGGTGGTAGCTCAAGGCAAGACAAACGTTATGTAGAAGCTTTCAGGATTAATTTCGTCCTGCATTCAGTAATCACCTGCATATTACCCTTACAGTGCAGGGAACGATTCATTAATGCCGTTTGCAAACAATGTAGACCCAGATGAGAAGGTTCATAGAGAAACCCTCTCATCTAAGTCTGCATTGTTTGTCATGTTAAACATTTCTTTGAAAAATCCCTAAATATTTACCGTAAGCTTGACCTGTTTGAGTGTTAGAATAGTCCATTTGATAATTAAATATTGTATAGGTTAATGACGCTTATATGTAGTCGCTTTAGGATTTCCTCTGTATAAACATACATCTAACGTTACATGACATTGGTGCTCACATAATGTATGTACAAGAGATTCAATATATATCATGAATATTCATGTAAGATGTAACTTCATCTGTTAGCTGTTGTTTTTCAATTGCATTTGAAATAGGGAAAATTTGATAATGACAGAACTGTACCGTTCGATAAGCAAACGGAACAGATTCTGATCAGACGATGCCTATATGAATAGTCGTATATGTGTCTACTCTGTTTGCAAATACAGTACAACCTCTCTATAACGACCACTAAATTGCGTTAATTAGTTGGTATTTTGGGCAGGTGGTTGCTTAAAGCAAGGTGAAAGTAAAACAGAACGCTCCTACAGGAGCGTTCTCTTTTTCTTTCACATTGCTTTAAGCAACCACCTGTCTTTAACATAAATTACTTGATGTAATTTAGTGGTCGTTAGAGAGAGGTTTTACTGTAATGGAATTATAGTAGAGAAGAATTTCAATACGTTTAGGCAGGTGACTGCTTTATGCAGGGTAAATGTCATACAGAAAGCTCGTCTGGGAGATTTCTGTGTGACTTTCACACTGTATTAAGCTATCACCTGTCCCTAAAACCGATATGTATACCAAATGTAGCGTCCGGTGTAGAAGGACTTTACTGTAATTAAGATTCATGATATTTACCTATACCTTACAAAACATACGTATGTTTATACTGGGCACGATATTTTGTAAATTGTGTATTGCTCTTAAAAACATATACTGTTAGACTATTTATACCAGAAATAATAACATGATGAATATTAATTAGCTGAATGTGTATATATGTTTTTTAACAGGATTGTTTCTTTCTGTCAATGAAAATAATGTAGAGTCAGATCCATATTGTGTCATAAAGAAACAGTAAACACCCTGATCATATGACCGCTACAGGAGACATTCATCTAGGTATGTTCTGCAAAGTCATTTTCGATGATCCAAAGGTTTATACATTACCGATAAAGGGAAACAACAAGGGTTTTACTGATCACTCAGGATTTTTTAATTGCTTAAATTGCGCTTCTTTTTCTGCAGTCTTCTAAGTAAATTCAGAACAGCATATGTAGACTTGAGTGACTCAGAACGATGCCGCATAATTAAGATACATTATGTTCATAGGCCTAGCATTCCTTATGAAATAAATAAAAGTAATATTTGCAAAACGAAGCTGACGTCTTTTTATGTAGACGGTAGTTTGCTCACTGTGCGTAACGAACTGTATATGATAACTTCCTTATGATCAGAATACACAGTTGGAATGTGTGTATTGTGGAGTATTTTGCTTAATTCATGTCACAGTTTTTGCTGTTAACGATACACCGTCTGTTTACCAATTCGCTAATAAATGATTTAAAGTTTCGGATATAATGGCGACAGCCATAGACCAGAATCAGTTTGATGCCAATTTAGGTTCAGAAGATTTATGTGAACTTACATGCCAGCCTTGTCTTGAGATTGGGAAAATTCAAGAGGCTGTGGGAATGTGTATAGATTGTCAGGACGTCCTGTGTCAGCATTGCTTTGATGTCCATAAAACACCCAAACCAACGAGAAACCACGAGTTAATCAACAAGGATCAGATGTTGAAGAGTCAAATTTCCATTGGAAGAAAGGACAAATGTACAGAGAAATGCACACATCACGATGAGGAAGTTGTCAGTTACTATTGTACGAATCACTGCCAGTTAGGCTGCAGTGTTTGCCTTGCTCTAGATCATCGCACTTGCGACAGAATAACTTACATTCCACGGGCGGCTAAAGACTTGGATAACAATGAAGAATATAAACAAGCAGATAACCACTTGAGAACGATTGAAGATAAGTTCAACAAACTTACGGAAAAGGCAAAACAGACAACAGAGTCACACTGCAACCACTGTTCAGAAGCCGTAGAGATGGTTAAAAAATTCCGAACAGAAATAAATAATGCATTGGATAGGATAGAGGAGGATTTAATCAAGAAAGCTGAGTTTGTGAAATCAAAGATAATGGACAGACTTACAAGGACTACCGAAAAATACAGTTTTGCTATAACAGAACTTCAGCAAATGAGTTTAATGGCGAACAAATTGCGCAATGAAGGAATGAACTGCGAATTGTACACATTCTGTATGAAGTCGAATGACAATCTTCTGTCAATGGATTCACTGTTGGAAGAAGCAGAGATCGACTATTCATTTGAAACAAGCGGAGTTAAATTTCATCCAAATACAGAGTTGCTAAAGAGATTGAAGGACCATGATGCCTTTGGATGGCTGACTGAAATCCAAAAGGAATCTACAGAGACAAAGACCGAAACAAGAACTATTGTAAAGGCTGTTCAGATGAACGATTTAAATGTTAGAATTGGTACAGACACATACACGTGTAAAGTCACAGGGTCGGTAGTGCTGCCAGAAAATAGTCTTCTGCTGGCTGATTTTGACAATAAATGTGTCAAGTATGTGGACATAAAGAGTAACAAAGTGCTAAAGCATTTGAAATTCTCATCTTACCCATTTGATGTTGCTATGGTAACCGAAAGCCAGGCAGCAGTCACCTTACCGGATAAAAGAATGGTAGCGTTCATTGGAACCGAAGACGCCACCATGGCTATAAAGAGAACAGTCGATGTCAAGGAACGCTGTTACGGCGTCGACTTCCGGGAAGGCAAACTGGCGGTTTCATTCTTGTGGGACAATAAAGTTCAAATCTTCAATTTACAGGGGACAATACTTTTCACTATTGAAAATGAGAAACATGGCCGTGCATTGTTTTCTGAGCCTGACCATGTGGTATTTGGGCAGGACATATCAACATTATATGCATCCAACTTAAGAAGTCACACTGTAGTGTGTGTGAAAGTGGATGGATCCGTGGTTGCTAAATATGCTGATAACAAGCTTGAAAATCCTGGAGGTTTATTCATTGATGGAAGTGGCAATGTTTATGTGTGTGGTGAAGGTTCGCATAACATCCATCACATCTCTCCTGATTGTACGAACATTCAGATACTGCTGACTAAAGACGACGGCGTGAATGCGCCTCTTTCTGTTAGCTACAGTAAAATGGAGAACAAAATATTCGTAGGAACATGCGACGATAAACTAAAAGTTTACAGAGCTCTTCTCGGAACTCTGTGATTTTCACCATTTTTCAAAATCAATGATATCAGAGCTATAAATAAGGGTGCGTTCAGAAATATATAATCGTCATTTCTCCACCAAACCTTATACGGTGACCACTCTTTAGAATCGTCTCGTCGGCTCGAAGAGACGATTCTAAAGTGTAGTCACCATATATGGCTTGGTGGAGAAATAAAGGATTTATTCCTGAACATGTTTTAAGTTCAGCATCTTATCTGGACCTCTGAAGATATAATTGTACTTCTAATAGCATCTATCCTAGTTATAAGTATGTATGTAGGTCCTATATAGAGCGCTATATATTAACCCCTTACATGGTGATTACTTAGTAAGAAATAATAGTTTAGATACTTTTAGGCAGGTGGCTGCTCTTATAGGAGCTTTCTGCATGACTTTAACCCTTCATTAAGCTACCACCTGTTACTAAGATCGATATTTTTTTTACCAATTTAGGGCCCGGTTTAGAGGGTGTTTTACTATATATAATCATATCTATTTTATTTCATGAGAAAACAGCAGACCTTGGTCAGATCGCTCATTCATATATGGGTCTACTCTGTTTGCAAAAGGTTGAAAATGCGTTTCCATGGGGTAAGGATTAACTATGACTAATTCGTAAACAAATCCTGATATCATATATCGTAATATTTAAGTATTTTCTCCATAATTTCCTAGTTTTACGCCTTTGCAAACAGATCCAGATTAGGTAGCCCCGATAGGGGCTGTCTGTTCATCTACTTTCGTCATGTCAATAACGGTTATAATTTTACTGCAATAATCAAATTGATATTCATACCACATGGAGTCTCGCTTGGACGATTATTCTTTGAGTAAGGAGTTTAGATTGTTTATTTACATTCAAGGAGAGAGATAACATCGCATCAATAAAGAGTCGTTAAGATGACAGTACAGTAACACCCAACTGTAAAAGTACAAAAATGAGTCATGCAGGAAACACCACATACAGAACAAACAAGTAAGTTTGTTCAGATTGTGTGTGGCGCGATATGACGTAAAGTCGTCCTCAGTAGGTCGTGTCGTAACGTCACATCGCTCTGCGTATTTTCTATACATGACTTGGCGTAAGTTTTGTTTAAAAACTGTCATTGTTTTTAAAAAGCTGAGATCTAGTTTAAGGAAGTAATAGGAGGAGAGGTGGAACCGGGGACTGGAATTGTCGGTAGTTATAATCCATATCATTTATGTGCATAGATAAACTTGCTAGTGTTATATGCGGCAGGTACAGTGTTGCATTGCATGTTTGGACAGTTTGCATTATGTAACTCAAACTGTTCACATAATGATTAGTAAATTAGTATTGTTTAATTACATTGTACGCGACCAAGAATCATACTGGGGATGTGTATGTGTGTGTGTTTCAATCTGGGATTGTACATGGAACTTTGGCGATCCCTATTTTTAGATGTAGTTAGAATAAACTTGCAACAGCGCATCATCGAGTCTGTCATGTCATTATTACGAAATCCTCAACACCCACGGAACCGAACTTCTCGTAAAAATAATATGATAAGGTTTAGCAGGCAGGTGACCGCTTTCTGCATTACTTTCAAACTGTTATAGTTTCAATGAAGAAAAAGGGAATTAAGATAATATAGAAATACTTAACCCTTTACCTGTTCTAAATCTATTCCGAATTTCTATACCTACTAAATATTCATGAACAAAATAGTTATAATGAAATATGGAAGGCGGAACATTATAGCACTTTTAGAAAGTAAAGAAACAGACCTTTCGAATTCCATTAGCAAACAGGGGAGATCATGATCAGACAGCTCCTATAGGAGCCGTGTAATCTGGATCTACTCTGTTTGCAAATGCGTGAAATCGCGTTTATATCAGGAAAGGGTTAAATAGCTCTGATATAATATTTCCGCCACTACGGATTATGATGGTAATCTTTGGTAAGGCCCGTTGTGGTCAAACTATTAGAAAAAGCTATTTCAGTATTTCTGTTCTATATTTTCAAACAGTACAGTAGAAACCCTCTAATGCGACCACTTAACGAAGAACCATAGCTGCCTTTATAAGCAGGTGTTTGCTTAATGCAGGACTAAAGTAATGCAGAAAACTCTTATAGGAGCTTTTTGCATAACTTTCGTCCTGCATTAAGCTACCACCTGCCTCTGCCACCCATATTTTTGCCCGTTTTTTATTGGTCGCCATAGAGGGGTTTTACTGTAGAAAACTTACCCGGGTCATAACGCGCGACATCTGATCTTGATCTAAGCTAATTCGAATACAATACGATGACTTTAACAGGAGACAGGCATATGTCTATCTAATGTATCTGTTCTCTAAAATGTTATGCACATCAATTTATATTTATTGCATACAGGGGCATACAATTTTCAAAATATCTATAGACATATCTTTATTTCTTTTCTTGGTAGGTGTTGAACCTTTACTTCATGAATGTTTGTGTCAAAATTAATGACAGTGTGTACATAAGTTACATGAAGTTATATAGTGTTTAGGTCATTGCATAAACTTTCGAATCAGTTCTATATTATTTCACCACATAAGCTATCTGATCTTGGTCTACTCTGTTTGCAATGACGTTTAAAGTAAATATGTATGTGTTGTTTGTACATGCATAAGTCATGCAAGAAACACCACATACAAAACACACAGCCGCCCGAACAGCTTGACTTCTGCTTCACATTGCAATATTATGATTGTCAGCTGCTGTCTTTTAAACACGCTTAATTAGAATGTTAAATAAGAATGAATCTCACCACACAGTATCTTATACAACTTTGTATCTGGATCCATACTGCTTGTGTAAGTGATTTCACAGCGCAGCGTTACTTGGTGTTTGAATATATATATACAGTGTGTATAAACTGCTGCATTCCATTCAGATCACGATACTTTACAAAAAGTACATTTATAATGTTACCTTTTTGTGACATTTAGGCACATATTGAAATATAAATGATACACGTGTAATAAAGTACAGTGACAATGCTGTAAAAGTCATAAAATATGTGCTAACTATCAATGTTCATATTTGTGTTCGTATTGACGTGTTAAAGGACCAGTGGTGGGAAATTACCAGAATTTCAGTAATCTTTACTCATAACTTCATTATGCATATTATGCTTTATTTAATTTATATCCGATATTCAGTAAAGACGAAACAATAAGTTTATGTAACAAAATGAAATTTTGGTATCGGATAGTTTGGATCCTGATGAGCTACTGATTCATTCGGCGTCTCACCAGGATCTAAACTGTTTGCATAGGTAATCACACATCCACCCGCAACAAACCTGATGTTAAATACTGCAGTATGAATGTTTCAGTTTATTTCGAGTAAGGGTCAGTAATTCACGCTACCTATCCATGTTCACCTTGATATCTCACCCGATATAGGTCCGTGTGTTCTTTATATCCAATACATGTCTGTTAAATGCATGGCCAATGGAGTGAATTAACCATTGTTTGACTTATCCTGGTGATTCATTTTCTGAAAAGTAGTGGACTTTACTTCATGCAGGTAGCAATATCGACACAGTTGATAAAGTAAAATAAACTAGTCTGGATATGTAGAGATAATCGCGATGTCTAGTGTGTATTGAATCTATTGATAGGGGTTTACTAGATTGTTAAAATTTACTAAATTAGGACAGTAAGCTCACAGGGTCAGTCTGGCGTTATATGATATGTATTATAACCAGAATGTACGTAAACATGTAAATACCAACTGCTACAAATACATAATGAAGAACTAATTTTACCAGAATTGATTCAAACAGGAAGTAAACATCGCCCTTAGCGTTAATGATCGACAGTTGACTGCGGTGTGTACGAAATGGAATACATTTGGATATAATGGCAGCCAGGGAGGAAGACGAGAACATTGGAGGAAGTGTAGGATCGGAGGATTTATGCAAACTTGTATGTCAGCCTTGTCACGAGGACGGCGAGATTCATGATGCTGTGGGAATGTGCATAGATTGCCAGGATTATCTGTGTCAGCAGTGTTTTGACGTCCATAAAATACCCAAACCAATGAGAAACCATGAGTTAATTACCAAGGATCAAACATTGAAGAGTCAAATTACAATGGCAAGAAAGGACAAATGTACGGATAAATGTCCTCGGCACAATGAAGAAGTGATTAAATATTACTGCAAAAGTCACAGTCAGTTAGGCTGCAATGATTGCATTACCATAGACCATCGTACATGCGATGACATCACATACATTCCACAAGCAGGCAAACACCTGGAAAATAATGAAGAATACAAACAAACGGAGAATCAGTTAAAATCGATCCACAGGAAATTTAAAAGGTTTTCTGAAATGGTAAACCAGAAAGAGGATGAATTCTATCACGACTGTCAAGAAGTTGTGAAATCGATTCGAGAATTCCGAAGAGAAATAAATGATGCGTTAGATAGGATAGAATTGGGACTTATCCAAAAAACTGACACTGGGAGATCAGAGTTAAGGAATTTTAAGCAAAATATCAATTCAAACTTCACAGAAGTTCAGCAAATTATTTCTGTGACAAATTCATTACTTACAAAAGGACGGTACTGCGAATTGTACTCTACTTTTATGGAATCTAAGAATAAACTTCAATCAATGGAGAACCTGTTGAAAGAAACAGAAAGTGGATATTCAATTAAAACATCTAGGGTTAAGTTTATTCCAAATAGAGATATACTAATGCGACTGGATGACTCTGAAACCTTTGGGTGGCTGATTAGAACGGAAACGACTGACAAAAGAAGTACTGCAGCTGTTGTACGTATGTCTGATATACATATTAAGATTAATAATGACACATGCAGTAATGTGATAACAGGGGCAGTGGTATTGCATGATAACAATCTGTTGCTAGCGGATTTTGACAATGAATGTATAAAATATGTTGTTACAAAAAGTAGTAAAGTGTTCAAACATCTCCATTTATCATCTGGTCCTTCGGATGTTGCTATGATTACCGACAAACAGGCAGCTATCACGCTACCAAATTGTGGGAAAATCGCATGTGTTGAAGTAGGAACAAACCCTATGACTATAGGGAAAACAATTAATGTAAAGGCATACTGCTATGGCGTGGACTACAGGGAAGGCATACTGGCTGTGTCCTTCAGCTCTCCCAGTCTTGTTCGAGTCTTGAACTTACAGGGGGCACAACTTTACACAATTCAACACGACCAGCAAGGTCATGATTTGTTTTCTATGCCTCTGCATGTGGCATTTGGGCAAGACAGCTCAACATTGTATGTTTCCAACCGCGGCAACAACACTGTTGTGTGTGTGAAAGTGGATGGAATGCTGGTCGCCACATATGCAGATGAATTGCTTATACATCCAAGAGGTTTACTAGTCGACAGATGTGGCAGTATTTATGTATGTGGCCAAGGCTCGCATAATATTCACCAGATCACTGCTGACTGCAGAAAAATTAATATACTGCTGACTGAGGAAGATGATTTGTGTGAACCCGGTTCTATTTGCTACAGTGAAACAGGGAATACTATATTTGTCGGAATGCGTGACGATAACGTAAAAGTTTACAGACTGTAACGGTTGTAAGAAGTTTGCTATACTTTCCTCATATAAACCAGTAAGCTGCATAGGACCCAGTCCCACTAAGCTTTACGATCCCTTAAGACCTTTTTACGATTGCTAGCGACCTCTGGTCGCCGATATTCGTACGAAGGTCTAGATCAAGAAACACTGCATAATTGTTGGACGGGTTAGCTTTATTCAATTTGTGTTCTTTAGGATAAATTGTAGGAATCAGAGCATCAAAGAAAAGATTATCCAAGTTAAAATATCATTCAAATATTGAGAAGTTTCATTGAAGGCTTTTATAACATTTTCTTGTAATTGTGGATTCAAACGTAACATGAAATCTCTCTCATAGCAGTACAAAAACAAATCTGCGACAAGTGGTGCACAATTCGTACCCATAGGAATACCAATTACCTGACGGTATATAGCATTCCCATAACATACAAATATGTTATCCAAAAGAAAGGTTAGTGATTCGCAAACTTCTCGGCAAGTCCAATTGGTGTACTATTTCATTTGCTCGTCAGTAAAGACAGCTTTTTCAGTATTACATGCCAGGAATGCTGTTTTTTCCCGGGCAAATACTTTCTGGATTAAGTTAGTAAGTTTATCTGTAATTAAAATATGTGGAAGAGTTGTGTACACAGTAGAAAACGCCTACGTGCTTACAGTGGATGCAAGATACATTTTGTTCTTAAGTTTGTTTAAAACTTCTGAAGAGTTCTTAATAGACCAGAAGATATTTATTCCAGAATTTTCATAAGTCTTATCACAGTAGAATTTTACATGTTCTTTTACCTTCGTTAAACAAGAAGTCAAAAGTATAGACAATTTAGTAGTTGAACATGAGCTAGAATGTGCAATGAAGCGCGCTTTATATGTTTTTATGTAGGTTTGGTAACCAATACATTGTAGGAAGTTATGTTGTGTAATTTTAATATCGGTTCCAAGTTGTTCACACTTTTTGACATGGTCTGAAACGATGGTCTTTTCGTCAGTAGTAACTGAAATGCATGACTTGGTATTAATAATTTCCTGCTTCAAGACATCGATATAATGTAATCGTCAAATAATACTCAACATCATTCGATGCCTTATCAGCAGGAACAAAAACGTATTTTGAATGGAAATCCTGTAAATTCTTTTTAAGATGTCTAAAGGAAATTCTATGATTAGGTGGAAGAAGGTGTTTATTAGAGCTATAAAACGAAATGCGTTTATCAATTATATCAAGAAATAGTTTTTTCCAATTAGAAAGAGCATTAGATTCAACATGTTCTTTTCGACACCATTTAATACTAACATTTTGTAAAGCCTCAGCAATCTGAACTCGACAAGAGTCTATCAAGGATGGTATTCCATATTTTGGACCTTTATTCAAAAGAGATCGTAGACGTTTATCTTTAATTATCTCAAAATTACCAGTAATCACATGAACAGCCGGAGAATAGCAAAATGTAGCAATTATCAGGAATACTAGCATTAATATTAAGGTCGGCCGCAATTTTATTAGAGTTGAAAATTGTATTTCTGATGGGTTTGTTATATTTGTAGCAGATGATAGGTGGTTCTGTATTTTTAAAGTATTTAGGAATAGTGTCAATTACATTGTTGTCTCCAAATCAGGAAATAGTAGATTGTTTGATAAACACAATTTAACGAACTTATCTATTAAATTTTCTTTCCAACTAATTTTTTTCTCCAATTTTATAATCAAAGTAAATGCCTTATTATAACTTATTTTAACTTATTATATCATGTAACTGTATTTTGAAACCCTATGCATTAGTACAACATGCATAGAACAAGCGTTCGCTGTATTCTATAATTTTATCCCTATAACAGTTAGATTTCGATTATTTCTTTTTAAATGAAGAAACTGTTGCAGCCAAGTTTGTCAATTCGGGAAACATACAGTACCTACACATGATACAGTGACCTTTACAGATCAATGATAGTGAAAGTGGTTTTCAATGGAAACACTGCAGCCAGAGAAAGAGAATGGATTCATGTACTGTGGCATTTGTTTCTGATTAAGAACATTTGTAACTGAACTGGAATTAACACCAGAACATAGTGGCATTAACGGTATGGTTGGCTGAGGCTGTGTACTGTTACAAACAGATACAGAGGTGGTAGACAAAGGGTTCTGGATGTATTCAGTAGGAACTGGAGGGGACACATTTACAGATGAATTTTCTATGCAGGCATTCGTTTCTTGACACTCAGCGTTTTCCTGTAAAAGAATATCAGAAAACAACCTTTTCTGGGCATCACCAGAATCATTCTCATAGTGTTCAAGATATTTCTCATTCCTGTGTTTTGTTATCCTGGCAATAGCACGATTTGTTACCCCAGCATGAGCCTAGTCACAGTGGTGGCACGGACACAGTGATTGGTGTATCTCCTACTTAGGCTAGCCTCCACGGGCAAAGTTGCCATGAATGTACGAACTGTTTTGCTGCCAACTGGCCTTGTTGTGTACCAGACTGGACTATCAAAACAGAAGTGCTGTTTTGACTGTTGAAACAACCTGTCAGAATCAGGATTCAATTTGAGAGATACATTTTTAGGGCTTTAACAGGACAAGACAATTAATTGATACTTGATGCATACATTCGTTGTTTTTAATACATGTCCTTAGTATGTTCTAGGCCCTGGTGATTTTTTAATTTTTCATTGTATGTCATCTCAACATATTCCCATATAACATATAACATATTCATCAACTTTGAATGTATATGCGTCTTTTTAGGTTTCGGACTACTTTCCGAAACCTAATAGTAATGCATCTCCATGGCATGCCTCAAGCAAATTTATAAAGAAATTCATATCCCATAATTCGCAATCAGACCACTGTTATACTACGAAATATCGATTTATGCTTACAATGTATACGTTCATTAGCCCAAATGCAGAAATTACGAATGGTTTAACGTTGCCAGAATGTTTATCACGTAGCGCCGATTAAACGATTTAGTTGTCTACGAGTGTATTTCACCCGTATTTCTACTTTCATTTTGCCAAAAATGTGATTTTGTTAACACCCCTAGACAAAAATATAGTTCCAAGTGCAAATGCCTTGGATAAACGATATCGATAATTCTTCATTTGGTATTTGTGTCAATTATTAAAATACGGATGAAACTGTTTCCATTACCAATAATTTTGCCATGTAAAATGCTACATTATATGATAAATTTGGTCGCGTACGAATATATACCACAGAGCGCCGGTAAAAGTGGCCCAGAAAGTAATGGACTTCTGAAAGTCGGTTGGATATTTTGAAATCTAGAAGCATTTCTTGAATTTGTCGGATTGGTACAGACAACGTTACGGAGAAAACAGTAATAAATAATGGTCGGAACATCGTCAATCTCTACACATTACACACGAACTATGGGAATGAAGATAACGACTGGAAATTGCAAGATACAGTCTAAACACCCGATATGACGGGTATGACTAATATCCGCGGATATGAATTTCGCAGCCTAAAATCGGCCGCAATTTAAGCATACTTATTTTTTATTAGAAAAACCTTTTATCGAGCTTATTGGCTGATATTGTCCATATTTATTATTTGAAATACGTAAATAAATACAGTGCATAATAAGTAGTTATAGTTGAAGTTGAAGAAAGCTAAAAAAATTCATAAGATTCGGCACCGACCCTTCGGCACGAAGGAGCACGGACCGTAGTGAAATGTACCGGAGATATATGGATAACCTTGAGTCTCAAAGCAATCTGTATTCTGAATGCATCAAAAGTATTTATGTTGAGTTTGGAAGATCATAATTATATGTTTACATCATGTGTGACAAGCATCGTAAACATTGATCATAGACTTTTCAGTTCTCTAAGATCCATGTTTATAATGTGTGTAATGTCTTAGGAGACTTGGTACCAGGTTGTAAGCATTTAAGGATAATTACTCCAATTATAGAGAGTTAGTAGTTATAAAAGAGATATAATGGAATTATTTTATTGTATGTTTTACATAATGTTAATTATAACATATGCTGAACGTATATAATTCTTGACAATTTTTTGTTTGTAGTGCGTGTTTAAGCTTTTCCCCCAGCATTAATCTGTGTTAACATACAAGCATGCTGTTATTTTCACCCCCTGGTATATAATAATGTCCCAAAATGAAGTAGAGGGACATATTGTGTTTGCTCCGTTTCTTATTCTTATTATTCTTTCTTCCGATTCTGATTCTTCCAATTATTCTTCTTCCGTCGTGAACTTGTCCAACGCATTTCTCAGTAAGACTAAGTAATTGTCCGATCCTAATGAAACTTCATATGAATATTGCTTGATACATGCAGATGTACAGGTGGCGGTGGTCTAGTGGTAACGCGCTTGACTATCAGTCCGGAGGTCCGGGGTTCAAATCCCGGTCCCACCCGGAAATTTCAGAGACGCTTTTTCGTGTCTCCCACCCGCACATACTCTCCACCCAGGGGTTAAAATTGGTACCTGTGATGGTCACTCGCCGGTACTGCGGCTGCATGCGCCATCTGTTAGCAGTGCTCAATATTGTAGGCCAATGACTCAATGAATGACCAGGGGAGTAAATGTACAGTCGGCTGAGTGGTCATTCGAACTGAAAGTAGACTATAACTAGGTACTTAATGGTTGGCTATAATTGGTCGAAATTTAGATATTGTTTTGCGAAGTTATATATATATCATTCGATTTTTTGCTGAAAATTGGTATCATGGGATATTTTAGTACTCCAAATCAATTGGTATGTGTTTCGAAAGTACATGTATTGGTTTAGTTTGCTAAAAAATGGTATGACGGTTTGTTTTGGCTCTCAGGACTAATTTGTAGTTCTTTTTAAAGAATTGGTTGCCATGGTAACTAAATGGTGGCTCTGATTGGTCGAAAATTTAGATCTTTTTCGACAAATTCAGATATTATTCGATTTTGCCGAAAATTTGTATGTCGGGATATTTTGACACTCAGAATTGATTAGTATGTCTTTCGAAATGATTTGTTGGTATGGAAACTGATTATTAATATGCATGCTAAAAACACCTTTTTACTTACACCAAACACCTAAATTGTTTAAAACACTACCTGGCATTTATCATGAACAGAGGTTTTCATCAATTTCAGTTTTATTACACAAAAAAATCTGTTTTTACAAAGGATTTATAATCTTAAAATTGGCAACAGTGCAGAATGAGATCAGAAGTCTAGGTTCAGCACTGTTTGATTCTTATAAAAATATTTTTCTGCAAAATTTAAAATTGGTAAAGTGTTTTCAATTGCTAATAATATATAGAGCATGTCAAATTATGTTATTTGACAGATAATGAATTGTTTACTTAGAAAATTAATAAAACTAAGATATAAAATAAACAGTTGTTTTCTTCTGAATACTTGGATATATAAATTAACTTGTGATTCACCAGAGATGTTGTCTAAACCTTTAAAAGTTGTGTAAAATAAAATGCAAATTAATTTCATAAATATGCCAACACAGGTATATATAATGAATATAAGAAAAATGCAAATAATCTACATATAGTTTTATATTATAAAAATATATGTAGATTAATTGCATTTTCCTTATATTCAGTTCTGTAATTTTTGTTTTAGTTGCTTCTTTGGGAAAATAACGGACAGAATTATCAAAGGCAAAATTCTGATTTGATTATAGTAGCCATTATTACTTTTATAGTTTTGTGAATTCGTGAGCTAAATATAAATTATTTGAACTGAACATACGTTGATCAGCTGTTGCACCAAATAAAATTCTACAAAATATGGCAAAATAGAATCTTCTTGAATCTTCCTAAATGGAAACAGATATACATACATGTATGTATGTCTCTGATGGAAACCAGAATTACTATGCAAGAAATTTTACTTTTCCAGCTCATATTCAAATTTCTATCATCAAGTCACATATCCAAAACCACAAATCATATTATTGCTGTAATCTATTATATCAATAATTCATAATAATAAAAAATCCGGATCTAGTGGATGTGGATTTAACATAAGCTAACACCAGAAAAAAATGTTATTCTGAGTTACGAACTTTGTTGGTATTAAAATTATCCTTATAATTTAGCATGTAGTTGCATAAAAAATTATAATTGGGTAATTTTCGTGCGATTTTTTGTTATTAATTAAACAACGCGCAATACAGCGTTCTTTTCAGTAGCATTCTGCAGAAATGTGATTATTATGATTTGTGGTTATGTGTGGTGTTCGGGTCATCATAACAAATTATACATTGTTCAATTTACTCTGGCATTTGTAGAGGTTTTGGGTTTTATTTACTTTTGAATTGACGGACGCTCCAATCTGTCATTTTCTTCGTCCCTTTTGACTCTCGGGACCATACTAGTTCATCTATGTCTTCTTCATTCAGAGTGGAGAATCGGGCCACTGTTCCACTGCCAGTTGCTTTTTCTAAGGTGTTTATTGCATTTATCAAAAAAACATCGTCTTCAGAACTCATCTCTACTTCCTCGAACGAATCGCCGAGATCAAAGGTACCGAAGCGAATGTCGGCATTCATTGTTTGTAAACAAAGCGCATTGATATATTTACAAGCACATGGTGCTATTCGGCCGTTTTCGATTGGTTGAATTTGCGACGTATAAAACACTTTTTATATGCCGCAAATTTGATCACATGAGCCAATCAGATTGCAGGAAATTGACAGATTGCGTTAGAATACGCATTTATATGCCTTGCAAACAGGAATTGTCTGACTAGTGTCTGTTATGTTTGCTGATGATATGATATGGATATGGTTATACTGTTTCTGCTAAAAACTCATATGATCATATGCTATTATAGAAAATTTATCTAAGTAATATTCATGACGTCATTATTTCTTACTTGCATATTCATGGAGGAAAGGATCAAATAGTATACACGTTGTAAACCTTTACATGATAGGGATGCATGCTGACGACTTTGCACACACAGCAGACCTAAATCAGAGGGTTCCGGTAGGGTCACTCTCATCGAGGTCTGCTCTGTGCGCTTAGGGAATAAAGAGATCTAATTATACAGGTTCTCGTCATGGCCAAATCTATTTTCCATAATAAAAGTTCAGCTAATAGATATTCATGATGTCATTATTTCTTAAGGACTAGTCACGATGTAAAGGGTTAACCATCATTTAATCCCTAGTAGTGCATCGTATCTAATATTATCGCTTGTACATGAAAAATAAATAATGTTTGCTTAAGGTCTGTAAAGCTTGTATTCTGCTGCATAATATATTCATTTCCTTTCACGAAGCATGTCCAACGTGTCAAACTTCCGCTGGTGTCTCGTTTGGGTTATAACTATTTACGCAGGTTACGAGTATGTCCGCCAAACGTCAAACCCTTTCATATGAGGCTCACAACTTATCAATCAGCTGAGACGTCCATCACTATTTAACATAGTATATTAAGTATAAACTGTACAATTTGCGAATGATTTGAAGAACAAACGCTGATATGTGTCTGTACTGTTTGCAAACGGTTTCGACCCCAAGCCGGTAATACTAAGTTCTTATTAAATACTTGTACTAGTAAACCCATGGCTTGGCGTTCAGCATATGGCGTTATTGCTGAACCGTACACACGTGTACGTATAACAATTCAACATCATGCTCAGAATGTAGGCAAACAATGCAGACCAATGCCCGCTACATTGTACATCAATGCATAACTAAGATTATCCACGTATAAATAATTAAATAAGAACCTTCGCGACAAATAACCAGTAAGCCACTCACGGTCGTGGTTCGAATCCCGGTCTGGGATAACCTTCATCTACCCGTAATGTTTGTATAGGTTATTTCAGTGTGAATGACCGTGTAAATGTGTATGTTGAGGCCTGTTCAGGAGCACGGGCGCTTGATGAGCGCTTGCCCGAGCAAAAGTATCACTGCTGAACGCGATCGAGCGCCCTTTCTAAAAATCAAGTACATTTTTGTTCTGCGGTCGGGTTCTAGAGCATCAGTTTGTTAATTACGATTGTTTTCTTCCAGTCGGTTGCTTCTGTAACATTGTTGGTAGTCATCTTGCAAACACAAGCGAATGTCAAAGCGATACACCTCGCGAGTAGGCTAGCTTGCGCTAGCTGGCACTAGGCGGGCGCCCTCGTTCAGAGCCAAAGCGCACGAAGTGACATCGAGCACCCACACTCCTGAACAGGCCTCAGATTTCATTGTTTACTGCAATTCTGTTTAGATAACAGCGACAGTGTCACGGGTATATATATATAGTAAAGCCTCGCTAAACCCATTCTGTAAAAGAAGTTTAAGTTTGTAAAACATGTACTAGTAGCTTAATGCAAGACAAATGTCATATAGAAAGTTCCTGTAGACGTTCTGCACTAAGCAACCACATGCTTTTACAGACTCCTATGATAATAATTTATGTGGTCATTTTTGCGAGACATAACTGTACTAGTTTATGAAGATTATATAGATATTACAATGTAGAACAGTTTTGAAAATAGAAGCTCCTACATAAGCAGAAGCAGCAATGTGAAAAGAGAAGATTGCAGATTCGGTTTTATTGAGTCTTTTCGTGAGCAGTTTTTAAAAGTGCAACACTACCTACACATATTGAAGCGGTATTCTAGTGTCAAAACTAAGTCATCGAAACTAATGATCCCAAAGGACCAAAAATATAACCGTACTGAGAATGAAGTACGGGGTGATTTACTTAGAAGTAACATGTGAAAGAACAGTCAGGGCCGATGATTGTAAATATCCTATTACTTATTTTGTATAATTAAACGAGTAAAGTTATCCTTATTCTACCTCATAGTTTGTGTTACACACATATTCTCTATACACTAATCTAGATATTTGTGTTTTATTTAGGTGCCTTTGCAAAAGAAGACCTAGATCAGACGGCTACTGTAGGGGGCCGTCTGATCAGTGTTGGCTCTGTTTGCTTAAGACATAATATATCATATTCTATAATTTCTGTCAGAACTACAACAATAATAATAAGTCTAATTAAAACCACGATGTGGTTATTTTTCTGGTTTTGTATGATCGTCCTTTCAGCTCTCCCCGTTTTATTCATAGCCGGATAAGGTAAATAACCACCAGGATTTGACTGATCTATAAGAGTGCATTTTTCTTTGATTTTATCTCTTTGTCTTTCAGCAGTAGTAAGCGAATTAATTACATATACGTACATGTTGGTTCAAAACTAGACACCGGGTCAACAGGAACAGGTCTTCTGAGTGGAGAGACCGACCGCATGGCTCAGTGGTAGAGCGTCCGCCTGCGGTACGGAAGGTCGTGGGTTCGATCCCCGGCCGCGACAGACCAAAAGTCGTTAAAAGTTGGTACTAGTAGCTCCCTTGTCTGCGCTCGACATTAAAAGGTGTAGTTCTAGGACTGGTCGACCCGGTGTCAGGATAATGTGACTGGGTGGGATGCCCTTGCCATGTGCCCGCGGCAGGGGTATTTCAGTGAGGCAGCACTATAACTTGTCTCATGCGGGTGCCGTCTGCAAATAACTGAAATACTGTTGGTCGGACGTTAAACCCAACTCACTCACTCACTCTGAGTGGAGATTGCACATGTTATGAATTGTAACAGGCTTTACTTTATGCAGGCGAAGAAAGGATATCACGCCGCGATTACGTTTTAACCCTCTCACTACTGTCATTGTCGTCTGCTTGTCCCTATTTCGTCTGCTTCAAGATTTAAAGTGGGTAGTTCTTCAATTTCTTTATAAAAAAACAAGAGTATGAAGTAATATAGTTTGGGCCCTGATGTGACGCCGAGTTACTCAGATTCTCATCCAGATCCAATCGGTTTGCGTATATCACGGACTCGTCAGTACGGCAGTGAAGGGGTTAAATATCAACTCAAATTACAGGGGCAGATTACAACGTGTTCAACTGGAACACAACACTACAGCCGGTCGATACTGACTGTAAGCAGACTAGGATTGTAACCTCAGTTGCTATAAATGTGTCATGTGATTCTAACAGGAAGTAAACAACGCCTTCAATGGTGACTTTGAACACGGGTCGATAGTACCCGTAAATATTTCGTATATAATGGCGACTGCCAGCGAGAAAAAACAAGAACTTAATTTAGGATCAGAGAACTTGAGTGAGCCTATATGCCAGCCTTGTCATGAGGACGGAAAGCTTCAAGACGCTGTTGGAATGTGTATAGATTGTCAGGATTTTCTGTGTCAACATTGTTTTGACGTTCATAAAACACCGAAACCAACGAGAAACCACGAACTTATAAACAAGGAGCAGATGGCGAAGAGCCAAGCTGCGACTGTAAGAAAGGATAAGTGTACAGAGAGATGTGCACAGCATGATGAGAAAGTGATCAAATATTACTGCAAGTCTCACTCTCGTCTAGCCTGCAGCGTCTGTATTACATTGGATCACCGCATATGCGACGCAGTCACCTATATCCCACGTGCAGCTAAAGACCTCGAGAACAACGAAGAATACAAACAAGCGGAGAGGCAGTTGAAATCTATTTTCGAGAGGGTCAACCGCCTGTCGGACAGGACAAACGAGGCGGCAGATCTACTCTTTCGTGACAGGACTGAAGCTGTTGAGAAGATTAAAAACTTTTGACAAGAAATAAATGAAGCCTTAGATAGGATAGAGAAGGACATTATCAAAACAGCTGAAGCTAAGATGTCAGAGATGATGAGCAGAATTAAAAAGTGTACTCAAAACATCAGCTCGGCCTTGACAGAAACTCAGGCAATGATTACACTGACAAACTCACTGCGGAATAAAACACAGAACTGCGAGCTGTATGTATTTTTCATGCGTACAAAGGATAACCTTCAATCAATGGACGATATGTTAGCTAACACAGATATTGCACACTCAGTTTACACAACTGGGGTCAATTTTCTTCCAAACATAAACATATTGGAGAGATTGAAGGATGCTGAAACGTTTGGGAAACTACTTGAAACAAGAACGGGGACTATGCAGTCAGAAAGTATTATCGGAGCTGAACATATTGAGGATATAGATGTTCGCATCAGTGAGGACAATTCCAATTGTTTAATGATAGGATCAGTGGTTTTACCCAATGGAAATATGCTGCTTGCTGATATTAATAATGCAAGTATTAAATATGTGAGAACAGAGAGTAGCGAAGTCATAAAATATTTGAAATTACCATCTAACCCATGGGATATTACATTGATTACCAACAGTCAAGCAGCAGTCACTTTACCGGATGAGCGTAAGATAGCATTTGTTGAAACAGAATCCCTGGCTATGGGGAGAAAATTAGATGTCCATGGTGCATGCTATGGTTTGGATTACACGGATAATAGATTAGCTGTATCATTCAAATCCCCTGATAAAGTTCAAATCATCAGTTTACAGGGATCAGTGCTTTACACGATTGAAAGCAGCAAACAAGGTCTCGATTTATTTTCTGCTCCTGAGCGTGTGAAATTCGGACAAGACAGCTCAACGATGTATGTTTCCAACCTACATAGTCACAATGTTGTGTGCATAACAGTGACTGGGTCAGTAGTGGCCACATATTCAGATGACATGCTAAAACAGCCTAGAGGTTTACTCGTCGACAAAAGTGGCAATGTTTATATATGTGGTGAAAACTCCCACAACATCCACCAGATCACGCCTGACTGCAAGAAGATTCAGATACTGCTGACTAAGGATGGTGGTGTGAATGCGCCTCGTTCTGTTAGCTACAGCGAAACTGAGAACAAAATATTTGTGGGAACAGGCGACAATAAAGTAAAGGTTTACAGAGCTATTCTAGGTACTGTGTGACTTTTGCCACTGGTTTGGAAATGAATAACGTATGAATGTCATACTAACAACATTTATCCTTACGTTCTTTCTCGAATACAGATACATGTAGCAGCATACGAATATTCCATTTACAAACATATACTGCCAAATCATGAATCGACATTGGTTCAGTAAAATGGCCCTGATATCAGATTTTCTAGCATTTAACCATTTACTCCACATTTCCACAAATTTACGCCTTTTCAAACAGATAAGATCCAGATCACAGGATTCTAATAGGAATCGTCTGATTGGGGTCAGCTTTATTTACAGAACGTAATTATTACAGAAATGTGTTTCATATGGTAATACATGTTCACCTCTTATAGGTTTGCTACAATATTTATATAGTATTAATAGAAGGAGACTCGGATGGATATTCTTGGGATAAAGTGTTAAGATGGCTTATTAACATTCAAGAGGTATGTAAAAGAATCGACTATAAACAGATGATGATGATAATACAAAGATAACGAGAGATAGGATATAAAAAAGACAAACGAAAAAAGGATGATTGGCTATTGAAAACATTGTTTACTAAGGTATTCGGAAATATTGTAGACATATTTCTGAGACTAAGTGCAAATACAGAACATTATTAAGATCGGCCCATTTACAACTGTGGTGGATAACATTTAATTGATTCCGTCGGGGAGTCGTGTTAACCCTGTTCTGACTTATCTAGTTGATAGGTAATATTACAATCGTACGAGATACTACTCTGATTGTGCGTGCGTGAGTGCGCGCAAGTGTGTGTGTGTGCGTGCGTGCGTGTGAGATATATACAAAAACAGAGCGAGATACAGAGAATACTGCCAGGTACTTTAAACATAAAGATCATAAAAAACTTCCATCCTTGAATTCAACACGCCACGTGCTTTTTCTAGACAGAACCTAGACACCGAATAATTATAAGTCTCATGCGGATGAGAGTTTCGTTTAACCCATCCATACCTGTTGCTATTCATAAACCGAAACCTCCAACTGATAGATTCTTAGTGCCTAGCCTTTGTATGTTTTATGTATCATAACCTTTAGCCTGCTGAGCAAATTATTTTTACAGAATTGTTCGCCTATTACATTTTCAAAACGAAATCTATAACCAATTTGTCTACCGAAATGCAACCAGGGTTTCAAACTGTTTGGATCTTGATGAGACGCCGAATTACTCGGCGTCTCATCTGGACCCAAACTGTTTGCCTATGTATTCACTCATCCGCCCATAACTGACTAAAGTTTAATATTTGAATTCCAGAGTGTATGAAGAGTGACATAATCATTTTGATACAAAGGTCCAAATAAGATGCGTAAACTAAAAGGTGTTTCAAGAATCACTCCTTTATTTATTTGTCCACTATAGTGATATGTTGTGACCACTCTTCAGAATAGTCTCGGAGGACGACGAAATAAATACTTTAGTACATGTATTTCAGTAAGCACATTTATCTGTTGCTGTGTGACATGTACATTTTTTTCACTTAATAATGGCGGTACCATTGTGATATACATGTGAATATGTTTACTCAAGACACAACCAAATAACCCTTACTCAGTTATGAAAATGTCTGCTCAAATTCGGACCTATTGCAATTTCGGATAATCTATTTATCTAACAGATTAATCCTGATGAGACGCCGAGTTACGGTGCATCATATATGGACCCAACCTGTATTAAAATGCAAGTGAAATCACGGATAAGGGTTAACAGCTAATGTTTGATTGAAGTAAGAGGTCAACATGTATACGAGATAATAAAGAATATTAAAAAGGTTATATTATAACTTTTCTATTTCGCAGTCGTAATAAGACCTATTTTGGCAGATGGCTGTTTAATGCAGGACGAAAGGCTCATTGAATAAGCGAGAATTTACTGTAGACAGTCACGTAATGCCTTTGCCATCATAAGTTAATTCGTAAGAGAATTTGCAGACATATTAAAATTGTCGATTAACTCAGTGTCTCTTCATCATCAAAACTGTTTTGCAATCTACTTATGAGTTTAAGTAGAAATTAATCCTCTGCTCCATAGATACGTTTTTTAAACGCCTCGTGCAAACAGAACTGACCCAACTTAAGGATCTTCCCCGCTTGCTCCGGATAGAATCCTATAGATTTTATTTCTGCAACTGTATAAATGTTCTAGGTTCATGTGATATTATAAAATTCAGCAACTTTTATTCACCATGTCATTTATTCCTCAAATGAAGAGTCATAAAAAAAGAGTAAATGAAAACTTTAAATAGAATTTATGATTGGATGTCGAAAGAGTTAATCAAATACGCAAACAGTAAAACCTCTCTAAACCTGAATTCTATCGGAAAAGAATTAAGATACTTTTAGGAAGGTGACTGCTTGATGCAGGGTGAAAGTCGTGCAGAAAGCTAGCATATGAGCTCTCTGCATGACTATCACCCTTCATTAAGCTGCCGCCTGTTTCAAAGATCGATATTTATATTCTAAATTTGACGTCCGGTTTAGAGAAGTGTTATTGTATATCTATATCTACGCAGTATGTTTTATTTTGAAGTACGATTATAGTAAGTTGATACGTGTTTAGATCGAATTCACTGTACCAATCAGATAACTTAGATCAATAATTGTATTTTATGATCTTACATCACCAATGCAGATATTGTTTTGAGTGAGTCGCCTCATTTAACACTTTGAATATTCATGTAAGAAGTAATGAATACTAATTTGATTCATTTCGATGATATGACATGTGCATAGGAATATTTAGCCATGACAGAAACTATAGAAGTGTATATCATAAGCAAACAGAGGAGACGCTGAACATACGGCTCCTGTAGTTACACGGTCTACTGTGTTTGCAAATGCTTAGACAGAAGTAAATGTATGACGTAATCTATGACGTTATATATAGGCCTATGACGTATATATAGAGGATCTTACATGAGTGTTCTTGATTATTGGATTTAATAAATGAGTCTTTTTAAAACGATAAAAAAACCTCGCTAAAGCTCGTTTTTTATCGTTTTAAAAATACTCACTTAATAAATCCAATAATCATGAACACGAATGCAAGATTCTAGTTATAACATAACAAACACAAATGTTTTTTCAGTCACTATTTCAGCAGTAACGTGGATTGTTATAAATTCTCCTTACATATAGAAACGATGAATGAAAGGTGTTATTAGGTTCGCTTAGTAACTGGGATAAAGTAGTTCCGAATTTCCAACTGTTTAAATCGACTTCCTGTCATAACAATCATGATCTAATTTAGACCTCTCTGATATTCAATTCAACTGTGATAGTTTATGATAAAAAACCCCAACAGAAACACGTCGTAATAAACTTTTGAGTTACAGTTTCCACAGACAAACACGTCACAGTATGACGTCACTGTACACAACATGTGTCTTTGTAAAGTTTGCCATTTGCTCATAATTTGAATGAAGACCCATATACAGTTCGCCTACACGTCACTCACTGTCAGTTGTTTTCAAAATTGTATGTATACACGGACATGGACATTTCCACCGTGAAAAGAAATCTCGATTCAAATTATGCAGTGAAAAAGTTTATTGAAATGGACAAAAGATTCAGTACGAACTGCTGCATATTTTTAACTGTGTTGGAACAGGAGGAAGATTTTCGCAATCAGCTGTTTTGGAGTATAACATATATTTGAAATACATGTATGTGCTGTGCTGGATTCAGATGACTATAGTTGTTGATTGACGAGATATTTTTATGAGTAGAAATCTGCATTATCTGATTTGCCGGGACGTTAAAATGTTATTCAGCCTTTGAATCGTGTATTTGCGTGCACTGTGGTTTGCTTTTTGTTCGGATTGGGACCTGATTTCTGGACCATATGTAGCGTCGTAGAGGATTTGTTGACTCCTACAGGATTTCTTTTAAACAAAGGGACATACGGTGAAGAAAATGTAAAGTTGTGGCGGCAATGTAGAATGGATGGTTTGGGTCAGAGTAGCTGACTCACGTAGGTCTTTTTTGGCATGTATTTCGTAGACATTTACTGGACAACGATCATGATTTGTATTAATGTATCGAAATGAAGGCGCAAGTGCCAACAGTCTTTTGCCATCTATTGTGACTCAATCGTTGACAGATAGGTCACCGTCCGCTAGTTTGTTTGATTTGACAGCGCGTATGAATACAGTTAGGTCGTTCGAATGTTATTCACTAGTGAATATATGCCCGTGAATATCAAAGTATACATGATAGCGTTACGTCACGCTGGAGCCACGAGTTATGTTATAAACATGTATATGGAGTAAAGGGTGTCTATGTCCTACTTGATCTAAAACAATTAATCTATTTAATGTTCATGGTGCAATAATGCTTACATGGTTATTAATTGAGTAAAGGTAGTAAAGATTGCAGTGCATTAAAGGCTCTCGGAAAGAACCTTTAGTAAAGATAAAATGAGATATTTGAGATAGGAACATGGCTGCTTTTTGCATAACGATCGACATAAAATAAAAGCTGTATATTGCCCTGTATATTTCCATACAATGGCAAACTTTCTCACATACACCACAATTGTCGCTACATTTTATCTTGATCTGAAATAGTCCCAGTGTAGTAAGCTCACCTTTATCAATACAGCGGCTCTATTTCTTTATTAGCAGTTCTCTAAATTGCTATGCGTATTTATAGGTTTATATTTTAGGTATACACGGACATACCATTTACATAAGATCAATATTCTTATTTCTATTAAACCTTTACCTCATGAGTATCTGTGTACAACATCATTATGCATTAACATCATTGTGTACATTAGTTAAATGGACTTTTAAAATGACAATTTAACAGATCAAGTCAGTGCATAGCAGAAACTGTGGAATCGAATCAATTCTATATTATTCCGCAAGCAAAGTTGTCGTCTGATCTGGGTCTGCTCAATGTGCAAAGGCTATAAAAGGCGAACATATAGAGTAAAGGGTTAAGTGCTGTTCTGCTTCACATTGCACGGTGGCATTTTCGTCTCTCTCTATACATGATCAGAGTATTAAACAGGTAATAACAGCATCTTATACAAATGTCCCATCTGGATCCACGCTTCTTGTGTAGGTTATTTCACAGCCTCAATGGGTGTTTGATTGTATCTGTGTTATGTATAAACTGTTGCAAATTTCATTCTGATAATAGTTTACCATCATACGTTACACACGTACATGTATAGGGATACCTATTTATGACAGTTAGATACAATGTCATATTGAAATATTTAAACTACAGTAGAACCACTCTAATCCGACCACTTAAAGAATAACCATATATGTCTCTATATGCAGGTGGTTGCATAATGCAGGACGAAAGTAATGCAGAGAGCTCCTAGGGCCTTTCTGCATAACCTTCGTCCTGCATTAAGCAACCACCTGCTTCTGCCACCCTGAATTATGCCCCTTTTTGGTGGTCGTATTAGAGGGATTTTACTGTACATGAATAATTTACCATTAGCCTGACGAGGGAAATTGTGTTTACAAACGTTTTCAGGTTTAACCATTTCCATGTTCAGTATTTATGCAAGAAATAATGACATCATTAATGTTTATTAGCTGATTTTTTTTATAATAGTATACATGTATGTACACATCAGATTGTGGTATTGGTATAAACTGTAGATTCAGATTTATTATAATGTCATAAGCAAACACAGCAGACCCTGATCAGACGGCTCCTTTAGGAGCCGTCTGATCTGGGTGTACTTGGTTTGCAAATGCCTGAAAAGGCGTTGATATGAAGGAAAGGGTTAAAATGTATACATAGAAAAGGGGGTCGTATTTTACTGCAGCCATTGTATACCCGGAATTGAAATCATATCTATGTTGAGGTATGTGTCCATAATGTAGGAAGAAGGTAGTCATGGGTGTACAATATTTGCAATGCAATAAGACCTTTTTACATATAAGGTAGCTTTAACATAAGCACATATATTTATTACAAACTTTGGAAACTGTTGTAAATAGAAAGAAGGTGGGTAGGGCGCACGGATTTCAGTTTTTGTCGGTCCTGTTATTGATCTTCGTCTAAACTCGGTCATGTTTACAAATAAACCTTTATTACTATCATATTTTTAAGATATTGTCGGTAAGGTTTGATCTGGCACTGTATGAATATTCCGCCCTTTTCCGTAATCAAATCTTTCCGAACACACAATTGAAGAATGCGCCACTATATAATGACTCTAGTACATTATAAGTTTTTCAATGTAATACAAGCCTTTGTAGCGCAGTGGTTTAATCACAGCAATACCGACATTAGTGTTGTGGGTTCGAGCCCCAATGTAGTTGTTTATTGTTTTTAATATATGAGTTTTTTTTAAATTAGTTTGGGCAGGTGGACGCATTCTGGCCACGAAACAAAATCGTTTATGTGAATTTTGGAAGTGGAACTTGTTTTAGACAAAATACATTAACATATATGTGATGTAATCAAACAGTTGTTTTTAAGACAATCTACTGTACACGTCACGCAGACCGCTCTTGGTCAACGCTCTGTACAAAGAAATGAAACAATTGAAGAAAACAATCATCAGAACAAACGAAAAATAAAGAGAACTTTCAGAATAAAACATGTATTTCTGTAAAAATGCTGCCCTAGTTAGATTTGGTTTTACCTAGATTCGAACCATCGACTTCTAGTCTCAGAGTCAGCGACACATTCCACTGGGCTATTGCGACACTATTAACATTGTATAGCGTGTGTAGTATATGGTGCTGCATGATGTATGCACTTAGCGAATCAATTTATACAGTCAATGGAAATTCACGATTTTTCATCGAGGAAAGTTGGCGGAAAACGATGAGTGCCAGGTCAAACATTACCGATAACACCGTAATTGTTTGTATTTGGTTTTACGTCGCTTTAACAGTAGCTCAGTCATATCGGGTGACCCAGCCGTTTACAGGTGGGGAAGACCCCAGATGTTTTCAATCTTCGAAACAATTGCAATGATTCATGCACAGAACACCCGGGTAGAACCATCGACCTACCGCAAACTGGCTGGAAGACTTCCTCATATGAGAAGTCCAAATGCCCAGACCGTGATTGCCAGTGGAAGACTAAGGAGGCCACGTGACCACGGATGCCACATGGTACGGAATACATTATTAGTTATACAGTTCTTTCCCACGGTACATGACGATTTATTCCCGGCTATGGAAATGTACCCTGTGAAAGAACTGTATACGAATTAATTAAACTGCAAAGTTTTAAGTTTTGGATAATTTATATAAATCCATTTTGGAATGTTGAATCACTAAACACGCTAATTCCCCTAAAAGCACCCCAATACATTATTTCTACCCGAAGGTATCAGAAGTGATATGTATTGTATTTCATCGACGTTCGTGTTATGATAGATGGCTGGTCGATATAATAACTCATCTAAAAACTGTTTCATTTATCATTTCAAACAATAGTGTTTTTAATTCATTTCTATATATTTTGTTTACGTATCAATAGTTGTCTATTATGAATTTTGCTTCTGTTTAGCCGAGTCGAGAAGTCGGTCATTTTGTTCTGACCATAAATATGTGAGGCCTGCCATGGGGAATGTCTATGCACTCAGTTTGCTCACAAGATACATGGACTCGTGTATACGGCTAGTTAACCAATCAGAAGTGAGGATTTAACTTTGCAGTATAGTAAACTATCACAGCTGAACTTCACATTGAAAGCGTGTCTGAAAAGCCGATCGTCTACTTTGAAACTTAAACCATATACACGTTGCAACCCTGTACCCGATAGAGATGCAGTTTGACGATTTTGCAAGCAAAGTAGACCTAAATCGGGTCAAGGTTTCCTCTGTTCACTTAAGGAATATATACACCTGACTACAGTTTCTGTGATGGCCAAACACTCGCGTGCTATAATTAATAATACCATTATAAAGATTCGTGTTGTCGTAATTTTTTACTGGGCTGTATATGAGGCAAATGTTTAACTACACCATTTCACCGTATCTACTATTATCACATGTGCATGTATGACTAAACCTGTTGCGATAGGTGAATACATATTGTCTGCTTTTATGTCTTTGTCCACTGAAAATGTCGCCTGCAAAAACTGTCTATAGGAATACTTCAACCATGACTACTGCGCTAACAAGCTGAAACCAAAGCTAATTTATATGTTAAATGTCTGTAGGTACATTTTATACAGAGAATATACTTGATTTTAAGTATTAACCCTTTCTGCACGGGAAAAGAGTCACTGATGTCCTTTGCAAACAGTGTAGACCCAGATGAGAGGGTCCTTTAGAAGCCCTCTCATCAATGGCTGCACTGTGTCTCATGTTACATCGGGTCATTTGGACTTGATGCAAGCTGTTTGCAAATGCTTTGCAGGTCGTGTTAACTCAGAAGACTCATTTTGTTATCTCAATGCATGATATGTAGTTGTTGTGTACATGCGATTGTCGTCTGCTTCAAAGAAAAGTACAGTAAAATCTCGATACTACAAAAGTTTAATATTGAATAATTGAATAATTAATAATGAATAATTATGTCTTTGTAGACAGGTGGCTGCTTAATGTAGGGTTAAATCCCAGGGGAGCTTTCTGCATGACATTCACAATGCATTAAGCTGTCGCCTCTGTAAAATATCAATAATGATACGTATTTGAGTGTTCGAATAATCGAGTTTTCACTGTACTTACCTTTCAAACTAAATGCATAGCCGCTGTTTTTAGGTTACATACACTGAATGATACAACTAATGTTATACTTTCTGTGTTTATACACGCCACAAAGGGAGAAAAGAACACATATGCCCAGCGATCCTGTATGGTTATCTAAATTATGCACCCTTGTGAGGAATTGCGTGATAACTCACAAGTGCAAAAACAAGTGAGTTCAAGATATTCCCGGCGTTTATCAGGATTGAAACTGTACAAATGATCGTGATTTGAATAGCAAATAAGACAAAATAATTCTAGCAGGCTACACTATGTACACATACCAATGCACTCTGTGTGTTGGTTGCAACAATAAAGATGTTTAAACATGGGCATAAAGTGTATACAGTCATGGATTGGGCGGGTTGGGGTACAATCCGTTTATAATCAGTATTTAATCATATTCTCAAGTTGACATATTTAAGAAAGATTGGGGTTGCGTTATCAGCAAAGACACATCCAGGTGCATTATGGTTCAAACGGGAAGTAAACACCGCCTCATTTTTGTTAACGACGATTGATTTAAATTGATTCATTCGAACATGTACATGCCGGTTTGCTAAACTGGGATAATATGGCAACTGTCAGACAGGAAGAAATACTTTCCAGGAATTTAGACTCAGAGGATTTGTATGCACTTGTATGCCAACCTTGCCACGAGGATGGAAAGGTTAAAGACGCTGTAGGAATGTGCTTGAATTGTCAGGATTATCTGTGTCAGCATTGTTTTGAAGTTCATAAAACACCAAAACCAATGAGAAACCACGAACTAATAATTAAGGAGCAGATGTTGAAAACCAACATGTCGATTGGAAGGAAAGACAAATGCACCGGAACATGTCCTCAACACGACGAAGAAGTGATTAAATATTACTGCAGGAGTCACTGCCAGTTAGGCTGCAGTGATTGTATAATCTTAGACCACCGCACATGCGACGGAATCACATATATTCCGCGTGCATCCAAAGACCTCGATAATAACGAAGAATACAATCAGATAGAATACAACATGAATTCGATTTTTGAGAAGTTAAATAAGCTGTCAGAGAAAGCAAGCAAGACATCGGAGGCTTTCTTCAACGACTGTGCAGAGGCAGTACAGGCAGTACAAAGTTTCCGAAAGGAAATAAACGACGTGTTGGATAGGATAGAAGCGGGAATTATTCAGAAAGTAGAAAATGAAAAATCAGAAATGATGAACAGTTTTACAAAGCTCAATGCAAAAGTCAATTCTGCTATGGCAGAAGTAAAACAAATGATTTTCGTGACAGACTCACTGCGTATGAAAGGACACCATTGTGAGTTGTATACGTTTTGCATGAACTCAAGGGACAAACTTCAAGCAACGGACGCTATGTTGAAGGACAGTGAGATCGAATATTCAATTAAAACTACTGGGATCAAGTTTATGCAAAACACAGACATACTGAAGATGTTAGAAGAAGACACTGCATTTGGAAAGCTGATTGAGACAAGAACAGGGAATATGGAGCCAGCAACTGAAATCAGGACTGTTGTTAGGGCTGAACATAACAGGAGTATAGATGTTAGAATTGATGGTGACACACAAATGTGTTTAATCACAGGATCAGTGTCATTGGAGAATGGCAATATATTGGTGTCTGACTCATGAACAGACTCAATAAAACCGAGTCTGCAATTTTTTTCTTTTTGTGTTGCAATTTTTGCTTTCGAGGGATCACCACCCTTCAGAATTTATTCATTCTCAGTGTTGTTATACCTTCTGATCCTTCGAGATCATGAATTTCAGTACTTCTTGTTCTGAAAATTGAATACCGCTTAAGCCGGTGCTAGGGGGCGTGAGCAGTGTTGCACTTTCAATTACTGCTCATGAACAGACTCAATAAAACCGAGTCTGCAATTTTTTCTTTTTGTGTTGCAATTTTTGCTTTCGAGGGATCACCACCCTTCAGAATTTTTAATATTTGCGCTACTTTCCGTTTAAATGTGTAAGGTATTATTGCTAAGGTACGTTTGCTATGATGCTTATATCTACAAATATTGTACATGTATTGGGTATATATTTTTGAGTTGAAAATTACTTACTTTCTCTTAACATCATTTATATGTGTCATAAAATGATATTTATGGCACTCATGAGTCTGTATCATTTATATTAAAGTCAAATGAAACGAGCTATTTATGCCCCCGTTGACGATAGTCAGGGAACATTATGTTTTGCACCTGTCCGTCTGTCTGTCTGTCCGTCTGTCTTTCCGTCTGTCCGTCCGTGCGTCACACTTTTACGTGCAGTTGGTACGTGCAGTTGGTTTTCACAGTTTTTCCATTGTCTTATATTGCAAATACAGATAAACCACAATCCATATTTTCATTTTGCATCCAGCCAATGCTGCCCGCAAGCCCAAGGTCAAATGACTTAGGAATTTCACATGCAGCTAGTCAAGCACCACCACGGGGGCATCGCTGTGTCTTACAGACACAATGTTCTACTTTATTTATTGAATTGAGATAACAACAGATCAGAAACAATGAAAACTGAAAATAGTCAGAAATAGTGAAAAGAGACAATTGTGCCGGGATATATCTTCTCATTAATTAGAGATTTACTTACTACAAAGAAAATCACTTTAGTTGGTTGATTAACTTTTAACTGAATACAGTTAAACTATTTTGGAAGTTTTAGTCTTTACTTGAATCAAATAAGAAGAACAAGATCAGGGTCCATCCTTATAAAGCTTTTAGTTGAGTCTGAGTTTCGTTCTCAAGCTATTGATTGGTCAGATTTGAGTTCTCAAGCTTTTGATTTGTCAGATTTGAGCCAAAGGCTCAAATCTGACCAATCAAAACCTTGAGGACGATCTCAGACTGAACTAAACGTTTTATAAGCATGGACCAAGATCTATTTTATTCTTCGCCAACTTTTATAAAATCAACGTGTACAAATCTTAGAAGCATGCATGCGTATATATTCGGAATACCAAATCAATGCGACTGCCGTATATAGATAGGCGTAAGTAACTAATATGGCCTAGCTTTAGCGAGACCAAACATATTTCTCTGAATGTGAGTAGGATATACTATACTGGACAATGACATGGTAGTCTTCTTATCCTGTTTTTATTCATAAACATATCCTTTGATGCTTTCATCACGTGGCTATTAGCTTTCAATTTAAAACAAGGTCGGCAAATTACAGTTAATCAAACAGTAATGCTTAAAAGAGAAGTTATATAGCAGTTCAGGTAATTCATTATATGTTTCTTTATCAAATAGCTCACAGCTACTTTGGTATTGCTTAGTGCTGGGACTCGATCATCGGCGCAAACAAAAGGAAGTGTGACAAAGAGAGTACCGCCTTGGCACGGTCAGTAGCAAAAACACCATTTGGGGTTTAAACCGGTTTACGGACGTCCTAACTTCATCTTTGGTATACAGATGCCTTTGGTAAGGGCCTTTCGATTGATATAAAGATATTTGAAATAAGGTCAAGGTCACTATTTTGCCAAGTTGACAATCATTGAAAAACTTCAACATTTTGTCTTAATTTCTAAACCACATATGCTAGCAGTTCATATATGGTATGGAGATAGCTTTGGTGAAGGCCTTTCATTTGATACAAAGATACTTGAAATTTTGTCAAGGTCACTATTTTGTAAACTGGGCTGTTTTTTTTAACATTTTGCTATAACTTCAGATCCACAAACGCTAGAAGATAACTGAAATCAGGTCGCGGTCACTATTTTGAAAACTAAGCTTTAATTAAAGTTTTGTTATAACTTCTGAACTACATATGCTAGACAATTTATTTTTGGTACACATATAGCTTGGGTGAAGGTCTTTCAGTTGGAAATTCTTATCTTCATATGAAACTTAAGACACATCCAACCAAACAAGTAACTTTGTGTTGTTGTTTTTAGCTCATCAGAGCACTTTTGTGCTAAGGGTGAGCTTTTGTGATCGCCTGATGTCCATCGTTACGACCTATGTTGTTACGACCTATGAAAATAGGAATGAATGGCCATAGCAGAAACTGTACACTCAGCTCAATTAAAATCAAATCAATAAAATTCCACAAGAGAACAGAACAATCTCTTTAGGAGCCGTCTGCCCTGAGTCTACCTAGTTTGCAGAGGAGACAATTCATAGAGGTAATGACAAAAAACGAAATATACAATGTTTATACAGCAGTGGTTGATCTGATAATAAATTTGATAAAGTTTAGCTGATCCTATTTAATTTAAAATGAATATCTCTACAATAAACTCATTTCAATAAAATTGGTATTATTATGTTAGGTTGAACTTATCGAAAAGTACCACTGTGACACAAAATAAAACCGCTGTCGTCGATAAAACAAATACTATCGGCCCATATCGAACAGTTACGAAACTAAAATGCAATCCGAATAAATGCATTAGTGAATAACAACGGGTGTTCGATATCAAATACATGACCTGGCTGGAATCAGTAAACAACTTCGATTCAGAAGAGACGACGAGTTACTCAGTGTCAGGATCCAAGCTGTTTGACACTCAGTCAGCAGTTTCCGAAAAGATTCAATATCTGGAAAGTAATGAAAGCATTGTAGCAGATCTTTAGCAGGCATCATTTTTTACAAGCTACAATTCCTGATGTACTTGACAGAACTAGCAGTGTCTATTTGAACAGGTCTCGCATAATAATTATACATGTAGATCATCCATAGTTACTGAAGTAGATCCAAACGGTTCTACCGAGTTTGTATTGTTGTGGCTACAGCATTATAATCCACATTATTATTATACCCGAAGAAGTTTTATGTGCGATACCTGTATCTCTAACTGAAATATTGATGGTGGATCCTTCTCGATATATTGGTAGCATTGTTTAATATTATGGATAAAATAATTCATTTGAATACTAGATGAGTATTATGGAAAGAGGCATCGTTTTACCAATTGCATGTAGTAGTTCTCCTTCTCTCAATAAGCTGTGTATATGTTGATATACATGTATGAGAACAAAGCCAGTAATTGAAGCACATGCTCCGGGGACATGAATTGATCAAACACTATGTTAGCGTTTCGACCAGATAGTATATCCGGGACTCAACATTTCAGGTAGCGGACTTTTATCAATTCCGACAGTAACCGACGATTGACATTGTTTGAAAATCCTTTTTATACCGTAATGACAGCTCGTCTGTCTTTTGAGTTTTCACAGAGGTCAGTAATAACTGACGGTGACATAAACTAGACATTTCTGAGATAAATACCTCCAAATTAACAAGGATAACTGACATGTTCTAAGGCGTCTTTTCTACCACAGTGTCTGTGATAACAATAAAACATCTAGTATCTAGCAAAGTCCGTTTGGAAGACGAAACAGTTAACGGTTATAGCTGCTCGCATACAACGATCTAGTGTTCCCGCACCTGAAATACTTAAGTCATGTAACAAACAGTCACACTATAAAGCAAAATAGACTATTTAAATGCATACAGCAAAACGGCCGATAGTTCAAACACAGGAACAAGAATATATTATTATCAGTCATTAGGACAGATTGCAGCTTAATGCACTGTGAAATGGAAAAGTAGTAAAGTCAGCAGACAAAGCCAAATGCAAGACGCAACCACCACCAAAACACCGATAGACAGCATGACACACACACACAACCACACACACAACCACACACACAACCACACACACAACCACACACACACACACACACACACACACACACACACACACACACACACACACACACACACACACACACACACACACACACACACACACACACACACACACACACACACACACACACACACACACACACACACACACACACACACACACACACACACACACACACACACACACACACACACACACACACACACACACACACACACACACACACGAAATGAACACAGAAAACACCAAAAGACACACAAGAACCAGGGACAAACGTTCCACAACATGAACAAACCACAAGCACAAAGACGCAAGGCAAACAAAAGGAAGGGTGACAAAGAGAGTACCGCCTTGGCACGGTCAGCAGCAAAAACACCACTGGGGGTTTAAACCGGTTTACGGACGTCCTAACCTCACACTTCTCTCAAAGTCACCCTAGCTTTACAAATATTGTAAATAAAGGTATCCCCGCTGGACTTACCCACAACATAGACGACGGTGAACACAGGACAACATGATTTTGCTGAAGTCAGAGCACCTGCAGGTAAGCCGTTAAGGGCACGACAGGGAAAAAGTAATACATGAGTCTGGTAAGCTCCTCCTGTATCCAAGTTTAAGAGTATACCATCATAGAGTACTACCCTCGGCCTGTCATCGCGCAAGCAAATAGGGAAACGTAGCTATCGACTGTAAAAGGGTCGATAACCAAACATGCAGTGTGTTGCAATATAATAGGATCATAACCTTTCTTTTTAAATGTTTTAATGCGTTTTATAAACAAATCATGAAAATGGATATGACCCCGAATTTTCCTAAGTTTGTAGATAACATCCCCATAAAATTCTGGTTGAGAAATGCCTTGTCGCAGTAACGTCCGTAGATTGCAATTATATTTACTAATGAGAGGTAAATTTCGATAATAAAATTTAGAAAAGGTTTTCCGAAGTTTGTGATATCTGTAACCTTGCTTAAGAAGTTTATCAGTTATAACTAAATTACGTCTGTTAAAATCTTCAAGCAAAGAACAGGCTCGGGCAAACCTAATAAGTTGAGAAATATAAACCCCATAAGATGTAGAACGTGGCACATCCCCATCTAGAAAAGGATAATTAACAATTTTAAAATTAAAATCTTCTCTTTTATCGTATACTTTGGACGAAACTTTATCATTTGTAATTGAAAGATTCAAATCTAAAAATGAAGCATTAATGTCAGATTGATTCGCTTTGTTTAAAGACAGTTCTTTTGGGTAGATTGAAGAAACCATAGTATCAAAATAAGGATTATCTAAATTCAAAATATCGTCTAAATACCTTGAAGTTTTATTAAAAGCATTAACAATATCGGTCTGTGTATCAGGTTTTAAGCTAAGCATAAAATCCCTCTCGTAGCAATACAAAAACAAATCTGCAACAAGAGGGGCACAATTTGTACCCATGGGTATACCAACAACTTGACGATATATGGTATCCCCATAACGCACACATATATTATCTAAAAGAAAGGTAAGAGATCTACAAACATCAAGGCAAGTCCACATTGTGTAATGTTCAACTTCTGAATTCGAAAAGAATGAACGTTGAACATTACAAGCAATGAACATTTTGTTTTCTCTGGCAAAGGTTTTTTCTATTAATTTAATAAGTTTATCCTTTATAAGATGGTGAGGTAGAGTAGTATAGAGTGTAGAGAAATCATAAGAGCTCAGTAAAGAAATGTTATACTGTTCATTTTCAAGTTTTGTTAAAACATTATTTGAATTGTTTATGGACCAAAAACATTAATACCAGAATTTTCATATATTTTATCACAGTAGCGTTTAACATGTTCTTTGATCGTAGTAAGACAGGACGTGAAAAGTATAGATAATTTAGTAGTGGTACAACAGCTAGAGTTGGCAATAAAATGCGACTTATAAGGGTTTTTATGTAGTTTCGGAATCCAGTACAAAGTAGAAAGTTTATGTTGTTTTATGTTAGGACCAGACTTAAAATTATTGCACATTTTTACATGTTCCGAGACTATATCTTTTTCAAGTGTTTGAACTGTTATATAAGTTTTTGAATCAGTTAGCTCCTTCTTTAAAACATCAACATAATACAATCTTCAAATAATGATTACATTGTTTGATGCCTTGTCAGCAGGAACAGGAACATAATCTGAATGAAAATTAGAAATGTTTTTCTTCAAGTAGCGAAATGTAACTCTAGGTCGAGGTGGTAAAAGATGGTAATTTGATTTGTAAAAAGTTATTCGCGTATCAATAATATCGAAAATACATTTCTTCCAATCCGAAAGGGCATTAACATCAGCATGTTCTCGTCGACACCATTTGATGCAGAATTCTTGAATAGCTTCCGCAATATGAGTTCGACAAGCGTCAAAATCAATAAGGGAAGGTAATCTATTTTTAGGTCCTTTAGTTAGGAGGGTCCTGAGACGTTTATCATTAATGATATCAAAATTACCAGTGATGACATGACCAACTGGTTTATAGCAAAAGCTAGAAATGCTACAATCTCAAGAAATAGGGGTATTAACATCAATATTTAAATCAGAGACAATTTTATTGTAGTTAAAAATAACATTTCTAATAGGTTTATTATATTTATAACAGATGATAGGTGATTCAGAGTTGATGAAATATTTGGGAATAGCATCGATTACATTCTTATCACGAAATATACTTTGAATATCAATAAAATCGATACCTTTATTTAGGAACTGAAGTTTCAGAAAATGTCTTTTATGTTCAGATTCTTTATCAATACGTGGACGAAGAACATGCTGTGTGTAACTTTGTATAAGTGAGGCAGTATTAATTAACGGATCTGTACGCATATAGATTTTATCAGCCTCTTCGTCTATTGACTTAAGACAGGAAAAGGGTAAAGACGATAAACAAGCCATGCAGAAAACTTATCTAGGATATTTGTACATTTCTTTCTTCCTGGATTAACCCATCGCTTGCTGAATTTTAAAACACACGTCTCCTTCTTTACCCATGCCCCGTTGTATAATTACATATATCTTCACTGTGTACAAGTATTTCACTGTGCAATCACTGCTGTGGAGTGTACTGGTTGCACAATCAACTTGTAAATAGTGCAGACCCTGCAGAGGTGTTCACTTTTTACAGGTAGGTATATTGACGTAAATATCAAGCGAAGCATTAAGCAGGCACCTGCCTGAAAGGTATCAATTCTTCATTACTAACCTTTCGAAGTATCGAGCTTCATTTTCAGTGTTGTTATATGTTCTGGTCGTTCGGGATCATTAGTTTTGATGTTATTAGTTTTGTAAATTGAATACTGCTTAAGCCGGTGCTAGAGGTCGTGAGTAGTGTTGCACTTTTAATTACTACTCATGAACAGACTCAATACAACCGAGTACGCAATTTTCTCATTTTGTATTTCTACTTTTTCTTTCAAAAGATCACCCATTTTCAGCAATAAATGAAAAACAAGTACGACGTTAAAGCATACAGCAAACACCTCTTAACCGGAATTCTAGTAGAGAGTACTCATCTTTGAGCTTTCTGTATGACTTTCACCCTGTATTAAGCTGTAACCTGTCTCTTGAACAGATAACTATGAAACAAATAGACGTCCAGTTTTGTGCGTAACAAGGTATGTGTGTGGGCTCTTGAAATGGCAGGTACTTAAATAATCGCCTAACTTTAGTTGATGTCGGTCTGTACGTTGCTTGAGAGCTCGGAAACGAAGAGTTGGAGGTGACACCTTAATATTTACAAGTTACAAAAATTACACGCTGCTTATGAAGGGAAATGAAAACAAAACACTTTATGTCGCTCAATGACAGATCAAAGTGCATGACTTCTGATAATTTACGCCCCATCTTAATTACAGTAAGGGACTTTATTTTTTATCTGAACGTGTTTACAACACAATATAATTTCTGCATTTTTACAACCCCATGATTTATACCGAATCTTCTGCACAGTTCAGTAATATGGCTGCTTCCCAGATTAGTTAATATTATCCGTTTAGGTACCAATACCAGATTTATGAGACTCTTACGTATAGTTGATAATGGTGGAAATTTACCAAACTGACACAAATACTTGCTTTAGCATTTACGCGGATGTGCAATCGACATTGGTCTTCCAATCGAGTCGTAGCCAGCACTACAAAAGCATTTTATCTTGACCTAACTGAAAATTATTTTATCCATGTTTAAATAAAATTGCCCCATTTTACGGGGTTTATATATCTCAACTTATTCGTTTCACTAGAGCTTGTTTTCTGTTGACGAATTTAACTGTAGAACGATTTTAACTGTAGAAATCTCATTTAAGCAAGAATATAGATATCATAAACTAAGAAAAACATTATCTAAATTCTGAAGGGTGGTGATCCCCCGAAAGCAAAAATTGCAAAAAAAAGAGAAAATTGCAGACTCGGTTTTATTGAGTCTATTCATGAGCAGTAATTGAAAGTGCAAGACTGCTCACACCCCTAGCACCGGCTTAAGCGGTATTCAATTTTCAGAACATAGAAAGGTATATTTATGGAGTAATGGGTTAATTGTCTGATATGCACAATCCGGTCAGATCTATGACAATTTTCATGATTAAATATTACTGCAGATTTACTACCAACAAGGGAGGCAATCCAGTTATCAAAATAAGAGGGCCAGAATAGCTCTGAAGCGCTCACCAGCCAATCAGAGAAGAATTCACTATATGTTTTTATAGAAAACTAGCTTGCCCTGGGGTGGGGCTAATTTTGACCCATGAGCAACAATTTATATAACTTTTGTAGAGGATCTGAACATGATGCTATGTGCCAAATATGAAAGCTGAGAACCTTCCAGTTTTCACTATATGTTTCTATTGAAAACTGGCTACCCATCCTGAATTTTATGGTGATGTAATTTAAAAACTCGTTAAATTATTGGACACAGCCATTTTCTCATTTTGTTCATCAAAATATGTTAAAGCATTCATTAAAAAGGGATATAATCCCATAGTACTACAACATACTGCATGTCTGGTTGTCAACCCTTGTACAGTTTGCAGTCACGCTTCCCTCTTTTTATTTACCATGTTTGTCTTTCAGGGTGGGATGGAATAATTGTGAGGTTAGGCGCCCCTAAACCGGTTAAACTCCCCTGTGACTTGTTCCAAGTCGGTACTTCCATCTCCCCCTAATGTTTGTTTGTTTTGTCTGTGTTCGTCTCTTTGTGTAGATGGTTTTTTGTACATTTACTGTGTTTTCTTGTTGTGGTGTGTTTCGGGTGGCTGTTTGTTCTGTATGTGTTGTTTCCTGTATGACTCATATTTGTACTTTTTTTTTACCTCAAATATCTTCTAATCAGTGCTTTATAATTTGTGTAGACATCGTTATTCATGTTGTGAAGTTGTCTGGAGGGTTTTTATGCCCCCAACGGTGGGCATATAGTAGTCGCATTGTCCGTCCTTCCGTCTGTCCGTCCTTCCGTCTGTCCGTCTGTCCGTCCGTCCTTCCGTCCGTCCCAAATTCGTGTCCGGTCTGTAACTTCTTCATCAATCAATGGATTTCAATATAACTTCACACAAATGTTCACCAGACAGAGACGATGTGTCGCGTTCAACTCCCTGGTCCATGGGTCAAAGGTCAAGGTCACAGGGTACAATTACTTTGTCACAAATTTCGTGTCCGGTCTGTAACTTCTTCATCTATCGATGGATTTCAATATAACTTGACGCAAATGTTCACCAGACAGAGACGATGTGTCGCGTTCAACTCCCAGGTCCATGGGTCAAAGGTCAAGGTCACAGGTACAATTAATTTGTTACAAATTTCGTGTCCGGTCGGTATTTTCTTCATCTATCAATGGATTTCAATATAACTTGCCACAAATGTTCAACACTCAGAGTCGATGTGTCGCGTTCAACTCCCTGGTCCATGGGTCAAAGGTCAAGGTCACAGGGTACAATTACTTTGTCACAAATTTCGTGTCCGGTCTGTAACTTCTTCATCTATCAATGGATTTCAATATAACTTCACACACATGTTCACCAGGCAGACGATGTGTCACGTTCAACTCCCAGGTCCATGGGTCAAAGGTCAAGGTCACAGGGTACAATTACTTTGTCACAAATTTCGTGTCCAGTCTGTAACTTCTTTTTATATAAATGGATTTCAATATGATTTGGCACAAATGTTCACCAGACAAAGATGATGTGTCGCTTTCAACTCCTTGGTCCATGGGTCAAAGGTCAAGGTCACAGGGTACAAATACTTTGTCACAAATTTGGTGTCCGGTCTGTAACCTCTTTATCTATCAATGGATTTCAATATAACTTGGCACAGATGTTCACCAGACAAAGACGATGTGTCGCGTTCAGCTCCCTGGTCCATCAAATTTCAAGGTCACAGGGTACAATAACTTGTTTATCTGTGAATGGATTTCAAAGGAACCTGGCACAAATGTTCACCACACAAAGACGATGTGTCAACTCCCTGGTCCATGGGTCAAACGTCAAGGTCACAGAGTACAATTTTTGGGGGCATTTGTCACGTGACTGTGACATCTCTTGTTTATTTACATTTTGACTTTGGTGAAAGTGGGATAAGGACGAGGCTGGGTACCCGTAAACCAGGTTTAAGTCCCCCAGTAGCTTATTTTGGTTACTGACCGTTCCAAGGCGGTACTTCTGCTTTCAGCCCTTGGTCAATTTTGTTGTTTAATATGCTTAATGTTTAATGTTTCGTCTTGATATGCGTCCTGTTATGTTTTGTCTTGTGGCTATACCGTTTCTTGTTTGATGGTGTTTGATGCGGTGTCATTTCGTGTGTGGCTCTCCCTGTTTGACTATTTTTCCATATGATATAAACATATTTATCAAAAGTACTGTTCTTCTCGTTAATCGATATGTTTGCCTTTTAACGCATTCGCATACAGGGTAGACCCATATCAGACGGCCCATACAATGCCTGCAATATTTGCATATGGAATTCGACATATCTGGTTACAAAGTTTCTACTATGGCCAAAACTTGCCTTTTCAATAATAATCATTAATCAGCAGTCATATATACATTACTTCTTACATAGATATTCATTTAGTTTAAGGTTTAACCCTTGCTTTATGCCAGACAATACGGAAGTATGTTCTCTACATACTGTTGTATCAGTATGGTATAGATTCGTTAGTCATTAGTTTCATCGCGTGTGTTGTTGACATATTGTTTCTCGCTGAAAGAACACTTTATCAAAGTGATGGCTTCAGGGCAATAAAGCCACCTCTTCGGGATATCATTTGTCGTTATGGTCATAACAATGCCATATAATGCCATTAGTAAGTATCAGCCGGTGGTATTCATATTCAACCGAGTCTTTTATAGCATGCAACTCCATCAAAGAATGTTCTGTACCAGACGTTTGCTTTGAATTGTAGCAAACGTGTGTGCTAGTTTAACCCGTTCCTTCATATAAACAATTTTTCACGCTTTGCACACAGAGTGGATGCTGAGTAGACAGTCCCTATAGTAACCGTCTGATCAGGGTCGGCTCTGGTTGCTACCGGTGTTTGACAGATTTGTATTATCAGTTTCTAAAATAGCTACAATACTATACCTTCAATATTTCATTATATTTAGTTTATGCAGCATGTTTTGAAAAGTGGGCTAAATATAGAACAAGGCTAGGGATAACATAATTGTAAGCCATAATCTGCACTATTGTTCTGATAACAAAATACACCTAGAAAGTATAAAGCCTTGCATGAGTTATCAGCACTTCTATCCTTCAATATTTATGTAAAGAATTAATTACATGGATATATGTTTATAATGTTTATAATTTATGCCAAAAGTAGAGACTGCAGAACCATATTTATTCTATTTCTTAAGCAAACGGACCAGATCCCGGCCAGACGGCTCCTATAGAAACCATCATATATGGGTCGACTATGTTTGTAAAGGTATATAAAGGCGTACTTATGGATTAAAGGGTTAAACGTTATTCTGCTAACTGCAACCTGGGTGCATTAACAGGTGTGATCCAGACGAGACGATGAGTAACTTGATGTCTAATGAGACAAAAGTTTCTCAAATATGTGCAGTGACTCTTAGTCATTAGTTTCTCAAAAGCTTTTTCGAATAGGTAGTAATCAGAATTGCATCAGATCCAAAGTTCGTGTTCATGTATTTGCAGTATGAGTTACGAGTATTGACGTGTTATAAAGTGCAATTGTTTTGTGAAAGATTGAAGCCAATGTCACGTGTACTAGAGTTAGAGTGCAATATATGTGACAACTTCAGCATTGCATTCTAGCTTGTATTTAAGTGATGGACATAAAATATTAAGAAACTATTAAATATTTATTGCCATACAGCAACCATTGATTAAGTCTTTGATATGTAAATCAAGACAATAATTTGAATTTCATATTTACATGACCATATGGCTATGACGGAGAGCATGTCAGAACGGAAGATTTTATGGGGCGACAGCAACAGAATCTTAAAATTTAAATCGCGCGCTATGTCAGTGTAAAAACCGCCGCTTACCTTATTCACAATGTTAGATTTTCTAGGTCTTCGGTATTAGCAGTTTGGATGCTTTGAATTATAAAATTGAATACCGCTTAAGCCGGTGATGTGGATACATACTGTTGTACGTTTAATAACTGCTCATGAATAACTGCGATCGATAAAAAATATGGTCATTCGGGATCATTAGTTTTGATGTTATTGCTTTTGAAAATTGAATACTGCTTTAACCGCTGTTAGGAAGCGTGAGACTACTCATGAACAGACTCAATAAAACCGAGTCTGCAATTCTCTTTTTTTGCATTTCTATTTTTGCTTTCGAATGATCACTCATTTTCGTAATATATGTAATTCTCAACAGCAGGTGTTAAGTGCTTTTGTGGCGGCAGTAAAAAGCCGCCCTGTACTCAGTGTTGTTATATTTTCTGGTACTTCGGGGTAATTAGTTTTTATGTTATTACTTTTGAAAATAAAATACTGCTTAAGCCGGTGCTAGGGGGCGTGAGTAGTGTTAAACCTTTAATTACTACCCATGAACAGATTCAATAAAACAGAGTCTGCAATTTTCTCATTTTGCATTTCTTCTTTTGCTTTCAAATGGTCATCAATTTTCAGAATATATTACATACCTGCAGATTACACAGCATTTATTCGTGTTTAAACATTCATTCTTTTTCATATTTAAAATGATAGTGATTCTACATCGAATACTGAAGTTGACTGTTTGGTTTACAGGACAATCTATTCATCGCCATAAATCTAAAAAGGTTTTACCCTAAGTCAAGTCACGGTAAAGTCCTATCGATATAATAGAGAACGTATTATGTTACAGTAATGTTCTCAAATCACGTGTAAAACAAATTGATAATATTGGCTAAACAGACAAGCGCCATTTAGCATCGTGATACAGAACTATCCATTGATGCATTTTCTCTGAAGTAAATAGGACTAATATAGGCTGGTGAACAAACCGCCCGTTTTTTTTTACAAAGCCATGCATCTAGGAATGGAAACACTAGGACCTCTTAATAATCGACCTTATAATGATTTAACTCTTCACCTGTGCATTATTCATGTATATCTATTAGTTGAATTTCTACAATGCGATATTGTGTTCAAAGAATTATTTGCTTTGACAAAAGCTGTAGAATAAGATGTTTGTCATGTTAAAAGCAAACATAGCAGACTCTGATCAGACGGTTCCTATAGGTTACATCTGGGTCTATTCTGTTTTCAAATGCCTGATAGATGGTTTGAATGAAGGAATGAATTAACACGGATATCTTGAAAAGCAGGTGGTTGTTTAAAATAATACATAAGGATCCTTTCGTTGGTCGCTTTAACCCTTTACTCCATAAATACGCATTTCTATGCATTTGCAAACAGAGAAGACCCAAACCAGCCGTCTGATATGTTTCTTATGTAATAATAAAGGCCGTTTTTCACGAGTTATTGTTTTCATGTAGCAGATCCATGGCATCATCTGATAGATAATTGGTATCATCTAACATACCCATAGTATCATCTGACAGGACCATGGTATCATTTGACAGGTTGGAGATACAGAGAGAGAGAGAGAAGTGAGAGAGAGAGAGAGAGAGAGAGAAAGAGAGAGAGAGAGATGGGTATTCTCTCATCACACATATTTTACGCCTCTGTTTATTCCAGACATATTTTATGAGACATGCTATCTATAAAGTGTGGTATCACGGGTGGTGTTATGTATATTATCATTGTATCCTCGCGTGTATTGTTGACATATTGTTTTTAGCAGAAACTATACTTGATGAAATTGATGACTATATCGTAATAAAAGCAATCACTCGGATACTATGTCTCGTTGTGATCGAAACTATCCATTAGATCCTATGCCGCTGTAAACAAACCTGCTGTGAGTTTATTATGCAGTCGGGCTTCAGATGAGATGAGTTGCTCAGCGTATCATCAGATTGTTATTATAACCAGGTGGTTGCTTAATGCAGGGCAAAATTAATGCAAAAAGCTCCTCTAGGAGCTTTCTGTATTATTTTTGTCCTGGATTAAGCTACCACCTGCATCTAGCACCCAGAATTATACCTGTTTTAGGTGGTCGCATTAGCGGGTTTTACTGTATTTGCCACAAGGTCGAAACCTAAACGGGAAGTTACATTCAGTATAAAACTCGGTCTTGGAGACAGGTGGGAGCTAAATGCAGAGAGAAAGCCCCAAATCAGAGTTCAAACAGTTTGTTACAAGGCTGAAACTTGATTAATATTTTGAGAGAATAGAAAGAGCATTTAAATTTTCGTTGGCAGGATCTTGTGCTGGCGTGATTTGTTTAAGAGGGTCAGACTTTAATTCCTGTATTGAATCATGTCTCTCTGTCTCGTCATTAGTTGCTAGTATTGTTAAATCTAATTGCAAGATCTTGGTGCCAACTATAATTTATGAAGAAATATTCGAGCAAATATCTACATTCAAAGGTATGTGTTTCCTTCATGTCCCTTTATTTTAAAATGCTGATACAATTAGATATTCACATTGTTCCCAAATATTGCCGTCAATGAGCAGAACAAGTCCGCTCTGCATAGCAACATCAATGATTGCATGAGTATGTACAGTAAAATCACCAAAGTTCGAAATTTAAGTAATGGCGAATTGAACAGTTTAGATAGATGACTTCTTAATGCAGGGTTAAAGTCACACAGAAAGCTCCTAGAGGAGCTTTCTGTATGACATGACTTTCGCGCTGCATCCCTTCGAGAACGATTCTAAAGAGTGGTCAAAGTATAGAGTTTGGTGGAGAAAAAGGAACTATTTTTGAAAATGTTTGAATTTTCTCATCTTATCTGGACCTCTGACAATTTACAGAAAAACCCATACAATGGGGCCACCATACAGGGACATATTTCTGGGTGTCAAGGGCAGGTGGTAGTTTAATGCAAGACGATAGCTATGCAGAAAGCTCCTATAGAAGCTTTCTGAATAACTTTCGCCCTGCATTAAACAACCACCTGTTTATAAAGACAGCCATGTTTATTTATTAATTGGTCGTATTAGAGGGGAGTTACTATACTTTAACCATTAACCTGCTGTAAAAGCATAATGTGGTGCACTTCGTACTACTTCGAACTGAAATACGGTATTAAGAAAATATTGACCTAATGTCATACAATATGAATTCTAATGAGACGTCGAGTTACTAGGCTTCTCATGCGGATCCAAGCAGTTTGCAAATTAGAGCAAAGTCGAGGATTGCGGAATAAAGTTTAATAAAAACACTTTACTAATGAAACATTTGAGCAGCATTGTGTTCAGTACGGGTATAGACGGTGTGCACAAATAGTGGTTCGTTAATTTTAAAGAAATGTAATTTATCTACAAGCAAGGAATGTATATGATTTAAATTTATCATAAAATAACCACCAGTTACGTAAGCATACCCTTCTTATCAGCGCATTTTAATGCGTTTGAAATAGAGAAGACCCATGTCAGACGGCACCTGTAGGAGCCATCTGATCAGGGTTTACTATGTTTGCTTTTGAAATTATTATGAAATTGTTAAAGATACTTATTTACAGCGTCTACCAATACTAATACAAACCTTTATACACATGCCATTATAAAACATCAGCTAATAAATATGCCTTTAACCCTTTCCCTCATGCAAGCGCATTTTGACGCATCTGCAATCAGAGTAGACCCAGATCAGACGGCTTCTATAGGAGCCGTCCGTTCAGGGTCTGCTCTGTTTGCTTATGGTGTAATATAGATTTGATTCTACAGCTTGAGCCAAAATGTCATGTGTTGATATGCCATTATAAAAATAATCTTATTAATATTCATGACGTCATTATTTCCTACAAGGATATTCATCTGGGAAAGGGTTAAGTCTTACATTAATTCAACAGGAAAAGACCTAAAGCACATCTCCATTTACATTTAAATGCAGCAAAAGAACAAAGCATGTGCCTAACCCTGTTATGTATTAAGGCCAACTTCCATTACCTACTGAATATTCATTAACAAAATAGTTACAAAAGAAATATGGAAAGGGGAACATTGTAGATATTTGAGAAAACAAAGAGACAGATCTATCATATTCTATTAGCAAACAGAGCAGACCCTAGGAGCCATCTGATCTGGGTCTACTCTGTTTGCAAATGCGTGAAAAACAGGTCTATATTAGGGAAAGGGTTAATGCACATTGAAATTCAATATGTACAGCGATGTGACAGCCGTCAATGTTTAAAGAGGGAAGTGACACGATTAACAAACCAAACTCTTAACAAAAGCAGTCTTTTCAACACGCAATTCATTTCTTGGCTAGACCAAGTAATTTGATAACCAAGTTTAAATAGAGTTTATATGCAGTTTGATTGGAGACAGTTTTAAAACTTAACCATTTTCCTGCAATATGCGAACTGACTTGTAACAGCTTAGATCGACATGAGACGTCACATAACCCTGCGTCACATTTGGATCCAAGCTATTTGGAACCTCGGACAACATCATTTTGAAAAGCTTGATCGAATTGGAAGAAGTCAAAATTGCTTCTGATCCAAATTTGATACAGAGATTTTATATCCACAGTTGGTTTTTTTTTTCAGACTGATACCAGTTTTATCAGAATGTATCTGTTAAATATGCAATGTGCGTATATAATATATCTATATTTCTGGAACTAGCTAGATAACACTTTCCCTGTACTATGTTTATTCCAAATTGCAATACCTACTGAACATTCATAGACAAAATAGTCATAATAAATTCTGAAGAGATGTGATCCCCCGAAAGCAAGAATTGCAACACAAAAGGAGAAAATTGCAGACTCGGTTTTATTGAGTCTGTTCGTGAGCAGTAATAATAAATTCTGAAGAGATGTGATCCCCCGAAAGCAAGAATTGCAACACAAAAGGAGAAAATTGCAGACTCGGTTTTATTGAGTCTGTTCGTGAGCAGTAATTGAAAGTGCAACACTGTTCACGCCCTCAAGCACCGGCTTAAGCGGTATTCAATTTTCACAACAAAAAGTACTGAAATTCCTGATCTCGAAGGTGATAATAATGATATATTGAAGGTGGAGCAGTGAAGTCATTTCGTAAAGTAAAGAAACTGATCTATTAAATTCCAGTAGCAAACGGAACAGACTATAAGAGCCGTTTGAACTTGGTCTACTGTGTTTGCAAAATGCGTAAAACTGCGTTTATATGAAGGAAAGGGTTAAATTGCTGGATAAGTCGGACTCTTACTTGACACATTACTAATATTTTTAACGAATGTGTCTTACATGTGTATAACAACGAAAACAGACAGTACCTACCGACACAATTTTATTTTGGAGAAAACTCGTCAAATGTTGCTTCTATAGGAGCAACTGCTCTATTTATCACAATGGTTTCAAACTAAAACATTCTAAAATTTTCCTTTTCTCTAGTAAATGCTCCTTTTCAGTAGATTTATTCAAATATGTTGTATCTAAAAATAGCCTATTGGTTAATGGGTAAAGACGTCTACGTCTGGGTTTTAACAACAGGTGGTAGTTTAGTGCAGGATGAAAGTTATGCAGAAAACGCACGTACAAATCAACAGTCAATGCGTTAAACAAGAGGAAATTATTGATGGATAAAAGGAAACTTCTTGTTATGGAGACAGGCAAACTGTATGTGATGTGATTATAATATATGTAAATACAGTTGAAATTATATACAAATTACTTAGATATAACAGTAGTTCGAGGTATCCTGCATTAAGCTTTTAACTTTGTTTCTTGATATGCATAGCGATACCTTTAGTTCGAGTTATTATGAAGTTTGAGTTGTCCGGGTTCTAGATATAGATAGTCCACTGTATAATGTAACGTACTAGCAAGTATAATACAGTACTGTATACAAGAGCTATATATTATGTTAAATAATGGAGTTATTCTTAAATTGTCAAAAGATACACCTTTTAGCAACTGAACGCATTCGCTATATCTCTTTTGAGCTAATGATATACATTCTTACGCAATTACATAAAACAAAATTATCTATCTGCTCAAACAAATATTTTATATCGTCCACAGAGCTTGCTGCCTTTGGAAAGTCGCTTAGGTGAACCAATCAGCCTCCCAGCCTCCTTCTATTTATCGCGACTAACTATATCAAACTGCATGTCATTATCACTGTAAACTATAGACTGTAAGCTCGTACAGAAAAAAACAGATTAAGGTGCGTATTCATTTTTATGCCCCCAAAGCTAGGCTTTGGCGGCATATAGTGATCGCACCGTGCGTGTGTGTGTGGGTGGGTGTGTGGGTGGGTGTGTGGGTGGGTGGGTGGGTGTGTGGGTGGGTGTGTGTGTGTGTGGGTGTGTGTACATTTTGTCCGGAGTATATTTCCTTTGTCACATCAGCTACGGATACCAAATTTGGTGTGTGAGTTCATCTTGGGATGGGGGAGTGTCGCGTACCATTTTCATGTCACTGTGACCTTGACCTTGACCTTTGACCTTGATTTTACAAAAAGCTTGTCCGGAGCATATCTCCTTTACCTTACCAGCTACAGATTCCAAATTTGCTGTGTGAGTTCATCTTGGGATGGCGGAGTGTCGCGTACCATTTCCAGGTCACTGTGACCTTGACCTTGACCTTTGACCTCGATTTTAAAAAAAGCTTATGCCTTACCAGCTACAAAAAGTATATTTCCTTTGTCACATCAGCTACGGATACCAAATTTGGTGTGTGAGTTCATCTTGGGATGGGGGAGTGTCGCGTACCATTTTCATGTCACTGTGACCTTGACCTTGACCTTTGACCTTGATTTTACAAAAAGCTTGTCCGGAGCATATCTCCTTTACCTTACCAGCTACAGATTCCAAATTTGCTGTGTGAGTTCATCTGGGGATGGCGGAGTGTCGCGTACCATTTCCAGGTCACTGTGACCTTGACCTTGACCTTTGACCTCGATTTTAAAAAAAGCTTATGCCTTACCAGCTACAAAAAGCTTGTCCGGAGTATATCTCCTATACCTTACCAACTAAGGATTCCAAATTTGGTGTGTGAGTTCATCTTGGGATGGAGGAGTGTCGCGTACCATTTTCAGATCACTGTGACCTTGACCATGACCTTTGACCTATTTTACAAAACGCTTGTCCGGAGCATATCTCCTTTACCTTACCAGCTACAGATTCCAAATTTGCTGTGTGAGTTCATCTTGGGATGGCGGAGTGTCGCGTACCATTTCCAGGTCACTGTGACCTTGACCTTGACCTTTGACCTCAATTTTAAAAACCGCTTATACCTTACCAGCTACAAAAACTTGTCCGGAGTATATCTCCTATTCCTTACCAGCTAAGGATTCCAAATTTGGTGTGTGAGTTCATCTTGGGATGGAGGAGTGTCGCGTACCATTTTCAGATTACTGTGACCTTGACCATGACCTTTGACCGATTTTACAAAAAGCTTGTCCGGAGCATATCTCCTTTACCTTACCAGCTACAGATTTCAAATTTGGTGTGTGAGTTCATCTTGGGATGGCGGAGTGTCATGTACCATTTCCAGGTCACTATGACCTTAACCTTGACCTTGACCTTGACCGATTTTACAAAAAGCTTGTCCAGAGCATATCTCTTATACCTTACCAGATACGGATTCCAAATTTGGTGTGTGAGATCACCTTCAGATGGCGGAGTGTTGCGTACCATTTTCAGGTCACTGTGACCTTGACCTTGACCTTCGACCTCGATTTTACAAAAAAGGTTGTCCAGAGAATATCTCCTATACCTTACCAGCTACGGATTCCAAATTTAATGTGTGAGTTTATCTTGGGATGGCGGTGTGTCGCGTACCATTTTCATGTGACTGTGACCTTGACCTTTGACCTAGATTTTACACAAAGCTTGTACGGAGCATTTCTCCTATACCTTACCAGCTACGGATTCCAAATTTGGTTTGTGAGTTCATCTTGGGATCGCGGAGAGTCGTGTACCATTTTCAGATCATTGACCTTTGACCTCAATTTTACAGTCCGGAGCATATCTCCTATATCTTACCAGATACAAAAAGCTTGTCCAGAGCATATCTCCTATACCTTAAACGTTGACAATCAACCCAGGGTCCTTTTTAACGTTGAAAATGACTTAGGGTCCTTTTTAACTAAGTTTTGACGCTTGGCTCTTTTCTTAGCTATCATAATCGTCAAAGGTTCTGTTTCTAATGTTAAGAACTGACTCCTGTGTCTCTTTTAACAGCATCAAAATTTCATGTTACACCTGCATTACATTGTATTGTTTTTCCGCCAAAATGCATTTCGGTGTCAAACACTTTGGGGGCATTTGTCACCCGTGACGACTCTCTTGTTTTTTTTATTTCTCCATCAAACCCTATGCCGTAATCACTCTTTAGAACCGTCTCTTCGAGACAATTCTATAGAGTTGTCACAACATAGATTTTGGTGAAGAAATAAAGACGTTATTAAAGACATCGTCTTCGAAACAATCTGAAAGAGTAGTCACAGCATAGGGTCTGGTGGGGAAATAAAGAAGTTATTCTTAAAATGTTCTGATTTACGCCTTTTGTCTGCACATCTGTGGCATTTTCAACACAGAAAAGACACGACTAGCAACCTAGTTAGTAAATCCTTATTACGCCGTACTTACAGTGCGTCAACCTTTTCAGTTTCCCCAGAGGTCTCCAATAATTGATGATGACAAATAAAGTAGAAGCTTTCAAGATAAATACTATCCAATTATCAACGGTAATTGACGTATCCTAAGCTGTAGTTTCTTCCACGAAGGCTATTGATAAAATAGAATATATCTTGCGTCTGATGTGAAATATCAATTATAAAGATGTGCAAGGTCAACGGGAATAAATCAGAGAATTCTCTGTAACCATTACCTGGCTATAAAAAACAAATATCTTCAACTTTTGGAGCTGATGTATTTTTGACTACTTCAGAATCGACCAAACAGTTTATCAAGGTTCAAGACAGAAACCTTTACCAATTACCTCATATGCTATTTTTAGATACTTCTTTGAATAAATCTACCGAAAAGGAGCATTAACTAGAGAAAAGGTAATTTTTAGAATTTTGTAGTTTGAAACTAATGAGATAAATAGAGCATTTGCTCCTATAGGAGCAAATGCTTTATTTATCACAATGGTTTCACAAAGTGACCTTTTCAGAGTCATCAAACGTCGTCAATATGAGGGAATGGGTTAACCCTTTCCCTCATATAAACGCTTTGTTTGCTTATGAATTTGATAGGTGTGTTGCTTTAGTTTCTAAAACGACTACATATGTTCCACCGTCCATATTTCGTTATAAATATTTTGTCAATGAATTTCAATAGGTATTCACATTTGGAATAAATATAGAACAGGGGAAAAGGTTAAGAAATTATATAAAAAGTGTGAAACAGTTGGGGTCCTGATTAGACACCGAATTACTCCGTGTCTCATTTGGACGCAAGGTGTTTGGAAAAGAGAGCCGAATAACGGGTACAGGGACATGCTTTGAAATGAATATGTGAATATCTTAGAATGCATAGCCAGGTCACTGATAGGCTATTTTTAGACACAAAATCTTTGAATAAATCTACCGAAAAGGAGCATTTACTAGAGAACAGGAAAAATATAATTATTTAGTTTTGAAACTATTATGATATTGAAATGCTCTATTTATCATAAATGTTTTGTTTTTTGTACCCCTTAAAAACGGGTGGGTTCAAAACTAATATCAAGGTGGGCTGTCCTTATATATTATGGGAATACGCGGGTTAAGTAATATAAATGACTCTTAACGTTTAATGGTCAGGTTGCAACACACGCTTGTTGCGCATATATCTTATTCGACGTTTTCTTTGAATGGAAGCACAGTTGCAAGCCATAGTCTTCATTATTGGTTAACCTTTTCGACTCTGAATTATCAGATAGAATAACATATCAGTATTTAGATACAGAGTTAACTCAGTACTAGAGGGTTAAACTTGCTAGAGGAATATGAACGATAATCAGCGCAGACTCCTCTAGGAACCCCCAGATTTAAGTTTACATTGCAAATGACAACGCTTTCAAAACGTACAAAATACAGCTAGAAAGACCAGCAATGTTGACTAATGTAATACAATTGGTTTCTAACATTCATTGATATACAGTAGACCCCCTCTAATACGACCACTTAAAGAAGAACCATACTTTCCTTTATAAGCAGGTTGTTGTTTGGTGCAGGACGAAAGTAATGCAGAAAAGCTCCTATAGGAGCTTTCTACATAACTGTCGTTTTGTATTAAGCTACCACCTGCTTCTGCCACCCAGAGTTATGCCCCCTTTAGGTCGTCGCATGACTGTATGTGCTCAATAGACGTTAATTCGTTTAGATGATTGGCATACGTCAGATGTTGACCTGGTAATATAAATATAAGAAATAATGACGTCCTGAATAGTATTAGCTATTGTTATTAACCCTTTTACCGCCAATATCAAAGTGAAGGAGTAAGAATAGTTTTGCACCAAGCATAAATGCACCACGACAAATAGTGCAGTCGCAGATCAGATGATCAATGACTCCATTTTTGTCTCAATCTCTATTTCAATATATGTGCTTTACTCCTTTGAAATTTGCATCTATTTATATAATTTCCTTTTTTCACTGAATGATTTAACAAACTCGGATTGCAGATGACAATTAGAAATTTGGCGCCGAGAGGGTTACGGCATTATATCTAACAGAATGATTGATTTTGCAGCATCAGATCTATGTCTTTTCATGAGCAAATAGGGCAGATCCTGATCAGACAACCCGTTTGCAAATGATGTCGGCTAAGATGCGAGTAAATGGACGTCTAGATGTCGTGAAGAAGGACACATGTAATGTTATTAGAGTGGAATATATTGGTTGGTTGGTTGGTTGGCTGGTTGTGTTGGTTAACGTTCGTTTCTGCCAACTATTTGAAAGAACAAGATTAAACATCCTTAAACTATCTTTTATTCATTACCATTAAACACTCCTTGTTTAAAAGTGTAATATGTAAATCAAAACAGAATTAAAATCGCATATTTACATGATTATATAGCTTTGACAGGGAACATGTCAAAACTGAAGAATTTATTAGGAGAAGGCATCCGAATATTAACCCTTCTCTTGCTATTCGCGTCAATATACCTACTTGTAAATAGTGAAGATCCAGATAAGACAGTGCCTGCAGGAGCTGTCTCATCAGGGTCTGCACTATTTACAAGTTGATTGTGCAACCAGTGCACTCCACAGCAGTAATTGCACAGAGAAATACTTGTACACAGTGAAGATATATGTAATTATACAATAAGGCATGGGTAAAGAAGGAGGAATGTATTTTAAAATTCAGCAAGCGAAGGGTTAAAAATGCAAATGACACATAACGCATATAGAGGATATTACTTTCGTTTTAAATTGCTATTGACTTTTACCACACGAGTTGACTAAAATATATGACACGAGACTGTAATAAACTCGCAATAGTAAATGAATGTGATATTCCTATGATCATTTGACACACAGAACAAAGACAAACATGCGCGTTTTGCTATTTATATATCAATGACAGCTGTCAATTACACCGATATGCCTACGTCATTTGTGTGTTACATTACACATGTGCAGTATAACCCTTTACAAATCGTGATACAGGCAGTATAATGTGATACATTCTTTAAACAGCAGTAATGAGGTTGATTGTAGTAACGTTTCTTTTTCTTTGACGACATTTTACAGGACAGACGTACGGACGGACAGGGGTAACACTTAATGCCCCGTCGCCTAAAGGCGGGGGCATAGCAATTAGAATAACATTTGTTTGTTTGCAAAATTTGAAAAAAATCTGAATCTTAATGGCAGGCGATAGCTTAATGCAGGGCCGAAGTTATACATTACTGTCGTCCTGCCGCAAGCAGTCATCTGCCGTTAAAAGCAATATAATTATGTTTATTCTTAAAGTGATCGCTTTAGACTGCATACTGTACTCCGTACTGAAGGATAACGTTCTGATTGAACCTTTTACTCCTCGAATATTCATGGAAGTGGTAATGACAAAATTAATATTAATTAGATTCATTGTTAAGATGAACATTTTAAATTTCTCATATTTTTACAGTTGTATATCTATGCATTTTAAAAATGACGACAATTAGATATATAAGTAAATGGGCAACATTCATTGTTCAGTAGCATATGGTCAGGGCAATGTAAACTGTTGGATTATAACTATACTTTTTACATTAAGGAAACAGAGTAGACCCTGGTCAGACAGCTCCCACATGAACCGTCTGATCTGGGTCTACTATATTAACAAAGGCCTGGAAAGGCGTATCAATCAATGACATGTACACTCAATCTGAATTGCTGGCAGTTTTCTCCAATACGACATCTTCTCCAATTTGTAGCGGTTTTGTAAGCAAAGACATATTAAGAGTCTTATTTAGCACAAATAATGCAGGAACGAGTACGGAATACGAAATGATATCTGAAAACTTAGTGTTATGTTTGGTATGATGTCTTTTATGTCGGATATCATCTCGTGTTTTGTCGACATATTGCCTCTCTGTGATACACATTTCCACCAAATTGGTGACTTAATGGCCATGAAAGCACTCCTTATTGCTGTTATTTGTCGGTCTTGTCAAAGAAATATGTAACTTAAGATTCATTGTCTACAGGTCAGTAGGCGCTTCCATCTTACAGTGATATACGTTGTGCTCGTTAGATCTTCACACAGCAATAATCCTGTTCGAGCTTGTGGTAAATTGTCTTATGCGAAGCAAAAGTTATTATGAACATCTGGGTCCATGCTTATAAAACTTTTAGTTGAGTCTGAGAACGTTCTCAAGCATTTGATTGGTCAGATTTGAGCCTCTGGCTCAAATCTGACCAATCAAAAGCTTGAGAACTCAAATCTGACCAATCAAAAGCTTGAGAACGAAACTCAGACTCAACTAAAAGCTTTATAAGCATGGATCCAGGATCACAATAAATGTGTTTGTACCTTTTTGCGTTTGAGTAAATGCAACTTAGTGTGCTCTTTTCTGGTATAAGAATTCAAGTCGAACAACCAATGTTAGACTATTAATGATTTCGTTACCATTCAGGAACATTGAACGGTTTAACCCTTCGCTTGCTATTCACGTCAATATACCTACCTGTAAATAGTGAAGACCCAGCAGGAGCTATCTCATCAGGGTCTGCACTATTTACAAGTTGATTGTGCATCCAGTGCACTCCACATCAGTGATTTGACAGCGAAATACTTGTACACAGTGAAGATACACGTATATGTAATTATACAACAGGACATGGGTAGAGAAGGAGAAATGTATTTTAAAATTCAGCAAGAGAAGGGTTAATCCTTATCCCATTATCTGTGGCCTGTCTAACTAAGTGAGGCAATATAAATGTATATAATCGGTGGAATCTGCCATGGTAATTCACCAGGGGAAGGGTTAACTGTTCTACTTATAGTATAGTATAGTTAACAATCAGTGCAATGGTTAATTACGTATTATATACAACAGTAGAATTGGTTCCAAGAGGTCATCAAAACATAATATCTAATTATGGATCTGTACGGCAGGTGGTAGCTTAATGCAGGTCAAAAGTAACGAAGAAAGCTCCTGCAGTAGCCTCTGTATTACGTTTACCCTGCATAAAGCAATAACTTGTATTTTAACACTCCGTGTATGAATGACCGGTTAAGACAGGTTAAACTTAACGTACATAATGATAAAATAGATTCAGTATTTAAGCTTCATGCTCTTACCTTAATCTATTAGGGTATCGGTTGTGGTGAACATGGACTACCATAGTCACCCTAAGAATTCGGACAGACAATCTATGCTGACCAAGATCAAACATGCGTGCGTAATGCCTACACTAAGTCTATTTAAATTCATCAACTTAGTGCCGCTTGTTGTGTCCGAATACGTAGGACAATTAGAGTACATTGTATTGATGTCCTACCGTGCCAAACCATCAACCCTGTACAGCTATTCACAGAACTGTCTTTATGACATTTCCGTTTCTATTCAAACATAAACCTTGCTATAAAATCAGATCAAAATTCTAGACGAGACTGTTTTATGGACGATGGTATGATTGCAGCAATAAACGAAACCATTTGTGTGGGATTCGTCGACTACCTAACGGATTATATTGCCTGTCGTCCGAAATACAGTACAGCCCTGCATAGCGATCACTATCATAATGTCCCAATGTTGGGCCTTAATGGCAGTTGTAGATTCATGCAGGACGAAAGTTATGCAGGAAACTCCTGTATGAGATTTCTGCATAACGCCCTGCATTAAGAAACCACCTAATTTTAAAGACACGTGTTAATTCATAACATTTTAGAGGGGTTTAAAATTTACTATATTTTCAATCTAATTAGCTATTAAATCCTTTGAAACGTGTGTACTGTCTGCTTTCCGTATAAATACTGGCCAACGATCAAGCTCAGGGCGTCTGAACAGGGTAAACGGTCAAATGTTTCGAATTGTCAGATTGCATTTAGTATCAGTCCATGTAGAATTGTAGCGAACGTTTTGATCTATTTTGGTCTACACTCTCCACTGATAGCAGTTAGTGCACGATTAGTATACATGCAGTGTTGAGTACGATGTCAAACGCTATTTAGGGTTAACACGTGGTAAATTTGCGGATTTGTTACAAGTGTGCAGAACACTATAGACATTGTCATGCTGCAGCTGCTATAGTTAAAGTTTATTCTAACCCTTTCCCTGTTCTATGTTTATTTATCAATACCTATTGAATACTCATTGACTAAATAGTTGTAATGAAATATTGAAGGAGGAACGTTGTAGCCATTTTAGGAACTAAAGAAACAGATCTATCAAGGTCCGTACGCAAACAGAGCAGACCCTGATCAGACGGGCCTATATGAACCGTCTGATGGGTGAACATGTCAAGTTTTACTATGATAAAGCTTATGAGAATTCAGGAATTAACCTTATTTGGTCTATAGAAACTCCAATGAGGTTTTAACTAAATTAAAAACAACAGGCAACACCAAGCTTACATTATAAGCACATACAATTAATCTACACTTCATACCACATTACCACACGATCTAGTAAAGAGCAAACTTACAAACCTTATAAATAAAACATTTGCTAGAGAAAAAGTATCATTTATTGCCTGTAATTCTAGACATGCGTTCTTTACCAATGACATTGCAAATAAGTATACCTCATGGACATGTTTAGATCTTTGTGACGCAATTATGATTCTGTTAGACAATATATTTGTTCACTTTGGTAAATCTGTATATCGCAAGGTCATTGGTATTCCCATGGGAACCAACTGTGCCCCTGTAATTGCAGACTTGTTTTTGTATTGTTATGAACGGGATTATATGCTTAACATTTAAACCGATTCACAGGTGGATGTCATCAATGCTTTTAACAATATATCACGTTATTTAGACGACATATTTAATATTGATAACCCGTTGTTTTATTCTATGATAACCTCAATCTACCCTAAAGAACTAAAGCTAAATAAAGCAAATAGTTCTGACATATCTGCAGTCTTTTTAGATTTAAATTTATGTATAAACAATGGACCAATATCGTCTGGAATTTATGACAAAAGGGATGACTTTAATTTTAAAATAGTCAACTATCCTCATTTGGATGGAGATGTTCCCCGTGCTACATGTTATGGTGTATATATTTCTCAGCTTATTCGTTTTGCTAGAGCTTGTTCTTCTGGTGATGATTTTAACACGTTTACCACGTGTTACACATGTCAAACATGTTCAACCTTATCACTGAACAACTAGAGTCTACTAAACAGGGCTACAGATATGACAAACTTCGTAAAACATTTTCAAACTTTTACCACCGTAATGTTCTACTCATCAGCAAATACAATTGTAATTTACGTACAAACTTCGAAAAATTGTTGGACACACATGTTTTGATACTTTGTTTGTCAAACGTATAAAACAATTCATTAAAAAGTTATATGACCCCTCTATATTGCAGCACACTACATGCTTGGTGGTCGACCCCTTTACAGATGGCATTATGCTTTCCTCTTTGCTTGTGCGACAACAGAAAAAAGATAATACTCCATTTTACTCCTCTTAAACCCGTTTAAGGAGGAAGGAAATTGGATATTGGTATTTTGCCAGTTCTGTCGTACCCCAAATGACTTCTCCACAGTTGATCTGGCCTCTGAATAGTAATCGAGTACATGTCTACGGTGTCAAGTTTATTCTTTTTTCAAATAAAACAGTTGTACATATTTAGTATCCACTTTTTATGCTTTCTTGCGATTTATTTTTAAAAATAATATCGGTGTAGAAATGTTTCATGTATTTTTCCCATGCTTTTAAATTATGACGTCATTTAAATGATGACATCGCTTGTTATTTTAAAATCATTTGGTCTTGGCAGACATCGATATTCATGTTGTGAAGTTGTCTGGAGGGGGGTATTTACATTTTGACTTTGGTGAACGTGGGATAAGAGCAAGGTTGGGTACCCATAAACCAGGTTTAAGCCCCCAGTAGCCGTTTTTGGCTACTGACCGTTCCAAGGCGGTACTCCTGCTTTCAGCCAATGGTCAACTGTGTTGTTTAATATACTTAATGTTTAATGTTTTTCGTCCCGTTATGTTTCGTCTTGTGGCTGTACCGTTTCTTGTTTGATGGTGTTTGGTGCGGTGTCATTTCGTATGTGGCTCTCCCTGTTTAACTATTTTTCCATATTTACTCTGTTTGAAGATGCGTGAAATAAGGTTTTTAACCTCGCGTGACTTTTGTCACTGACCGTTCCAAGGCGGTACTTCCATCTTCCCCCTATTGTATGTTTGTTTTGTCTTTGTGTGTCTCTTGGTGTTTTTATAGTTATGTACATTTGCTGTTTCCTTGTGTTGCTGTTCGGGCGACTGTTTGTTCTGCATGTGGTGTTTCCTGCATGACTCATTTTTGTACTTTTATATGAGTGGAAGGGTTAATACACATCAAACATTGACGGTGTCATTGAAAGAACTGTCCCTGCAAGTGTAGACAATCATAGGTATTGCTATGCTGCCATTTAAAGGGTATCATTGATACAAATGCATTATAATAAAAAACGTTTACGGAGTCATCTGACGACAGGCATCGGCAATTTTACAAATCATAGGCATTATCATGCTTCATTTGCTATGGTATAATTAATACACATGTATTATAAAAACACATTATCCATGGACGGTGCCCTTGGAAGAAAGACTTCAAACCAGAACCTCTCTAAACATATGGCAGCTTAATGCAGAATAACTATTGTGCAGAACTCTCCAATATGTGTGTTCTGTATTGCTTTTGTTTGCAATAAGATACCACTTTTTTAAGGACTATCATGCTAATTCACAAGAGCGAAGTTCTACTGTATCTGACATAATATACAAGACGTGAATATTTAAACCATGCCGCTGATACAGTAAAACCTCGATACTACGATCTTTTAGTAAGGATGAATGTATCTCTCTGTAGGCATGTGTCTGCTTAATGCAGGGTGAAAGTCATGCAGAAAGCTCATCGAGGAGCATTAAGCTGCCACCTGTGTTTAAGATAATAATGATGATACTAAGATAATAATAATGATACATATTGTCCGTTGTATCGGGTTTTTACTGTATAGTCAAACAGATTGAATTCATATAAGAAGATGAGTATCTTTAACCCTTCTCTTGCTGAATTCTAAAATACATTTCTCCTTCTTTACCCATGTCCTATTGTATAATTACATACCTAGTCACTGTGTACAAGTACATCGCTGTGCAATCACTGCTGTAGAGTGTATTTGTTGCACAATCAACTTGTAAATAGTGCAGACCCTGATGAGACAGCTCCTGCAGGAGCTGTCTCATCTGGGTCTTCACTATTTACAGGTAGGTATATTGACGTGAATAGCAAGCGAAGGGTTAAACATCAGCACGATGTTATACACACTAGTGATATTTGTACAGAACAAATTTGAATAAGATAAAAGCATGCGACATGGTTTACAGAAGACAATTTATTCAGTGATATTCAGTTTTAAACAGATTTTCCATATGCCTGGTCACGTTAAAGTCCTATCGATTGGTAAACTTTAATGCTTTTATATGGTAATGTCCTCAAATCACGTTAAAAAGAAATGTATACAAGACTATACAAGCAGACCGCACTTAGCAACACATTTAAAATGAATTCCTTATGTTTTCGTTAGGGTGAACAATGCTATAACATGAGTCGTCCTCTTGGTGAGGTTATTGTTGCATAGCAACCTACATAGACCCGCATTTCCGACATGGCGTAGCCACCGTGTATCACTCGTAGGTATATGTAGCAGTGTAATTTGTATCTTTCTATAAGTGTGGATCCTCATCAGAGAGATTTCATCACATGCATCAGGGAATAAAATATTTACACTCCGACAGCGTTGTTTTAATCTTTATCTAGCTAACCTAAACTTTAGTCGCATTTTCAAACAACTGAAACCAGATGAGACACCCAGCGAGCAAACCAATGTCTCATCAGCATTCCAGCTGTTTTACAAGACGAATACTGATGCAAGGCATTGGATCGCCGCGAAATTTGTGTACAAGGAAGGTTTTTAATAAGGAACTGTTTTGTTAAGACAATTGAAATACAACATTTCATTAAAAACTTAACGAAATATGTAGCCTCTTGAGTGTAATGACGTAGTGACCTAGTTCCGAACCCGACATGATCCATATTTGAACTTGACCAAGATTGCATCCAAAAATAACGTATAAGTTGAAAGAAAAAACACTTAATATGGATAATTATCATTAACTATCCCAGTAAAAACCCAAACCGCCATTAAAAAAAATAGAAAGGAAAAAGAGAGAAAAATATTTTTCGTCAGCGGTGAGAATCGAACCAGGGCTGACTGCACGATAGGCGACCGTGGTAACCACTACGCTATCAGGCCAGACATACTTCAAGGGAAATTGAAGATGTATATAAAGTTATCATGCTACTATATTGACGACTTTTTTAAATAAAAAAAATAAAACGACTTTTTTAAATAAAAATAAATAAAACAATAAAACTTCATTACAACATTTATCACTCTCATGATAATTTAATCAATAAACTCTAACAAGGGCGGTGATGGTCATAGACCTAAATATAGCCTGTTCAGTTCCATTAACGAGTGACGTTAGTCCTATCTAAAAATAGAAACCGAGACGACGGAATTCGATTTTGACCATGTAGAGCCTCCGGTAGAATAATAACCATGTCTGTTTGAATTAACATATCGACTGTCGATTCAAATGATCTTATTTTTCAAATTCGAGCACGTTTTCCCGTCTTGTAATGTATATCTCTGAAGGGCATAATTTAGAACGAGAGCACCGCAAACAGGTGCACGACTACAGTTTTGAGCCGGCTTCAATTCTGCGACTTTGACCCGGCTTCATTTATGTTTACAAAACTGTTTTTGGCATTTAATGTCGATACTTCGACGAAAAAAGTGTCATAATTATTGTTATTATTGTACATTTGTTTGATAAATTTCTTTTTAAACATCGTATGAAGGTTTTTACATCACATATTTCACTACATCAATAATGCAGATAGAAACTATTCTCTGCCACGCTCTCATGAGCCAATTTGTAAAACTTGTCGCTACCCCTCCTACATGGGTAAATACTTTTGAGCATTCCATTAGTGATCGCCGCTCATGCGGCGATCAACAATATGGTAAATAGTTTATCCAAAGGCTTGTGCTATGATACTTGCCCTATATCTACGCAAGAGCTTGGTCGAATCGCAAGCAGTCAAGAGAACAGATTTACAGATGAGCATACATGATTTGAACATCGGCTTTTATTCAGCAGCTAGCTGTCTATTTTCATTCTTGTTCTAGTTTTCCACCAATCAGGAACTATAAACGTGTACAAATTCATGGAATCGATCCATATCAACCAAATGTAAGGCATTCTGTAATACAGACCTTTTCTATAAACTTCTCAGAGTTCAGGAAAAACGCCATATAATACAGAAAGTCATATCTGCGCTTATATTTAGCATGGAAGGCTGTCGAAAGTTCTGTTCTTAAAAAAGATGCTTACAGGGAAAATCCCCTATGAATAAAAATAGACGTACACGGTTGGCATATTTAACCTTTAGCCAAATTATTTTTACGGAAATGTTCACCTACTACATTTTCAAAATCAATGCTGTAATAAATTTATCTACCAAAATGCAATCAGGTGTCAAACAGTTGGATCCTGATGAGAGTTACATATGGATAAAAACTGTTTGCATAGGTGTTCACTCATCCGCCCATAGCAGGCTAAAGTTAAGCAGTTGTTTCATAATTCTCAAGTGAGTTGGAAAGTCAAACAGACGGTTTCCTCAAACTACCGGCTCGTCAAACTGATATAAAGTAGTAAACGAAAAGACGTTTCGTTAAAAACTGGGTACCGTATATAAATTTGCGGCATTGATCCCCTCCTCTATTACGACCACTAAAAGCAAGCTGATTGATCGTATACGAAAGGCAGGTAAAGGAGTTTTCTGTTTTACTTTCACATTGCTTTAAGCAGTATTTTTACTGTATTACCGTTGCCATGCTTCGTTCAACATATACGCTACAGCATGACCGTATTTAAAAGTTTCAATACACAGAATAGAGCTGTGTCTACATAGCATAGGACCAGTGTACTCAATAGTGTACTCTATATAGTTATACTTCTTCTAAGTCACGCATATAAGCGTTACTATAGAGTTTAAATGGTTAAATAGCCTTGGCAACACTTCAGGTTTTAGGCATCATCATCACATCATCATGATTTCAAATAACAACAACAATAATAATATCTTCATCATCTTCATCCAAAGACCTATAACATGTTATCATAGGTATTTGCTTCAACATTTAAGATTTGAATGAAAAAAGTATAAATAAAATCTCTAAAATTGTATCAAAAACCATTAAATATACGTATGAAAAAGTCTCACAAATAAATAATGTTATAATTATTATTAATAAATAAATATTAAATATTAAAATACCGACAAACTGGTGCCACAATTTATACCAGTTCCAAACTAATTATCGTTCTTATCACCTTATGGTTATAATTTGTGAGCATTGTTACCAGTTTGACGAAACCACTACCAAACTTTCAAACTTTTATCAATTTGCTTTCAATTTTAATACCAGATTGGATCAGAAAATCCAGTTTGACGAAACGGTAGTGACGAAACTACCATATTCCACTAGCAATAATCATAGGAAATAAAGAAGAAAGGTTGGTTAATATATTAAAGTAGTGGCATTAATAGTATTAATTACTAGCACCTATGGTCGGGATTGTTGGCTCTCTGTGATATAAATCTACTTACTGTAGGTGATTGCTACGGCTCTATCACCTGGGACTTTGGATCGTGAAAGACGGTTGAGGTTGCTAACTTTATATTGTTGTAGAAATATATTCCGTTAATGATGTCACTAATGATGATGCACACAAATCGATTAAGGCGTTCATCTAAGCTAGATAAATACCGTTATTTAAGTAATTACAGACTCTGCACAAACAAAAAACTACATTCTATATGCTTTAAAGTGTTTTCAACTTGTTATCTTCATATCAATATAAATATACACGCTTCAAAATATGAATTAATTCTTACGCGCAATAATTTATTCATGGTACTCCGAACGTGCTTCAGACATTTTCCGGCGGTCATCAAAAGACATCTTTGCAGTGCTGTTGTGGTTGTTTTGCATTTCATGTACATTTAATAGTGATTTCCTATAAAAGTTACTTTTCAATAAATGTTTCTTCTACTCCACGTTCACTAATTCTTTCCAAACATAATCAACTGAAATGTATATTGAATGAAATAGTAGATCTGCCTTTTGTTTAAGTCATTTCCGTTGCACGCCTGTCTGCTAGTATAATAACAAGCAACCCTTCATATATCTAGTTCCCTGTCCTATAAAATCTCCAAAGATTGGTTTTAATATGGCAGATATTATTGTTTTGTACATTATGTCAATATTTGAATGCCGCTGAATATCTTTTTTAAAGATATTTCTTGTTTAACATGGCTTGTCTGGCCGTTTTTCTTTAAACAGACGTCATTTATGTACTCATAACGCGTTTGTTAGATTAACAGAGGTTATATTCTTTTTTAATTCTTGTATAGATATAGTGCAATAAATATGGAATGATAATGTGATATATGTGTAGTCTCTTATAATTCAAATATGAATGACATGGTTTATTTATAGACATAATTACGGCTTTGTATGATTGTTACCATCAAGAGACTCTAATACAGAATAAATATAAATAAATATACAGTACAATCTCTATTATTCGAACACTGAAATGCTTACAGTAAAACCTCTCTATAACGGTCATTAATTTTTTTAATTAGTTGGTATTTAGGGCAGGTGGCTGCTTAAAGCAAGGTGAAAGTAAAACAGAACGCTCCTATAGGAGCGTTCTGTTTTACTTTCACCTTGCTTTAAGCAGCCACCTGCCTTTAACACAAAATGCTTGATGCAATTTAGTGGCCGTTATAGAGAGGTTTTACTGTATCACTATCGATCTTTTAGACAGGGGGTCCTCTAGGAGGTTTCTACACGACTTTTACTACGCATGAAGCAGTCACCTGCCTAAAAGGGTATGAATTCTTCGGTACAGAAACATCGGGTAATCGCGATTTTACTGTATATTAATTGTTCCAATGCGGGATAAGGAATATGTGGTTGAATAAGATACAGGGCATCCGCAGAAACAAACAGACAAAACCATCTCGAGAACCCTTTCCCGAACATAGACGACTTTTTGCACCTTTGCAAACAGTGTAGATCCTGATCAGACAGCTACTGTAGGAGGCCTGACCAGGATCTGCTCTGTTTGCTCATGAAATGATATAAATCTGATTCTACAGTGCCCCGTTCTCATAGCGGCATTACATAAATCCACTAATTAAAGGGGAAGTCCCTACAATCGACAGGAAGCCTATTACACAACAGTCATTTGTGTATATATACCGAAAAGAAGTCTCTCACAAGAAAACCTATCGAATGAACGTTGAAGATGACAAAACTTCCATTTGTTTGATATTGATAACCCCGATGTTATTCGCCGATGTTTGTTTATTCGGGCTTCATATCTTCTCAGGCTACCTCGCGTCTTTCCAGGCACTTCCGAGAAAAAGTATCACAAAAACATTGGAGGATCGAGTGGATCCTTGGCAAAACGCGGAAAATATGAAATGAGATCGGCCGCTAATACTTTGTTGTAGAATAAAAAATAATAAGAATTGATGAAATCGGGTGTTTGTATCTCTGGGGCATATTTCGATAAAAGTTCAAAATGACAGTATATCATCATAATGATCGAACATAACAAATACCAAGTTTTATGATATTATTGAAAATATGCGTTCATTGTAGATACTTCCTCTTTATACTAAAGTTATTATTTGTTGCATCAGTATTCATATTACATGTTTTGTTTTACAGTAGATCCCATCTAATGCGACCACGTAATGAATAAACATATGTGTCTTTATAAGCAGTTGGTTCCTAAATGCAGGACAAAAGTAATGCGGAAAGCTCTTAGAGGAGCTTTCTGCATTACTTTTGTCCTGCATTAAGCTACAACCTGTATCTAGCACCCAGAATTATACATATTTTAGGTGGTCGCATTAGCGGGTTTTTACTGTTCATTATAAATGCTTGGGTGAAACGAAGACGATGTGTAGCTAATTACGAACAATATAACTAGAAACTCGGACAACAGTTTCGAAAGTAATGGGGTCACTTAATTATTTCAAATATTAAAACAGACGAAACAATAGGAGAAAAATTGCCGTGGAGTTCAAATCTTTCGAGACAGTGATTACAATTTCCATGATTGAAGATATTTTATGTTCGTCTAGACACAGTAATGTTATCAAAATGGCAATTTTCTATCATTCCCCTTCATGTCCAATTAAGCACATTTTACCGTATAATGAATTAGGCGAAACTGGCACATCTCTTATTAGTGCTGACACAGCTTTCAGTTATCGATATTGGTTAAACAAAATTAGAATACAAATGCTGGTGACATTTGTGGAATATCTTGGATACTAAGATCAAATAATAACCGTTTACTACATTGTAAAAAATTAACACCATGTGTATTAATTAACAGTAAACCTTCTAAATCGGAGTTTTAGTAAACAAGACATTATATACTTGTAGGCAGGTGGCTGCTTAATACAGGGTGAAAGTCGTGCAGAAAGTTCCTATAGGAGCTTTCTGCATGACATCCACCCTGCATTAAACGTCCATCTGTCTCCAAAACCGATGTTTATACTAAAGTTTAACTTCCGTTTTATAGGGGTTTTACTGTAATGACAAATAAGCACTTGCATTGTGGGCCATTTCATAAAAACAGCGGAGTCTGACCAGATTGCTTCTACTGGTACCGCATGATCTTGGTTTACTCTACTCGCCAGAGTATTAAAATGCACATACATGTTTATGGTGCAAAGGGTTTAGAGTGTGTTGTATTTATTTAACTCTTTACCTGATACAAACTATTTACACGATGGGATGAAGGTCTGATCAGAGTCTGCTCTATTTATTTATGGCATTATTAATAGATCTGATTCTACAGTTTCTACGAACACCCAAAACGTCTGTGTACATATGCCATTATAAAAAAGCTAACTCGTGAGTATCCATGATGAAAGTATTAATGGTTAGAGAGCTATTGACTCATATTTGTTTATTCGTTCTGTGATAGAACTTTGTCTCAGATGTATAGTATACATATACATGTATGATGATGTTGTCAGCCACGCTTTCAAATTACCCAGTATTCTATAAACATATAATAACCTACTTTATATTGCATCAAACTTTCTAAAGACATATAATGTCGAATTAATTGAACTCTTGCAAAATATTGCATTAAGGTTTAATTCAGTGTGTAATCTGATGAGAACTGAGTGCCACGGCCTTCAATTTGGATACAATTTTTTTTTTAAGTGGCAATAATTCCATATATGGTGTAATACATGTTAATTCTACGTCATAACATGTCTTAGTAACTGCAGACATGGCATAAGTTGCATCTATGTCACTAAACAGTTATTATGAAGTGTTATCTGAAACTTCGGATGTTTACCTTTTGGTGTCGAAAATTCACTAGATACACGTCAAAGATAATAAGTCAAGTAGATTAATTTAACCCTTCGCTTGCTATTCACGTCAATATATCTACCTGTAAATAGTGAAGACCCAGATGAGACAGCTCCTGCAGGAGCTGTCTCACAAGGGTTTGCACTATCTACAAGTTGATTGTGCAACCAGTGCATTTCACAGCAGTGATTGCACAGCGAAATACTTGTACACAGTGAAGATATATGTAATTATAGAACAGGGCAAGGGTAAAGAAGGAGAAATGTATTTTAAAACTCAGTAAGAGAATGGTTAAGGTGTCTGTAAACGCGTATAATGTCACTAAAAGCGTGTATAACGGTTAACCCTTATTCTGCTAAGCCCCACCTATCTTGCATTTGCAAGCAGCTTGAATTCTGATGAGACGTCGAGTAACTCGGTGTTAAGTGCTTGTGTGGTGGCCGTAAAACGTCGCCTCGTACTTCATTCTCAGTGTTGTTATACCTTCTGATCCTTTGAGATCATGAATTTCAGTACTTCTTGTTCTGGAAATTGAATACCGCTTAAGCCGGTGCTAGGGGCGTGAGCAGTGTTGCACTTTCAATTACTGTTCATGAACAGACTCAATAAAACCGAGTCTGCAATTTTCTCTTTTTGTGTTGCAATTTCTGCTCTCAGGGGATGACCTCCCTTCAGAATTTATAAGTAACCAAGCTGTTTGACACTCGTCAACAAATTCGCAAACTCTTGTACAGATAGGAAGTAACTTAAAGTAAAAAATGCAATGAATCAAAATGAAGTTGTTTTGCAGACATATTTGTTCAGCACGATAATTGAGTAATGTTTGATAACAAGTGATGACAAGAATTATCTTTAAAAAAGTTATGCAGCGGTATTCAAATATTGATATAATGTACAAAACTATAATGGTATTAAATTTCTGCCATATTAAATTCAATGTTTGGTTGCTTTTTATTTTACTAGCAGACATGGATGCAATAGAAATGACTTAAACAAAAGGCAGTTCTACAGTTTCATTCAATATACTTTATGGTTGTGTCGTTTTGTTAGTAAATTTGGAGGATATGCTGGTTAAATATACTGCATTCATTTGGAGCCTTGGTATGTCTGCATATTTTGTTTAGTAGGTGATTGTAATGTTTGAAAAGAATAAGTGAACATGTAGAAGAAGAAACAATTATTGAAAATTATCAAGTAACGTTTATAGGAACTCACAATTAAAATGTACATGAAATGCAAAACAACCACAACAGCACTGAAAAGATGTATTTGGATGACCTCTGGAAAATGTCTGATGCACGTTCGGAGTACTGTGAATAAATTATTGCGCGTAAGAATTAATTCATATTTTTAAGCGCGTATATTTATATTGATGTAAAGATAACAAATTGAATACACTTTAAAGCATATAGAATTTAGTTTTTGTTTGTGCATAGTCTGTAATAACTTAAAGAACGGTATTTATCTAGCGTAGATCAAAGCATTAATCGACTTGTGTGCATCATCATTAGTGACATCATTAACCGAATCTAGTTTGAAAACAATAAAAAGTTAGCAACATCAACCTACTTCCACGATTCAAAGTCCCAGGTGATAGAGCCGTAGCAATAGCCTTCACTAAGTAGCTTTATATCACAGAGAGCCAACAACGCGAAGCCTCTGTGTTGTGCTCGGGGATAGTAATTAATAACATTAATGTCACTAATTTAATATATTAAACAACCTTTCTTCTTTAGTTCCTATGATGTTGCCAGTGGATGATGGTGGTTTCGTCAAACTACCATTTCATCAAACTGGACTTTATGATCAAATGCGGTATTAAAATTGAGAGCAAAGTCGTAATAAAAGTTTGTAAGTTTGGTAGTGGTTTAGTCAAACTGGTAATAGTACTCACCAATTATTACCATTATGGGATAAGTACGATAACTGGTTTGGAACTGATATAAATTATGGCACAAGTTTGTTGGTATTTCAATAATTATTATTCAGTTATATTAATAAAACTTATAACATTATTTATTCGTGAGAATTTATTATACTTATATGTTAATTGTTTTTGATACTATTATTAAAGAGATTTTATCAAAGACCTACATGTATCATAACATGCTACCGTAGGTCTTTGATATTATTTTTACCTTCTTTATTTAAATCTTAAATCATTAAGCAAAGACCTATGGCAACATGTTGTCATAGGTCTTTGGATGAAGATGATGAAGATATTATTATTATTGTTGTTGTTAGTTGAAATGATGATGATGAAGATGATTTTGATGATGATGATGATGCCTAAAACCTGAGCTGTTGGAAAGGCTATTTAATCCTTTAAACTCTAGTAATGCTTATATGCGTGACTTAAATAGGTATACATATATAGAGTATACCATAGAGTACACTGCACCTATGCTGACGATGAGACCCAGAACTATTTTGGCTGGTCAAACCGGCCACATTTTGGTCAAAACGATCCAACAAAAAGGTAGATTTGCCACCAAAGCAGTGTCTTGAAACATTTAATTACGGTCAGGTGGTGGCGTATATGTTGGACGAAGCGTGTCAACGGTAATACAATAAAACCCCTCTATTACGACCACTGCTTAAAGCAATGTAGACAAAACAGGAGCTGCTACCTGCCTTTCATACGACCAATTAGCCTTCTTTAAGTTGTCGTAATAGAGAAGGGGGACAACGCCACAAATTTACACCGTACCCACTTTTACGAAACCACTTTTCGTTTACTATGTTATATCAGTTTGACGAGCCGGTAGTTTGACGAAATTGCCTGTTTTACTTCCAACTCACTGGAAATTTGTGAAACAACTGCTTATATATGTCAACCTATTTCAAAGACCTCGGTTATCTTCGCCGTGTACGTCTATTTATATTATGGGAATTTCCCTGCAGCATCTAATTTAAGAACAAAATTTTCGACAACCTTCCACGCTAAATATCTGTGTACATAATTACTGTCTGTATTATATGGCATTTTGACTCAACTCTGAGATGTTTATAGAACATGTCTGTATAACAGAATGCCTTACATTTGTCGTAGTTAGGTAAAGGTTATGGATCGTTTGCAATGATTCCAGCTTGCGAAGCATCTAATTATCATAAAATATGGAGTTGGAAATAACTACTAGGGCGTAAGAATGACCCCAGAATTTTCATCACATTAGTAGACTGTGTCTGGATTTTACATCTAGTTTGGCCATGCTTACAGGCATTGTAATAAAGTTGTTTGCCAATCTAGATATTAACTAATGAAAACACAGTTTACTACTGAAAAATAGTGAGTCATATGCAAATTACAACGTAACATAGTTCCTGATTGGTGGAAAACTAGAACACGAATGAAAATAGACAGTGTGATGAACAGTAAGGAAAGTACACTATTTGACCTTGAATGGTTTCAAACCAGAGACCAAATACACAAGCGACTCAAATTGCTACTGCATGTTTGGTTGTCAACCCTTTTACAGTTGGCAATCACGCTGGCCTCTTTGTATGTACGCCGACAAGAAAGGTTTAGTACTCTATGAAGGCGACCTCTTAAATCCTGAAACGGAAGGAGGACGTCAGATATCTGTACTATTTCGTTTTTGTCGTACCCTTTATTACTTTTCTACAGCTACTCTGTTTGCAGCTCAATCATGGAGTACACTAGCGATAGGTGGATAGTTTGTTTACTTAAATGTTTTCGTTATACATGCTCTTTACCACTGTATTTGTCATCGCGGTTGTTGTAGATTAGTCGGAGAGGTGATACGTTTATTTACACTGTTTGTTTTTTAGGGTGGGGATGGAATAAGTGTGAGGTTGTGCGCCAATAAACCGGTTTAAACCCTAGTAACTTTTGTCACTGACCGTTCCAAGGCGGTACTTCCATCTTCCCCCTATTGTATGTTTGTTTTGACTTTGTGCGTCTCTTGATGTTTTTTAGTTATGTACATTTGCTGTTTCCTTGTGTTGCTGTTCGGGCGACTGTTTGTTCTGTATGTTGTGTTTCCTGCATTACTCATTTTGTATTTTTGACTATTCAGAAGATGCATTTGTATACAGGGGTTCAATTCAATGTGTTTCGTAATAGCTCAGTCAGTGCATGGTCTCGCTTGAAAAGGCAATGCATGTATTTTCTATACAGTTTTCTCTTCAATAGTTTTTTTATTTGAGAAAGATTTCATGTACAGGTGAATGTTTATACAAAAAATGCCCGGAACCAATCATTGCCATTTCTGGCGGAAGGGTGACAACAGACGATAAGTTTTGTTATACTTTTAATATCTTTACAGGCTTTGTTAGACCACATTCGTAACGGATCACATTTGTAACAGATATTTTACGAATGTGATCACATTCGTAACAGGTAAAATGTGTTACAAATGTGAGTGTCCAACATGGGGTTGACATTAGAATCAGATTGAGGCCAGGAATGGCAGTGTTCAATTAGTTGACAGTAATAAGGATTATCATTGTATATGTTACTATATTTCCTTGAGGGTCATTTCTCAACTTTTCACAACCTTAACAGTACATTTAAAAGATATAAGATATGTTTTAGGATAACTGCCTAAACTATACTGAAGAGTTTCCATTTTTCATACAACTTGTAATATACGTGTACATGCAACTAGGCAATAATGTTAATGTGTGCCTATGATTAAATACATATTACTTCTTAGTTCCTTTATTTGCTTTTTTAATTGAGTAATTGATACACTATGCAAAATATTTTAGCAACTATAAATCTAATGATATACCTTAGGGAACCATAGTAATTTGTTTTGTTAATATTTAGTTTGTAGTTAAATTTGAACAATGTTTCATTTTTGTCGATGATAGATTATGCACATGCACATTTTAGCTTCCTTTTCTGTATGAAATCTGACGTGTTACAAAGACAGGGGTCTTGACTGCTTCAATATATGTTTATCAAATATATATAATCTTATAACGGTAAAGTAAACAAGTATCAATTCAACAATGATTTTCTTAAAATTGCACGTGTTTTTGGGGTCATTGACAAACGTTCGATCACCCCGGTTTCACCATATCACAGCAATAACCTGACAATTTGCAGTTAAAAAATGGCGTGGTTGAATGAAACGAATCAATTCTATCACCCACCTCCAATTATTGGCTTGCTATTTTGTTTCCTTGTGTTGCTGTTCGAGCGGCTGTTTGTTCTGTATGTGGTGACTCATTCTTGTACCTTTAGTCTCCAGCATCAAACGAATATTGTAAAACTAGCGGGTTTTGTCAGTTAGCTTCAAATCGTCGATGAAGGAGCCATTGTACGTGACGTCATGGCTTTCCCAACTTTTCCTTCGCTCATCCAATGAAATGGCTTCATTCAAATTTGTTGCAAAATGGCACCATCCGAAATAGAAACATAACGACAGACGGAAAGACCGCTGGTGCTAGTTGCTTACTTATTTAGAGGACACAACAAATGGAGATTGGTGATATAATTGCGTTGTTTTATTGAACCGTGCCATCTTTTAACTGAAAATCGCCAGGTTATGGCTGTGATATAGTGAGACCGGGGTGAACGAACGTTTATCAATGACCCGGAAAACACGTGAAATATTAAGAAAACCATTGTTGGATTGATAATTGTGCATAAGTTACCGTCAGAAGATTATATTTATTTGATAGTAAAATATACCGGCTTTCAATAGCCGAAAGAATTACGAAATTATTATTTGAATTGTAAGAGTTACAGTCATATGTTGTACTAGTGGTACACGGATATCCGTTCTGCTAGTTGGAACCCTTGTCATTATATAGTACATATAGACCCCCATGAAGCGGTCCAAACCACTGTGGTTTTTTGTATGTCACATCAAAAATCGGCATCGATCACATTCGTCACAAAATGTGTTACATATATGCTCGATTCCCGGAGCACATTTGTGACACGTGTTACGAATGTGATCACATTCGTAACACGTGTTACGAATGTGATTTGTTACGAATGTGGTCTAACAAGGGTTTGGTATATGGGTAGCTCATACAAAATACAGTTTGTGATTGTTTTTGAGATCGCTGTGACTTTTTACCTTGAGCTCAAATCTCAAATCGCTTTGCAAATATCTGTCTGGGGGTCTAGAATACATCTCCATAAATACCAAATTTAGTTATTGATTGCATAGTGGAAAGGAGGTATATATTCTGAGGTTTTGTGTAGGATAAACTTTAAAAATGAATATTTTTTTCTACAAAACCATAAATTATGGAGATTCTATTGGGCTTTTAGAGTTATGTGTCCTGTGGTCTTCTTCCAAGAGTAATAACATCATGATATCGGGGTCAAAAGTGGCCTCGCTCTCGGGGTTCCTATCTTTATATAGACATGAGTAGGCAAACGTTTAAAACCTACTCCAAAACCAGAAGGATTAAAGCTAAGATAGTTGGTATGTAGGATTGCCTACTGCTCAACAGTCAAGATAATTGAAATAATGATCCCCTGGTCAAAAGTAGTCCCAACCCAGGGTTCCCTAGATTTTCCTTGATATAAATAGGAAGAACACATCTCTCACAAAGGCCCAAGACAAATCTCTGTAGTGAATGGAAATTTACTGACGCCTAAAATATTGTTTGAAATGGAGACGAACGGTAGTGAAATGACGTAACGAATATAGTTAAACTTCGATATCTCGAACTTCAGAGGACCATCCAATTACAACGAGGTAATTTCTAATCTGAATAATTCCTCAGGTTCACATTTACCAGCGTTACTTTCGAAATTTCGACCTGCGTTAAGCTGTTACATGTGTTTCTAGATATGTGTAGTGATACATTTTAGAAGAATTTTGTATTGTAAAATTGCAAGGACCTGTCGTTTATTTCGCGTTATCGGAGTTCGCGTTATCGAAGTTCGCCTGTAGTTCAGTATCGAATGTTAACTCGTCGCTTGCTATTCACGTCAATATACCTACCTGTAAATAGTGAAGACCCAGATGAGACAGCTCCTGCAGGAGCTGTCTCATTAGGGTCTGCGCTATTTACAATTTGATTGTGCAACCAGTGCACTCCGCAGGAGTGATTGTACAGCGAAATACTAGTACACAGTGAAGATATATAGAGGATCTTACATGAGTGTTCTTGATTATTGGATTTATTAAATGAGTCTTTTTAAAACGATAAAAAACGAGCTTTAGCGAGTTTTTTATTGTTTTAAAAAGACGAATTTAATAAATCCAATAATCATGAACACGAATGCAAGATCCTATTTATAACATAACACACACAAATGTTATTTGCAGCCAATATTTCAGCAGTAACGTGGATTGTTATAAATTCTCCTTACATATAGAAATGATGAATGAAAGGTGTTATTAGGTTCGCTAGATAACTGGGACAAAGTAGGTCCAAATTATCCAACCTTTTTTTACTTACTGTCATATCAACCAGGATCTAATTCAGACCTCTCTGGTATTCAATTTAACTGTGATAGTTTATGATACAAAAACATACAGAAACACGTCAAAATAAATTTTGAGTTACAGTTTTGACATACATAGTTACAAACACGTCACATTATGACGTCATTGTACACAACATGTGTCTTTGTAAAGCGCGCCATTTACATAAGGACCCACATACAGTCGCCAACACGTCCGACACTCACTGTCAATGGGATTCGAAATGCGCCTTCGTTTTGGTATATTAAGCCCTTCATTAGTGTTGTATGTATACACATGGACATGGACATTTCCACCGAGAAAAAAATCTCGATTCAAGTTCAGTGAAAATGTTTGAAATGGACAAAAGATTCAGTACGAACTGCTGCATAAAATGTGTTGGAACAGGAGGAAGATTTTCGCGATCAGCTGAGTTAGTGAGTATAGCATATTTGAAATATGTTTGTGCTGTGCTGGATTCAGATGACTATAGTTGTTGATTGATGAGATATTTGTATGAGTAGAAATCTGCACAAACAAAAGGACATGCGGTGAAGAAAATGCCAGGTTGAGGAGGCATTTTAAATGTAGAATGGATTGTATGGGTCAGAGTAGCTGGTAGGTCTTTTTTGGCATACATTTTGTATATGATTCCTGACAGCGATCACCATTTGTATTATTTTATCGAAATTAAGGCGCAAGTGCCAACAATCCTTTGCCATCTATCGTGACTCAATCGTGGACAGGTAGGTCGACCAACGTCCGCCAGTTTGTTTGTTTTGACAGCGCGTATGAATCGTTCGAATGTCATTCGGTCGTTCGAATGTTATTCACTAGTGAATATATGCCCATGATTATCAAAAAATAAATGATAGTGTTACGTCACGCTGAAGCCACGAGTTATGTTATAAATGTAATTATACAACAGGGCATGGGTAATGAAGGAGATGTGTAGTTTAAGATTCAGCAAGTGAAGGGTTAATGGACAGGTTGCATGTCCCGGTATTCATTCCCAGAAAGAGCTGAAAGGACACCACTTCATACTCCTCTTTAACATTAGTGATAATAAATGATGTGTGCCATTGTACAGCTATTAATCTTGCTTGATATTATAAACCCATAAGGACGGGGCAATCTGTTTATAATAAACAAGACCCAAACCACCATTACCTTCAGCAACTTGATGCTTTATGAGAGGAATCCTAAGTCATCCAAAAGAGAAATAACCATCGCTGATAAAGGTATGACAATTGTTTGTATTGAAATATCATGCCAAATGAGAATCGTGTACTTTTGCAAATGAACGATTGTCAACAATACAGTCATTAAGATTGCAAACTAAAGCATTTTCAGATCATTAGAAAATATAAACCCTTTCAGTGGCAAATTTTCAAGACTTAGAGTAGGTGTTTCATTAATCTCTTCATAAATGGATAAACATAGTACCAAACAGTTTGGACCCTGGTGAGAAATTACGCAGTGCTTCAGCTGAATCCAAACTGTTTGTATATAGTATCACAGACCCGACTTCATCGGACTGAAGATGCTAATATATGCCTTTAAAATTGAAGTGTTTTGAGAGGTCTAGAACTTTAATAAAACTCATTATTATACCTCACGTGACTTCACAATTTTTCCATATACCTGCCTTGAAACAATATATACTGTTCCATGCAACATTATCTCGTGCGGGTAGCATTACGTCTGGATCAGAGAGCGCTTATTAAATTGTGTGTGACGTCATCCAACTGACGTCATCCAACGCTTGCAATTTGATCACCAAAAGTCATTTTTTTGTATTTAATAATTTGAGAAATGTCGCGTTTTGCGACTATTTCGGAGGATGATCTGTCAAAATTGGACTGTGAAATGGACTGTGTAATGTATAGAAATGTGCTGTTCCGTGATTTTTAAGCAACGAGTATAACTGTTGTTATTAACTGTTTATTGTTGTCATTGTATCATTCTTTGTGCTGATGAGATTGATAGTGATGTTCGGTATAATAAAATAAATATCAATCCCATGGAGGGCGACATTACGTATTATCAACCCTCGGTATGGCAATATCAATCTCGGCTAACGCCGCGGAGGACGTTGCCAACCTCGGGTTCACAATACGTGCTGTCGTCCTCCGATGGATATGATATTTATATAATGTTACATTCCAAAACAATATTTTTCTTATAATATGGGACCTTTGATTATAGCAGAAGCTGGCGATCTTTTTAAAATGAGTTGATTTTTCCAACAGAACCAGCGCCAAAAAGGTTTATTTAACCCTTTAATCCATTCCTCATATTGACGCCTCTGTAAGATGATTTTTGAAACCATTGTGATAAATAGACCGTTTGCTCAATAGGGTCTAATGCTCTAATTATCACAATGGTTTTAAAACTACAAACGTTTCCTGTTCTCTAGTAAATACCCCTTTTCAGTACGTTTATTCGAAGAGGTTGGATCTAAAGCCTATGAGAGAATGAGTTAAGTCCCATACAATATTCGGTAGTCTCATTCAAATTGAAAACTGGAAGTTATCCATCATTCATCTGAGGGGTTCCTGCAAAAACTAAATGATGGAGCAATCCTTTGATCATGAGCAGCAAACAGTGCAGACCCTGATCAGAGAGCTCATCCAAATAGTCAGGGAGCCAATGGGGTCTACCGTGCATCCCCTAGACTTTTTTCATGGATACCAATATGTTCAGAAAAGTCTCCTGAATCAGAATCGCGAGTGTGCTCAAGTTTAAATTCTTTTAGGCTATGTGTATTTTAACCGTTTCCATGGCAACCCCCCCCCCCCCAGTTTTCGCAATGATGACCCATACCTGCAAATTTGCCCATATCACAGACAACAGCCAAATTTTGTCCTAAACCTTTAAAACTGGTACCAAATGGAAGATAGGACATTGTGTTTGTTTTTTAAATTACCTTATTTGCATACTCATGAATATTTATGAGACAAATATAAGAAAATAACTTCAAATGCAGTTTTACATGATGACAAACCCCCAGAAAACAAAATATCCAATTTGAAGACCAAAGCATAAATTCTAAGTACCATTTTAACCGTTTCCATGGTAACACCCTAGTTTTCATAATAATGGCCCATACGTGCAAAAGCGTCCATATCACAGCCAGTTGTTGTCTTAAACCTATACAACTGGTACAAAATTAGAGATAAGACATTGTGTTTTTATTTCCAGCTTGTTTTTTTAAATTACCTTATTTGCATACTCATGAATATTAATGAGAGCATTAAAAATAGTAAAAACAATATAGAAATAACGTAAATAATGTAAACTATTCACTTTTTATCCCACAAATATCAGAAAACAACTTCAAATGCAGTTTAACATGATGAAAAAATCCTCAGAAAACAAAATATCAAATTTGAGGACCAAAAATTTAACTCTAAGTAACGTTTTAACTGTTTCCATAGTAACCATTCATTCCACTCTGTTCGCATATATTTTGTTAGTCGACAGCTACCTGCAAAAATCTTCCATATCACAGAAAGTTTTTGTGTTAACTGTATAAAACTGGTACCGAATATAAAGTTAAGACCTTGTGCTTTTGTTTAAAGGCTATACTTAGGAATTACCTTATTTGCATACACATGAATATTAATGAGAATAATTAAAAAATAGCAATATATACAGAAAAAACGTAAAACTCTCAATTTTTATCCTACCAATATCAGTAAACAACTTCAAATGTAGTTTAAATTGATGACAAAAATACTCAGAAAGCAAAGTACATGTATATAAGTTGATACCCAAACAATGAACTGTAAATAACATTGTAACGGTTTCCATGGTAACCGATCCTTTCACAATTTTTGGAAATTGGACATAGACTACCTGTAATACTCCGCTAGATCTCAGTTATTTTTGATGAATCATGAAATCAATTGTTACAAACATAGATATTATGAGGCATTGCTTTAATGGTAAATATTACTTTTCTGATATAAACTAATTTGCATATGTATGAATATTTATGAGGTGAGTAATAGATGTTAAAACTTTCGACGGACACCAGTCTTTCTCTTATAAAGCAAACAAATATGGAAAATGGTGAGCTAAAGTTTACAATGATCACTGAATATCACCCAGATTGTTAGATAAATAAATTTGGGACAAATTATATAGTACTGATGGTGATATAACTGTTTCCTAGGCAACCATTCTAACCTCATTTCTCATATTACAGTGTGTTTAAATACCTGCAACATACAAAGATATTGCGGCCTACTTTAAACGATAATTATAAATGATATAAACATATAACCGGTAGTTGATGTATGGATCTTCATGTTTGGTTTAATTTATGCAGATTACCTTATTTGCATCCTCGTGAATATTAATTAGTGATGAGAAAACAAAGAGAAACAATATTGAAAATAACATGTTTGGCAGTATGCCTAGCACAACATTAAACCATTCTCAATACAGCTTGCAATAATAAATGTACCTTTTGGTGATGAATAAATACATTTTATGTCTAAAACTTTTACCAACATGACCATACAACGACGTCGAAAATGAAACGACTTTATGTTTATTCTAGCGAATTAATCTAGCTGATAAGAGGAGCGTTGTCCTCGTAAAACGTTTACCAACCCGTTACTGTGTGAATATACCCTTTTTCACACTTAGCAAACAGTAGACGCTATACGAGTCATCTTTCAAGGTCGGTTTTGTTTGCTTAGATAAACGGATATGTTCGATTCTACATTGTTTTAAATTCGCAAACATTCCATAACGTCCCAAATGCCATTATGATAACATTAATTTAATTAATACTTATGCCAAGGATTAAATGATATTTGAATTCCATTTCAATTCAGACACATGCTCTACTCTATATTCCAGTTGAAGATTTAAGTTCTGCTATCGGTTGTTTTATGTATCATAAAGTTAAATCAGTATTTCCTGTAAACTGTTAACAGTGCTGCATTAAATGCCATTGTGCATCATTGTGTTTTAATACGTCTGTCTCCATTCTTTATTGTTTTATTTTCACAATGTTGATCGGCACGAATACTGGAACAAGAAATAAAATCCTTGCACGTCTGAGTAACATTTCAGCAAGACTTCAAGGCAGACTATAGTTTTTTGTATACACTGGACAAGACAACCAAGGTCAAAACGCAAAGCGTGGTATATCCATATTTTAACCCTTTCATTCATATAAACACATTTTCACACATTTGCAAACAGAGTAGACCAAGATCAGACGGCTCATATAGGAGCCGTCTGATCAGGATCTACTCTCTTTGCTTATGAAATTTGATAGATCTGATTATTTACATTTAAAGTGGCTACAACGTGTCACCTTCCGTATTTCATTCTATTTTGTCCATGAGCATTCAGTAGATATTAAAATATGGAACACATGCAAAACAAGGAAAGGCTAAAGTAAATAACACGAAAAATCGTACTTCAACCCTCACTCCATACATACGCTCTTTAATGCATATACAGAAGCCATCTGGTTGGATTCTTTTTTCTTTGCTTAAGGGCAATGTTTCCTGTGGTTATAACAATAATCTAATTAATATGTATGATGAGTTAATTTAGTACAAGAACATTTATGGAGTCAAGGGTTAAACAATATTTATGATTTTTTGTTTGTTGTGTGCAACAGTGAACACTCCAAATGAAATAAAAACAAATATCAAATGTGTGTTTGTTAAAATGTACATATTATCCCTTAGCCAGCTCTGAAAACAAATAGGTGTCTTCTCAAATGTGGATTTGGTGCAATTTAGAAAGTATTGATACGTGTAAAAAAAATATGTATCAAACACTTTTGGATCCTGGTGAGACGTTTAGACGCTCGATGTTTCATGAGGATCCAAGATGTTTGCAAACGCGAGTCAGGTCGCGATATAGCTGGATAAGTATTAACCATTCTTAACCCTTCTCTTGCTGAATTTAAAAATACATTTCTCCTTCTTTACCCATGCCCTGTTGTATAATTACATATATCTTCACTGTGTACAAGTATTTCGCTGTGCAATCACTGCTGTGGAGTGCACTGGTTGCACAATACACTTGTAAATAGTGCAGACCCTGATAAGACAGTCCCTGCTCATCTGGGTCTTCACTATTTACAGGTAGGTATATTGACGTGAATAGCAAGCGAAGGGTTAAGTGTTATGGCTGTCAAACAAGGTAATGCAGAATACTAACCACTACGAACCTGTAAATCTTCAGTCCGTATACATTTGTGTTAGTTTTGTTTTGTATTAGATGCATGTACAGTGGAGCCTGTCTTATATTGAATGGACTCTTAAAAAGCAGGCGGTTGCTTAATGCAGGGCAACTGATGCATTACTTTTGACTTGCAATAAGCTACCACCTGCTTTACAGACCCTTCATTAGACATACAGTAAAACTTATCTATAACGGCCACTAAATTACATTAAGTATTTTATGTTAGATGCAGGTGGCTGCTTAAAGCAAGGTGAAAGTAAATCAGAACACTTCTATAGGAACACTAACCCTAACCCTCCTATAGGAGCGTTCTGTTTTACTTTCACCTTGCGCTAAGCAGCCACCTGGCCTAAATACCAACTAATTAACACAATTTAGTGGCCGTTATAGACAGGTTTTACTGTATGTTAATGGTTGCTTAAGACAAGATCTACTGTATGTCTGTTTGTATTGGGGTTTAACGTAACCTTTACCAGTATCTCAGTCATTTTGCGATGTCCAATTAATTACAGATGGAGGAAGACCCACATGTTTATGCATGAATAGTTGCATTGTATGCATGTAAATTATCAGTACCAAACCACTGTTTGTGTTTGTTTCTTTATATCGGGGTTTGCATCGCTTCAACAATATTTCAGTCACAACGCGACGTCTATCTAATTACAGGTAGAGGAAGATCCGCGTGTTTTTCCGTGCACTGAATAGATTGCATTGTACCTAGCTAAGAAGAACATCCGAGTTGAAACCAGATGGAAGGCTTCTTAACATAAATATGCACATGCCCAGGCCGGGATTTGAACTAAAGTGGTTAGGAGCTGAGAGATTGTTAGGCGAAGACCGTGGTCACACCCCTCCCCAATACAAAACGAACTGATTTGCTTCAATGGTTTGAAACAGTTTCAAAACTCAAAATCATTGCATTGTGTCAGGCTTATACTAGAGAACCAGGTACAATTCGTATGAGACTGTCCCTGTGTCTCACATCAAATAATGTGTCAGTGATATAAACCTTCTAAATCATCCATCATAAACGCACACACAGTAGTATAACTCAATGCCTACGTTAATAATAAGTACAATAGAACCTATCTTAAGCGACCATTAAAATATGTCTAATTGAGGGTATGTAAGACAGGTGGTAGCTTAATACAAGTACACAATTATATAGGAGCTTTCTGTATTACTTTTGCCCTGCATTAAGCAATCAACTGCTTTTTAAGAACCCTGATTCCAATTAATATAAGGTCGTTGAAGACAGATTCGTCTGTATAATAGAGACCCTCTAATGCGACTACTTAATAAATAATTATGAATGACTTTCAAAGCAGGAGGTTGCTTAATGCTCCTATATAAGCTTTCTGCTCAATCTTTGTCATGCATTAAGCCGTCACTTGCCTCTACGACACAGAATTAAGTCTTGCTTTGTTTGTCGCATTAGAGAGGTTTTACTGTATATAGAGGATCTTACAGGAGTGTTCAATACAAATTGTTTTTATGAATCGAGTTTACTATAATAATATGACACACGATTTAGCGAGTGTGATATTTATTATAGTAAATGTACACAAAACCTGTCGGCTCCATCTGCAGAAACCATGGGCTTAACCACCATTTCTATGCCGATGACTCACAGTTATACCTGTCCTGTAAGCCCAATGGCATTTCCTGTCAACAAGAAGCTTTATCGCGAGTTGTGGACTGTCTCAAAAAGAAATAGTCTCTTGGATGCACCAGAACATGCTGAAGCTCAATACTGACAAAACTGAGGTCATCCTGTGTCATACAAAAAACACAGAAGTACCTGCAGATGTTAATGTGCAAGTAGGACCCTAAAATTCAGACCATCGTTGTGTATAAAGACTCTCGGTGCATGGCTCGATTCATAAATGGATATGACACCACATGTCAATTCCGTGTGTAGGTCTAGTGACGCTCAGCTCCGGCAAATAGGCCGTATTGGAAGGTACCGCTCACCTAATGCTATCAAGAATTTGGTGAACTGTCTTGTAACATCAAAAATAGACTACTGCAATGCACTGCTGCATGGAATTTCAAACAACTCACTGGAGAAATTTCAAAGAGTGCAAAACACAGCAGCCCGCATCATAACCAGAACCCCTCGATATAATCATATCACGCCGGTTCTGAAGGGACTTCACTGGCTTCCGATTCATCATCGGATTGAATTCAAAATTCTGACACTTACGTATGAAGCCATAAACAATGAGTCTCCAAGTACATTGTCGGCATGCTTGACGTGTACAGGCCACGCAGAGAGTTAAGGTCAGCAAGTAGATCATTGTCGTTGGTTGTGCCAAAATGTTGTAGGATAAAATACGGTGAGAGAAGTTTAATGCATGCAGCTCCAAAACTTTGGAATGCTCAACCGTAAGGCATTAGAGACGCAAGGTCACTGGCATGTTTCAAACGCATTTTTGCAACATTTGTTACTAGGACAGTTTGACTTTCAGCCAACCTATTAAGCTATCAGGTGACCCAATAGTCATGTACAGTGGCAAATGAGTTCAGGACAGGAATGGCTTTCAGCCAACCTATTAAGCTAACAGTTGACCAAATAGTCATATAAATGGAATGATTTTCAGTCATCCCATTTATCCTAAACTATGATATTGATGAGCATGGCTTTCAGTCAACTTGTCTGTATCAAGTTTGTTAATACAGATTATTCTAATTTGTGATATTGATGAGCATGGCTTTCAGTCAACTTGTCTGCATCGAGTTTGTTTATACAGTTTATGCGGTTCCATGCGGTTTGTGATTTCATATCTATTGTATATATTTTGCATATCTTTCATTGACCGGATGGACAGTTATGTAGTTCCTTCCGGCTAGTGATATCATGTATATTGTATATCTATTGTACATCCTTCATTGTCTGGATAGATAATAATGCGGTTCGTTCCGATAAGTGATTTCATCCATGTGAAGCGCTTTTGAGCGCACATATCCAGTGTGAAAAGAACGCTATATAAATGTGGTTCAATAATAATAATAATTTTGAATGTACAGTCGGCTGAACGGTCATTCGGACTGAAAGTAGACTATAATTAAGTACTTTACTTTTATAGTAAACCTGTTTCAAGAACGCAACTTGTAATGACCACGAAAGTAAGATTCGTTTTATCACGTAAGCCTTAATTAATGCCACATAAAGTGAAACAGACAATATCTGACGGCTGTTTTGGCCATTGTTTACAGCATAGTACAGCCGGATTCCAACTGCGCATTTGCATAAAAAATGCACTAATGCATTTACGCAATTTACGGCAGTCTGTTTCGGCACTTCAACACTGCAGGTTATATGATCAACAATAATAGAAGCGTACTTTCAATACGTCATAAAATCACTTCCGTGGTATTATAATTACACCAAAAGTACGTGTAGGAGTCATGCAGGAAACACCACATACAAAACACACAGCCGCCCAAACAGCACCACGACAAAAACAATAAATGTACATGCATATCAAAACAAAAAAGAGACGCACACAGGCAAAACAAACAAACAATGGGGGAGATTGAAGTACCACCTTGGAACGGTCCGTGACATATGTCACGGGGTCTAAACAGGTTAAGGGGCACCTGGTCTCACATTTATTCCGTCCCCACCCTAAAAGACAAACCGTGTAAGAAAACGAAAAAATATATTTAAGTGGATCCACCTATCGCTAGTGAATGCTTGAGCTACAAACAGATTTTACTGTAGAAAAGAAATAAAGGGTACGACAAAAAGAGAAAGTTCCGACGCCCTCCTTCCGTTTCCGGATTTAAGAGGCCGTCATCAAAGAGTACTAAGCCTTTCCGTTGGGTATACCTGAAAAGAGGGCAGCGTGATTGCCAACTGTAAAAGGGTTGAGAAGTAGGCACAAAGTATGTTGTAGTACTATAGGATCATATCCCTTTTTAATGATTTTTAACGTATTTGATGTACAAAGTGGGAAAATGGGTATGTCCAATAATTTTACGAAGTTTTTTTTTAAATCACGTCAACATGCAATTCAGGGTGTGAAATATCGTGCCACAGGAGCGCCTTAAGATAACACTGATGCACTCTGATAGAAATTAGCTAGACGTCCACCTTTAACTCGTTCCCTCATAGGCTATTTTTAGACCAAACCTCTTTGAAAAAATCTACCGGAAAGGAGCATTAACTAAAAAAAAGGAATCTTTTAGAATTTTGTGGTTTGAAGCAATTGTGATAAATAGAGCATTTGCTCCTATATGACCAAATGCTCTATTTATCACAATGATTTCAACAGGTAACTTTTGCAGAGGCGTCAAAAGGTGTCAATATGAGGGAATGTGTTAAGCTTGAAGTAAACGACAATCTGAGGAGACGATATTTTATTAGGCAGCGAACGGGTTCGGGGAGTGTTTTTATCAATTATGCCCCGTTTACACAGACGGTCAAAAAATATTTCATAGGTTGCTGGTAGGTGCTAAAATGCCATCGGTTCTCATCGCTTGTAAATCGGTGTAAAATCGGGTATGTAGGTGATCGATCGGTGTTTGATAGCAAGTCATTAGTGGTCAAACACTTACTGTCGGATATTGTCGGTGAAACATATGTGGTAATCGGTGGCCGATCGGTGAATCGGTGATAAAGAGCTTGCATATCTCTTGTCACAGGTTGTTGTCGGTTATTTGTAAAAAAGTTTCACCGATCGAGGATTTTAAACACGTTTAAAATTCCAAATCGGTAATTTTACCCCGATGAAACTCCTCTTTACCCAATAGCGATTGCTAGGTTGAAAATAGGTGGCCATTAGGTGATGTCGGTGGTAAATAGGTTTTCATAGGTCCCCTCCCTAGTTTGGCTAAAAAACACTAACGATCTATCACCGATGACTCTGTGTAAACGGGGTGTTACAAACAAACATTTGTAAAACGAACAATTGCCCCCAGAAAATAGCATATCATATACAGTAAAAACTCGATACTACGAAAGTTTAGTAAGGAAAGATTTATATCTTTGTAGGCAGGTGAGTGCTTATTGCATGGTGAAAGTCATGCAGAAAGTTCCTAGAGGAGCTTTCTGCATAACTTTCACCATGTATTAAGATGACACCTATGTTAAAGATTAAAATTGTTACGTATTTTAGTTTTCGAATAATCGGGGTTTCGCTGTATATAGTGTAGTCAAAGGTACCTGATCAAAATTGGAACCTCTGTGTACATTTGGATAATATTACATCTATTATGCAGATGGACGTTATGCAGTATAGACCATGATGGCCAGCCGCTCTTGGTTTATTATGACGAATACGTCTCTAACATTAATTAATACAAAACCAAACTCGTTTTATACTTAACCCTTCAAATAAACGCGTTAAGACGCATCTGCAAAGAGAGTAGACCCAGATCCTGGATGATTCCTATAGGAGCAATTTGATCGGGGTCAGCTCTGTTTGCTAGTGGAATTTGATAGATTTGTTTCTTTAGTTTCTAGAATAGCTACAACTTTCCACCTTCCATAGTTCATTTTAACTGTTTAGTCCATGAATATTCAGTAGGTATTGACATTTTGAATAAATACAAAACAGGGAAAGGGTAAAAAGTCCATTATTCGATGTAACAATCTATACAAATATACATGTATATCTGTTTCAATCTTTTGTCTGCTTAGATCGATTTACAGTAGACTCTGTCTTAACTCTTTTGGCGCCAAATTCAAAAGTGTCGCCTGCAATAATAATTTCATATTAAACATAATTCTAAATTTAATAATAAAGGTATATTAGTAAAACATTTCTTTTTTAAAACCTGTATGCCTGGGCTAAAACAATACAGAAAACAGTGAAGTCCCAGATCAGATGCCGCCTTTTCAAGGCGGCATCTGACCCGGGACTGCACTGTTTTCAATGGTTCCAACAGGCGACATGGGCGCCGAAAGAGTTAAGCGGCAATTCATTTATTGAACATATGAGCCTCTAAAGGCAGGTTGGTGCTTAATTCAGGGCAAACGTAATGCAGAAAACTCGCATTGGAGCTTTCGGCATTACCTTTGATCTGCGTTAAGCTACTACCTGCATTATAGGGGCATAATTAGACCATTTTTAAGGGCTACTTATGACAGGTTCTCCTGTACTAGCATTTGCAGTCAGCTTGAAGCCAGATCAGAGGTCGAGTAACATTCCACGTAATCACGTAAAAATCTGTTTTCTACGTCGGCTTCGGGGATATCATTTACGAAATTTGTTCTATCATTTATTCATTAATCCATATCATGTTATTCTCTAAATCACTCGCATTTGCAAACAGCTTGGATCCAGATAAGATGCATAGTAACTCGGCGTCTTATCAGGATCCGAACTGTTTGAAACCCGGTCAATAGTTTCTCAAAAGCTTTATGTGTCAAAACTAGTCCAGTTTGCACCAGAACAAACTTTTAGCGTGACTAAAACTAGACTACGTCTGATTCGATACAGATTTCGAGAAATTATTTGCCTAGTGTCAAAGAGCTTGTATCCTCATGAGACGCCGGGTCACTCGGCATATTATGTAGATCCAGTCACTCGGCATAGTGTGTAGATCCGGACAGTCTGCTGATGCGAGTGAGGTCACAAATAGCGGGATACTTTGTAAGGGTTAATACAGAAAGGATAAAATGCCCAACTTTCGTAACTACAGTAAAACTTCTCCATTACGACCCCTAAAGTACATCAAGTTGTTTGTTTTAAAGGCAGGTGGCTGCTTAAAGCAAGGTGAAAGTAAAACAGAACGCTCCTATAGGAGCGTTCTGTTTTACTTTCACCTTTCTTTAAGCAGCCACCTTCCCTAAATACCAACTATTTAACATAATTTAGTGACAGTTATAGAGAGGTTCTACTGTAATATCAATGTCCCCAAGCTGAAAAAGATAATGGAATTGTATGTGTTTAATTATAGACTGACTTAGGCTCGCCTTGTCAAATCTGTGTACCAATTGATAGGAACCCTCTCAACGCTGAAATTTTAGTATGGAATAGCCCACCAACATGTAACGTCTATTCATAGACGAAGGGGCGTATTTCAAAGTTTAAAGTGATAGTCTCTACTTGTAACGTATTTTAACGATTTCTTACAATTACATTACTCATTTGTTCATAATTATGCTGAAAGACGTACAGTAGAACCCCTCTAATGCGACCACTTCTTTAATAAACATTTTACCTTTATAAGCAGGTGTTTTTAATGCAGGACGAAAGTTATGCTGAAAGGAGGCTTTCTGCATAACTTTCTTCCTGAATTAGGCTACCAACTGCCTCTGCCGCCCGAAATTATGCCCATTTTTGATGGTCGCATTAGAGGGGTTTTACTGTATATCGCAAGAAAACCAGTCGAATAAACACCAAAGAGGACATAACTTTCACGTGTTTGATGTGCTACTCGGAAATGCATAAGTATTTGTTGGCTCAGGTTTTAGTTTTGTTACCTGATCGACCAAGGTCGATTATAAGTTTAAATTGACAATCTTCATAATAATGATTGAACATAACAAATACCACGTTTAATGATATTATTGAAAAGATGCGTCCATTGTAGGACTTCCTCTTTAAACCTTGCAACGCTAAATCGCTTCAGTTTTGAACTCAGTATGTAAGGGTAACATTTAACCATTTAAATTAAATGTTGAATAATCGCATAGGGCTTACCCATTAGTTTTTAACTAATAAAAGTATAGAATCCATTCGGTACGAAAGGCTAAAAAATGCTAGAACATTTTAATGACAAACAGTGTATACCCTAATCAGAGTGCGCCTCTAGGAGTCGTCTGATCTGGGTCTACACTGTTTACAAATGGCAGTGCATGTGTGTCCAACATTTAAATCAATACACATTTATTCATATACAGTAAAACGTCTCTAAACCGGAATTTAAATAAAACTATATCTAGGTATTTTAGGCAGGTGGCTGCTTAATACAGGGTGAAAGTCATGCAAAAAGCTGCATGACTTTCACCCTGCATTCAGCTGCGATTTGTCTTACAAACTGGCATTAATACTAATTTGAAGGTCAGGTTTAGAGAGGTTTTACCATCCATCCTTTGTATTCTTACGTTATTGTCAGTTTGATGAATGTCTACCACATGAAAAGAATTGAAGCAAAATATAACAATCTGATTAATTGGATGGTCTGTTGGAATTGATCAGTTCGCTCTGGTGTTGCTTGGGTCATTATATAGTTGCCCCTGTCCAAGGTTTGCTATGAGCTCGTATTCAGTCTAGATTATTATACAGTAAAACTCGATCGAAATATTTTATATAGAAGAACGGGGTCCCATTTTGGCAGGTGGCCGCTAAATGCAGGATGGGGGCCAAGCAAAAACTCCAAGAGTAGCTTTCTGCATGACTTTAGCACTGCATAAAGCAGTCTAAAAGACATATAATGGTGCCTGTTTCAGTATTCGAATAATCCAGGTTTTACTGTATATAGTAATGCCGCTAGATGACAGTACAGACACCATTACAGGGAGAGTCTTTATTTATAGTTATTCTTACACATTTGTTAACATTTGTTAAACTGAATTTGCTCAAAACGTGCCAACACAAATCAAGTTCAAAATAATAACTAATGCATCCTTTCGCTGCCAATGCCAGATCTGTGATTACCTATGCAAACAGTTTGGATCCAGATGAGACGCCGAGTATCAGGATGCAAACTGTTTGTTACTGTTACTATGTTTTTGAAACAATAATGAAGAAAATCAAAAGAATGAACATTTGTAGCAGACGACAAAGTTAGCAGACGTCAGAGTTTGGCAACGAAAGGATTAAAAAGACGAGTTGAAACAAACCGGTGTGTACTAGTTTCATGAGTTTAAGAACTTGAAATGTATGAGGGGTTTGTATCAATTTAAACCGTACATGATTTGTACACATCAGTCTTAACAAATGGCATTTGGCGACCATCGTGTGATCGTAAAACTGACAAGTTATTTGAAAAGTCCTGACTATTTCCAGAGTTGCAGACCAGTATTTGTTGACCAGATACGCTATAATATCGATGGTTTCAGCAATCAGTGCCGAACGAATCCTTTGATCTGAGTCTACGCTGTTTGTCCTTTTTGTCCGTATCCGTGTCCTTTTACCCCGTTGTATCAATGCAGTAAAAATCCTCTAAACCGGAATTCTAGTAGAGAAGAATTTAGATACTTTGGGCAGGTGACTGCTTAATGCAGGGTGAAAGTCACGCTAAAAGCTCCTAGAGGAGTTTTCTGCATGACTTATACCCTGCATTAAGCTGCCACCTGTCCCAAAGACCGATAATTATACTAAATTTAACGTCCGGTTTAGAGGGGTTTTACTGTAATATATCTGCTCAATTTGGATTTTTTCGATATTGACAAGTTCCGACTCTATAAACCTGTTGAGAAGCTATTGACAAAATTTAAAAAAAAGTTTGGATCCTGATGAGACGCAGAGTCTCATCTGGATACAGTGAAAACATTGTAAACCGGAGTTCTATAATATAAATATTTCGATACTTTTAGGCAGGTGGCTACTTAATGCTTTCTGCATGGCTTACACCCACCATTAAGCTGCCACCTGTCTCCAAGACCGACATTTATACGAAATTATCATGCAAAACGCACCATGCATTGCATTTGCAAACAGCTTGGCTCCAGATGATACGCCGTGTTACACGGCATCTCATAAGGATCCAAACTGTTTGATATTCTGCCAACATTTTTCTAAACGCTTGTACTGATCAAAAGTAAGTAAAAATGCAGCAGGTCAGGCACTCGTACTGTTTCAATACTTTAACCATTCCCTGACACAGGTCAGGCACTCGTACTGTTTCAGTACTTTAACCATTCCCTGACACAGGCCAGGCACTCGTATTGTTTCAATACTTTAACCATTCCCTGACACAGGTCAGGCACTCGTACTGTTTCAGTACTTTAACCATTCCCTGACACAGGTCAGGCACTCGTATTGTTTCAATACTTTAAGCATTCCCTGACACAGGTCAGGCACTCGTACTGTTTCAGTACTTTAACCATTCCCTGACACAGGTCAGGCACTCGTACTGTTTCAGTACTTTAAGCATTCCCTGACACAGGCCAGGCACTCGTATTGTTTCAGTACTTTAAGCATTCCCTGACACAGGTCAGGCACTCGTATTGTTTCAGTACTTTAACCATTCCCTGACACAGGTCAGGCACTCGTACTGTTTCTGTACTTTAACCATTCTCTGTTCAATGTTTATTCCAAACTTTAAACCTTTTGAATAGCCATGGACAATATACAGTAAAACCCCGCTAATGCGACCACCAAAAAGGGGCATATTTCTGGGTGGCAGAGGCAGGTGGTAGCTTAATGCAGGACGAAAGTTATGCAGAAAGCTCCTATAGGAGCTTTCTGCATAACTTTCGTCCTGCATTAAGCAACCACCTGCTTTAGACGACATCAGTGGCTGTTTATTAAGTGGTCGCATTAGCGGGGTTTCACTGTAGTTAGAAAGAAATATCGAAGTTAGAATATTGTAGCCATTTTAGACGGGCGAAAAACAGATATTTTAGAAAACAAAGCTCCAATAGAAATCGTCTGATCTGGGTCTACTCTGTTTGCAACTGCGTGAAAACACGTTTGTATGAAGGAAATGGTTAAGGGATAATTATCAGGTAATTTACGGTACCAATACCGCGTGACATACTCTGAAACTCTATAACATTTAGCAGTCGTTAAGGGAATCTCTGAAATTACATGTTTATATAAGGTTGCGTACACTTAACATAGTTATAAGAAGCCTTACTGTGGCAGAATGATTGCTGTTACTGTGATTTGGGTAATGACTTATTAGTTAAATGAATTCTTAGAAGTAAATGTATGAGTCATGCAGGACACACCACATACAAAACAAACAATCGCCGGAAAAACAGCATGACAAAAACGAACAGCAAACGTACAAAATGTATACGCCTATCAAAAAGAGACGCTAAATAACGTAACAAAAAACTATTAGTGTAGGAGTGGAAAAATGAAAATACAACATTGGAAAGGTCAATGACAAGTGTTAACCCTTATCCTGCTGTGACAGAGTATATTCAATCTTATATCTGGTGCATTTCAAGCTTTTGATTGGTCAGATTTGAGCTCTCAAGCTTTTGATTGGTCAGATTTGAGCCAGAGGCTCAAATCTGACCAATCAACAACTTGAGAACGAACTCAGACTCAACTAAAAGTTTTATAAGCATGGGCCCTGGTGCATTTTAACTACAGTTGAACTTCGATATCTCGAACTACAATCGACTATACAAATTAGTTCGAGATAACAGATGTGCGAATTATCCGATTTCTTATCTGGACAATTTCTGAAGTTCACACCTTAATGCAGTTCTAGACCTGCATTAAGCTACCATATGTGTTTCTAGATATGCGTAGTGATACATTTTAGAGCAATACTGTATTGTAAGTTTTGGAATGACTGAAATGTTAGTCCGAGTTATCCCAAAGTGCGAGTTAATCGAGTTCGAGATTTTGAAGTTCAACTGTATTTCCGGTACGGTCAAGTTTTGAAAAACCAATGTCATGACATAAGTTTTGGCGAAACTGTTGTCAATGGCCAATTGTCAAAAAACTGGAATACTGAAGAGTTACTTGGCGTCCAAATTCGACTAAAGTGGCTATCAGCAGGGATAAGGGTTAATGTACAGCTGAACATCGATCTCTCGAACTCGGATAACTCGAACTTCGTGATAACTCGAACTAAAAGTTCAGTCCTTTCAAAACTTACAATATTGTATTGCTCTAAGATGTATCACTACGCAAATCTAGAAACACATGTTACAGCTTAATGTAGGTCAAAAGTAATGCTGAAAGCTCCTACAAGAGCTTTCAGCATTACTTAAGACTTGCATTAAGCTGTGAACCTGAGAAATTGTCCAGATAAGAAATAGATAACTTGAACTTCTGTTATTTCGTCTTAATTTGTATCGCCCTATGAAGTTCGAGATATCGAACTTCAACTGTATCTAACTGAATAAGTTAATTTTTTCAAAGTGTTCAAACAGCTTGGACGAGACCCCGAGTTAATAAGAAATTGCGGGAGAATGGAGGTCTGTGTTGTCTTCTACATCATTTGAATTACATTATACATGTTACACTTTATCGTACTTAAGCAACTGCTTTTTACTGTAAAACTAGAAAAATGACTCAGTCAGATAGGGTCTGTAATCAAGGGCAGATAACTTTAGACAAAGTTATCTGATTCAACCCCAAACTATAGACATCTTTTCTGAGGATACTAATTATATGAACTTAATATGAAACTAATATGTGAAGTACTAGTTTTTGAGTTTTCCTGTCACACCAAAAATGTTGACGGAGGGACATACAGAAAATGTGATTCGTATAGGGCTCCTGCATTTTCAATACCATTATACATGTTAAGTTTAAACTCTGTTATATAGAATAAATTGCTGTTGTCATTAAACAAGCCTAAATAAATATATACATTGTAAATATATAAACATTTCTTCATAAAGTGAATGTTGGGAAAATTCATTCGAATACGTAATACATGACGCTGAGCTATCTCAAACTGTATTTGATTTGCAATTACATTTGACGGATGTATTTAATTGCAACCTAATTAGTAGTGTCATTAATTGTAATAATCAGCAGCGTTCACAGATACAGAGATACTTTGTTTTGTTAACTATAACAAGTATGATATGAAAAACATAGATATTTATACAGAAACGCATTCAATTAACTGACAAAATATTATTTGAAATCAGCATAAAGCCATCTTAAATCTCAGAAAAAACGGCACGTTTCAATTATAGCTTTGTCAATAAAGGTAACAAACATTAGGGATAACGAAACTTTAACTAGGCGCTATAGAACTGATATCTTATTAGTGTTCCTCTTGTCTAGACACCCAACGAATCATCCAATAATTGCTGCGTTATATTGCATGACCTTGGGCAATTACACTATTGTGACATGCTGGAAGGATGTCAGAGATTGTTAAATTGTTCCAATGACTGCAATAAATCCCAGAAAATGTCTATACTATATTTTCCACCAATTAAATTGTACAAAGTAGGATTCTAAGTAGACTTTAGTCGCAGAATTGCTAATATGATTTCCTGCCAAATACTTCATACAATGCCAGAACTACTTCAAGATATCACAATGCGCAATTTGCGAAAGCTATTCGGTGTAAAACAATTATGAAGACAATAGCAATGCTCTCTGTAAAGATGAATGCCACCAATCCTATATGCATCCAATAAAGTACCCATAATGAAAATGGACTGTCTGTAATTGATGTGTACACAATTTGATTAAGAGCTACAGATAAAGGTGCGTACTCAATACTTAAAAACGTCATTTCTCCACCAAACCCTATGCTGTAACCACTCTTAAGAATCGTCTTGAAGAGACGATTCTAAAGAGTGGTCATAGTATAGGGACTGGTGAAGAAATAAAGAATTTACGCTTCTTATTTGACCTATGTGATGTGTGTACAATTTCGTATACGTTTGGCATGTGCTTTTACTATTGGTTGCCCACACTAATATGGAAATGTATTCCGAGGGGCATGGTGACATTGGGTCTCGTGCTAGACTTGCATGTTGATGTTAATGAGTTGATAGTTGTGCGAAAGCAACTGAAGGAATAATTGGAGAATGCAATACAATTTGAATTTTGTCAGAGCTTGTTGATGGACATAATTAGAAGCAGAATGCAATATATTTTATTTTTATCGCAGCATATGAAACAAAGAGAAATAATCTGCGTCAGAAAAAAGTATCCAATAAAAACAAGAAATATCTTTTAAAAAAGATATTCAGCGGCATTCAAATATTGACACAATGTACAAAACAATCTCTGCAATATTTATTTCAATGTTTGGAGATTCTACTAGTACAGAGAATCTATGAAGGGTTGCTTGTTATTATACTAGCAGAGAAGCATGCAATGAAAATGGCTTGGAGTAGAAGAAGCAGTTATTGAAATAGTTCAAGTTGCTTTTATAGGAAATCACCTTTAAAATGTACGATGTCAAAGTAATGTTTTAAAACTATCTCAAGTTAGTTCATTATTTTACCTATTATAAAATGTACATGAAAGCGCGTATATCTATATTGATATGAAGATAAGTAATTGAATACACTTTAAAGCATAAAGTTTTTGTTTGTGCAGAGTCTGTAATTCCTTAAAGAACGGTATTTATTTAGCCTAGATCAACGCTTTAATTGACTTGTGTGCATCATCAGTAATGACATTATTAACTGAATCTACATGTATTTTTAAAACAATATAAAGTTACTTCAACCTACGTCTATGAGTCCAGTCCCCATGTGATAGAGCCGTAGCAATAGCCTTCAGTAAGTAGCTTTATATCAAAGAGGGCCAACAACCAGAGCCTCAGTGCGGTGGTCGGGGATAGTAATTAATACTATTAATACCACTACTCTAATATACTAAACAACCCTTCTTCTTTATTTCCTATAGCACTGCCTGTGAATTATGGTGGTTTCGGCAAACTACCTGTTCGTCAAAGTAAACTTTATTATCAAATGTTGTATTAATTGATAGCAAAATGATAGTAAAAGTTTGAAAATTTAATAGTGGTTTCGACAAACTGGTAATATTGCTCAGCAACCATTACCATGAGGTGATAAATATCAGTACATCAGTACTTTGATTTTATGGGAATTTCCAGGTCTTAAAATCTATTTTAAGAACAGAACTTTCGACAGTCGACAGTCTTCGGTCCCATGCTAAATATCTGCGTAAATACGTAATGATTTTCTGTACTATATGGCGTTTTGACTGAACTCTAAGAAGTTTATAGAACATGTCTGTGTGTGTAACATGATGCCTTACATGTGTTGTGATTATGTTAATTATTGCATTGAATTCAATTTGACACGTTAGCAGACTGTATATCAGAATTTTACATAGTTTGGCAATGTGTAGAGGCATATAAAAAGGTTGTATGCCAGTCAAGGTATTAACTAATGAAAATGCCGTTTACTACTAAATACTCGTAGGTCATATGCAAATTACAATGTAACATAGTTTCTCATTGGTGGAAAACTAGAACAAAAGTGAAAATAGACAGCTAGCCGCTGAAAAACAACTTAGGTGTTTTCCCTGCCATAGTCGCACCTGCGATCACCTATGACAACAGTTGAGGCGCCACGTAACTCGACGTCTCGTCTAGACTGAAAATATTTGTTACTAAGGTAGTACTTTTAACCCTTCGCTAGCTATTCACGTCAATATATCTACCTGTAAATAGTGGAGACCCAGATGAGACAGCTCCTGCAGGAGCTGTCTCATCAGGGTCTGCACTATTTACAAATTTATTGTGCAACCAGTGCACTCCACAACAGTGATTACACAGCGAAATACTTGTACACAGTGGAGATATATGTAATTATACAACAGGGCATGTGTAAAGAAGGAAAATTGTATTTTAAAGTTCAGCAAGAGAAGGGTTTAAAGGAAAAAAACCCCCAAAAAACCCGGGAAAATAAACAGACGAACATTGTATAACATTGTACCAGACAATAAAATTTGCAGGCGAGACTAAATACTGTTTGATTACTATGCGCATTTTGGCTAAACATATTGCATAAAATTAGATTTGGGCCACCTTTCATGAATCTTAAAGTAAATTGTAAACATGATTTGTCTTTGCAATTCAAATGATTGGCGACATGTATATGTTAGATAGTTGATAGTTCGTAACTCATATACCCTGCATCATCACCGGTGCCATATTTTGCTCAGTTTCGCACAATATTGTGTTGTGTCACGATGTCTTGGTTTGTCACTAACATGTGTACAGTAGAACGTGTTATAAGCGGTATATTGAACATAGAAGTCTTGCATAAACCGATGGCTTGCTTAATACAGGGAAAAAGTAATGAATACATCTCCTACAGGAGCTTTCTGCATTACTTTTGACTTGGATTAAGCTACCACCTGCCTTACATATCTATGATAAGACCGCGTTTTGATGGCCGTGTAACACATTCCCTCCTAGACGATCTTAGACACAACGTCTTTGAATAAATCTACCGAAAATATCATTTACTAGAGAAAATGTTGCAGTTTTGAAACCATTGTAATAAATAGAGCATTTGCTCCTTTGAAACAAATGCTATATGTATCACAACGATTTCAAACAATGCGTCAATAGGAAGGAATGGGCTAAGACAGGGTTGATGGCCGCTTGTTTCGTCTGCAGCATGTACATGTATATCACTCGTCTGTTGTTGCATATGGACCATTGATATGAGCATGTCACTTACAGTCAGTGCAACAGATCTGATGTGTGGGCGTTAACATAATTGCTTGTATTAAAGACAGAAGCAGAACACACACACACACACAAAGGATGCTCCCACTTTGTTTCAAGTTCATTTGACTTAGTTATCTTGTGGACTAAAAGGCAGCACTTCTTGTTATCTAATAAATAATGATGCAATCGAAAATGTGACAAATGGTTTTATTCCAAAATCAATACAATCAGCGAGAAAACCCGTCGTATTAATTTGTTTCGGAGATAAATGGGTGAACTGATCAGTAATTTCTGCAAAAACATTCCGGTAAAATGCGCATGGATTTTGATGACTGACTGTTATAACGAAACCCCGACTTGGAGATGGCTTGCTATTTGTGACGCATTTGTGTGTCCCTTTAAGAAAACAAAACTATTATAAAAAGTACAGTAAAACCTCTCTAAACCGGACATTACATTTGGTATAAATTTCGGTCTTGGGGACAGGTGACAGTTAAATGCAGGGTGAAAGTCACGCAGAACGCTCATCTAGGAGCTTTCTGTATGACTTTCATCATGTATTAAGCAGCCACCTGCCTAGAAGTATCCACGCTCTTATCTACTAGAATTCACGTTCAGAGAGGTTTATAGTATAAACAGTGGTACCATTAATATCTCGAACTCGTATAATTCGAACTAATATATATCTCGAGTAAAATATTCTGTCCCGTTAAAAAAATTGTAATCTAGAATCGTTCTATTTTTCTCCATTTCACATATCTATAAAGACATACAACAGCTCCATACAGGTCACAAGTAATGTTTAACCCTTTCGGTGCCAAATTTCTAACTAACGTCTGCTATCCGAGTTTGTTCAATCATTCAGTAAAATAAGGAAATGAGATATATAAATGCAAATTTCAAAGGAATAAAGCCCATATATAGAAATAGAGATTGAGACAAATAGTGAATATATTCTGAAAATGGGTGATCCCTCGAAAGCAAAAGTAGAAATGCAAAAAGCGAAAATTGCAGACTCGGTTTTATTGAGTCTGTTCATGAGTAGTAATTAAAAGTGCAACACTACTCACACCCCCTAGGTCTCTGATCTGGAACTGCACTATTTGTCGTGGTGCATTTATGCGACTGCGGTGGTGAACTGGTTAAGGCTCCTGCAGGAGCTTCCAGCATTACTTGTGACCTGCATTAATCTGTCACATCGAGAACGTTTCTATGTTAGAAATAGGCTGGAACTCTTGTACTCTTGAAGTAAGTTGTATGGTCCCTTAAAGGTCGAGATATTGATGTTCCGCTATATTCAAAATGCATCATTTGATATAACTATGTCTATGCACAGTAAAACCTCTCTATAACGGCCACTAAATTACATCGATTATTGTGTGTTAAAGACAGGTGATTGCTTACAGCAAGGTGAAAGTAAAACAGAACGCTCCTATAGGAGTGTAACGTGTACCGAGCTTATCTGAGCTCCGAGACGCAAATAAACAATTTTCCTTGGGGCTGCTTAGCCTATATGATTGTTAAACTAACTTTATGTATGTATACAAAACTATAATTATTTAAATGATTTACAATGATTAAATGCGGCTCCTTGCCTTCAAAACAATCAAACATTAATTTGAGAAAAAGAATCACTTTAATATGTACAAAACAATAAAAACTGTCACAGACTTCGAAGCTTACTTTCTCAGACCCAAAACACACAACACACTTGCTTCGAACCTTAAAAGTCTGACTTTACCAATAACCTGCTTCTATACAGCTTGCCAGAAGCCTGCTTCCCAGACCATAAAAACCTGGTCTGTAAACACCTCCAAACCTATCCCGGAATGGATGAAACAAGTCAGCTTTTAAAGACCTTGCGTAGATATTAACGATCGGCGACCCAGAACTAGTTCTAGCAGAGCCCCTGCATTGCAATAATGCTGGAGTTAACTAGGCACTTGTCTAAAGTCCCCGTGTTCGCCAGTATGTACCAAGCTGGCTACCTCTCTGCCCGAAGACAGAGAACAGATTAAACATTCTCGTCGATGCGAGCTGCTTTTATACCGGTCTGTTCAATGTGCGCCCCCTAGCGACATTATAAAGTGATTTCCAAGCATCTAGGGAAACCTTCCAATGATTGATCAGTAGCTAATCTTTTAATGAGCGTCTAGTGACAAATCAATTCAATCAGTAGAAATAACTGAATATTCATAATAACCGGATAATGGGGTCTATGTTTAACAAGTCTAATAATCATAGAAACAAATCAGAATGAAAATAAACAGTAAATAAGTACCCTCAAAGTCTTTCTCTGCTTGAGATTTGAATTGCACTATCTGCAGTAAATGAAATAGATTCATACAAGGGAGGTAACTTTTAACAATCTATATTTTCGTCACATTACCCACGCCTTCGGGTTCAGTCGTCCCGACTGATATCTATGACAACACAAACAAAGTAAAGGTATGTCAACGTTTAATATACAAAAAAACTAACAAAAAGAATAACCTAGACTAAGCTTGGTCTACCTGACCTGGATGAGTCATATAAAATTAACTTTGTAAAACAAAACTGTAAAAACTGGCACTTTAAAGAGTCATCTTGGAATATCTGCACTGGCAGAATTCAACATTTACCCGTGAAACCAAAGGTGAAACTAAACCTTCACTGCCTATGACCCATGGTAATATGGATGAAGAAGGACATCTTGTCCTCACAAGTAACACCACACACATTGCACTTTAGCTCCTGACCATTTGTGTGACAACCCTGGTGTATGAACATCATGGCCTGGCTCCTGAAAGAAATGTCACATCAGAAGCAAGTTTATCTGTGTTTTCAGTGTAGGATGGCTCTCCAACAGACTGAAAATAGCCCTTGCCTTCTGTAATTTTCCTTTCTGCCCTGATAAATGCTTCTAACTCTATTGCATGTCGTACAGCGTCGTTCAAATCCTTTGGTCTATTCTGCTTGACTCTGAGTCTCATATCTGAGCTTGCCAAGGAGTCAATAAATTGTTCTTTAGCTAGAACATCCCTTAAATCAGCAGGTGCTGAAGGGTAGGCCAGGTTTACGAGCCTTCTGATATCTTGCGCCATCTCCGAGAGTGACTCGGATGCTTTTTGTCGTCTCTCACGAAGTTGAGCCCTATGCAAATCTTCCTGGTTTGGCGGAGCAAACCTTTCCTTGAGCGCTGTCATCAACTTGTCAAAGTTGTTTGAGTCCTGTGCCAAATTACTCAGGATTCCCTGTGCTTGGCCACGAAGGGAAACTGAAAGGTACAATCCTTTCTCTTCGTTTGACCAGCAGTTGATTTTGGAACATGCCTCAAAATGTGCCTTATAATCGTTCCAAGACCCTTTACCATCATATGTGGCTGGCTTAACTTTGGTGCAAGTCTGCTTGAAACTATTCTGTTGTGTTTGCTTAGAAACCTGCTCTTCAGATTTTGGTTTAGGGGTTGATGTTAATTGTTTTTGCTTTAACACATTTGATCTAATAAGACTTGGTCTTATGGGTTCTAAGTCATGATTCTGAGACCCATTTATAAAAGGAGTCTGTAGGGGCATGTTTATATGCGACCTAGCTTGACTTGGTTGAGGCATTTCAAAACCAGTCCCTAATGCTTCTCTTCTTGCATTGGTATTTGGTCTAACTGGAGTTTCAAACTGTTGTATGGAACCTTGACATTGCTGTTCCAGCATTGAAATTTCAGTTTGAAGCCTCGTTATCTCTGCCTTTGTCTGGAGCTCTCGAAGCTTTGCGTCCATGCTTTGGATTTCCTCATCAAGAAATCCGGAAGCCATGCTTTTGTCGAGGGGTAAGATATAACTGGTGTTGGTTATAATTATATCCCACCACGCTGCCACCAAATTTGGTAACGTGTACCGAGCTTATCTGAGCTCCGAGACCCAAATAAACAATTTTCCTTGGGGCTGCTTAGCCTATATGATTGTTAAACTAACTTTATGTATGTATACAAAACTATAATTATTTAAATGATTTACAATGATTAAATGCGGCTCCTTGCCTTCAAAACAATCAAACATTAATTTGAGAAAAAGAATCACTTTAATATGTACAAAACAATAAAAACTGTCACAGACTTCGAAGCTTACTTTCTCAGACCCAAAACACACAACACACTTGCTTCCAACCTTAAAAGTCTGACTTTACCAAAAACCTGCTTCTATACAGCTTGCCAGAAGCCTGCTTCCTAGACCATATAAACCTGGTCTGTAAACACCTCCAAACCTATCCCGGAATGGATGAAACAAGTCAGCTTTTAAAGACCTTGCGTAGATATTAACGATCGGCGACCCAGAACTAGTTCTAGCAGAGCCCCTGCATTGCAATAATGCTGGAGTTAACTAGGCACTTGTCTAAAGTCCCCGTGTTCGCCAGTATGTACCAAGCTGGCTACCTCTCTGCCCGAAGACAGAGAACAGATTAAACATTCTCGTCGATGCGAGCTGCTTTTATACCGGTCTGTTCAATGTGCGCCCCCTAGCGACATTATAAAGTGATTTCCAAGCATCTAGGGAAACCTTCCAATGATTGATCAGTAGCTAATCTTTTAATGAGCGTCTAGTGACAAATCAATTCAATCAGTAGAAATAACTGAATATTCATAATAACTGGATAATGGGGTCTATGTTTAACAAGTATAATAATCATAGAAACAAATCAGAATGAAAATAAACAGTAAATAAGTACCCTCAAAGTCTTTCTCTGCTTGAGATTTGAATTGTACTATCTGTAGTAAATGAAGTAGATTCATACAAGGGAGGTAACTTTTTAACAATCTATATTTTCGTCACAGGAGCGTTCTGTTTTACTTTCACATTGCTTTAAGCAGCTACCTGCCTTAAATACCAACTAATTAACACACTTTAGTGTCCGTTACAGAGAGGTTTTACTGTACATGATTTACTTTATCATATATATTGGTATGAAAAAACGTGGGTGTCTAGAAAATCAAGTGACTGTTTAAGCTCTTTCCCTCATATTGACGCCAGTTCGAAACTATGATTTATCATAATGGTTTCTAAACTAGAAAATTCTAAAATTTTCATTTTTTGTACATTGTAGTTAATGCTCCTTTTCGATGTATTTATTTAAAGGGGTTTGGTCTATAAGTAGCTTATCATGGAATGGGTTAATGCAGAGCGAACGTAATACTGAAAGACCCTACTAAGCTACAACCTGCCTCTACGACTTACTATTTAAATTGTGTTCGGTTGTCGAATTAGAATTGGTTTGTTGTATATAGAAACAGTAAACAAAATAATTTTGTGACCTTGGGATCGTCCTACTAAATAAATATCGTACGACCAGAATTCATCGTACGTCCGAATTTTACGACCACCGATACAGTAATCATAGCCAAAGTTATCGCACATTCTAGTGTATAGCGATAAAGCCTACATTCGTACGACAGAAGTGGCGATCGTCGCATGTTAGACTTCTTAGTCGTTCTATCTTTAGTAAAACTAGTCCATACAGTAAAACCTCTCTATAACGGCCACTATAGTACATCAAATATTTTGTATAAAAGGCAGGTGACTGCTTAAAGCAAGGTGTTTTACTTTCATCTTGCTTTAAGCAGTCACCTGGCCTAAATACCAACTAATTAGCACAATTTAGTGGCCGTTATTGAGAGGTTTTCCTGTAATTACCCAAAATGTCTTGTAGTAGTCTCTAAATAGTTTGCCAGTTAGTCTTTTGTTTTTATGTCATTTGTGTATTTTACGATAGATTGATCACGATAACATATATATTCTATAAAATGTATTATATTTAGATAAACTGCATGTATATTTGGTAACTTACACTGTGAAAAGTCAGATCTGGGACAGGTTGCAACTACATCTGATTCCATCAAGTCTTTGAGAAATTATTGTCCGAGATTCAAACAGCTTAGATCCTGATGAGATGCCGAGTTATTCTGCGCCTCGACCTAAACCAAACCATTTACATATACATGTTTATACGAGCCAGGTTGTGGTTTGATGGATAAGGGTTAACTAAGATATTCATACATTGTTTTTATTTAACCTATAAATGTCACATCTTGCCATTTTATATTCGCCCACAACACGTATATAACGTTTGGTTCACTATTATTTGTGACATTTGCGTATCATCTAGATAAACGTTACTTCAAATTTATACAACACTGACTCTTACCCGCCGTGAAAAAGTAATGTCTCCTTAACCCATTCCCTCATATTGACGACTTTTGACAACTCTGTAAAAGTCAATTGGTGAAGCCAATGTGATAAATAGAGCGTTTGTCCCTGAAGAAGCAAATTCTCTATTTATCACAATGGTTTCAAACTACAAAATTCTAAAATGTTCCATTTCTCTAGTAAATGCTCCTTTTCGGTAGATTTATTCAGAGTGGTTAGGTTTAACAAATAGCCTATGGGTCATGAGTTGAATAAAGATCAGTATCCATGCTTATAAAACTTTTAGTTGAGTCTCAGTTCGTTCTCAAGTTTTTGATTGGTCAGATTTGAGCCTTTGGCTCTAATCTGACCAATCAAAAGCTTGAGAACTCAAATCTGACCAATCAAAAGCAGGGACCCTGGTTCAATTTTCACTACTTCCGAATTGATCAAGCTGTTGAGAAATTATTGGCCAGGTGTCGAACAGCTTGGATCCAATCTGTATACCAATATGTTGTTTGAAATGTAAATATAGCATACGACCATTAGAAAAAGGAAAGAAAATCTGGATTTTAACAGGTGGTAGCTTAATGCTGGACAAAAGTGATACAGAAAGCTCATGGAGGAGCTTCCATGAGGAGCTTTCTGTATCATCCTTGCCCTGCATTAACCCTTTCCCTCATATAAACGTGTTTTCATGCATTTGCAAACAGAGAAGACCCAGATCAGACGGCTCCTAGAGGAGCCGTCTAATCAGGGTCTGCTCTGTTTGCTAATAAAATTTGAAAGATCTATTTCCTTGCTTTCTAAAATGTCTACAATGTTCCACCTTTGATATTTCTTTATAAATATTTTGTTAATGAATATTCAGTAGGTATCCAAATTTGGCTGAAATACAGAACAGGGAAAGGGTTAAGCAAACAAATGCCTTTTATATCTCCTATTGTAAATAAATGAATGATCGTTTAAGACAGATTCTACTGTACGATCGATTTGCATGATGTTGTTTGTTAATGGCTAATGCGCCAGTTACGCATCGATTCGCAAATGTTATTTTATCTGTCATCAAACAGACAGTGGTTTATCTGTCAAAGTGCGGAACCTAGTATACAAAACATCTGTAAACATTGTAGAGCCAGATTAACGGGTTCACAAGACAGCCCTTTGATCAGATTCTGCACTGTTTGGCATACAAATCATTTTCTTCAGTGATAACCTTTGATATGTTTTTAATTAATATTCAAAAAGGGGAGTTTTAATGATTCAGCAGGTTAAAGGCTAAGTTGTCTAATGTATTAGAATGAGTTGTGTTTTCCACTGAACGGTGTAGCTCTCTCATGTGATTATATGTAGATAACAATCAAAGTACTGACAGTACTGAAGGTTTCGGACATAATATATATCATATTGATTGTTTGCTGTGGAATTTTCTGAAAATCATGTCAGTAGTTTGGAAGACATTTAAAGAATTGTTTTATGAACATGTCACATACAGGGCGATTCCAATAGCTCATCTTGCCACTTTGTGCCAATAGAGCCAAAATTGATAGTTTGTGTAGTAAAGAGCCATCACTCCGTTATTTGAAAGTAAGGGTCAAGTCAAGCCGTGCTTAGCATAATAGAATTAACGATTTCACCATTATCGTTGAATGAGAACACTGTAGGTCTAGACTGGACCCCGGATGATTCTGACCATTACTTGGTCAGTACCAAACATATGCAAGAAATGTCTGATTTATAAAAACCCTAATTTCCTTAACCCTTTCCCTGTTCTATGTTTATTCCAAATTTCAATACCTACTGAATATTTATGGACAAAATAGTTACAATGAAATATGAAAAGTGGCAATTAGTAGCCATTTAAGAAAGTAAAGAAAAAAAAGTAGCCTATATATATATAAGTGTGTAGGCAAAAGGGGCATTTAACTCAGAATCCGACAACAATATATTTGTAAATACCACAGGAAGGGTATGGAACTTTCAGAATCCGACGACCTTATGTCGGACTTCTGTTGTAAAAAGACACCATGCTGTTTGAACAAAGGCGTTTGGATTGACAGAAGGTCATTGGTAAAATCTATTCATTTTATACTTGGAGATTTCATGAAAAATGGGTCTGTATACTTTGCATATTAAGTATGTACGTTCACTAGTCGTTGTTGCTTTTCACATCTTTGTAGCGTTTAAATAGAACCATGTAACACTTATATATTGGGACCCAAGCGGTGGCCGAGGGGAAAGAGCTGCGTCTATGAATCTCTAGGTCCTTGGTTCGAATCCCGTCAAAACCAAATGCAAATAGAAAAAAGATTCTAATATATTTTTTATTCTTTATCTTTTTTGATATTCTTTTCTCTAAATACATTTTAAAGCAAACAAACTAGAAAACATAAGCATGCCTCTTGAAACTTGTTATTGACTTTTTAAAGCATTATGCTATATTAACATACAGTCCTCGTGTCAATAGTATGCATTTCGATGAAACGTAGAGGCAGGATCCAGACTTTGTGCTAGGACAACTATGAATTCGAAAGTACCATGTTCAATTTAAAATTGTCACCTGCTCATTATTTTGTGTATTGCATATATAATTATTTATATTCAATTAGTCTATGCTTTGCATGGTTTTATTTTAAAATTGTCAAACATCTAGGATCCTGATCACAGATCGACACACACAATGTACAACTGGCAATTAGGTCACGATAACCTGCATAATATTTGAAAACTTAGTTTGTTTCAAAAGGAATTAATGCACAGTTCAAACTGACTATAAAAATTCCCTGAGAATTTAAACAATAATTACATCAACAAAAACAATAGTTTAAAAAAGTACATGTATATAGACACAGAGCGCAAATGGAACGGATCCATGTAAGAAACTTGATTCCTGTTCTATGTTTATTCCAAATTTCAATACCTACTGAATATTCATGAACAAAGTAGTTATAATGAAACATGAAAAGTGGAAATTAATAGCCATTTAAGAAAGTACAGAAAAAGATCTTTCAAATTCCATTAGCCAACATAGCAGACCCTGGTCAGACGACTTCTGTAGGAGTCATCAGATCTGGGTCTACTCTGTTTACAAACGCGTGAAAAACATTTATATGAAGGAAAGGGTTAAGTGTTCTAGCACCCAGTCTCTCCTCTCTACCAGTTTGTACAGCTGAATAAGTCAGTTTGGAAACATCTTTGCAACTTTAGATTAAACAGACATGATAGCAAATAGGGAAACCCCTTCAAACGGGCCCATTAAGGAGGTGTTTGATCTGGGTCTGCACTATTTGCATAAATGTGTTTGTCAAAATACCTAGGGTGATTAGGGTATCACTTGTTAATCTCTGAAATACATTAAAAAGTATAGATTTGTCACCTTTTACAATACAGTAAAACCCCTCTTAACCCGACTTCTAGTAGATAAGAATTTAGAAACTTTTTAGGCAGGTGGCTGCTTAATGCAGGGTGAAAGTCATGCCGAGGAGCTTTCTGCATTATTTTCATCCTGCATTAAGCTGCCACCTGTCTCCAAGACTGATATTTATACTGAATTTAAAGTCTGGTTTAGAGGGGTTTTACCGTACATGTATTTTTGAAATTCTATTTCTTTCAAACCAGATCTTAGCAACAACGTCGCACGACCATTGATAAAATTCATCAGGAAACATTGTAATGTCGCAATGGAATCGAATTTCTGCGTTAGAATTTTGATCTACCCTAGAAATAGTACCATTGATGTTCGATAGTTCTTGGTAGTTCACAAAATGTTGAAAGTGTATCGAAATATCAACCGTGGCTGTAATAATCAAATAATTCTTTTCGGTTATGTGTCCATTTCATGTACCTCCAACAAGTCTATATTGTTCTGCAAAAATCTAACAATTATGTTACTTTGGTCTACCTAACTATTACAACTGTGAAATGGGCTGTTCCAAAATTCAAACAAGTCAAGCTAAAATGAGCTTATGGTTAATATTTAGGGACTTTTCCAAACAATAGTGTAACACGACAAACCGTGCAGATCCTGATTAGAGGGCTTCTCTATGAGCCTTCTTACATGGGTCTCCTCTGTTTGCAAAGGGCATAAGTGACTAGGCAAAAGGGGCATTTAACTCAGAATCCGACAGAAATATATCGGACTTTTGTAAATACCACAGGAAGGGTATGGAACTTTCAGAATCCGACGACCTTATGTCGGACTTCTGTTGTAAAAAGACACCATGCTGTTTGAACAAAGGCGTTTGGATTGACAGAAGGTCATTGGTAAAATCTATTCATTTTATACATGGAGATTTCATGAAAAATGGGTCTGTATACTTTGCATATTAAGTATGTACGTTCACTAGTCGTTATTGCGTTTCACACCTTTGTAGCGTTTAAATAGAACCATGTACCACTTATATATTGGGACCCAAGCGGTGGCCGAGGGGAAAGAGCTGCGTCTATGAATCTCTAGGTCCTTGGTTCGAATCCCGTCACATGCAAATGGAAACAATATTTTTATATATTCTTTATTCTTTATCTTTTTTATATTCTTTTCTCTAAATAAATTTAAAGCAAACACACTAGAAAACATAAGCATGCGTCTTGAAACCTGTTATGGACTTTTTAAAGCATTATGCTATATTAACATACAGTCCTGGTGTCAATAGTATGCATTTCGATGAAACTTAGAGGCAGGATCCAGACTTTGTGCTAGGACAACTATGAATTCGAAAGTACCATGTTCAATTTAAAATTGTCACCTGCTCATTATTTTGTGTATTGCATATATAATTATTTATATTCAATTAGTCTATGCTTTGCATAGTTGTATTTTAAAATTGTCAAACATCTAGGATCCTGATCACAGACCGACACACACAATGTACAACTGGCAATTAGGTCACGATAACCTGCATAATATTTGAAAACTTAGTTTGTTTCAAAAGGAATTACTGCACAGTTCAAACTGACTATAAAAAATTCCCTGAGAATTTAAACAATAATTACATCAACAAAAACAATAGTTTAAAAAAGTACATGTATATAGACACAGAGCGCAAATGGAACGGATCCATGTAAGAAACTTGATTCCTGTTCTATGTTTATTCCAAATTTCAATACCTACTGAATATTCATGAACAAAAGAGTTATAATGAAACATGAAAAGTGGAAATGAGTAGCCATTTAAGAAAGGAAAGAAAAAGATCTTTCAAATTCCATTAGCCAACAGAGCAGACCCTGATCAGACGACTTCTGTAGGAGTCATCAGATCTGGGTCTACTCTGTTTACAAACGCGTGAAAAACATTTATATGAAGGAAAGGGTTAAGTGTTCTAGCACCCAGTCTCTCCTCTCTACCAGTTTGTACAGCTGAATAAGTCAGTTTGGAAACATCTTTGCAACTTTAGATTAAACAGACATGATAGCAAACAGTGAAACTCCTTCAAACGGGCCCATTAAGGAGGTGTTTGATCTGGGTCTGCACTATTTGCATAAGTGTGTTTGTCAAAATACCTAGGGTGATTAGGGTATCACTTGTTAATCTCTGAAATACATTAAAAAGTATAGATTTGTCACCTTTTACAATAGAGTAAAACCCCTCTTAACCCGACTTCTAGTAGATAAGAATTTAGAAACTTTTTAGGCAGGTGGCTGCTTAATGCAGGGTGAAAGTCATGCCGAGGAGCTTTCTGCATTATTTTCATCCTGCATTAAGCTGCCACCTGTCTCCAAGACTGATATTTATACTGAATTTAAAGTCTGGTTTAGAGGGGTTTTACCGTACATGTATTTTTGAAATTCTATTTCTTTCAAACCAGATCTTAGCAACAACGTCGCACGACCATTGCTAAAATTCATCAGGAAACATTGTAATGTCGCAATGGAATCGTATTTCTGCGTTAGAATTTTGATCTACCCTAGAAATAGTACCATTGATGTTCGATAGTTCTTGGTAGTTCACAAAATGTTGAAAGTGTATCGAAATATCAACCGTGGCTGTAATAATCAAATAATTCTTTTCGGTTATGTGTCCATTTCATGTACCTCCAACAAGTCTATATTGTTCTGCAAAAATCTAACAATTATGTTACTTTGGTCTACCTAACTATTACAACGGTGAAATGGGCTGTTCCAAAATTCAAACAAGTCAAGCTAAAATGAGCTTATGGTTAATATTTAGGGACTTTTCCAAACAATAGTGTAACACGACAAACCGTGCAGATCCTGATTAGAGGGCTTCTCTATGAGCCTTCTTACATGGGTCTCCTCTGTTTGCAAAGGGCATAAGTGACTAGGCAAAAGGGGCATTTAACTCAGAATCCGACAGAAATATATCGGACTTTTGTAAATACCACAGGAAGGGTATGGAACTTTCAGAATCCGACGACCTTATGTCGGACTTCTGTTGTAAAAAGACACCATGCTGTTTGAACAAAGGCGTTTGGATTGACAGTAGGTCATTGGTAAAATCTATTCATTTTATACATGGAGATTTCATGAAAAATGGGTCTGTATACTTTGCATATTAAGTATGTACGTTCACTAGTCGTTATTGCTTTTCACACCTTTGTAGCGTTTAAATAGAACCATGTACCACTTATATATTGGGACCCAAGCGGTGGCCGAGGGGAAAGAGCTGCGTCTATGAATCTCTAGGTCCTTGGTTCGAATCCCGTCACATGCAAATGGAAAAAATATTTTTATATATTCTTTATCTTTTTTATATTCTTTTCTCTAAATAAATTTAAAGCAAACACACTAGAAAACATAAGCATGCGTCTTGAAACCTGTTATGGACTTTTTAAAGCATTATGCTATATTAACATACAGTCCTGGTGTCAATAGTATGCATTTCGATGAAACTTAGAGGCAGGATCCAGACTTTGTGCTAGGACAACTATGAATTCGAAAGTACCATGTTCAATTTAAAATTGTCACCTGCTCATTATTTTGTGTATTGCATATATAATTATTTATATTCAATTAGTCGATGCTTTGCATAGTTGTATTTTAAAATTGTCAAACATCTAGGATCCTGATCACAGACCGACACACACAATGTACAACTGGCAATTAGGTCACGATAACCTGCATAATATTTGAAAACTTAGTTTGTTTCAAAAGGAATTACTGCACAGTTCAAACTGACTATAAAAAATTCCCTGAGAATTTAAACAATAATTACATCAACAAAAACAATAGTTTAAAAAAGTACATGTATATAGACACAGAGCGCAAATGGAACGGATCCATGTAAGAAACTTGATTCCTGTTCTATGTTTATTCCAAATTTCAATACCTACTGAATATTCATGAACAAAAGAGTTATAATGAAACATGAAAAGTGGAAATGAGTAGCCATTTAAGAAAGGAAAGAAAAAGATCTTTCAAATTCCATTAGCCAACAGAGCAGACCCTGATCAGACGACTTCTGTAGGAGTCATCAGATCTGGGTCTACTCTGTTTACAAACGCGTGAAAAACATTTATATGAAGGAAAGGGTTAAGTGTTCTAGCACCCAGTCTCTCCTCTCTACCAGTTTGTACAGCTGAATAAGTCAGTTTGGAAACATCTTTGCAACTTTAGATTAAACAGACATGATAGCAAATAGTGAAACCCCTTCAAACGGGCCCATTAAGGTGGTGTTTGATCTGGGTCTGCACTATTTGCATAAGTGTGTTTGTCAAAATACCTAGGGTGATTAGGGTATCACTTGTTAATCTCTGAAATACATTAAAAAGTATAGATTTGTCACCTTTTACAATAGAGTAAAACCCCTCTTAACCCGACTTCTAGTAGATAAGAATTTAGAAACTTTTTAGGCAGGTGGCTGCTTAATGCAGGGTGAAAGTCATGCCGAGGAGCTTTCTGCATTATTTTCATCCTGCATTAAGCTGCCACCTGTCTCCAAGACTGATATTTATACTGAATTTAAAGTCTGGTTTAGAGGGGTTTTACCGTACATGTATTTTTGAAATTCTATTTCTTTCAAACCAGATCTTAGCAACAACGTCGCACGACCATTGATAAAATTCATCAGGAAACATTGTAATGTCGCAATGGAATCGAATTTCTGCGTTAGAATTTTGATCTACCCTAGAAATAGTACCATTGATGTTCGATAGTTCTTGGTAGTTCACAAAATGTTGAAAGTGTATCGAAATATCAACCGTGGCTGTAATAATCAAATAATTCTTTTCGGTTATGTGTCCATTTCATGTACCTCCAACAATTCTATATTGTTCTGCAAAAATCTAACAATTATGTTACTTTGGTCTACCTAACTATTACAACGGTGAAATGGGCTGTTCCAAAATTCAAACAAGTCAAGCTAAAATGAGCTTATGGTTAATATTTAGGGACTTTTCCAAACAATAGTGTAACACGACAAACCGTGCAGATCCTGATTAGAGGGCTTCTCTATGAGCCTTCTTACCTGGGTCTCCTCTGTTTGCAAAGGGCATAAGTGACTAGGCAAAAGGGGCATTTAACTCAGAATCCGACAGAAATATATCGGACTTTTGTAAATACCACAGGAAGGGTATGGAACTTTCAGAATCCGACGACCTTATGTCGGACTTCTGTTGTAAAAAGACACCATGCTGTTTGAACAAAGGCGTTTGGGTTGACAGTAGGTCATTGGTAAAATCTGTTCATTTTATACTTGGGAGATGTCATGAAAAATGGGTCTGTATAATTTGCATATTAAGTATGTACGTTCACTAGTCGTTGTTGCTTTTCACACCTTTGTAGCGTTTAAATAGAACCATGTAACACTTATATATTGGGACCCAAGCGGTGGCCGAGGGGAAAGAGCTGCGTCTATGAATCTCTAGGTCCTTGGTTCGAATCCCGTCACAACCAAATGGGATTCTTGATCTTTTTTATATTCTTTTCTCTAAATAAATTTAAAGCAAACACACTAGAAAACATAAGCATGCGTCTTGAAACCTGTTATGGACTTTTTAAAGCATTATGCTATATTAACATACAGTCCTGGTGTCAATAGTATGCATTTCGATGAAACTTAGAGGCAGGATCCAGACTTTGTGCTAGGACAACTATGAATTCGAAAGTACCATGTTCAATTTAAAATTGTCACCTGCTCATTATTTTGTGTATTGCATATATAATTATTTATATTCAATTAGTCTATGCTTTGCATAGTTGTATTTTAAAATTGTCAAACATCTAGGATCCTGATCACAGACCGACACACACAATGTACAACTGGCAATTAGGTCACGACAACCTGCATAATATTTGAAAACTTAGTTTGTTTCAAAAGGAATTACTGCACAGTTCAAACTGACTATAAAAAATTCCCTGAGAATTTGAACAATAATTAAATCAACAAAAACAATAGTTTAAAAAAGTACATGTATATAGACACAGAGCGCAAATGGAACGGATCCATGTAAGAAACTTGATTCCTGTTCTATGTTTATTCCAATTTCAATACCTACTGAATATTCATGAACAAAATAATGGCTACTTATTTCCACTTTTCATGTTTCATTATATGAAACATGGAAAGTGGACATGAGTAGCTATTTAAGAAAGGAAAGAAAAAGATCTTTCAAATTCCATTAGCCAACAGAGCATATCCTGATCAGACGACTCCTATAGGAGTCATCAGATCTGGGTCTACTCTGTTTACTAACGCGTGAAAAACATTTATATGAAGGAAAGGTTTAGTGTTCTAGCATCTCTACCAGTTTGTACAGCTGAATAAGTCAGATTGGAAACATTTTTGCAACTTTAGATTACAGCTTGCTTAATCCTTACAATGCTGAGTGATGTTTCGTTTGCAACAATTGACGTCTGCTTCAATTCTTCAATAAACTTTCTTTCATTTTATGCAAAAATATGATCAAGATGACAAACAGTTTGGATCCTGATGAGACGCAGAATTATGTGGCCTCTCATCTGGATCCAAACTGTTTGCATAGGTAATCACAGTTTCACCGCTAGCGTGCAAAGAGTTAAGCGTATGACCTGTAGAGATTTTAGCATGATGTAACAGTTGCCCTGCACTAGTGACCACCAGTGCGCTGTAACCTTTATACTGTAAAGATCGTACAGAACAGAAGAAGTCTATTTAACCCTTAATTTCCCCATATAAACTTGTTTTCATGCATCTGCAAATAGATTCGACCCAGATCAGACAGCTCGCTCCCATAGATTCAGGGTCTGCTCTGTTGCTAATGTATCCACCTTCCATATTTCATTATAAATATTTTGTAAGATTCCGGAACCGGATTGTAAGCCAAGCACTGCACATGCGCGTATTCTCTTAGGGGGATTCCCGCTAGGTAGCGCTCGTGCAATAGGGTTTTCCGCCATAGTTTGAGTCGCAATCCATTTTATAAGGATTTCGGCAAAAGCCGAAACCCTAAAAAGCGTTTGGTCAAATAACATGGAACACAATAAACCGTATGAAAATTACCAATTATAAAACAACTCGGTGTTCATTGGTCTCAATTTGCCGAAGTAAATTGCTTAAGAGCATTGCTGTACTCATAGAAAGTAAAGGTGCCCTTCGCATGCTATGTCTCAACAATAACCATCACAAATACATTATTTTTTTTAAATTTTCAATCACATGTCATAAGTATCTAAAACATACAAAAAGAAAGTTTTCAGACCCAACCAAAAACATTTTTTTTTTCGCGAACACCCCTGTTCTATATACATGTAATAGGTAAAAGATATTCAACTCCGGCGGAAATCTGCTCAAAAATCGATGGCTTTATTTACTGCGATCGTCCTTGAAAGCTTATTTGATCACCGATTTCCATAAACTATGTCTCATTTATCAAAGAAATCATCACTCATGCGAAGGGCACCTGTGATAGAAAGTCTTCCTTAGCGACGCAATATATAATCCCACCGACCGACCCTGCGTTCAGTTTACATTACAGTAACCCCCTCTAAACCGGAAATCTACTTCAGGCAGATGGTTGCCTGGTGCAGTGCGAAGTGCTGAAAGCTCCCAGAGGAGGTTTCTGCATGACCTTTACCATGCAGTAACTCTTTCACCGCCAATTTCGAAAAAATGCACTACGACAAATAGTGCAGTCCAAGATCAGACGCTATTTCAAATCAAAATCAAATCAAATCTATTTCTCTATATGTGTTTTATTCCTTTGAAATTTGCATTTATTTATCTTGTTTCCTTATTTCACCGAATAATTTAACGAAATTGGATTGCAGTAGACAATTAGAAATTTAGTTTGTTTACTTTATTCAGAAAATATAATTTGAAGAAAAACATACTAAATCTTGAAATTTTCTCTATATACATTTGCAATAGATTTTATCGTATCAAATCAAATTCACAATCGTATGTAAAGTCACGTATTTCAATATAATTTATAATTTATTGATTTATAGATAAGTACAGTCGACATTTTGCATTACATATTCCCAGTACAATGTCAACGGCTTCAATATCATCATCATACCCGACTTCATTGACTATACGAGCACTCTAGCAAACCATTTTTTTCTGTCATATCACACAAATTACGAAATCCACTGACGACGAGGCAGGTCCTGTGATGCGGCTTACACTGTGTACAGTATTTCGTAGAGCTGTTGGGTTTGAGGGTTCTCAAGACGACCCGACCGGGCTTCTGCCCGCGGCTGGGTGAAATCGGGCGTTTGAAGAATAACAAGTCTTCCGAAACGTTTTATATTTTGTCGTATTCCAGATGATCAGTAGTCAAATCTACAATACAATTAAACAGTCATAAGTATCAAGCATGTACATTACAAACTGACATAATCATGATGTAAACAGGTACATGTACACACAAAGTGTAAACAACTAACTTGCATAGCATGAAAAGTTGAATGAATACATCGTCAAATTATAGGCAATACTACTAACAAATAAACCTAATTACACAAATAGCTAAATGATAAACTTAGTTACCTGGCTAATACAATAATATCCAGATTAACAGTATTATGCTTTGCTGCAAAACCAAGATGTCTGACCCAAAAGTGACCAAAATGACCAATTATCACGTGACTAGAAAGTTAGCATGCAAAAGTATATTAGGTTAGTTCCCTTTTCCCGTCAAAACTAGTTGGACAAGGAGGTCTGTCGATCACATGGGAATTGAAAAGACAACAAATAACACCAATTCAATAATCAAAATTTATTCAAGTAGAGTCGGAATTAGTTTCACCCTATGACAAGTATCAATAGGTATACCTCCATAACCTTAACTCATTTGCTCCCACGATCCCATATATGGGACGTAGGCAAACAGTGTAGACTCTGATCAGACGCCGCATAATGCGGCGTCTGATCAGAGCCTACACTGTTTGCTGATAGGAATTTCAATATAAAACAAAACGAAATTGAAAATTTAGGCCAGGCACCCCTTAGATAAACAATGGACTAACCTAATATATAAACACCGAAGAATTCACTGGGCGCAAATGGGTTTACTCCATAAATATTCCTGTCTACGCCTTTGCAAGCAAAGTAGACCCAGATCAGACGCCTCTTAATGGAGATGTCTGATCATGGTCTGCTTTGTTTGCTTCTGAAATATTATAGATAATATTTTACAGCTTCTGTCTTTGTAATTTTTGGAAGGACCGAACTTTTTATCCGAGTTCGATATATCGAATTTCAACTGTAATTTGATTAATTAATCCGCCCACTCTGAAATCACGTCACCCTAAATTTGTATGATCGACATACCGTAAAGGCATGATCTAATACGTGTAGTGGCACTCTATGAGAAACTGGTTTAATGTGGTGACATAGACTTGAATATTCATTTAACTAATGCATCTACCAAATGTCAAGTAGAAACTAACAATTACACTTGGTAAGCCAAAATCTGATATTGCTGAAATTAGTCCTAATTTTGCGGGATTTGATTAATTTACACGCAGACATAGAGAAAGGGCCAATGAACACAAAACCAGTATTGAATCGAACTATGCTGATGTGTAAGACATTTATATTAGCAACTCTTGAAACAGAAATTAACAGACCGGCTATGCCTTGCAATGATTTATACAGGAACATCTCGATACTACAACAGTTAGTAATGGAGAATTTATGTCTTTACAGGCAGGTGACTGCTTTTTGCAGGGTTGAAGTTATGCAGACAGTCCCTATAGCCCGACTTTCACCCTGCATTAAGTTGCCACCTGTGTTAAAAATCAATAATGGTACGTATTTGAGTGTTCGTAGTATCGAGGTTTTACCGTATCTCACATATTCCCGAAAACACATCCTTTCCTGGGATTTGAATATCTGTTTTTATTATATGACACAGACGTATCTCGTAAATGATGTTCAGTCTAGGGTTTACAATGCCGTTGTGGATTACTTATGAGACAGCAAGACAGCCTTAGTCGCAGTCGTCAAGAAAAGAAAGAAACACACTGTTCAGCTGCTTACCAGTCCTATTGCTAGTACTGTAACACTGTCGGCTCTGGGTGTTTTAATTTTAAACATTGACTTCATCCTTTATCAAGACATTCCCCGAGAACAGTTGTAGAGCTGTTGTTATGTTACAAGACAGCAAAAGATCCGCTCTATAAAATATGTGTGGTAACTGGCTACAACATTCCTGACAGATGTCCAGATAAGATGTGTAAATCAAACTAATTCCAGGAATAACTTAATATTTATGTCCCCACCAAATCCTATGTTGTGACCAATCTTTAGAATCGGCTCTTCGAGACGATTCTAAAGACCGGTCACAACATAGGGTTTGGTTGAGAACTGGTGATTTTAGTATCTGAGTACGCACATTTATCCCAGGTATTGTCTTTGTCATAAACCAAAACCGTTTCAATCAAGTAAACTTACACAAATCTTTATTCATAATGACGACGGAAAATGTGATAGATGGCATGAATAGTATCGTTTAGATAAGACGCAAACAATTAGGATCCAAACTGTGTGACATTATTGGCTTATCTTTGTCCTACTATGAAAAAAATAGTGTTTGACAATTTTGAAAAAGTCCGTTGCGATTAAGCTGTAGAAACTATTGAGCATTAGCATTCTTAATATGTCTCTAATTCTTTCACCCACATATAATCAAAGTATCACATAATTTAGACCCTGATGAGCCGCTGTATTATATACACGGGGTAAAGGGTTAACAGCGCTGTGGTACATTTTAACAATCAGATATTTGAGAATGATCTCAGTCTCAGACTAAGAAGTTTTAATAACAGTGAACCCAAATCGAGTAATGTCGATTCCATTGAATGTTTAACACAGTAACAGTATAAGTATCTCAAACAGAGAACAGATGCCACACAGGAGATGCTTCACGAAAGTCCTCAACTATCTCTGAAACACAAATGAAGTGGCGGCGTACATACACGAGTACATACACATGCAAATCCACAGAACTGTTCCTTACCTTATCATCACCGAAAGTCTTTTGCGCGATATGATCAACTTGTGTCGTTGGGCTGATAAGCTAAAACTCAATCAAAATCATCGAAAACAAGACATGAAACATAACTTAAACAAAGTAAGCACAACAGTAAGATAAGATATAGTTCACAAAATGATCTACTTAACCCTTCGCTTGCTATTCACGTCAATATACCTACCTGTAAATAGTGAAGACCTAGATGAGACAGCTCCTTCAGGAGCTGTTTCATCAGGGTATGCACTATTTACAAGTTGATTGTGCAACCAGTGCACTCCACAGCAGTGATTGCACAGCGAAATACTTGTACACAGTGAAGATATGTGTAATTATACAACATGACATGGGTAAAGAAGGAGAAATGTATTTTAAGATTCAGCAAGCGAAGGGTTAAAGTACTGTCTAGGGCACTGCGACACTGATTTAGATGGTTTGGTGTATACGGTACATCGACACTGAGCAGGTCACAGTGTCAAATAACATTAATGTCTGTTACAAATATTGGGAGAATGTAAGCAGCTCTGTATGTATCCGTAAAACTATTTCTAGACTTAAGTTTAATGTGTCAGCCATTGCAATTAAGTTTCGCACATGGCGGGATAATGTAAGTAGCTCCTATCAATACAATAAAGTTTCACATTAGCATTCGGCTGTCAACATCGTACTAAGATTTCGAGAACAAACCTGCTAATTCGAGACAAAAATCCTAAATTAAGTTCACATGAACGGAACAGACTGGGTCTACTCGTACAGCCAGTATTGTATTATTTGAAATAAAAGTAATACTATAATTAAGAAATTAAAATCGTAAATTAAGAACTTTGTTTTCCCTTTTTACATTATATATATCTTAATATGTCTCTAACTAGTGTTACTGTTTCATTGAAGCATTGCCTATATGTTAGTATGATTCTTTGTTTTTGTCTCCATAAATGGACCAAAAGTCAGGCAGAAAATTAAAACATGACATACGGAATTCCACAGCAACACAGACAGCAAAAATGAAGTGCGCGCTAACACACATACGGGCGTTCTCTGCAATTTGTTCCATGCAAATAAGGGCATCTGGGGTCCTCCCCCACCTGTAATGTATCTGCATTGATATATGGGGTCCTCCCCCACCTGTAATGTATCTACATTGACATCTGGGGTCCTCCCCCACCTGTAATGTATCTACATTGACATCTGGGGTCCTCCCCCACCTGTAATGTATCTGTATTGACATCTGGGGTCCTCCCCCACCTGTAATGTATCTGTATTGACATCTGGGTATGCCTGCATTACTATTAAAGGGTCGTAATCCCCCACATTCTCAATACCTTGTCGTTGTCATAGTCAACAGGCAAAATACAGTAAAACCCCGCTAATGCGACCACCTAAAAGAGGTATAATTTTGGTTGCTAGATGCAGGTGGTAGCTTAATGCAGGACAAAAGTAATGCAGAAAGCTCCTAGAGGAGCTTTCTGCATTACTTTTGCCATGCATTAAGCAACCACCTGCTTATAAAGACAACCATGTATATTTATTAAGTGGTCGCATTAGAGGGGTTCTACTGTATAAACAACTGTCCAGGTAAGATGCGTATTTTTTTGTATTTTTGTCAAGAATAGCTCCTTTATTTTTCCACCAAAGCATATACCTATACTATGACCATTCTTTAGAATCGTCTCTTCGATTATAATATTTAGGTACGCATCTTTATACGCCGCTCTGTATAAAGGGTTTCCCTTTGTCACTAATGTATGTCGAGGAAATCCATCTGACGTGTGAACCTATTTGCAGTGTCATAATTTTGTTAACCTCCATTGTAAAAATCAGCAGTGAACACGAAGGAAGAAAGAGGTTATCATAATAACTAACAGGGATACTATGTTACGTCTTTACTCGATACATATATTATTTTAACACATTTACAAACAGAGTAGACCCAGATCAGGCGGCTCCTGAAGGAGTCGTTCGATCAGAAAACGTTGTTTGTGCTTTTAGAATTGCATATATCTGATTTAGAGTTTTCATATCCTTTTACAATATCAAATTTAAAAATAAACAAGATTCATACATTCACTGTTTTAGATGGTTTAAATGATATTTCGACAATTTACATATTTCAATTTTAGAAGTGCAACAGGCAAAACACAATATAGAATAAATATGAAACGATGCCAAAGCGCATATATCCCGACCTCTTATAATTATGGATTAAGAAATTTTAGATTAATTGTGAAACAACAGATATTGCAGATTTGAACTTTTAACCCTTTCCCTGATTGGCTATTATTAGATCGAACCCTCTTTAATGAATATACCGAAAAGGAGTATTAACTAGTGAAACGGAAAATTTCAAACCTTTTTTAGTTTTTAACCCATTGTGAAAATAAAGCATTTGCTCCAATGGAGCAATTTATTACACTAGTTTCAAAAAGTACTTTTTTCAGAGGCGTCAAAAGGCGTCAATTCGATGTAAAACTAACAAACACTGGGGGTAATGATAATTGACGCAGGCGCTAAAATGACACTGTTGGTTGTCTTCCCCTTGTCCAGACACAAAACGAATAATTCAGTAATTACTACATTATTTTGCACGACCTTGGGCAATTACCCTATTGTGACTTGCTGAAAGGATGCCAGACATGGTTTAATTGAGCTAGTCACTGCAATAAATCCCAGCAAACGTCAATACTATTTTTTGTGACCAATACAATTGTTCGATGATGGATTTTAAGGCTACTTCAGTTACAGAATGGCTAAACTATAACTCCCTTCCCCTAACTGCGTACAAACATTTTGATTTGCAATCCGCTAAATTATTCGCTGTGGTGTAATAATTACGAGGACGATATAAATGGTGTGTGTATAAAAGAAAATGTCCCAATATGTAACCAATGCTACTCAAAAAACTTAACCTCAGATGTTTAAAATTTATATCAACCCGCACTACTATCCTTGTTTGACCGAATGTGTAATGACCCTGTAGGTCCCATATAATCAACAATGAAATTGTCCAAACAAGAGTTTGGAACCCGTCCATTTATAATAATGAGGGGGCATTGCAAGCAAAGAATACAGAAATATATTAATGAAATGTGTTATTTGCTAATACAAACTTTCTACATTGTTACCCTTGGTCGTTCGTGCAAGTATCAGTCGCAGTACGAGCATTCGGTGAAACAGATCAGGGTCTGTGCTTATAAAGCTTTTTAGTTGAGTCTGAGATCGTTCTCAAGCTTTTGATTGGTCAGATTTGAGCCAAAGGCTTGAGAACGAACTCAGACTCAACTAAAAGTTGTATAAGCATGGAACCAGGACTCATGTTCATAAAACTCCTAAGAAAAAAACTTAGCTTCTCGAATAATCCTTAATCCTCCTTATAAAAATCAATACAGGTAAAGCTATTTAAAAGAAATAAAATTCTGAAGAGAGGTGATCTCCCGAAAGCAAAATTTGCAACACAAATGGAGAAAAATCTCGAATGATCAGAGAGTATGACAATGAAGTACGGGGGATTTTTTCGGCCGCCACACAAGCAGCTAGAATATATACTTAACCAAATATTCCAGAAGTCACTGAATAAACATTTACTCGATAGTTTTGCTATAAATGTAGACACGAATGTTCTCCTTATGTTGCCCTAAGGTTAAAATATTCATAAGGAGCTTTGTGAATACGGGAACTGATGTTAAGGTGTCAACATAATTGCTTGTAGTATAATACAGGCGCAGAAACACACAAAGGCATTTCTCACCCTTTTTTCCAAGTCTTTGGATTTAGTTACCATGTGACTCCAGCATGTGACAAATAGTCTTTATACAAAAATCAGCAACGTCAGAGAGAAAGCCTTGTAGTAGTATTTTGTCACAGAGATAGATGAGTGTATTGATCAGTAATTTCCATAAACATTACAGTAAAATACGCATTGATTGTAAGGACGGAAATGTTATATAAACAAACCGACTTAAGAGCGGTCTGTTTATTGTTGGCGTCATTCAAAAGTCGGTCCTTATCAGCACATTGTTAAACTCTCCCCTATTGAATACTGATGCAAGAAATAATGATATCATGTATAATGAAAAGCTAAAAATGTTTTATGGCATATGTATACAGAATTGTTTGATATTGGTAGATACTGTAGAATAAGATCTTTAATAAGTGCATACATGTAAGCAAACAGGGTCGAGTCTACTCTGTTTATAAATGTGTTTATATAAGGGCAATTGTTAATGTTATTAGAAAATACATATCTATTAATGTACAGGAGGATGAACCTTGCAGGGTTGTTGAAGGTTTTCTGTCATCCTTTATTGCATAATGGTTGTATTTGCATCGCCTTTTTGTTTGGTATAATCATCTTTATGCATCACGTTTTCCTTAGGGTAACACGTGCATTGATCACCTCCCTTCAGAATTTATAATCTTCACAACAGCAGGTGTTAAGTGCTTGTGTGGCGGCCGTAAAACGTCGCCCCGTACTTCATTTTCAGTGTTGTTATACCTTCTGATCCTTCGAGATCATGAATTTCAGTACTTCTTGTTCTGAAAATTGAGTACCACTTAAGCCGGTGCTAGGGGGCGTGAGCAGTGTTGCGCTTTCAATTACTGTTCATGAACAGACTCAATAAAACCGAGTCTGCAATTTTCTCTTTTTGTGTTGCAATTTTTGTTCTCGGGGGATCACCTCCCTTCAGAATTTGAACTACTTATCTGTATTAACAGTTACTTTCGAAATTGGGCCTCGTTTGTACATATGAACCATAAGTAGTAGAAACGTGTGTATTGGTATTCGCGAATAGCGTACGCACATAACCCTATGATAAGGGACTACACTGTTTGTCAAATCTAAACTTCGCGAAAAGTCGGGCCTTACTTACTGAACGAACTCCATGGTTAAATCACGATGGATCATTCCACTTCAATTTGACTATTCAGCATTCAAAATATGAATATATAGTTCACACTACGTAGGTTAACCCTTCTCTTGCTGAATTTCAAAACACATTTCTCCTTCTTTACCCATGCCCTGTGGTATAATTACGTATATCTTCACTGTGTACAAGTATATCGCTGTGCAATCACTTCTGTGGAGTGCACTGGTTGCACAATCAACTTGTAAATAGTGCAGACCCTGATGAGACAGCTCCTGCAGGAGCTGTGTCATCTGGGTCTTCACTATTTACAGGTAGGTATATTGACCTGAATAGCAAGCGAAGGGTTAATAGTTCAACTAGGATGTTCTTATGTACACAAAACTATGCAATTTGTTCCGTGCTCGGAAAAAACGTCTGCGATCTCGATCTGTAATTAGCTGGACGTCGCGGTATGACTGAAAAACTGTTGAAGCATCGTAAACCCCGATGCAGACAAGCGTTGACTCTTGAACATGTATGCGGGACCTACGGGACATTTGCAAATAGTTAGCCGAGTAACCGAGTAACTCATCAGAATTCACGTTGGTTGACAATCGGGCTTTGTTTCGCAATGGATTGAAACATTCTCAAGTAAAAAAATCTTGTTTCAAAATTTGAGCAAAACTTATGTTGTTTTTCTGCAGGATAAAGATTATATAATCTAAATGTATTCATATTGTACTTGGTATTTACATTACTTGGTTTGAATATTGTTTATTATTTATATACCTTGAGATTTCGCCACAGTACGTATATAATATTATATCTAGCACACGTGACATCGCCATTTCATTTGTGTGTGACATGTAAACCCTTGAAATGTGGGAACAGAGTATATACGACCTTTGCAAACGGTGTAGTCCCAGATTAAAGGGTTCGTGATGGAACTGCTTGATCAGGGTCTGCACTGTTGGTGTAAAAATCTATTTCGTCAGTGATAAATTTTCATATCTTTTTTTGTTTAATTGATATTCGGAATTGAACGAGCCAGTTTTAATTATCCGGCAGATACAACTGGGTTTTGAATTAGTAATAAAGCTCTTCTCCGTTGGTATATTATGGTGTTGGCATACAGTACAACATCTCTTAAACGGCCATTTAAAAAAGGTCTACGTTGTGTCTGTAAGGCAGGTGGTAGCTTAAAACAGGTCAAAAGTATTGCAGAAAGCCCCTATAGGAGCTTCTTGCATCACTTGGACCCTAACCTAAGACTCCAAATGCTTGTGAATAAATGAATGGCCGCTTAAGACAGGTTGTGCTGTATGCCTATTGCGATATGCCATCAAAATGGCTGAAGTTGGCTAATGCATTTGGACGAGTTGTTTCCACTGACCTGTTGTACCATGTACCGGTCTATTGCAATGACATGTGAATGACAAAAAGCTTTTGGTAAAAAACATCGACGTAATGAATCGTATCAAATTTCCCATTTATGAGACTATTCGGTGTTCATTAGCTCAAAACTGCCGACGTAAATTGGCTCAAAGAGAATTGTTGTATTTATTGATGAAAGCTTTCTCTCCGCAATACAGACAATTATTTCGCTGATCAGTGGTTCATTTCAATACGAGTATTCAAATGTTGACTAAATAATGTGATTATTGAATGCTTGGCGGTTATCGTTTCGCTATGGAATAGAATACTACTACAGCGATCACTTAATGAATAATCATAGGGATTAATAACAACGGATGATTGATTAATGAATACGGAAAATAATACAGACCGATCCTAATGGAGCGTTCTGCAAAGCTTTCTGTCTGCCTTAAGCTACCACATGTTCCAAAATCCTAGATGAATTATACCTCTTTCTAGACGATGTTAGAGAGAGGTTTTGATGCACAGCAGTTAAAAACGAAAAATTCAATTTGTAATCGAATTTTATTTGCGGATATTGCCATTAGTCCCCAGAATGTCGATATATAGGCCTATATACATGGGTCTACTCTGTTTGCAGATGCGTCAAAATGCGTTTACACGACGGAAAAGGGCAAACTTATCGGGGTATACACTGTTTACTGAACTCAACAATGCCAATGGTTTATTCTTGAAAATGTTCTGTTTGCTGTGCCCCCCCCCCACACACACACACACATGGATAATGGATGAGTCAAATTTTATCTGAACGGGGTTTCCTTAAATAATCTAGTAATGAATGGTAAATGAAGTATTAATTGTACACTCGTGTTTAACTTTAGCTCGTTGGTTTATACTTCGCTAGTTTTGATATTCAGTATTGGCATTTACCTTGCTGTGAATAACCACCTGCATATGCAGTAGAACTCCTCTGATGTGACCACTTAACGAATAACCATATCTGCTTTTATAAACAGGTGGTTGCTTAATGCAGGACGAAAGTAATGCAGAAAGCTCCTACAACATAACTTTTATCCTGCATTAAGCTACCACCTGCCTCTACCACCAAGAATTATGTCCCTTTTTGATGGTCGCATTAGAGGCGTTTTACTGTAGTCTGTTTCACTTTCTATGACACCTTGTTAAAAGGGTTATGCGATAAAAAGGGTCTTACATTCGTGTTCATGTCAAATTGTTTTCATGAAACTCGTTTACAATGATGAATATTACACTCACTAAAGCTCGTGTCGTATTATTATTGTTTCAGAAAAAATGAACAATCATGTTAGATCCTCTATTTATCATCTGCTTCAGATTTTCGACGAGTGCATTCGATCTGTGTATAAAACATAATATAAGTGTCAAACAGTTTGGTCCAAATGTGAATCCGAGGCCTGTTACTTGGATCTAAACTGTTCATTTACCCGTACATTTCCAACATCGCATATGTCAGACATAGTCAAAACCGGGTGGATCCAGATGAAAGGACTCCTAAAGGAACCTTAAGGTCATCAAGGTATGCACTGATTGCTTTACGAATCAATAGCAAACGCCTTCTCCAGCATACAGTAAAACCTCTCTATAACGGCCACTAAATTGTGTTAACTAGTTAGTATATAGGGCAGGTAACTGCTTAAAGCAAGGTGAAAGTAAAACAGAACGCCCCTATAGGCGCGCTCTATTTTTCTTTCACCTTGCTTTAAGCAGCCACCTGCCTTTAACACAAGATGCTTGATGTAATTTAGTGGCAGTTTTAGAGAGGTTTTACTGTATATGTTTTATAGGAAACTCTCACACGAAAAAGACTGGGTTCAAATTATCACTCTGAAATAATTTGCTGTTAGTATTACGGGGGCTTGGTGGTTATCCATTTTCTCCATGAATATTTATCTAAGAATTAATGACACCATGAATATTAAATAGAATAAGATTTATGATAGCACATGTGACACATGGAGTTTTGGCAAAGACAGAAGCTGTAGAATCATACCTCAAATCTACATGTATCATGAATAAATAGAAGTAGACCCTGATCAGACGGTCCCTACAGGACCCATCTAATCTGGGTCTATTCTGTTTTCACGTGTGTAGAAAGGCGTATTTAAATATTTATGGAGTAAAGGGTTAATAAGGATTTGCGCATGGAGATGAACGAGATATGCAATACTTGTCTGTATAATGGAGGTTTATTTTGTTTTGTTAATTAATCTGAAACTGGTCTTGTTGCACTCATTAGTGCCATATCGGAAATGTGATTGTCATGATTACTAGTTAGGGGTTTGGCGGAGAAAATTAGAATAGATTTATCACAGATTTTAGAGAAAATACTTCATATCCATTTGAATATTCTTTGATTTGATAACATGAACGCATCTCACAAATAATTTTCTGTCTGGAGTTTCCTTTTTGAGACAGCAGGGCAACCCCAGTCATCAAGACAGAAAGGGGTCACCGCTATTTACACACCAGTTTCGCTTCTACTACTCTAATATAGCCGTCTGGAAATGTTTCCGCTGCATTAATATATATTTTTAACAAAATATATCATAGCTCAAATATTTGTTAATTATCGTTATGGTCAAGGCGACAAAAACAAACGTTTTAAATGTTGCATGTATTAATTTCGAAAAGAAAAACATTTTGAATGTATGGTTTGTTATTTTGTTCCTGTCCGATACTTTAACGCTGTTGTTTAGGATGCGTATTCAAGAAATGAGAGTAACCTATGTTTGTGTTTTTGTCTTGCTGCTTCTTATTAGAATAGTCCCGGAGAGGCGATTCTATTGTGTTGCAGTGAGTTAAATTTTTGCTGAAATATTAGACATTTTGATAGATCATCAGGGTCCATGCTTATAAAGCTTTCAGTTGAGTCTGAGATCGTTCTCAAGCATTTGATTGGTCAGATTTGAGCCTTTGGCTCAAATCTGACCAATCAAAAGCTTGAGAACTCAAATCTGACCAATCAAAAGCCTGAAAACGAAACTCAGACTATCTCCAGCACTGATATAACCCATTTACACCATAACTACGCCTTTCTATGCCTTTGCAAAGAGAGTAGACCCAGACTAGGGTCTGGTCGTTTTGCTTATGACATGATATAGCTATGATTCTTCAGTTTCTGTCATGGCCAAACATTCCTGCTCTCATATGCTATTATGGCATTTCGTCTAATCAATATTCATGGTGTCATTATTTCAACCATAAATATTCATGTAGAAAAAGGTTACTATCAAATATTCATATTGCTAATCGGCTAGGACAAACGCTATGGATGATAGTTTAATAGAAAACAAGACAAGTAAGTTTTGCATCCTACCAGTCTGGTATGTTATATAATAGTTATTTAAGTCTGACACATTTTAGAAGCTTTGGAATCAGCAATATCCCTTTACTTTATAGTACTTAGTGCCTTTAACCCTTTCCCTGATGAATATTCATGTAGGAAATAATGACGTCATGAATATTAATAAGATTATGTTTTATAATGACATGAACGCAGGACATTTTGGCTCAGGCAGAAGCTGTAGAATCAGATCTATATTACAACACAAGCAAACAGAGCAGACCCTGATCAGACGGCTCCTTCCGATCTGGGTCTACTCTGTTTGCAGATGCGTCAAAATGCGCTTATAGGACGGAAAATGGTTAAAGTCCTTAGCAAACAGAGTAGACTAAGTGTCTGTCCTCTATGCTTATGTTATTTATGTGTATCTGACAATACAGTGTTTTGTCTTATCCAACACTGACTTTCAAATGCGTACATTACATAAATTAAGTTAACCCTTTCTTTCATATACATCTGCAAACATAGTAGACCCTTATCAGACCACTCCTATAGGAGCCGTATAATCAGGGTATTTCCTGTTTGCTAATTGATTTTGATAGATCCCTTTATCTAGTTTCTTAAATAGGTGCACTATTCATGGTCAAATAATCCTGCGTTTATGCGTCATAACATAAATCAACGTTAATTTGATTCATGGTGTCAATTTATTCAGGAATATTCATGTCGTAAAGGGTCAACATGTTTTCACGGGGTTCATGGACATAGTATCACATGGCGTTATCTTGTTTCCAAGTTAATCTAACGAGTTTGCATTTGTTTTATACTGTACACGTGTACTATAACACGCAAAAGACGTACACAAGTTAGTCTGGTTGACAGCTGTCATTGAAATACATCTAGGAAATATGCGCCCGTTTTTCTTGTTGTTTATTTTTGTGTTATGTGATTACAATTATTATATTCCATAGCTGCAGATAAAAAAATTCTCACATACATGTACCTTCCCCTATCTCCAAGTTAGAACAACAGGTTAAGATTTCCTTATTTGTAACACGTGTAAGATCACTTTAGAACGTATGACGTCATCTATGACGTCAAGCCATGGAAACCTATGTTTACATGTCATTTAAACGGCGAAAATACACTTTTTTGATATGTGAGAAAAATAATCTGATGCTCATTGTCTTTTAAGATCACATGTTCCTAAACTCACCAAGGCTCGCTTAATGACATTTTCTAAGGCTCGTTTAGGAACATGTGATCTTGAAAGACAACTCGCAACAGATCCTCTATATCATGCTCAACTCGTAATTTCTCCACCAAAACCAATGCTGTGACTACTCTTTAGAATCGTCTTGAGACGATTCTAAAGAGTAGTCACAACATAAGGGTGTGGTTGACCCCTTCCCTTATGTAAACGCATTTTTACGCATATGCAAACAGAGTAGACCCAAATCAGACGGCTCCTATAGGAGGCGTTTGATCAGGGTCTGCTCTGTTGGCTTATGGTGTAATATAGATCTGATTCTACAGCTTTTTCCTGAGTCAAAATGTCAGGTGTTCATATGTCATTATAAAAAATAATCTTATTAATATTCATGACGTCATCATTTCCTATATGAATATTCATCAGGGAAAATGTTAAATACAATAGTAAAGGAACACTCATTTAATATCCTGTACCTATCATAACTTAATGATTGTCAGAAAAGTATTTATTTAACAATGTTGATGGTATTTAACACATGAACAGTATTTCAAATACCAAAAAATGCTGATTCACAATATATAGTTGATGCCTTTGGTTTTCATCCTCTCGTTCGTATACATTGTACATAAATCATGTAACTTTAAAGCTTACCCCGCTGTGAAAATAATGTCTGCTCAAATTTGGATCTAAGGCGAATTTTGACCAATTCCGATTCAGTTAAGCTTTTGAGAAACTATTGACCGAGTGTTAAATAGTTTTGACGTATTCGGCGTCACATCAGGATCTAAATTGTTTACAAATGAATGTTAAGTATCTGATAGCGCGGTAAGGCTTAACCCTTTCCCTCATATAAACGTGCTTTTACGCATTTGCAAACAGAGTAGACCTCGATCAGACGGCTCCCATAGGAGCCGTCTGATCAGGGTCTACTCTGTTTGCTTATGATATTATATAGATATGATTCTGCAGTTTCTGTCATGGCTAAAAATGCATGTGTCCTTGTGATGTTATAACAAATTAATCTAGTTGATATTCATGACGTCATTATTTCTTACACGAATATTCATGGAGGAAAGGGTTAAGACAATTACGAACAAACATGGAGGCCTACATATATTGGCATTTATAAACCATTTGGATCTAGATGCGTTTCACGTTAATGTTTTAGTTGATAGAACACGTGAAAAGTGATACAATACACCACACCCTCATCTCGTTCATATAGACACACTTTATATCTTTAGCATGTGCAGCAAAAATTGTTTCGACGGAAAATATTATCTCCATCAGTGTTTCAGATATAGAACCTAGTGTTCTTGTATGTGACCACTAAATTGTGTTAATTAGTTGGTATTTTGGGCAGGTGGTTGTTTAAAGCAAGGTGAAAGTAAAACAGAACGCTCCTATAGGAGCGTTCTGTTTTACTTTCACATTGCTTTAAGCATCCACCTGTCTTTAACATAAATTACTTGATGTAATTTAGTGGTCGTTAGAGAGGTTTTACTGTAATGGAATTATAGTAGAGAATAATTTCAATACGTTTAGGCAGGTGACTGCTTGATGCAGGGTAAATGTCATGCAGAAAGCTCGTCTAGGAGATTTCTGTGTGACTTTCACACTGTATTAAGCTATCACATGTGTTTACCATAAACATAATCAGACAGTCAAACAGTTTAGATCCTGATGAGACACCGATTGTTACTTAGTGCCTCATCTGGATCTTAACTGTTTGCAAAAATAATCCAGATATCGCTGAAAGCCATTTATAATTTTATACAGTAGTTTTATTTCACATGGGTAACAGGAAGTAGCCTCAATTAAATAATTCCCTCATAGGCCATTTTACATTAAGACCAAAACCTCTTTCAATAAATCTACCGAATAGGAGCAAATGCTCTTTTTATCACAAGTGTTTCAAAAAGTGACTTTCGCAGAGGCGTCAAGAGACGTCATTATGAGGGGAATGTTAACGCTGCTTGCAAATGTCACAGCAGCCTTTGTTCATGGCGTTGCCCATTACGTCATAATCATATTTCACCACTCCGTCCTATCCTCTTCGTCTCGCAGATACTTTAGCTAGATCTAATACTATTTTCTTTCCTCTATCCACACAGAGTCCGTTACACCTATCACGCTGGGTAACAGATACGCGTATTGCGCGTATTTCGAATACCAAGCCTATCATTTCTCCACACAGTCCTACATTTGGCCAGTCTTTAGAATCGTCTCTTATTAAAATTCGGTCAGAACATAGAATTGTTGCAGAAATAAAGAATCCATTCTTGACAAAACATACCACATCTTATCTACTCCTCTGTCACATCTTTTCTAACAGTTCTGCGAGGTGACTTGGTGATCGAACAAGCCTGGGTCCTTTCCTCGGGGCAGTGTGGACGGTGTGTGGTTTAGGGGCGGTCACTGGCAGTTCCTGTACTCTAGGTTGGCTAGGTGTTTCCCCAAGCAGCAGTAAGATACTGTCCACGGTGGTGCATAATGTTGTCTCAAAGTTGTGAAGACGACTGAAATGAATACGAATATAAGATGAATATAAGCTGTCAGCGTTGTATTTTTAATTACATCAGAGATAAATTGATACAAATACTCGCAAATGCTGGCCAGGTCGCGTTTCGTAGGATAAGGCTTTCAAATTAATGGTGTCGTCTATTGGCATTATTTCATTACTTTAGTCAATTCACTTGAGTTGTTATGCACTGTAAACTGATGTTGTTTCGATTTTGCTTATAACAATAATTAAGAACGACACACATGCAAATAGCCGATCTAATTCAATTTGTTTGTTAACCCAGAAAAGAAGTAGAAGAAGAAGAAAACGAAGAAGAAGAAGAAGAAGAGTACTTATTTAACCCTTATTCCATTTTAAAACCGATGTTTGCGCAAATTTGGATCTGGCGCAACTTTTGACCAATTTTTTTTTTTTTTTTAAAAATGGTGACCAGTCAAGAAAAAATATGTTTGACAATCAATGTAAACCATGTGACCGAATCTCCGATTAGCAAACAGTTCAGTGGAATTTAAGATGAGACGCCGATCAATTGATTTCTATCTGGAACCAAATATTGCAGACAGTGCAGACCAAGGTTAGAGAGCTCCAGTGGGAGCCCTCTGACCAGGGCTTGCAATGTTCGTAATTCAAAAATCTTCTAGAAATTAAAACTTGCCATACAGAATGGCTAAACATGGAATTCCACTGCAAATCGTTCAAAGAGTTGAATAAAGTAAAACGGTAACAAACAAACATCAAGTTTTGTTAATGACACGATGCCCAGGTTGCATGCTGCCTGATATCTAATTAGATAAACAATTCAATGTCTCACTTTGTAAGATTATCCAATCTGTGATCGATTTCCTCTAGGGACAGGGTACCAGATTGTGGTGACATGATTTGACCTTGTGTAATAGCCGGGATCCAGGGTGACTGGTAGGTATCACTGGATGTGGACTTTGGTGTACATGACGTCACTCCTATTTTCAAGAATAAAAATACTATTAGTATTTAAAAAAATCAAAAACGTTCTATAAATGAAATTTAATACAGTAATAACCCGATACTACGAATACTCAAATACGTACAATTATTGATCATTAACACATGTGTCAGCTTGATGCAGTGTGAAAGCATGCAGAAAGCTCCTGTAGGAGCTTTCTGCACGACTTTCACTCTGCATTAAGCAGCCACCTGCCTACAAAGACATACATTCTTCATTACTAAAATTTCGTAGTATCGAGTTTGTACAGTAATTGAGTTTATTCTTATAATTCGAACTTATTTAACTTGCTTTGAAAAAAATAAAAATAAAAAACAAATATTAAAAATAATAATTATGAAGAGCATAAAACCCGTTTTTTCGAAAGTGCAAACAATGTAAACTCGGATCGGGGTCAACGATACTTATAATTTTGGATGATGAAACTTTGCTTATGCTGATGAATCGATAGTGATTCCATTATTATTGTATATATCTGTAGTTTTGTTTATAATTAGTGTCTAATTTTAACCCTTCGCTTGCTGAATTTTAAAATACATTTCTCCTTCTTCACCCATGTCCTGTTGTATAATTACATATATTTTCACTATGTACAAGTACTTTGCTGTGCAATCACTGCTGTAGAGTGCACTGGTTGCACAATCAACTTGAAAATAGTGCAGACCCTGATGAGACAGCTCCTGCAGGAGCTGTCTCATCTGGGTCTTCACTATTTACAGGTACAGGTAGGTATATTGACGTGAATAGCAAGCGAAGGATTAACTCCTAATCGTTTATTATCGAACTGACTGACATTTGCAAACAGTTTGAGTCGCCGAGTAACTCAGTGTCTCATCAGGATCCAAGATACCCCATCAATATTGTCTCAAAATGTGATCCAGAATCGAAAGTAGTCAACATTTCACCTGATTCAAATTTTAGAATTCGGGCCCACATCATTTTTTTTTCAAAGCGGGGTAGGGTTAAAAGGCAGACAATACATTTCCCTAAATACATGTACAACATTTCTGTCTCACTAGGGACGAAGGAGTTCTTACCGGTGGACCCCATTGATGATGCCATGAGATCTGATGGTCTCGCTACTTTATTTGCAGTAACATTTTCCCCTGTGTGGTCTCTTGGTATACTATTTACATTGTCTTAAAGAAGAAACAAATCAGTTCAATATTTAGTCCGTCGAACTTTCGATAGTGGGCAATATGGTATAATATCGATTATTCTATTTTTATGTATAGAAGAATTTAGACCCTTTTAGGCAGGTGACTGCTTAATGCATGGTGAAAGTCATGCAGAAATCTCCAAGAAGAGCTTTTTGTATGACTTTCATCATGCATTAAGCTGACATCTGTCTTAAAGATCGATAATAATACGTATTTTAGCTTTCGAATAATCGAGATTTTACTGTTTGGTTTATTTCAGTTTTCAGATTGATTTCTGTTGCATAGTTAGTTTTCTTAAGATTGGCAAACATATTGAAACACAGAATTATTCTATATTCAAATTGTGTGTATATTGGTAATTATCTATTTGCCAGTCGTATGCTTATGTATTTACCTCGTGATTAATCATGAAAGAAATGAACCCTTTCAACACCGAATTTTAAAATGGGCCATTCCACAAATCAAACAGGACAAGGTCAAAGAGACTATTGAGGGATGAAACGTAGCTTGACAAACGGTGCAGATCCTGATGAGAGGGCTCCTCTAGGAGACCCATCATCTCCATCTACACTGTTTGCAAAAGACATTAGTGACTTGTTTCCCACACTGACTCTGCTACTGCCATCATTTATTGGATATTAATCAGCTGGTGTTTGTAAGGGTACATGTATATAAACGCAGGATATTTTAGCCATGGTATAAAATACAGTGCCCCCTCTCTACAACGACACCCTTTGGGATACGAAGATTGTATGTGTTGTTCAGAGGGTGTTGTTATAGGGAGGGAAAATCAAACATAATTAGCTTGTTTGTAGATCCCCAGATAAGGTTTATTTCGAGAACTAAAACCGCTATGCCTCAATCAAACCCTATGTTGTGACCACTCTTTAGAATCGTCACAAAGTGACGATTCTAAAGAGTGGTCACAACATAGGGTTTGATGGAGGCATAAAGAAAATACGACGGAAAAAAGTTGTTTCTGGAGCCTTGTTGTTTCGGAAACAGTGACATGCATTGTTGTAAGGAGGGAATCGTTATTGAGAGGGTCGTTTTAGAGAGGGAGCACTGTATAGATTCACATCTATGCGATAGCAAGCACGCAAACCTGGGCGCATGGTTTCTAGGGCAGTCGTCTGATGTAGGTCTGATCTGTTTGACAATAGGTGCCTTTGACCTTGATCAAACGGTTACTTCGTGTATCAGTTTATCTGGGCTACCATTAAGTTTCATCAAGAACGCATGCGTTAAAACTAAACTTATCAACCAGCTGTTAATTATTTCCCTCATATAAAAGCATTATCACACCTTTGCCAACTGAATAGACCCAGATCAGATGGATGGCTCCTATAGGAGCCGTCTGATCAGGGTCTGCTCTGTTTGCTTCTGGAATTATATAGATCTGATCCTACAGTTTCTGCCAAGTTTAACAATTCCGGTGTTCATGTACCATTATAAATATTTAGCTGATGCATATGCAAGATACCATTTTTCTTACATTAATATCAAACATGGAAACGGTTAAACAGAGCTCTGCAGATAAAGATGCGTTCCCAAATACTGAACTCGACATTTTTCTACCAAACCCTGTACTTCGAGGCGATTCTTACGTGTGGTCACAGTATAGGGTTTGGTGGAGAAATAAAGAAGTTATTCCTGAACATGATTTAACCCTTCGCTTGCTGAATTTTAAAATACATTTCTCCTTACTTACCCACGCCCTGTTGCATAATTACATGTATCTTCACTGTGTGCAAATATTTCGCTGTGAAATCACTGCTATGGAGTGCACTGGTTGCACAATCAACTTGTAAATAGTGCAGACCCAGATGAGACAGCTCCTGCAGGAGCTGTCTCATCTGGGTCTTCACTATTTACAGGTAGGTATATTGACGCGAATAGCAAGCGAAGGGTTAGTTTAGGCATCTTATCTGGAGCTCTGGTTAAAGTACTTCCTACCTTTCTTCTCATGGTTCTCTTTAACACTAATACCCTCGTTGGTTCTGTCGGCAAACTCCTGTGCTACCTCAGCATATGCCTGTTCTGGAGATATTTCAACCATGGCAGAGTTCCGCCGCTCATCGTCTTGTTTCCGGGAACTATATCGTCGCTTACGGAAACCAGACTTCGAACTCCGTACTAAATATAATTAATATCACATTAATCAATTTAAAGTAAATTCGTTGGAATTGAAAGTTTACTAAATTATAAAGATCTGATTCTAAAGTGTTTGCTATGGCCAAACCGCTTCTGTCCATATGCACGTATACCATTATAAGTTAAAGAAAGTATGTCCATGGGACACGGATGCCCCCGTATATGAGAGACAGACTGGAAAAGGGGAGACACGGTACAACTCACTATGATTATGCTTCAGACCAAATATCAAATCAGTCTAGCATACACAAGGCGAGAAATCTTTGACGAAAATTTTACAGTATGGACGTACGGACATAATGTACGGACGTACGGACAAGGGTAAAACTTAATGCCCCTGTCGCCGAAAGACGGAGCCATACAAACAAACTGTTAGCTCTTCCTGATGTCATTATTTCTTACACGAATGTCCATGGTGTCGAGTTTTAACCCTTTCATCCATATAAACGCCTTTTCATGCCATTGAATAGATACGATCTTTAAAACGTTTAGCAATAATAGGTACTGATAAGACTGCTTCTACAAGAACCCTCCTCCCATCTGGGTCTTCTCCGATTGCTGATGGAACTATATAGATCTGATTCTACAAGATTTGTCTAATACAACACGTCTCTTTAACCCATTCCCTCATAGGCTATTTTTAGATACAAACTCTTTGAATAAATCTACCGAAAAGGAGCATTAACTAGAGAAAAGGAAAAAATAGACTTTTGTTGTTTGAAACCATTGTGATAAATAGAACATTTGCTCCTATAGGAGCAAATGCTCTATTTATCACAATAGTTTAAAAAAGTGACTTTTACGGAGTCGTCAAAAATCGTCAATATGAGGGAATGGGTTAATGTTTACCTTATAAAAATAAGTTTATGAATAGTCATGAAGGGGTGAATTCGTGCATGAATATTCAACAGAGAATGTTTAACCTCTAACATCACATGAACGCCTTTCCATGCCTTGCAAACAGAGTAGACCTAGATCCGATACTCATGTAGGAAAATAATGATCATGAGCTACTCTGTTTGCTGATGACATGATGTAGATTTTGAGTCTACATCTTTTATTAAGGCCCAGGAATTCCTTGAAAATATCACATTATAAAAAAGCAGGTAATACATATTCACGATATATTTGACGACTTTTGACGACTCTGTAAAAGTCAGCAGTTGAAACCATTGTGATAAATAGAGCATGTGCTCCTATAGGAGCAAATGCTCTATTTATCACAATGGTTTCAAACTACAAAATTCTAAAAGTTCCCTTTTCTCCAGTTAATGCTCCTTTTCGGTAGATTTATTCAAACAGGTTGTGTCTAAAAATAGCCTTTGAGGTAATGGTTTTAAGGGATATTAATATATACGAGTATTGTGTTTGTTACATACACGTGCCTTCCTTTTCAGTTCGTTTCATTTTTGACTGCATGTGAGGCCTCTTCTGGCGGATAAACTTGAGAGTCTCGTCGTCTAGCTTGGATTTCTTCCTTGTTTCCAATAGAGTGCCCTGCGTTACACAATAGAGAACGACTCGCTTTGCATAAATCAGAATATTGTATTCCCGTCATTTTAATCAAATTTGCTATTTTCGGGAGTCCTACAACTTCGTGAAATATTACATCACTTACAATTTCATCCAATTTTCAACACTTTTAAAATCATCATCAAATAATATGGTACCATATTTAAACCGAAAACAAAATAAAATTGAATTCATTTTACCCGTTTCATATAACCCTTTCCTTCATATAAATGCTTTTTCAGGCATTTGCAAACAGAAAAGCCGTCTGATCAGGATCTGCTGTTTTCTAGTTGAATTTGATAGGTCTGTTTCTTTACTTTCTGAAATTGCTACAGTATTCCAACTTCTATATTTCATTATATCTATTGTGTCCATGAATATTCCTTAGGTATTGACATTTTGAACCGACATATCTAACAGGGAAAGAGTTAAAGAAACCAATCCAAATCTTACGTTGAAGCCCATTCATTTTTTTTGGGCGGGGGGGGGACACAGACAACAAAATATTGTCTGCTATAAGTCATTGACATTGATGGGTTCAGCAAACAGTGCAGATCCTGATCAGAGGAAACCCAGAGAAGACCTCTAATCTGGGTCTACACTGTCCTTTTGAAGGGACACAGGACATCATTGTGTTAATTAAAAAGAATATATTATATATATTGGATCTGCCTGTTTAAAATTTGGCAGATAAAGACTAGTACTAGAATACATGCATCAGATATGTACGAAGAGTATTGCTGACTGTATGTTTTATCTCAATAAACTTTAAAATAGAAAATAGCAAAAGTTGAAAATTTAAAAAAAATGAAATTGAAAACTTCGCTATTGAGACATTCGCTAATCCAAACTCTCGCTAATCCGAACACACGCTCATCCAAACACTCGCTCATCCGAACACTCGTTTATACATGTTTTTTGTTTTAACCCTTCGCTTGCTATTCGCGTCAATATACCTACCTGTAAATAGTGAAGACCCAGATGAGACAGCTCCTGCAGGAGCTGTCTCATCAGGGTCTGCACTATTTACAAATTGATTGTGCAACCAGTGCACTCCACAGCAGTGATTGCACAGCGAAATACTTGTACACAGTGAAGATATATGTAATTATACAACAGGGCATGGGTAAAGAAGGAGAACTGTATTTTAAAATTCAGCAAGCGAAGGGTTAAGACAGGTGACAGTTTAATACAGGATAACATCTACCCAGAAAGCTCATCTGAGAGATTCCTGGACGCCGTTCATCCTTTATTGAACACGTGTCTGAAACGATCTTAATTCTTCTTCACTAAACTTCAGAGTAACGAGGGTTTTCCAAACAGAATAGACCTAGATCAGATGGCCCCTGTTAGATCCGTCTGATAAGCGTCTGCTCTGTTTGTTTATGGAATAGTATAGATCTGAATCTACTGTTTCTGCTACTTGCCAAATTTCCTATGTTCATATGCTTTACAATTACCCTTTTAAGATTGAAAGTCACTTGAATACGTTTCGTGAATTCCCTTGCAAACTCCGGGTATTGGGAAAGGGTCTGTTTCAGATCGGTCAGTTCTATCTTGTTGATGTCACAGTAGCTTAAAGCTCGGACAAAATACAACGACTGTCCTGAAGCGTCCAGGTCTATGAGATCACCTCCAAAAATATCATCCTTGCCTGTAAAACACGAAGAGAAAATTTCCTTCCTCGTAAATGCGCAGAAAATATGTGTTTGACGTCATATGTAAATTACGATTGGCAGTTGTGCAAATCAGGCTAGTAAAGTGATCATTTCCATGATAAAATACACGACGAACGACTATGCAAGTATTAAAGCCAAATCAAACAGCGCGCGCAGTGAGGCATTGTGATTTTAATTACATTTAAGATTGACCTGGCATGTTGTATTAGAATACAGCTGAATTTTGATATCTCAAACTTCAAGAGACCATACAAATTACTTCGAGAAAACACGGGTTCGTGTCATCGTGTCAACTTTTTAGTTGAGTCTGAGTTCATTCTTTGGCCTTTGGCTCAAGTCTGACCAATCAAAAGCTTGAGAACTCAAATCTCACCAATCAAAAGCATGAGAACGAACTCAGACTCAACTAAAAAGTTTTATAAGCATGGAACCTGAACATTTTCTAAAGTTCACAGCTAAAGTTCAACATTACTTTCGCCCAGCATTAAGCTGTCACACGTGTGACTAAACATGTGTAGTTTGATACATTTTAGAACAATTACGTATTGTAAATTTGGAAGGACCGAACTTTTACTTTGAGTTATCCCGAAGCTCGAGTTATCCGAGTTCGAGATATCGAAGTTCAGTTGTATTTAAAAACGCCAATGACGGCTCGTATTGAACGAATTTAAATATATTCGTTCTGAACATCTTATGTCTGCCGAAAACACAAATATGTTGCCTTTTAACTGACTTCTGAATCGTACAAGCATTTGAGAAATTGCTGATCGAGTGTCAAACAGCTTGGATCCTGATACATGTAAGACATGGAGTTACTCGGCGTCTCATGTGGATCCAAGTTTTTTGCAAATGCGACTCGGGTAGCGGATAGACTGATAAAAATTCAAACAGGTTAAGCTTAAGGTGAATATTTAGGATTTGTTCTAACTGAAAGTGCTCTTCCAGCAGCCCTCTCATCTGGGTATACACTGTTTGCAAAGTATATTAGTGACTCGTGTCCCGCACAGTAAGGGTTATTATTATTATTGTTATATAGATACATGTACATGTATATATAGATACCATGTACATATACATGTAGATACCATTCAACTCTTTCGCTGTCAATTACGTATTAGGATCCAATTATCTATTGCTGTGATACTGTTGTAACCCTTTCATAATACCGATTTTCACGCATTTGAAAACAGAGTAGACCCAGATCAGACGACTCTTATAGGAGGAGCCGTCTGATCAGAGTCTGTCCTGTTTGCAAATGAAATTTGATAGGTCTGTTTCCTTAAATGGCAATGTACAATAATCCGCCTTCCGTATTTCATTTTAAGTATTTTGTCCACGAAGGTATTGCCATTTGAAATAAACATAGAATAGGGAAAGAGGTAAAAGAAAAAGAAGGCGTCAAACAGCTTAACTGTAAATGGTTAACGCTTTACCGTTTTTACACGCATGTTGTAAATGCTTAACAATTTACCATATATACCCGCATATTGTAAATGATTAACACTTTACCATATATACACGCATGTTATAAATGATTAACACTTTACCGTATATACACGCATATTGTAAATGATTAACACTTTACCATATATACACGCATATTATAAATGATTAACACTTTACCGTATATACACGCATATTGTAAATTGTTAACACTTTACCGTGTATACATGCATATTGTACGCCTTTTAAAACTAAATAGACTCGGATTAGACGTTTCTTATAGCAAAGCAAATTGAGACTCTCACGCTTGTTTTGCTTTTTATCCGATAGAGAACACCTTGCCATCTTTTCAAACAAAGTAGGCCTATACCAGACGCATCCAGTAGGAGCCGTTCGATTATGGTCTGTTCTGCTTGCTTATGGAATAATATAGATTTATTTGTACCATTTTTGCCAGGACCAATTCTCCCTTTTCATATGTTACTATAAAATACTAGTTACTAATCATGCAAGTATTTTTAACATAAATGTCCATGAAGTAAAAGTTTCAACTATAATTCTTACCTAGTATCGCCATTACTGTATTCTCTTTTGCGATCTCCAAGGATCCACGTGCTATAAAATATAAGGCAGTCAAAATATCACCCGGGTGTATCAGCGTGTCACCAGGGGGCGCATGGGTCGTCCTAAATTGCATAGATAAGGCACGTAAACATCCTGAAATATATATTTGTTCATATTAACCCATCCCCTCCTATTCACGCCTCTGTTAAAGTCACATCCTGAAATCATTGTGATAAATAGAGCATTAGCTCGTATGGAGCAAATGTTCTATCTATCAGAATGATTTCATAACTACGCAAATCTAAACTTTTCATTTTTCTAATAAATGCTCCTTTTCTTAAAATAGCCTATGATGTTATAGGTTAACCCAGCATTCACCTTCAAATTTGCAAATGAGTACCTCTATGAAATTATATATGAAGAGTAGTTGCCTCATTGAATATACAATGCTTGTTAACCCTTTCACTTATGTAAGCGCATTTCCACGCATCTGCAGAGTAGACCCAGATCAGACGGCTCCTATAGGAGCCGTCTGATCAGGGTCTGCTCTGTTTACTTATGGTGTAATATAGATCTGATTCTACAGCTTCTGTCTGAGCCAAAATGCCATGTGTTCATATGTCATTATAAAAAATAATCTTATTAATATTCATGACATCATGAATATACAACAGGGAAAGGGTTAAGACATTGATTACAACTCACTAGAGTATATCATTATTTGCATATCCTTTTTCACAATGAATATCCATGTAAACAAATAATGCTTTAATGACTACTGATTTCACAATGATATTATTAACGAGGGTAATTGTATAAACAAATCAAATGCTGATTATAAGACGGCTCCCACGCGGACTGCCTGGTCTGGTTCTAAAGCATTTCAATGCAATCCTAAAAAGTAAAAGGGTTAGGTTACCATTTAAAAAAGAATTTCATTTGTAGAAATTAAAGGCGGGCGGTTGCTTAATGCTGGGCAAGGGTAATGTATGCATCGCTTTGAAATTGCGTTAAGCACAAGTCAATAATCAGTACAGTAAAATCCCGCTAATGCGACCACCAAAAACGGGAATAATTCTGGGTGTCAGAGGCAGGTGGTAGCTGAATGCAGGACGAAAGTTATGCAGAAAGCTCCTATAGGAGCTTTCTGCATAACTTTCGTCCTGCATTAAGCAACCACCTGCTTTAGACGACATCAGTGGCTGTTTATTAAGTGGTCGCATTAGCGGGGTTTCACTGTATTTTCAAACAGGTTTTACTATACAGTTGAACTCCGATATCTCGAACTCGGATAATTCGAACCTCGGTATAAGTCGAACTAAACGGTCGGTCCCTCCCACATTTAAAATACCGAATTGTTCTAAAAGGTATCACTATACATATCTAGAAACACATGTGACAGCTTAATGCAGGTCGAAAGTAATGCTTTAAGCATTACTTTCGATCTGCATTAAGCTGTTAACTTAAGAAATTGTTCACGTTAGAAATTTGTTGACTCGAACCTCTGCTATCTCGAAGTAATCTGTATGGTTGTTTTAAGTTCGAGATATTAAAGTTCTACTGTATATGTACATACCTTAACCCTTTCCCTCATATAAACATGTTTCACCCATTTTCAAACAAAGTAGACCAATATCAGACGGCTCCTGGAGGAGCCATATGATCAGAGTCTGTCCTGCTTGCTTATGAAATTTTATAAGGCCCGACTCTAAAGTTTCTACCAATATCAAAACAACCCTGTCTACAAATGACAAAATCAAAATTCAGCTAATAGATATTCATGGTGTCGTTAAACAGATATCTGGTGTTCTTGTGCAAACGCTTGACCATTTACTCCATAAATACACATTTCTTACGCCTTTGCAAACAGAGTATACCCATATCAGATGGCTCCCTCAGAGTCTGCTCTATTTGCTTATGGTATAATATAGGTATGGTTCTACTGTTTCCGCCATGACTTAATATTCCTGTGTTCATGTGCTATTATAAAAAAAATAATTCAATGAATATTCATGACGTCATTATTTCTTACATGAATAGTCATTGTGTAAAGGATTAAATAGGCTTTTATTGTTTCTAAACGCATGGGCGAATTATATGCATGTCAAAGGAAATGTAGACAACTGCTGCATGTGCTTTCTGTATTACTGTTTTACCCTGTTTTAAACATCCACGTGCTTTTAAGACTTATTTCTTCAATAAATAAATAGTCGCTTAACCCTTTACCTGATAGAAGCGGCTTTTAGCGTGTTTGATTTATTCCTCCGCTGAAGAAAATAGTTCAAATTCATACAGTCATGAACATATTGCATAATAAATATTTTCTGTATGCTGGTAGGTGGTAGCTTAAAGCAGGCTGAAAGTAAAGCAGAATGCGCCTTAAGGCGCATTCTGCTTTACTTTCAACCTGCTTTAAGTGGTCATATGTCTTCAAAACTAGAAACAGGCTATTGGGTAAAGGGTTAAGACAGGTTGCACAGCCCGTGTTTTAGCACGAGGGTCATGATGGTCCGACATTGCTCATCAGAGTACTACATGTAGCGCTCAAGATAGTAATGGCGGGATCAATGGCATACCATGATGTGTTTTCGTTTTGTATTCTATCTTAATTGTAGTTACTCATTGAAAACACAATGTCATTAAATAATAATAATAATAACAATAATAATAATAATAATAATAATAATAATAATAATTGATAATGATGATAATAATTAATAATTATAATAATAAACAAAAAAATCCAGGGGTTTAGGAGGAAATATCGTTCAAACAATTACTACATAGTTATATATTTATGACTTAGCAATGCAGTTAATTGAAACGATTGGTATATCCCAGAAAGTTGTCTATTCATGGTAAAGTCATATCCGTTCAGCTGTTACGAAGGTAATGCCTTTTGTTTCCACCAATACGCATATATTGGAATTATGACGCGCCTCCAAGCCGCACAGTGTTTTCATTTAATGAAACGGAATAATTGGAACTATTTTGGTGGAGGAATTCTAGACAATGACAAATCCCAAACAAATCTACAGATAACTGCGTACTCAAATACTAAAATCGCAATCTCTTCACCGACCACTCTTTGGAATCTTTGAGAAACTATTGACCAAGTGTCAAACATATTGGAACCTGATAAGACACCAAGCTGTTTGACACTCGACCAATAGTTTCTCAAAAACGTAATCCTATCAGAAGTACATGTACAGTAAAGCCTCTCTATAATGGCCACTAAATTGTGTTAATTAATTGGTATTTAGGGCAGGTGGCTGCTTAGAGCAAGGTGAAAGTAAAACAGAACGCTCCTATAGGAGCTTTCTGTATTACTTTCACTTTGCTTTAAGCAGCCACCTGCCTTTAACACAAACTACTTGATGCAATTTATATGATCCATGTTATATGTTTATTCTAAATTTGAATACCTACTGAATATTCATTGACGAATAAATGGAATGTGGGAGTTGGAACATTATAGCAATTTTAGAAAGAAACGAAAAAGATCTATCAAATGCCATAAGGAAACAGGGCAGACCTGATAAGATGGCTCCAATAGGAACCGTCTGATCTGGGTCTAATATGTTTGCGAATGCGTGAAAAGGTTTTTACATGAGGGAAAGGGTTAACAGATTCGACGCATTAGCAGACATGTGTTTGCACAGTGAAAGAAAAGCTAATCCGTTACTCTACAAATACGCCTTTCCACGTAGACCCTCCAGTAGGAGCCGTCTGATCAGGATCTTCTCTGTATGGTTATGACATAATACATATCTGATTCTACTAAGACCGCCACCCACAGCACTGACTAGTCGAGGTATGACCATCGTCGACTGTGAAGGACGAACAACACATCTGATTCTACAGTTTCTGCCATGACCAAAACTTACGTGTCCTTTTGCTATTATAATAATTAATCTAATTAATATTTATGACATTCGCAATTCTTACATGCATGTTCACAGAGTAGAGGGTAAGTAAACAGTACCGGTAGAAGCCTTCTGAAAGGCGGGACAGCTGTTCAGCAGGTTTCTGTTTAGGTGTAGGCAAATGTCTGCTTGGAGGCACTCGGGGAAACTTTTTAAAACCTGAAATTAAAAGACATATTATAAAATCAAACGCAACAAACACTCTCTTAACCGGAAGTTTAGGAAAGAAGACTTTAGATCTTTAGGCAGGTGATAGCTTAATGCTGGATGGAAGTCATATAGCAAGCTCCAAGAGGAGCTTTCTGCATGACACATGACTCCTACACTGCATTAATCTGCCCTCAGTCTTACAGCCCGGCATTAATACTAACGTTAGGTTTAGACAGTTTTTAGTGTATGTACCGATAAGTTAGAACTCCTGTTCTACAACATATTATCTATGTATAATTCATAAAACTTGCACATATAAGTCAGTTTCCGTTCAATAAAGTAAGTTAAATGTTCGTTCATGTTGATTTAAAGTAATGAACAATGAACAACAAATACTCATTATTTCCACTGAGGTGTCAGAAACACGTTTTACTTGCAACTAAATATACGAATTGCAAAATAAAACATAACCATTTTAGCACTGAATGTGAAATGTTCAATTACTGTTTAACCCTTCGCTTGCTGAATTTTGAAATACATTCTCCTTCTTTACCCATGGCCTGTTGTATATTTTAATATATCTTCACCGTGTACAAGTATTTCGCTGTGCAATCACTGCTGTGGAGTGCACTGGTTGCACAATCCACTTGTAAATAGTGCATACCCAAATGAGACAGCTCCTGCAGGAGCTGTCTCGTCTGGATATTCACTATTTACAGGTAGGTATATTGACGCGAATAGCAAGCGAAGGGTTAACTGTTGAACCCAGATACATGTACATGTAAAACGAAAGGAGTTTTGTTGACTCTTTATTGTACCCATAAATGAAAATTTATATAAAAAACATACAACGCCAACGTGAGAAAATAATTACATGTAGCTGTTTTGGTGCCAAATAATGCCAGTAAAAATAATGTCTGCTTTAATTTTCAGGGAAAACTTTCCTTCAACCCATTCAAAGTGATAGTTCCTGCAACAAATGCATATTTCAAATAACACAAGACACACTATTATGAATAGTGTCAATTTGTATATGTATATGACACAAAATAAACCGTTTCTTCGATACTTATATTCTTTTCTTGTACAATACAATATCATCCCCCTGTGTTGGACAGTTACGAAACTAAAACGCAACTCAAATAAATATCAATACGGGTTTAATTTTGCCACACCTAGCCTATTAACTAAATAGGGGTCCGCCAGACTTTGCTCTCTTTCTAAATCTCACAGAGCCACTCCGTGGTGTTAGATTCGAAGACTTACAAAGCCTGGAGGTGGAGGTGGCCAGCCGAGTTAGACGTATCAACTTCGGTTGCCTAGCAACACTTGTTCGAGACCTTCCGTATAGGTGGGAATAAGTCATTAAGCAGAAGTCGTTTTGATCTTGGTCTGCAAGGTTGCCATTACAAGTTTACATATTCGCTCCTAGTGACATATTTTGAGCCTCTGAAAAAGGCACATTTTGAAACCATGTGATTAATAGAGCATTTGCTCCTATGGATCAAATGCTCTACTTATCACAATAGTTTAAAAACTACACATTTCTAAAATTCTCCTTTTCTATAGTTAATGCTCATTTTCGGTAGATTTATTCAAAGAGGTTGGGGAAATGAGTTAACCATTTCATTGACGCATTTTGACGATCTTGCGAACAAGGTAGACGATACAGGTCTGTTGTTTATTTATGGAATACGCTCGTATCTTAAATCTGACTCCGCGATATTGTCAGCATTAACCCATTTGCTCCCATGATCCCATATATGGGACGTAGGCAAACAGTGTAGACTCTGATCAGACGCCGCATAATGCGGCGTCTGATCAGAGTCTACACTGTCTACACTGTTTGCTGACAGGAATTTCAAAATAAAACAAAACTGAATTGAAAATTCTTCCATATTTATATATTGGATTAGTCCATTTTTAATTTAAGGGGTGCCTGGCCTAAATTTTCAATTTCGTTTTGTTTTATATTGAAATTCATATCGGCAAACAGTGTAGACTCTAATCAGACGCCGCATTATGCGGCGTCTGATCAGAGTCTACACTGTTTGCCTACGTCCCATATATGGGATCGTGGGAACAAATGGTTTAATTCCTGTATATAGTTTACAATGAAGTTTATGTTGTACAGCGTTTGCTGTATCAGTTAACCTATTCCATCAAATGCTATTTCAGACCCATTTACTCTGATTATTTTAGACCCATCCGTCATAGGCTGTTTTAATACCCAAACTCCTTGAAGAAATCTACTGAAAAGGAGTATTTACTAGAAAAAAAGGAAAATTTAGAATGCTTTAAATTTGAAACCATTAATGTTAAAAAGAGCATATGCTCCTACGGTGCAAATATTTTTATCACAATGGTTTTCCAACATGTGACTTTTACAGAGGCGTCAAAGGGCGACAATTTGAAGGAATTGGGTTTTCTGTTGCAGGACAATCTGTTAAAACCCTTTGGGAAACGAGTGTACTGGCATTTTACAGAAGGTTCCTCTGTGTTAGCTAAATTGACTAAATTATGCATGTATGTAACGATTTGAAGAATAAAACAACTATACAATGCAACCGGCAAACTGGCCCACACAGACATTCAAGCAAGATAAAGACGCTTTGTTCCAATTTCAAATGTAACCCAACTTAATCTGAATGCATTTTGTGGATTTCAGGATCTTAATTAGAAATGATGTTTTTTAGAGTTCTTCAGAACAACTCTGTGACGCCTGTGCTGCACAGAGCAGAAAATTGAAGAAAGCCCCTGGCACTAATTTATTTATTGTTTCGAATGCATCGTTATCATCTGACTGAATTATATTCATTGTCGATTGCATTTTCCCACTGCCCATGGCCTATGTATGATCACATTTGCAAACCTTTTGGAGCCGGATTAGACTCCAAGTAACCCGGCGTGTCAATGGGACCCAATGTGTTTAATACTAAGATTATGAGTTTTGAAAAAATTCATAACAACTCCATAATTACGTCAACATTACAAATTGTTTTAATGAAACTAGTTTACGCTAATAAATATTACACTCGCTAAAGTGCGTGTCGTATAGTCAACTCGTTTCATAAAAACAATTTGTAATGAACACTCATGTAAGATCCTCTATTAATGTTGTTTTTTTATCAACATAGAAAATAAATAAGTGTATTATCTTGGTATGAAAGGGGATATTTGTTATTATGCAAACAGGACAGACCCTTGTCTCATAAGGTTCTACTCGATGTACAAAGATGTCAAAATGTGTGTGTATCTAGTAAAGTTAGTCACATCAAATGCTATCGTTTGAAAAAAACGACGGAAAATCTGTCTTTCTTTGCCGTCATTTGAATTCATATCATTGGATATATATCATTTGAAATTATCGTCATTTGAATAATTGTCATCCGAATCAGTTTGATTTACTTTGACAGCATTTTCGAGAACATTTAGACAGCTGACGGCGGATCTAGGATTGCTTGTTTCAAACAGTTTGGACCCAGATTAGACTGGAACCAAACTGTCTGATATCCTGTTTGTAAAGGATATTAGTGACTCGTTTGTCGCATTGAAAGGGTTCAAGCAGTTCAAACAACAGTTGCATGTCAGGACCAAAGCTGTTTGACATACCACTTACACGTTAGAGAGGACTGAAGGATTGTGAAACCTTGCAATTGTTTTCAGACGAAATTTGTTTTTGCCAAAATATGCTAAACCTCAGTTGTTTCCAAGTACACTTGTCACAGTACATATTAGATGCACGAACAAATCATTTCATGCACAATATTTACATATACACGTAGTAGTACAGTAAAACCTCTCTATAGCGGCCACTAAATTGTGTTAATTAGTTCGCATTTAGGGCAGGTGGCTGCTGAAAGCAAGATGAAAATATAGGAGCGTTCTGTTTTACTTTCGCCTTGCTTTAAGCAGCCACCTGCTGTTTTAAACACAAAATACTTGATGTAATTTAGTGGCCGTTATAGAGAGGGTTTACTGTAGTTGTAGAACCAATCTGAATCATTGACAGAAAACTGCCCTCTAACCATCTTACAAAGTTGTTTCATTATGAATTCAGGGAACATTGTTGTTTCTTGTTTACTCTGACTTTGTTTTCCGTCTATTTCTGTATATCTATATGTGTGTCTGTCTACAGAGTTCACCCATAATACAATTATGTGTGGAGGTGTGTTTGGTGGTGATTGTGGTACATTTCCCAGACCTATAATGAGTATAGGTATAGTACACCGATGGCTAGGTCACGTTTTAGACCTTGCCAGCATTCATCATGAACATCCGGTCTGGAAGTGGAAACTTTCAATGGTGTTTTAGAAATATGCAAATTACAGACGTTCTCGGCCAACCTACAAAGCAAAAGGTGGGATGAACTAATATAATCTATATACATTCGTAGAGCTGTGCTACTGATAACAAGCAAGGTTTTACGCAAGCGTAAAATGGCTGCGTAACGTCTTTAAGCAGGATAGAAGAAAAAGAGGGAGCAATATTGTTTAGTAGTTTAAATTAACAGATACATTGGGAAAACATGACTGTAATGTATAAATTAACAGCAGAAACGGGGGAATGTTTTAAGGAACCATGATGCATAATACCTGTGTATGACACCAATAATACACATTACCACGAAGTAAATACAGATCAATGGTATTCATGCACAATTGTGAAATATTCGAAACGGTCAACAAAACCACGAGTAAAAGGTCTCAGCTAAATAACTTTACCAAATACAAAATTCAAACAAAGGACTTATACTTTTACAATATTTGTGTACAGAATTGTTTTTAAACCAAAAGCACGTAAACTAAGGGTGCTAACAAAAAAAATGAGAGAAAAAAATTATGCTTCCGCCGAGGATCGAACCCGCGACCTCACATTTCCTAGGCCACCGTTATAACCCCTCGACTACGCTGACTGCTACAACTGGTGCGTGCTTTTAAATGATTTATACCCAATACACTAGCATTTTCAATGGCAGAAAAGAAGCAAATAACCTCGACAAAAATATTTGTCCCCGCTAACAAAATATGTATGAATCAAAATAAGTAAAATAAATGAATGTATATAAATAAAAGCTTGTCTCACAGTAACCCATAGTTATTAAAAAAGATTGGCTTTTATAGAAACACAGGAACGCAGAAACGCATGGTCAAAATTCAAAGCTGTATAATTGTGGGCTGCTTTCAGCAGCCCAATCATTCCCGAAGTACTACTAGAAATCTAGATCTATCTGACGAGCAGACGAGTAGAATTTTCCAGCCCTGCTTTGAGTATTAAACATTTTCCTATTGAGCATAGGAGTCTTAAAAGCATGTGGTTACTTAACGCAAGACAAGAGTAATGCAAAACTCTATTACAGGAGCTTTCTGCATTACTTTGGACCTGGCTTACGCTACCACCTGCTTTACAGACCCATAAGTAGACCACTTAGACCTCATAGGCTAGTTTTAGATACAAGCTCTTTGAATTAATCTACCGAAAAGGAGCATTAATTAGAGATAAGGAATATTTTAGAATTTTGTAGTTTGAAACCATTGTGATAATTTGAGCATTTGCTCCTATAGGAGCAAATGCTCTATTTATCACAATGGTTTCACAAAGTGACTTTTATAGAGTCGTCAAAAGTCGTCAATATGAGGGAAAGGGTTAAAGCAGGTTCTATTTATATTTTTTCATGGTGCAATGTACATTGTATAACAACAAGACAAATGTTCACTTACAATATTCATATCTATACCATTTGTGTAGGCCCAGGCGTGTTGGAAGGACTCTTGGAGGCGGGTAGCCAGGCTCTTTGGCAGGTGATGAAAATTAATAAACTCCTTGATGCTCTGCATCTTCTCATGATACTCATCAGTCCCTTGGTAAATCCGTAACATTATCGACGAGACGTTACCGAAAATTGCGGCACTGAGTAGAGCTGCAATGGAATTTTCGTTGAATTATACCAGTCCTCAATGAGTTACTCGGCGTCTACTCTGGATTCAAGCTGTTTGCAAATACCAGTTTAGCATGGTGAATATTAATCTTAATATCGTTGCAGGAATAGTCATCAACTGAATTTATAGTTACACATTAACAAGGAAATGTTTGTTGTTACAGAAACTTCATGACCAGACCTGTCTAATCTGGCTCGTCACTGTTTACAAAGGTGTAAAAATCGTCTATATAAGGGGAGGAAATAAACGGCAATCTTAAAGAAAACCATAGGGGGCCATTTCGTAGGTCTAGATGGTCTAAAATGTCAAAAAATTGGTTGAGTCGGTTTAGTGTTATATTATATACAAGGGGTCTAACTACCCATTCGTAAATTTCACGATCGATTCGAAATAACGCCCGGTTTGTACAGTCAAGATGGAATAACCACTAATGTTTTGTACGAACGTGAAGCTGGGACCTTGTACTTTTCAAATAATATAACTTTTGATACATTCCGACTAAGCCGTAGCCAGTGCCGACATGAAATTCCTAAAAAGTACGCTGATGTTTCTTACTCGGACGACAAGTCGCCACAACGTGACCTAGTTTCTACTTAGCCAGTAGCAAGGCACCTGATTGACCGAGGGATGGTGCCCTTCGTTCGCGCTAACGCTTATAGGACAAGCAAGATAACAGACACGCGGATGTTGTTATTGTAAAGGAAGCGGGTCACGTGACTCGTAGTGGCCTGAAAGAGATTTAAATACACGAAAATTCGCCTGCATTTCGGATCTGCATCAGTGTCTGCAGAAAGCTGAGAGGTAAACGATAGCTTTTTGTCATATGTATTGATTGCACAATCGTTTTGTCCCGAGGCATCGCGATTATAGCCGTTTTACAAGGGGGTCAAGCGACAATCGATGTTGCGACTTCTTTTCCGAGTAAGAAAAGTCAGCGTATTTTGTAGCAATTTCACGTCGGCACTGGCTACGGCTTAGTCGGAATGTATCAAAAGTTATATTATTTGAAAAGTACAATGTCCCAGCTTCACGTTCGTACCAAACATTAGTGGTTATTCCATCTTGGCTGTCAATTTTAGGACCTTTAAGACCAACTAGACCCACGAAATGGCCCCCTGTGCTTAATACAGTACGAAAGGAACAAAGAAACAACTCTCTCAAAGGATATTTACCAGTTTGAAAGTTTCGTATCATTTAATGCATATGCAAATTATGAAATACAGTAAAACCTCTCCATAACGACCACTAAAATGTATTCATTAGTTGGTATTTAGGACAGGTGGCTGCTTAAAGCAAGGTGAAAGTAAAACAGAACGCTCCTATAGGAGAGTTGTTTTTTTTTCACCTTGCTGTAAGCAGCCACCTGCCTTTTACGCAAAATACTTGATGTAATTGAGTGGTCATTATCGAGAGGTTTTACTGTAATTACAACATGGGTATTAATTAGATGAATAGTTTATAATGGCAGCATATGAACGCAATACATGTATCACATGTGTATTAATCCATGACAGATACTATAGAACCATATGTATTTCATACGCAGTTAGATCAGGGTCCCTGCTTATAAAACTTTTAGTTGAGTCTGAGTACGTTCTCAAGCTTTTGATTGGTCAGATTTGAGCCTCTGGCTCAAATCTGACCAATCAAAAGCTTGAGAACTCAAATCTGACCAATCAAAAGCTTGAGAACGAAACTCAGACTCAACTAAAAGCTTTATAAGCATGGACCCAGATTATGATCAGGCGTAAACTACAAATCTACCCTGTTTACATCGACGTTAAATTATGCATATATGGAGATATAAGTGTACCCATTGTCGTGGTGTAATTCGTATTAACCCGTTACTGTAAGACCTTTCTAAACGGACCGTTCAGTTTAGTATAAATATCGGTCTCGGACACAGGTGGCAGCTTAATGCCGGGTGAAAGTCATGCAGAAAGCTCCAACAGGAGGTTTCTATATGACTTTCACTATACATGAAGCAGCCAACTGCCTAAAGGTATCTATTTAAGTTCTTCTCTATTACAATTCAGGTTTAGAGGGATTGTACTGTACTTTTTGTTGAGAGTTAACAGTGTACAGTAAAACCCCACTGAACATGTACAGAAAACCCCACAAACCATGTACAGTAAATTCTCACCAAACATGTACAGTATAACCCCACAAAACATGTACAATAAAACCCCACTAAACATGTAAAGTAAAACCCCACTAAACATGTACAGTATAACCCCACTAAATATGTACAGTATAACCCCACTAAACATGTACAGTATAACCCTACTAAACATGTACAGTAAAACCCCACTAAACATGTACAATAAAACCCCACTAAACATATACACTAAAACCAAAATCCCACTAAACATTTACAGTAAAACCCCACTAAACATTTACAGTAATAGCATAGATGTCAGTAAATGCCAGGCGCTTGTTTAATGCAGGATGAAAGTAAAGCAGAGTGTGAACACAGAATCTTTCTGCATAACTTAAGTTTAAACATACTTATTTTAGAAATTACAAGGTTTCTATATAACAATTGAGGATTTGATTTAACATGATTATTGAGTCTTTTCTTGTCATATTTTGCAGTGGAAAGTTGGACATCTTTCATCCTGTAGTAAGCTGTCACATGCCTTTTGATCCCCAGAATTGACGTCGGCTTTATAATCGCATTAGAGGAATTTTACTATACAGTAACATCTCTCCAAAGCAGCACTTTAGTAGAGAAGAATTTGGATACTTTTAGGCCAGTTGCTGCTTAATGCAGGCTGAAAGTCATGCAGAAAGATCCTTTCTGCATGACCTTCACTCTGCATTAAGCTGTCATCTGTCTTCAAACCCGATGTTTATACTAAAGCCAGCGTCCGGTTTAGAGGGGTTTTACTGTATATACTATTCCAATGTTTGACTACTACTTACATCCAAGCATCATTGCGAAGATAGAAAATATCTTCTCTGCGTTTGTGTTGGGTGATACATTCCCGAATCCGATGCTCGTCAGTGACGTAAATGTGAAGTATAATGCTGTTATATAATAAGTCTTTATGTTTGGCCCACTGGAGGTAACGTTGGCTATATACGGTTCATTGAGTTTGTCTGCCAGGCTATCCAGCCAGCCAATCGCAGAGTGGAGATGGGGGCGCTCCCAATAGGCGATGGCGTAAAATATACACGCCAGCCAATGACCGACGAGCGTGAAAGTAACCATAAGCAACAGAAGTACTGCAGCACCATACTCCGCAAACTGTTCTATACGTCGGACGACTCTTAGAAGCCTCAATAGTCTGGCAAGCTTCAGAATACCGGCGATAGTTAATGTCTGAAGGAAAAAATGAAACAACAATAACAAAGACCCGAAAAGCATGGGTGAAAGCTCATGTCTGAAAATTAAAGCAATGGTGCATGTATATAAATATGTAATATAAAATCTATGAATAGTCTTTGTAAGTAGAATTAACATTGATTGCCTATGCCTAGTAATATGAACACAGATGGTTACTGGCTCTAACCATTTACGCCATAGATACGCAGTTTAACGCATTTGCAAGCAGAATAGACCCGTATTAGACGGCTCATGTCTCAACAGGGTCTGCTTTGTTTGGTTATAAATAATATAAATCTGGTTCTGTTTCTTATATGCAGATTTATGTTCTGAAAGTGAGAGCAATAAACTACAAACAGCAGCCAAACTCCTTCTAATCTGGACGTTCAGTAAGCCTTTATTTAGACTGATTTAGGCAGATGACTACTTATTAAAGGGTGAAAGTCCTACAGAAAGCTCCCACAGAAGCTTTCCGCATTATTCTCACCATGCCGTATAAAGGCACCTGTCTTAACGACCGACATTGGTACTACAGTTCTACTCTCTACAACGAAACCCTTTGGGATACAAATATTGTATGTGTTGTTCAGAGGCAGTTGTTATAGGGAGGGAATATCAAACATAGCTTATTTGCAGATCCCATATAAGGTTATTTCGAGAACTAAAACTGTTATGCCTCCATCAAACCCTGTGTTGTGACCACTCTTTAGAATCGTCACTTTGTGACGATTCTAAAGAGTGGTCACAACATAGGGTTTGATGGAGGCAAAAAGAAAATACGATGGAAAAAAAGTTGTTTCTAGAGCCTTGTTGTTTCGGAAACAGTGACATGCGTTGTTGTAAGGAGGGAATTGCTATTGAGAAGGCCGTTGTAGGGAGGGAGCACTGTCATGCTTAAATCTGGTTTACTGTACATTCTTTGTCAGGTCTATTGTCAAGTACGCCAACTGTATGTGAGTATCTTCAAACAGATGATTTGGGTTTTATCCATTTGGATGTCAAGAGCTAGTCTTTATGCGTGTTCTATTATGCAAAGTGATAGCGACCGAATGAAACAGTCACACATTACAACTTAACCCATTCCCTCATATTGACGACTTTTGGCGACTCTGTAAAAGTCACTTTGTGAAACCATTGTGATAAATAGAGCATTTGCTCCTATAGGAGCAAATGCTCTATTTATCACAATGGTTTCAAACTACAAAATTCTAATTTTTTTCTTTTCTCTAGTTAATGCGCCTTTTCGGTAGATTTGTTTAGAGAGGTAGGGTCTAAAAATAGCCTATGAGGTAATGGGTTAAGAAGCGCCTTGTTGCAAACTGGAGGAACGAGGTTTAGAAGCAGTTTGTATCCATATAAGTCGCCCATCATCTCATGTGTATGCAAACTGGCTGCTTATCCAAACTGGCTGCAAATACCAGTCAAAACACATTAAGCAGGCGAAGGATTAACGCTTTCGCTGCCAAATTTTGTCGTCTGCAAATTTTGTCGTCTGCTACAATTTTCAATTTTCATTTCTTACATTTTCTATTTTTTATTTTCGCCAGTATCATCATCAAGGAGTTTGGATCCTGACAACACGCCGAGTTACTCGTTACTCGACGTCTCATCAGGATCCAAACTGTTTGAATAGGTAATCACAGCTGCAACATTGCCAGCGACTGATTGCATGCATCCGTGTCACGTTACGCTTGCGCCTTAATAGTGGGATAATAGCGTCTTTAATTTAGTAATGTCCAGAATCACAGTGAAATTTGAAATTTAAAATGTCCTCTTCAGAATGGAATTTGATCCCAAACACGCTATGGGTAAATTTGTGGTGAATTTTGCGCACGTTGCGTATCAAGTTAATATTCAGAGTAATGCATCATCTAATGACGGTACCGATGGTATGGTACCATAATCGTGTTAAACCAATTCTCTTATATTGACGCCCAATGACGCCTCTTTGAAAGTCACTTTTTGAAACCATTGTGATAAACAGAGCATTTGCTCCATAGGAGAATATGCTCTATTTATTACAAAGATTTTAGAACCACACATTTCAAAAATTTGCTCTATGTAGTAAAATTAATGCTCCTTTTCGCTATTTATTTCAAAGATGGTGGGTCTAAACATAGCCTATGGGGATATTGGTTAAAAGGGAGATGTTAAGATAATTTAACCCATTAACTTGGTGAATAGTCATGTACAAATAAATGAATGTGAATACAGTAGAACCCCTCTAATACGACCACTTAATGAAAAAACATGGATCTCTTTATAAGCTGGTGGTTGCTTAATGCAGGACAAAAGTAAGGCATTAATTATTTTTTCCTGCATTAAGCTACCACCTGTATCTAGCACCCAGAATTATACACCTTTTAGTGCTCGCCTTTGTGGGATTTTACTGTATATCAAATTGCTTAATTTGTATAATGACATTACGAACAAGGGGAACTTTTGACTCTGGTAGAAACGTTAAAATCAGATCTATATGATGTCGTAGGCAAATAGAACAGACCCCCGTAAGACAGCTCTTAACCCTTTCCCTGTTCTGTATTTAGGCCAAATTTCAATACCTGAATATTCATTAACAAATTAGTTATAAAGAAATATGGAAGGTAGAACATTGTAGACATTTTAGAAAGCAAAAAAACACATCTATTAAATTCTATTAGCAAACAGAGTAGACCCTGATCAGACGGCTCCTCTAGGAGCCGTCTGATCTGGGTCTACTCTGTTTGCAAATGCGTGAAAACACGTTTATATGAGGGAAAGGGTTAAAGGAAACGTCCGATCTGGGTCTACTCTGGGCAGACAGCTCTTACAGGAAACGTCCGATCTGGGTCTACTCTGGGCAGACAGCTCTTACAGGAAACGTCCGATCTGGGTCTACTCTGTTTGCATAAGGCATCGAATAGCGCCTCTATCAGGGAACTGGTTAACGTTTATCTAAGTAGTGAAACTGTCAATAGTGTCAGTAGAAGACGATTAAATTAGGGTGCTAATAAGTAAATACTTATCAATATCGAATTTTAAGACAGGTGGAAGCTTAAAGCAGGTTGAAAGGTATGCCGAAAGCTAGGAGCTTTCTGCATGGCTTTCTCCCTGCATTACGCAATCATCTGCCTAAAACGGCATACATTCTTCATTAATAAAATTTCGAAGTATCGAGTTTTTACAATTAAACAATAATTGACCATCCGACTTTAACATTGAACATACAAAATGTCTAACAAGTCCCCAATGGTTCTTGTTTAATACAGAGCTACAAATATAGGTGCTTATCCAAATACTAAAATTGTCTTTTATCCATCAAATCCTACATGTATACTGTAACTACTCTTTAGAATTGTCTCGAAGAGGCGATTCTAAAGAGTGGTAAATAATTAAATAAAAAGAATTCTGCAAAATGTTTAAATTCAATCATTTTATCTGGACCTCTGCAATATATATCTAATCAGACGGACCCTACATGATATACAGAGTCCTGCTAGAATTTCCACATGCACAGTAAAACTCCTCTAAACAGGAATTTTAATAGAGAAGAATTTAGATACTTTTATGCAGGTGGCTGTTTAATGCAGGGTGGAAGTCAAGCAAAAAAACAGAAAGCGCCTAGAGGAGCTTTCTGCATGACTTTCGCCCTACATTGAGCTGCCACCTGTCTCCTACACCAATATTTGTACTAAAGTTAACGTCCGGTTTAGAGGGGTTCTACTGTTTATGTATTACCAGCCCTTTAATATATAAATATCCATGACAGAAATATTTCCATCATGGATATTAATTTGGTGTGTTGATAATGAGTAGCAACACTGCATAATCACAAATAATATCTTATCATACGAAAACAGAGAAGACTTTCCTACAGGAGCCGTCTGATCTAGTATACTCCGCTTGGAAGCTATCACGTTGCGTCTTTTTGGTGTTAATAGTGTGTTCGATATAGCTAACTGTGGGAAAAATGGCCTGCATTTGCATACAGAGTTTACGCAGACACTGTTTAAAATTTCAAATTATTATGATAGATATACCAGGCAGATATTTTATGGTAATCCATAATCGATCACCTAAATAGAATCCTGCTAACGATTTCCCTCATATAAACACATTTTCAAGCATTTGCAAACAGAGTAGACCCAGATCAGACGGCTCCTATAGGAGCCGTCTGATCAGGGTCTGCTCTGTTTGCTAACGGAATAAGAAATATCTGTTTCTTTAATTTCTAAAATGACCACAATGTTCTAACTTTCGTTATAACTATTTTGTCCATGAATATTCAGTAGGTATAGAAATTTGGAATAAACATAGACCAGGGAAAGGATTAAGCGCGTGCTGACTGACATGTACAAACAGCATGGCCACAGAATAGACGATGAGTAGTTAGAATGACGTCTCACAAGGTTCCAACCTGTTTGACACCCGTGTTACTCTGTATCTCACCTGGATGCCAAAAGCTATTACATACAGTAAAACATATATGGCTGTTATCATCAAAAACTCATTGCTTAGTAGCCATTATAAAAATTCAGTTAATGAATATTCATGAAGTCTTGTATAGATATTCAAGAGGGAAAGACTTAACCCTTTTCTTTAACCTTTTTCATATAAACGCCTTTTCACGCATTTGCAAATGGAGTAGACCAAGATCAGACAACTCCTATAGGAACCGCCTGATAAATGCCCGTTCTGTTAGCTTATTGTATAATGTAGATCTGATTCTACAGTTTCTGCCTGGGCTAAAACATCATGTGTACACATATAAAGTCATTATAAAAAATATCAGCTAATAAATATTAATGAAGTCAATACTTCGTGTAGATCTATAAATATTCTTGTGGGAAAGACTTAAAGGAAGTGATACGATCGAGAAAAGAAAATGAAAATACAGTTAAACCCGTCTAAACCGCAATTCTGGTAGAAAAGAAGAATTTAGACACGTTTAAGCAGGTGGCTGCTTAATGCAGCGTGAACATTAAGGTACCAACTGTCTCCATGAAAACCGAGAGACTACATTAACCCATTACCTCATACTAGGCTATATTTAGATACAACCTCTTTGAATAAATCTACCGAAAAGGAGCATGATCTAGAGAAAATGATTTTTTTTGGAATTTTGTAGTTTGAAACCATTGTGATAAATAGAGCATTTGCTCCTATAGGAGCAAATGCTCTATTCATCACAATGGTTTCACAAAGTTACTTTTACAGAGTCGTCAAAAGTCGTTAATATGCGGGAATGGGTTAACCTGCTCTTCTACGGTGTTGTCTGCGTCATATGTAGAGATACTGACGTATACATTGTAGCGATTCCGAGGAATACTGCGAAGACTACATTAACCCATTCATGTAAGAAATAATGACATCAAGACCATGTAGTAGATTTAGTGTTACAATAGTTCATGGCCACAGAACACATTGGCCATGACAGAAACTGTAGAATCATATCTATATCATATTGTTAGCAAACATTGCAGATCCTAATCAGACAGCTCCCCACGGGACCGTGTGGTCTATGTCTACTTTGTTTACAAAGCGTAGAAAGGCGTATGTTTGGAATTAATTGTTAAACATAGAATCGAGTTTTCCAGTTTAACTTACTTTACGAAAAAGAATAATGTCTACCGTGAAAAAAAACAACAGAAAATGTAATTGGAGGAACTCAACATTTAAGATACTTTCAAAGTGTATTGAAGAGTCTGAATAATGATAGATACAAACCACGAAATCTGTCTATTTTGGTTAGGGATAGCCTTTCAACATTTTATATAGCGAGACTCTTGTTCTCCTTCCATGAACTATAAATTGACTTAACCCTTCGCTTGCTATTCACGTCAATATACCTATCTGTAAATAGTGAAGACCCAGATGAGACAGCCCCTGCAGGAGCTGTCTCATCAGGGTCTGCACTATTTACAAGTTGGTTGTGCAACAAGTGCACTCCACAGCAGGGATTGCACAGCTTAATACATGTACACAGTGAAGTATTATGTAATTATACAACAGGGCATGGGTAAAGAAGGAGAAATGTATTTTAAAATATAGCAAGAGAAGGGTTAAGTGAGTTATTTTAGGACGAAAACGTAAATGCAAGCACTTTCTGCTGCATGTCAGAACGCTGGTGCCATGGTTATATTTTTAGAACAACTAAACGCTTTATCTGATGAATATTCACATAAAATGGTAATGATATCATGAATGATAACAATATGGAGTTGTATAATGACTAATAAATAAGGGATCTATTGCACAATGTGATCATATGGTTCCTACAGAAGCCTGCTGTTGTGTGTCTATTCTATTTACAAAGCGCCTCTATGAACAAAGTTTTTCATTTACAGTAGAACCTGTCTTAATTAACCCATTCTCTCATATTGACGACTTTTGACGACTCTGTGGAAGTCCACTTTGTGAAATCATTGTAATGAATAGAGCATTTGCTCCTATAAGAGCAAATGCTCTATTTATCACAATGGTTTCAAACTACAAAATTCTAAAAGTTTCCTTTTCTCTAGTTAATGCTCCTTTTCGGTAGATTTATTTAAAGAGGTTGTATCTAACACTAGCCTATGAGATAATGGGTTAAGCAGCCACCTGTCTTACAGATAGATAGATAAATGCTTTATTGACACAAACTTTACAGTTTCTGGTCATGTAGACTATCCATATGTTGAGCATATGAGTGTTAAAAACAGGTGTTTGCTTAAGGCAGGCCAGATGTAGTGCAGAAAGGTCTTGACCGGCATTAATTAACACATTCCTTTCTGCTGACGCATTTTGACACCTCTTAAAAAAATGTTTTAAACCAGTGGATTTAAATAGAGCATTTACTCCTATGGAACAAATGCTCTATTTATCACAACGGTTTCAAATCTACACAATTCTGAATTTTTCCCTTTCTTCAGTAAATGCTCCTTTTCGGTTTATTTATTCATAGATGTTGGGTTAAAATATAGTACAGGAGGGGATGAGTTATGCCACTACCTGCTTTAAATACACATACTTATACCTCTTTGGCCGCTTAAGGCATGCTTTACTGTATACATTGTACATGTATGTGTAGTCAAGTTGAATACATTTTCAATATGTGACAATTAGAATATAGTGTCATATTTAGGATTATTTATCAGACTGAGTGTAACGCTATTTACAATATATACACACCTCATGTTGACTTTATGAGGTTTAGGTTTTTTTTTACTTCTAGTCTGTGAGGAAGGTGGTGCATGTAGCTTAATGCATGTCTAAAGTAATGCAGGAAGGAGCTTTCTACATTACTATTTATTTTTCCCTGTATTAGGAAACACCTGGTTTGTAAGACTGCTAATTTTAATAAATAAATGGCTGCTAAAGACAGGTTCTAATGTATTCTTATATTTCTCCTAATGAGCTTTGTGAATAGGAGATCTGTTTCGTGATAAGTCTGAGTACGTTCTCAAGGTTTTGATTGGTCAGATTTGAGCCTTTGGCTCAAATCTGACCAATCAAAAGCTTGAGAACTGAAATCTGACCAATCAAAAGCTTGAGAACGAAACTCAGACTCAACTAAAAGCTTTATAAGCATGGACCCAGGTCATATTATTCCTTCACACCATAGATTGACCTTTTAACGCATTTGCAAACAAACCAGATCCAGATCGACGACTTCTTTTGGTCTACTCTGTTCGCAAGCGTGTTTATTAATTAAATGATAAACCCCATTTAACACTTTCACCGCAAATGTCGCATACATGTACATACACTACGACAACTAGTGTAGTTCGAGATCAGACGCCGCCTTTTCAAGGCAGACTCTGATCAGGGATTTCACCTTTTTGTCTCATTCTCTATTTCTATATATGTGCTTTATTCCTTAGAATTTTGCATTTATCCCAATTGCTTATTGCACCGAATGATTTAACAAAAATTGGATTGCAGACGACAAATTAGAAATTTGGGGCTGAAAGGGTTAAACCGTTCAAACGTATAAGTTTGGATCTGTATACATGTATGAGATTAAATATGTACCCTGAATATGTGTTTCAGAATCGCAATATATATGACCGGAAACTAATTCACAACCGAAGAGCATGGCAAGAAAAGAGTGTTTTTACATCAATGAAATCAGAAAAAAACACTTTCTGAAGCCAACGGAAAGTCGTCCGCCATTCACCGGATTCTTCCGTAAAATCATTTCGATATACACGTAGTTCTACTATTGCATCGTGCACTCTCTTGAGAATATCTGGATATCGTTTAGTGTTGTTTCAAAATCTATTCGGAATCAATCGGTGTATGGCCGAACACATCGACTGACTTTCGGTTTCTGTCGTCTCTTAAAGATTCGGAGGTTTTCTAAGGATTTGACAGTATTTCTATATCTTTTACATTTAGCTAAATGTGTATGGAATATGGAAAACTGATCGTAAACATTTTTATTGATATTCATATGTGTAAAAAGTTGTTGTTGCCTTTATATGAAAAAACAATTTAATTCATGGATAATGAACATATGCCAAAGCAACAGTGAACGGTCCCAGTTTCCATTTAAAATATAGAAATGAAATATTTTTAAACTAATGGTCGAATTTTCATTGTTGTTTAAAAAAAAAGTACTATATGCATATTTTTTATAACACAGATGCACCAAACAATAACAGTGTATCAAGACTTAAACCACTTAAATGATCGCCGGAAAGCGACTCACAAGGCTTACGGCAATGAGGGAATCTAGGACTACTTTTCATCAGGGTGCAAACAGTTTGAATCACCACTTGTGTTTTTTCAAAAAATGAAGGAATATCTACTCTGAAATTAAAAGCATACGATCGTTTATGCAAATGAACAAATATGGCGCCAAAGGTGTTTCAATGCCCTAGTCAACTTACCTCACTGGTTCCCGAACCAAAGAGAAGTAAATCAAACGGGACAGCAGCCACGGTATCGATCACAAACCAGCCTTTGATATAATTCTTGGCAATTTTTTTCTGGTTCATCACCACCTCACCGTTTTCTAGGTAAGATGTTCGAAAGTTTATCAGAATGTCAGCAATAAACATGAGATCCACGAGCAAGTCGATGATCACGAGTGGGTTGGCTCGGGAAGAATCGGGACTTTCCGTCCGTGTGAGGGAGTTCCGGTTGAGCTTCATCGTTGTTTGTTCTTCGTTCAGAAGGAAAGCAGTCTGATAGGGAGTGAACACAGCTATATATAGGACGAGGACGAGAATCACCCAGTCCCACACCGCCTTAAATGGGCTGGAAAGAAAGTATAGCATCTCTGTACTCCATGGATATTTTTTGAAAAATAAAATATATGTACGAACAGTCATTGGCTTAATTTTTGAATTGGTGTATGAGCAAGATCCCTCCTGAACATGTCAGAAACTGTTACTGTAGAAACAGATCAAATAATTCCATAAACAACGTAAAATTTAAACATTATGAAGAAACCTTTTCCTGTTACAGTTAAACCCCTCTAAATCGGATGTTAATTTAGTATAACTATCGGTCTTGGAAGCAGGTGACAGCTTAATGCAGGGTGAAAGTCAAGCAGAGAACCTCCCCTGCATTAAACAGCAACCTGTCTAAAAGAATATAAATTCTTCTCTACTAGAAGTCCGGTTTATTTGGGTATCCTGCTATATACATGTATAATTGTTTTTGTCCTGCATTAAGCAACCATCTGTTTATAAAGACACCCATGTTTATTCATTAACCCATTCCCTCATATTGACGACTTTTGACGACTCTGTAAAAGTCACTTTGTGAAGCTATTGTGATAAATAGAGCATTTGCTCCTATAAGAGCAAATGCTCTATTTATCACAATGGTTTCAAATTACAAAATTCTAAAAATTTTCTTTTCTCTAGTTAATGCTCCTTTTCGGTAGATTTATTCAAAGAGGTTGTATCTAAAACAGCCTGTGAGGTAATGGGTTAAGTGGTCGCATTACAGGGGGTCTTCTTGACCTTCATTCTGTTATCGAACGTGCTTAGCTTCTTAAAGGCTTGCATTCTGATAAGACCTGCGACACCAATTCAGTGTCTCCACTAGATCTAAAGTGTTTTCAAAATATACCAATGGCAGAAAAGAAATTAATATTACTGCGAATATCAGTCATGAAAACAACGTTCCATACCAAATGTCAGGCAGATGAAGTTAACCCTTTCCCTGTTCTATGTTTATTCCAAATGTCAATACCTACTGAATATTCATAGACACAATAGTTATAACGAAATATGGAATGTGGAACATTGTAACCGTATTAGAAAGTAATGAAATACATTTCAATATTTCCCTGCCAAATTTGGTCGTCTGCAAACCTTGTCGTCTGCTACTGGCTTCTTGTTTTATTTTACAGTTACAGTTACAGTGACTTTACTCCATAAATACGCCTTTCTACGCCTCTGTAAAAGTCACTTTATGAAACCATTGTGATAAATAGAGCATTTCCTCCTATAGGAGCAAATGCTCTATTTATCACAATGGTTTCAAATTACAAAATTCTAACATTTTCTTTTCCTCGTGTAAATGCTCCATTTCGGTAGATTTATTCAAAGTGGTTGGATCTAAAATAGCCTATGAGGGAATGGGTTAATGAGTCTCCGAATAGTTACTCGACGTTTAATCTGGATCAAAACTGCTTGCATAGTTAACGCTTCAATATTTATGCATGTAGGTCTGCTTTATCATATACAAACAGTTTGGATCCAGATGAGACGCCAAGTAACTCGACGTCTCATCAGGATCCAAACTGTTTGCCACTGTGTTTATCATTCTACAAAGAAATTGAACATGTGTCCACTCTAAAACTTGAAGCACACGAAGCTATGCATAGGTGACGACAATGAACGCACTGACAGGGTTAATATGTCAATATATAGAGGATCTTACATGAGTGTTCATTACACAATGTTTACTATAATAATATGACTCAAGCTTTAGCGAGTGTCATATTCATTACAGTAAACGAGTTTCATAAAAACAATGTATAATGAACACGAATGTAAGATTCTTTTTATCACATAATCCTTAAAATGTCATAGAAAATAAATCAGACTAGCTGGCGGCTGTTTCTGTCATTGCTTTACAACCAGCGTAGTAATACAACGGACGACGCGCATGGAGTGCTATGATTGGCTAACGCTTTTTAAATGAGCGCAACGATTGGCTAACTTGCTAATTTGAATGAAAAATGCACTAGTGCAATTCTGCGAAATACGGCACCCTGTTACGACACTCCCGCATGGTAGATTATGTGATAAATGATGTTATTCAATATTCGTGAACACTCGTTAACCGTTTATTCAATGAATTTTCATATAAGAAATCTTGATTAACCTACCACAATTGTTTTTATCGTCCATGTTCTTTCAACAACATGGTCAAACAGTGTTATTGAAACGAATTGAAATATAAATCACGTCTAAACAAACAGTTTGGACCCTGGTGAAACAAGGATTTACTCGGCGTCTCATCAGGTTCGAAACTGCAAAACTAACCACTCATCATAAATGTTAACTCCGTATCCAATTTAGATACCGAGTATCTCTATCGCCAAACTGATTGTAACGTCTTTGAAAGAAAGTGCAAAAGAAAACCTGACAGCAAATACGAACTTGAAAGGACCCTTTCTATCGATAAGTAATTTGCTGAACAGCCTTAAGGTTATGGTTCCATTCCAGATAAGTTGGGTAAAGTTAAACATTTTCATAGAATAACTCCTTTACTTCTCCACAAAACATTATGTTGTGACCACTCTTTAGAATCGTCTAGAAGAGACGATTCTAAAGAGTGGTCACAGTATAGAGTTTGGAGGAGAAAGGACCATTTTAGTAATTGATTACGCACCTTTATCTGTTGCTCTGTTAGGAATAGCTGATTGATAATTACATTTGATTGGCAGCAATTCGTCTAGACAGGATACAGTTTGTCGCCGATAATTTGGCAACATGTTCTAAACCCATTAAATGGGGGAAATGAATACACTGGTATTTGCAAATAGTGTCCAACACGATCAGGGTCCATGCTTATAAAGCTTTTTAGTTGGGTCTGAGTTCGTTCTCAAGCTTTTGATTGGTCAGATTTGAGTTCTCAAGCTTTTGATTGGTCACATATATTAGAACCGATAGCCTTATTTCATAGATAAACTTTCTGAAATTAAACGGTATCACGGAATAAAAAAACTATACAATAATAAAATGTATTTGACTTTAAGATTTGAGATGGCTGTAGTTTGAAAACGTAAAGACAGTATGTGCAATACATGACACTACACAATTAATGTCTATTACATATGCAGTAGAACCCCTATATCCCAGCCTTGTAGTAAAGCAGTATTTAGATACTTTAGGCAGGCGACTTCGGGTGCTTTCTGCATGACTTTCATGGTGCATTAACCCATTCCCTCATATTGACGACTTTTGACGACTCTGTAGAAGTCACTTTCTTAAACCAAACCTATAGGAGCAGATGTTCTATTTATCACAATGGTTTCAAACTTAAAAATTCTAAAAGTTTCATTTTCTCTAGTTAATGCTCCTTTTCGGTAGATTTATTCAAAGAGGTTGTATCTAACACTAGCCTATGAGATAATGGGTTAAGCAGCCACCTCTCTTACAGATAGATAGATAAATGCTTTATTGACACAAACCTTACAGTTTCTGGTCATGTAGACATCAACATTACATATATACATACAGTCACATGATCATAGAAACAAGAATGTAATTTGGAAAAAAGGAAAAAGAAAATATCTAGTAGATAATACAGCAACAACATAAACAGCCTGGCTTGGTTACTCTTATTACCTTGATGCTTATTTGAACGTACGATTTAGAGGGGTGTTACTGTACGAGTATTGTTTAATAATTCTCACTGTGCTCGACAGAAACGTCGTTTGACAATTCTAATTACCGAGTACAGGGTGCCCCAGCATAAATGCAACCCAATTTCAATTCTTTATTTCTCTGAATCTATTTAACCGATCGAAATTGTATATACCAGTTTTTAGGTACAACAGTAGTTCACATTTGTGTAAAAGTACAGCTCAAATGCTTTTATAGATTTTGAGATATTGCGTAATACTTATCTGTTCTTTTTGCTTATGGTGTAATACAGTAAAACCTCTCTATAACGGCCACTAAATTACATCAAGTATTTTGTGTTAAAGGCAGGTGGTTGCTTAAAGCAAGATGAAACTAAAACAGAACGCTCCTATAGGAGCGTTCTGTTTTACTTTCATCTTGCTTTAAGCAGCTACCTGCCCTAAATACCAACTAATTAACACAATTTAGTGGCCATTATAGAGATGTTCTACTGTATAGCTCTGGTTCTACAGCTTCTTCCTGAGCCAAAATGTCATGTGTTCAAAAGCCATTATAAAAATAATCTTATAATTTATGACGTCATAATTTCCTATATGAATATTCATCAGGGAAAGGGTTAAGGTGTTAAAAGGTTCTCTAGCAAGTCCGGTGGCTTTACTGAATAATCACACAGATCCAATGTAGCTGTTAGTAAAATTAACAAAATTATTAGATATAAGACAATGGTTCTGATTTGATCAAAACTTAGCATACCGGTTTTTACTCAATTTACACAAAGATCACATGAACACATTTATGTACGTCATTGGTATTACTATGACTATGTCGTTTTTTGATTGATTCATTAACTCTTGTAGTAACAGCATTGTCGTCTGTGGGACGTTCGTCTGCTATACGTTTTGCTACAAGTTTTTGAGTGTTTTATTTCTTCACTTTCGTTTAAACCCTTAACCCCTAGGCTATTTTTAGACTAAGCCTCTTTAAATGAATCAGTTGGAAATGAGCATTTACTAGAAAAAAGGGAAACAATTAAAATGGTGTTGTTTTAAAACATGTGTCAGAAGGCGTCACCATAAGGGAATATCTTATTTTAACTTCGATAGTGCTAGACAGTGTCTAACGCACGCCATCGGACCTGTAGTGAAGGATAATGTTGTATGGCGAAGTCCTACACAGGTCGTCTTAACTGTAGTGAAGGATGATAGTGCTAAACGGTGTCTTACCTGTAGAGAAGTATATTGGTACTAGACGGTGTCTTACCTGTAGTGAAGTATGTTGGTACTAGACAATGTCTTACCTGTAGTGAAGTATGTTGGTACTAGACGGTGTCTTACCTGAAGTGAAGTATATTAGCGCTAGACAGGAGTCTTACCTGTAGTGAGGTATGTTGGTACTAGACAGTGTCTTGCCTGTAGTGAAGTATGTTGGTACTAGACGGTGTCTTACCTGTAGATAATTTTATTGGTACTAGACGGTGTCTTACCTGTATTGAAGGATGTTGGTACTAGACAGTGTCTTACCTGTAGTGAAGTATGTTGGTACTAGACGGTGTCTTACCTGTAGTAAAGTATGTTGGTACTAGACGGTGTCTTATCTGTAGTGAAGTATGTTGGTACTAGACGGTGTCTTACCTGTATTGAAGGATGTTGGTACTAGACAGTGTCTTACCTGTATTGAAGTATGTTGGTACTAGACGATGTCTTACCTGTAGTGAAGTAGGTTGGAACTAGACGGTGTCTTACCTGTAGTGAAGGATGATAGTGTTGCTCTGTGGACGGATGGTTGATCCAAATGAGTGCAACGTGAATGCGGCCGACTTTGGCTCTGTCGTTTCAGTCTGGTCGTCTGTGCTCGAATCCTAAACATAACACAGAGATGAAAATTCATTGATATTTGCACAATATAGAGAAGCCTTGATAAAAACCTTTTAAACATTCATTATGGAAACATTGTCCTCTAAAATATGTAAAACACGTATCATCAACGAGCTTTAAGACCGGTTGCAGCTTAATGCAGAGCGATAGTCATGCATAAATCTCCTCTAGACAATTACCCTGCATTAAGCAACCATCTGCCATAACTATTTTCTATCCCTATAGTTCGAGTTATCTATGTTTTGCTGTATTAGACTATGGCCTATGCTCTAAAGCAATTTGCTAAGCTGGAACTTGTAGATCCCAGGCAAACGCTGTATCAGCGTTACAATTGATTTGGGCCCATACTGTTTGCATGATCTTAAACAGGTTACATACTGAGGATCAAACATTTCAGACTTTGGAGCGACACCCGTTTATTTAAATACAATAGAACCCTTCTAAGGCGACCACTTAAAGAATACGCAAAACTGCCTTTATAAGCAGGTGGTTGCTTAATGCAGGAAAAAGGTAATGCAGAAAGCTTTCTGTATTACTTTTGTCCTGCATTAAGCTACCACCTGCATCTAGCACCCAGAATTGTACCTCTTTTAGGAGGTCGCATTAGTGTTTTTTTTTACTGTATTCGAATTGTCTATCCGAAATAGATTACACACCGAGGATCAAATTGTTTAGACTTTGAAGCGACATTGTTTTTCTAACTGTTTTTTATCCCTGTTTGCGCATTTACGTGATATGTCGATCGTTTACTTAATAAATACGGGTTTTACATCTTTGCAAACAGAATAAACCCAGATCAGAGGCTCCTGTAGGAGCTGTCTGGCTGATCAGGGTCTGCTCTATTTGCTTATTGGATAATATAGATCTGATTATACAGTTTCTGTTATTGCAACACTTTCTTGTGCAATTATGCAATTTTTATAACCAAAAGCATCTACTTAATATTCATTACGTCATGATATCTTACATGACTATTCATGAAGTAAATCTTCGAAATGCAAATTCTTCTGTCCAATTAAAGTACCCCTAGTCTTAGATGAACACACGATAGCGTGTAACCAATTAAAGTGATAATCTCTACATGTAATGCGTTTTAAAATTGCCTAAAGAAAACAGCATTCATTTGTTTTTTATACTGAAAAGAAGTATGTCGCAAGAATACCAATCGAACAAGTGCCAAAGAATACAAAACGATCATGTGTTAGGTATCGCATACCCGATGTTATTCGCAAATGTATTAGTATTTATTCGGGTTGAGTTTTAGTTTCGTAATTATTCGACAGAGGGCGGTCATATATACTAAGAACATCCAGAGTGTGTTTATATACTCAACATATTTTCTAATTGGTCATCCATTAATCTTGGCTATGTTTAAAATTAATATATATATTTTTTCTTAACCCTTCGCTTGCTATTCACGTCAATATACCTACCTGTAAATAGTGAAGACCCAGATGAGACAGCTCCTGCAGGAGCTGTCTCATCAGGGTCTGCACTATTTACAAGTTGATTGTGCAACCAATGCACTACATAGCAGTGATTTCACAGCGAAATACTTGTACTCAGTGAAGATATATGTAATTATACAACAGGGCATGTATAAAGAAGGAGAAATGTATTTCAAAATTCAGCAAGCGAAGGGTTAAACTTTGCATACAAGTTGGCATAAACATAACCATCCGATGATTACTCTTTTTGCAAATATTCTTTCTTCCTTTTATGCATATTGCATTTGCATACAAAGGTTTGGTTTTCATATTTTGGTCAAAATAGCATGCGACCAATTAGAAATTTGGCTGAGTATAATTTATAACAGAAGACAATTCGGAGTGTAGACGATACTTTCGGCCAATGACGTTTTGCTTAGCAGGCTTGCGAAGGATTACATGCAGTAGATCATGTCTTAAGCGACCGTTCATCTATTGAACATATGAGTTTTAAAAAGCAGGTGGTTGCTTAAAGCAGGGCGAAACTAATACAGAAAACTCATACAGGAGCGTTATGCATTACGTTTGACCTGTATGAAGCTACCATACGTTTTACAGACCCATAGTTAGACCTCTTTTTGATGGCCGCTTAAGACAGATTCTAATGTGGCCGTGGTCAGTCTTATTCAATCAGGGTGCGTCAAGTAGTTCTAGACAATTCGAAATTGTCCAGAAAACATTTGTATGGTCGCGGGGAATCTGTGAAAATTTAAGCAAGCAAACTGGATCCAGACGTACCATTGAATAACTGGGAGATTATGGTCGCTGCTGTTTCACACTCCGTTTATATGTATGGAGGACCACTTCTTCGCTTTTACCATTATTGTATTGTAAAAGTTTTATTTGCCTAAATTGTTCTCTGTTGTATATTTGTACTTACTTCTTATTCGTAGCAGCGTTTGAGAAACTGATGGCCGAGTGTCAAACAGCTTGGATCCTGATAAGACGCCGAATTACTCGGTATCTCATCTGGATTCCAGCTGTTTTCAAATGCTACTCAGTTCGCGTTTAGCACGATAAAGGGTTGACCCATTACCTCATAGGCTAGTTTTAGGTACAACCTCTTTGAATAAATCTACCGAAAAGGTGCATTAACTAGAGAAAAGTAAAAAAATAGCATTTTGTAGTTTGAAACCATTGTGCTAAATAGTGCATTTTTGCTCCTATAGGAGCAAATGCTCTATTTAACACAATGTTTTCAAAAAGTGACTTTTATAGAGGCACACAAAAGCGTATTTATGGAGGAAAGGGTTAAACACTGACGCAGACAATGATCTTATCAGATGAACTTAATCTGACGGCAATTTCCCGATTAACTTATCTTTGGCGTCGTATCCAATCGAACTCTTTCTTTACGACAATACAGAAGAACACGCGTAGAAATCAAATCTGCATAATGCAATGCTAACGAGCCAGTATTCAAAGTCTCAAAAGCGTACAGTTATGTAGAATGCAGAATTGCCGGTACAGCAAAACTTCTATAACTGACCTACAACAAAACTTCTATAACTGACCTACAGCAAAACTTCTATAACTGACCTACAGCAAAACTTCTATAACTGACCTACAGCAAAACTTCTATAACTGATCTACAGCAAAACTTCTATAACTGATCTACAGCAAAACTTCTATAACTGACCTACAGCAAAACTTCTATAACTGATCTACAGCAAAACTTCTATAACTGATCTACAGCAAAACTTCTATAACTGACCTACAGCAAAACATCTTTAACCCTTTCCCTGTTCTGTATTAGGCCAATTTTCAGTACCTATTGAATATTCATTAACAAAATAGTTATAAAGAAATATGGAAGGTGGAACAGTGTAGATAGTTTAGAAAGTATAGAAACAGATCTATCAAATTCTGTTAGCAAACAGAGTAGACCCTGATCAGACGGCTCCTCTAGGAGCCGTCTGATCTGGGTCTACTCTGTTTGCAAATGCGTGAAAACACGTTTATATGAGGGAAAGGGTTAATTGACCGCTTATCCAGTTGCGCCATGAATATTCATATGAAGATAATGGCGTCAATAATATTGGTGAGGCATTTCCTTCATATTAACGGGGTTTCACCCCTTCGCAAACAGAGTAGACCCATCTCAGACGGCCCCTGTAGCAGCCATTCTAATCAGGGTCTGCTCGGGTTGCATATGAAATTATAATAAATTTGACTTGAACAGTTTCTGTCAATATTAAGAAATCCTTTATACACATGCCATTTTAAAACATTCAGCTAATAAATATTTATGGTTCATTAAACTTTATTATTTCTTACATTAATTTTGTTTTATAATGGCATGTCAGCATAGTAAAATATAGTTACGGAAGAAAATACAGAATCCATAATCAAACAGACAAAATCTGGATCAGACGGCTCTTTTACTAAATGAATATTCATGTAAGAAATTATGATCCAAATAATATTAATTTGATGAATTCTATATTGGGTCTACCCTGTTTGTAAAGACGTTGAAATACGCCATTATGGCGTAATGATTAACGAAAATAAAATAAAAAGCGTATTTAGGTTAGTTTAGGTCTGCATTACTTTTGACCTGCATTAAGCTACTTCCTGCCTTACAGACCCATAGTTAGAACTTCCGTTTTTATGGCCGCTTAAGACAGGTTCTACTGATTGCAGGAGCTTTCTACATAACTTTCGTCATGCATTAAGCAACCACCTGGGTGTATGACCCAGGACTAGACCTCATTTTGGTGGTCGCATTTAAGGGTTTTACTATCTGGAGCAAAGGGTTAAACGTAGGCATTACATAGATACCACTTACCTTCTTGAAAAACTTGGTATAGAAGTTAGACAGTCTGGTTTCAGACACCTGCATTGCATTGCTCGAGTGTTTATTCAGTCGCCTGGTAAATTCTATACGTCAACCTGAAATTGAAAAGTAATTTGATTGGCCTCTCTCTCTTATTACCTTTAATATCAAGACACCCAGACTCCCCTCTCCTTCATTACCCTCAATATTCAGACACACTAACTCCCCTCTCCGTTATTACCCTCAATATTCAGACACACTGATTCCCCTCTCCCATATTACCCTCAATATTCAGACACACTGATTCCCCACTCCTTTATTACCCTTAATATTCAGACACACTGATTCCCCTCTCCCTTATTACCCTCAATATTCAGACACACTGATTCCCATTCTCCCTTATTACCCTCAATATTCAGACACACTGATTCCCCACTCCCTTATTACCCTTAATATTCAGACACACTGACTCCCCTCTCCTTTCTTACCCTAAATATTCAGACACACTGATTCCCCTCTCCCTTATTACCCTAAATATTCAGACACACTGACTCCCCTCTCCCTTATTACCCTTAATATTCAGACACACTGACTCCCCTCTCCCTTATTACCCTCAATATTCAGACACACTGACTCCCCTCTCCCTTAGTACCCTCAATATTAGGACACCATGACTCCCCTCTCCGTTATTACCCTCCATATTTAGACACCCTGACTCCCCTCTCCCTAATTACCTTCCATATTCAGACACTCTGACTCCCCTCTCCGTTATAACCCTTAATATCCAGACACTTGGGCTCCCTTCTCCTTCTGTTAAAAATCTGACACCTGTTTGATGACGGGTATAGTAGCAAATAGTGAAGACAATGATCACACAATTCCTTCAGGTAAAGACTGATCTTGGTCTACACTATTTCATTAGTCTATATGTAGGATGTCGTAAAGAAATTAACGTTCTTTGCACTCTAAATAATGGTCGTCTTCAAACTAATAATCCGCTGAATTTCTCATTTGTTTTTCTTCCGTTTCATTAAATCTTTAACTGCCAATTTGTCGTCTTCTACAATTTTGTTTGTTCAATTTTATTCCACTTTCTTTGCTGAATCTTAAAACACATTTCTCCTTCTTTACCCATGCCCTGTTGTATAATGACATATATCTTCACTGTGTACAAGTATATCGCTGTGCAACCACTGCTCTGGAGTGCATTGGTTGCACAATCAGCTGGTATATAGTGCAGACCCTGATGAGACAGCTCCTGCAGGAGCTATCTCATCTGGGTCTTCACTATTTACAGGTAGGTATATTGACGTGAATAGCAAGCGACAGGTTAAAAATACATTGGCACAGTAACAAAAAGTATGGATCCTGGTGAGACGCCGAGTTACAGTTAACCCTTTCCTCAATGAACATGCGTGCATAAATCGATCACTTCGTGACTATTTATTAACTTAATATTTATAATATAATATGTTCAAGGTAATATGGCTCAGACAAAAACTGCAGGATCAGATCTAAATAATTTCATAAGCAGACAGGGCAGACACCGGTCTAATGGTTTCTCCTGATCTGGGTCTACCCTGTTCGAAAATGCGTGAAAAGGCATTCATATGAAGGAAAGCGATACATATCTTATTTGGATTATTATATAGAGAATAATAGGTTAGTGCCGTAGATGGGACGCTTTATCCGACGAGGGGAGAAAACGTTGAGGCGAGGCTTGCCGAGCCTCAACTGTTTTCTCTCCGAGTCGGATAAAGGCGTCCCATCTACGGCACTAACCTATTATTCGATTTATCCAGTCAATATAGTTAAATGTCTTTTTTATAGACTCATAACACTCTTGAAATAATTTACATTGAAAATGCAGTTTTTCGATCAACGGATCCCTCCCTTTTCACTTCCATTTTGGCGTAAATAGATCTAATGAGCTACCGCAGAGGAATATAGTTTCGATACGTGTATTACTAGAAGGGAAACGTGGTTGAATTTGAAAAATAAGATGATTTGAATCGAGGGTCGATAAGTTCTTTCAAACAGACATGATCTATATTCTTTGGTCAAATTCGAGTTACGTAGTCTCGGTTTCTATTTTTAGATTCTACCTAACGTCACTCAGAAATCGATGGAACTGAACAGGCTATATTTAGGTTTATGACCATCAGCGCCCCTGTAAGAGTTTATCAATCAAATAATCATGAGAGTGAAAAGAAAGCATTTACTATTTATCTGTCAATCTTTGCTTCCAGGTTTGATTTTATCAAAAACGGGTTTTGCCAGCGGTGGATTAAATTAATAAAAGTGATAAATCAACGTCATTTTGTATGTGGCCTCAGTGGCGTAATCGGTAAGGGCGACGTCTCTAGAGAGATTAGAATTAGTTTTTGTAGGATCAGGCGCGGGTTCGAATCCAGCTGTAGCCAATTATTTTTATTTTTTGTCATTTGAATAATTCTTCTGGTGACCAAATAGATCTGTTAGATCTATTCCATCAACATGTTTATGAATATTTACAGAAAACTAAAATAGTTCCATGGTTATAGAATCATTACGCCTATCTACTAACCTAATAAACCTTCCACTACCGGAAGTAACCTAATAAACCTAAGTTTATTTGCACCCCCTTTATTATGTCACTAGAGAAGCCTGGTGACTGGATAAAACCTTTTCCACACATAGAGATCACTTTTGATAAGCAGTTGAAACATTTTGTATCCCGATGAGACACACGGTAATCGGGGGTCTTACATTGGTTGACTTTCCTATTAAATTATTATCCATTCCCTCGTAAATAGCGACCTCACTCGAATATCCTAACATCCTAGATCTAGACAAGTCAGTCGGTGTCTCATCAGGATCCATGCTGTTTGACACTCAACAGTTTAACCATTTACTCTATCAATACGCCTTTTTACGCCCCTACAAACAGACACGACCAAGATCGGACTGCTCCAATAGGAGTCGCCTAATCAAGGTCTGCTTTGTTTGTTTACGAACTAGTATAGAAATTACACTAAAGTTTTTGCCATGACCTTGAATCCATGTGGTCATGTGTCATTATAAACAAAAAATATTAATGACGTCATTATTTTTTTCATTAATATTCATGACGTAAAGGTTAACACATCGAAGACAGGCAAGCATTGTACCACATTGTAGAAAGTGCACGAGTAGCCATTATCTATTGCCAGCGGTGGAAATGTCAAACGAGAGGAATGCTCAAAAGTTACTCACATGCAATATTATATAGATTAACCCATTTATTCTCAAATCTTTTAAAGAAACCCCACCCAGATCTTATTTTTGAACCCATTCATTGTTCATGTTGTTCGTTGTTCATGTTGTTCGTTGTTCATGTTGTTCATTGTTCATGTTGTTCATTGTTCATGCGTTGTTCATGTTGTTCATTGTTCATGCTGTTCGTTGTTCATGTTGTTCATTGTTCATGTTGTTCATTGTTCATGTTGTGGGCACAGAGGGTATAACATATTTTCTGGTACAACCCCTCTAATGCGACCAATAAATGAATAAACATGGGTATTCTTTATAAGCAGGTGGTTGCTTAATGCAGGACAAAATTAATGCAGAGCTTTCTGCATTACATTTTTTCTGCATTAAGCTACCACCTGCATCTAACGTCCAGAATTATACCTCTTTTAGGTGATCGCTTTAGCGGGGTTTTACTTTATAAGCCAAACAGTGCAAATCCTAGTCAGAGGGCTCCTACAAGGTTTGCCTATATGTTATTTGTAAGGGACGCTGGGTACAAATGGGTCAAACTTGCTCAAAAGTTACTCACATGTAGTGCTACAAAGATTAACTCTTTTGTCCGAGCAAACATTTCTTGATGCTGTGTAACGCCGGATTTATACTGGTTTGCTTTTGAAAATACATTTAAGATTGTTTAACATTGAACGTTGAAGTAGACTATACGTGGATCAGAGACGAGATTTATTTGGTGGCAAAATGGCTTAAATAAACTGATAAGAACGTATTGCTAGTGGCAAATAAATGTGAATGTTTGGAAATATCTTGACTCAAAATACCTAATATAATGGTATTGAGAAGAAACAAAACCCATTACATCTACAGCTTCGTTAACACGTTAACTTGATTTATTGACGTAGGTGACTGTAGATGCGGATAGTTGCCTACTACAGGAAAAGCCTGATACAGAAAGCTCCTACATGCTCTTTTGAGACGAATTTGCAGGCCGTTGCGAACAGATTACATCCAGAACAGACGCGCTTCCCATAGGAGCCATCTGAGCTGGGTCGTTTTTGTTTGCTTTCGGAATTAACCCTTTCACCGCCGATGCCGCATAAATGCACCACGACAAATAGTGCAGTCCCAGATCAGAGGCCGCCTTTTCAAGGCGGCGTCTGATCAGGGACTTCACTTTTTGTCTCAAACTCTTCTTCTATATCTGCGCTTTATCCTTTGAAATTTGCATTTATTTATCTCATTTCCTTATTTTACCAAAATGACTTAACAAAAATTGCATTGCGGACTAAAATTAGAAATTTGGCGCCGAAAGGGTTAAGTATATCTGATCCTACAGTTCCTGTCAAAGCCAAACAGTCTGTGTTCAAAATTTCACATACCAATCATGGGTAAATAGTTGTGTGCATGAAATGGGTCGTAAATACTTAGTTCCTATATGACCTCTTGTTCTAATTTCAATTTAGAGTGAGCCCAATCGTGGTACCTTGCTCCCGACTGCAAATAGCTTGGATCTAGATCAACGCGGCGTCTTATCAACATGTGCTTTAATAAGGGCATACATGTAACAGATACAACTCCTTCTTTATCACTTTCCCTAATAGAAATACCCTTTTCACGCTTTTGCAAACAGAGTGGACCCAGATCAGACGACTCATATAGGAGCCGATTGATCAGGGTCTGCTCTGTTTGCTTATGAAATAACAGACGTGTCTCTACAGCATCTACCAATACAAACACAACAGGTGTATATATGCTAAGTGCATGTATACACAATCAGCTAATAAATATTTTTAGTGCCAATATATTTACATGAATATTGAACAGGGAAAGTGTTAACTTTCAACTCTCTAGTAGTCGATATGTGATGACCTTGCAATCACTTTGGTTCCAGGAGAGACACCAAAAACATGGCCTCTCATCAGGATTCAAATTGTTCGTCAATCTTGATAATATATGTATTTCGGGCAAATACGTTTGAACGTATGCATGTAGTTACATTTAGCCTTGAAGCCCTGACAATTGCTTAGAGTACTTAAGGATAACAGTCGCCAGTTTCCTGTAAACCAGCATATTCCTGAACGGAAAAGGGTAATCAACACCAATTTGACATTATGACAAGTACCTGTAGACGCCTGAAATAGTATTTATATTTATTGCTTCGGTGCCATAATGAACTAGACTTGTGACAATTCTTGGAAATTCTAACTAAATGCTTCCAAACGAGACACGATAGGGTTCAGCCTTTTCCCTGCTGGAAAAAAATGTGTTTGGCTCAAACATTACATTGGGACAATGCATACTGAATTATAATTCGTTCAGGATTGTCCGATACTATTGTACAAGAGCCAAACAGCTTGGATTCTGACACGATGCGGATAATCAGCGTCTCATCTGGATCTAAATTGGCTGTTCAGGCCAGTCTGGTGGATTACTAGGATGAAGGTTTAAGATTACAGTCCTCACGCTCTATAGCTACAAAAAGTAGCGAAAATGTCCCATTTGTTTTGATCACTGCTATTTATATGGAAATTCGTCGTATGGCTTGAATGTAAATTGACTATTTATCAAGCTTTAGTTAACCTTTGGTATTTTAAGTAAAGTTTGCCCACTCAAAACTTTACCTGATTAATATTTTGTGTAATCCTTTCCTTCATATAAACGTGTTTTCACGTATTTGCAAACAAAGTAGACCCAGATCAGATGGCTCATATAGGAGCCTTCTGATCAGCGTCTGCTCTATTTGCTAATGGACTTTGATATATCTCTTTACTTTCTAAAATGGCTACACTGTTCCATATTTCATCATAAACACACAACACGAATATCACACAGTTTGAATCCTTATGAGATGCGGGAACAAAAATTTGATCTGGATCCAACCATTTTACAAATGTACAGTAAAACCTCTCTATAACGACCACTTAATTACGTCAAGTATTTCATGTTAAAGGCAGGTGGATGCTTAAAGCAAGATGAAAGTAAAACAGAACGTTCCTATAGGAGCGTATTGTTTTACTTTCACCTTGTTTTAAGCAATAACCTGCCCACAATATCAACTAATTAACACAGTTTAGTGGTCGTTATAGAGAGGTTTTACTATACTTACAAATGCACCATTTAACGTCAGATCAGGATCTTCTATGCTAGCCTATCCTCTAATATTGGACGTCTCTGTTAAATTCGCCTTTTAAAACCATTGTGATAAATAGTACATTTGCTCCATAAGATATTAATGCTCTTTTTTCAGTACGTTTATCAAAAAACTAGCCTATGCGGGAATGGGTTACGGCTTAACCATTTCCTCATATAAATGTTTTCACGAATTTGTAAAAACAGTAAACCCAGATCAAACGGCTCCTATAGCAACCGTCTGATCAGGGTTTGCTCTGTTTGCTTATGGAATTTTGATAGATCTGTTTTGTTCGTTTCTAAACTTGGTACATATGTTCCATCTTCAATAATGCATTATAATTATTGTGTTCATAAATATTCAGTAGGTATTGGAATATGGAATTAATATAGAACAGGGAAAAGGTTAATGTCAAATCCCGTAGTAATCATTGTACATTAAATAATGACCTAAACCATTTGATTAATATTTAATAAGAAATCATGACTGCATGTATAAACTACAGTGATCCCTCTCTACAACGACACCCTTTGGGATACGAAGTTTGTATGTGTTGTTCAGAGGGAGTTGTTATAGGGAGGGAAAATCAAACATAGTTAGCTGATTTGCAGATCCCAGATAAGGTTATTTCGAGAACTAAAACTGTTATGCCTCCATCAAACCCTATGTTGTGACCACTAATGGTAATGGTATTTTACTAAGGCAGATACCGTGTACAGCCAAATGCTAATGCGACCACCAAAATGGGGCAAAATTCGGGGTGGCAGAGGCAGGTGGTTGTTTAATGCAGGTCGAAAGTAGTGCAGAAAGCTCCTATAGGAACTTTCTGCATAACTTTCTTCCTGCATTAAGCAACGACGTGCTTGTTACACTGTGGGAGTGGTGGTCCAGTGGAAGGGAATTAGACTTGGGATCGAAGGGTCCCCGGTTCGAATCCTGACATCCGACTATCAGAATCTTTCTGAGCAAAACATGCATCTCACGTTTGCTCCTCGCCACCCAGGTGTATAAATGGGTACCTGTGAGGGAAATAAGCCAATGTGCCATGTCTGCCTTGGGCACTTATAACCCAGTCACCAGTGGCTAAATTGTGAAGTCGGGAGAATATGTACATTGTATATAGTTCCAGGCTATAAACATCACCTTCTTATAAAGACAGCTATGGCTATTCTACTGTAGTTGTGTCTATAATTTAACTTCGATATCTCGAACTTAAAGGGACTATACATATTGGTTTGGGATAAGATTTCTGATCTGGATATATTGTTTTTAAATTCACAGCTTAATGCAGGTCTAAAACAAAACTGAAAGCTCCTGCAGGAGTTTTCATCATTACCTTAGACCTGCGTTAATATGTCACCTGTTTTTCTAGATACGGGTAGTAATACATTTTAGAGCAACTCTGTATTGTAAGTTTTGGAAGGACTGATCTTTCAGTTCAAGTTATCCCAAAGTTCGAGTTATCCGAGGTCGATATATTGAAGTTCATCTGTATGCAGTAAAACATATAACGGCCACTAAAGTATGATAATTATTTGGTACTAAGGAGTATTTAGGATAGGTGACTGCTTAAAGCAAGGTGAAAGTAAAACAGAACGCTCCTATAGGAGCGTTCTGTTTTACTTACACCTTGCTTTAAGCAGCCACCTGCCTTTAACACAAACTATTTGATGTAATTTAGTGGCCGTTATAGAGAGGTTTTACTGTATTATTTCATGAGCAAACAGAGAAGACTGATCAGACGGCCCATATACACAGAAGCCGTCTGTATTGTGTATTCTCTTTTGGCTCTCTGATTGCAAAGGTGTCATATAATGCGTCTCTAGCAGGCCAAAGGTTGATACGATCTTATTTATTTAACCATTTATTTGGTTTAACTTCAATACCTCGAACTCGGGTAACCCGAACTTTTGGTAAAATTTCGGTCCTTCCAAAATTTGCAATACAGAATTGTTCTAGAATATATCATTACACATTTAGAAGCACACGTGGCAGCTCAATGTATTACTTTCGACCTGTATTAAGCTGTGTGAATTTAAGGAAATGTTCAGATAAGATATCGGGTGAGGCCAACCTCTGTTATATCGAATCAATTTGCACGGCCCCTCGGAGATCGATAGATCAAATTTCAACTGTATATTATATAATGTAAACTGGATCGAATTGAAACTAGGGCATCATCCATTTTTCACGACGGGATTTCTTACAAAAGAAAATATGATCCTACTTAGTCTGAATAAAACCTTGACATTAACAAACGTTACAGACATGCCTCTTGGTCAGTATCTCTCCTATCTGGGTGTACACTGTTTTCAGATGTACCAATCCATGGGATGGCTTGCATGTTTGCAACTAATATTGGCAAGGCAGAGACTCCGAGTAGCGGGATGTATTTGAGGCTGAGCTATAATTCTAAAGTTCAACGCAGCAGAACAAATGGCTGTGAGCACAGACAGTAATTTCCGTAGATATCAGTATTAGTGTATTCAACGGTTGAGGTTTGTTTTCAATTTAAACATTGCCACGTTGTAAACAACACTGTCTGGGATCAAACTTGAATATACATGTACAGCAATTGTGGTTTCCAATTCTGTTTAACTTTTGAAAATATCAATACCAATGAACAGGAATTAGGAAATGACACATGAATGACCAGAGCAACGACAGAAGCACACACATTTTCAGTACCTCTCTATAACGACACTAAATTGTGTTAATTAGTTGATATTTATGGCAGGGGCTGCTTAAACAAGGTGAAAGTAAAACAGAACGCTCCTATAGGAGTGTTCTGTTTTACTTCCACCTTGCTTTAAGCAGCGTCCTGTCTTTAACACTAAATACTTGATGTAATTTAGTGGCGGTTATAGAGAGGTTTTACAGCATATACATTTATACACGAACTTGACAAAATTGTTCCAAGCCAGTTACATACGGACAGCATATAAACAGCACAGTTAAACCAAACATCAGCTAAACTCATCGAAATCAAAATACAAGATATGACACCATATCTAACGCAAGGAAATGATAAGACAAAACGTCATTTACAAGCACCCATTCAAAGCAAATGAAGAGCGCCCATACACATACGATATACCACATACATACACCTATATACCACACACACATATATACCACTCACATACACATATGTACCACAAACATACACATATGCACCACACATATATACACAGACCTGTTCCTTACATGCTCATCACCGGCAATAAAATGGTAGCATCGTAACTACAAAACTCAAACTCGTTGAAAACAAAAGACAAGATGTGACGCCATAACCTACGCAAGAGTTTAAGACATAACGTCACAAAACGTCACAAAACGCCTGCAACATTAAATTGATAATTTAGAATATAGGACACCGCGACACTTAACAGGCCACAAACGTTTGTGAAACTTTGGACCAAGTATCAGACGGTTTGGATCCTGGTGTGACGCTGAGTTACCCTGCGTCTTATCTGGATACAAGCTATTTGCAGATGCGACTAATGTCTCTGTCATTGGTAACTGGGTTAACTTGGCAGTCAAAACCCGTGTACTCAGACTCTTTACGTCATAGGTACATTGTATGTCTGTTAGCAAACACACTAGAGCCAGAGCAGACAGCTACAGTAGGAAATAAAGAAATTATTCTTGAAATGTTTAATTTACTTATCTGGACATCTGCTTAGAGCATACGGCATCAGTTGCTTTTACGGGAGTAGCCACAAGTGTACCAAAATGGAGCAGAGGCTATCTTTAACCCATTCCATCATAGGCTATATTTAGATCCAACCACTTTGAATAAATCTACCGAAAAGGAACATTAACTAGAAAAAAGGAAACGTTTAGAATTTTGTAGTTTGAAACCATTCTGATAAATAGAGGCATTTGCTCCTATAGGAGCAAATGCTCTATTTATCACAATGGTTTCATTAAGTTACTTTTGCAGAGGCATCAAAAGGTGTCAATATAAGGGAATGGGTTATCAGTGAATAAGAGTTAATATTATTACCGTCTGAAGAATAATCATATTAAAACCTCCTGATCAGGATCTACCCTGTTAGCAAAGGCGTAAACAGGTGAACTTTTGATAAAAGTGACACTGTTTAATGTTTCTTTGGAGATTACATAATGGATACGCCTGGACCTCTATAAGAGCGAGGGCTTGTTCACTGCTGGATCGAATTAACCCTTTCCTTGTTCAGTATCCATGTAATAAATAATGACATCATGAATATTTATTAGCAGAATTTTTATAATGGCTTTGTAGACAGGATTGGTTTGGTATCGGTAGAAACTGTAGAGTTTGGCCTATTATGTTTTCAAAAGCAAACAGAGCAGACCCTGATCAGACGGCTCCTATAGGAGTCGTCTGATCTGGGTCTACTCTGTTTCCAAATTCGGGAAAACACATTTATATGAGGTAAATGGTTAATACAGTAAGCTCATTTCACCCTGCATTAAGCTACCACTTCTCTATAACACCTGTAATGATATATCTACCGAGTATTTAGTATGGGGAAGGGTTTCTGTATGTCAGAAATAAAACACAATAATGTTCATGAAGAGAAGGGATACCAGGCACACTTCTTGACGTGTATACATGTACATGTACATAGGTGTCTAATGTTGTGGACACTCAACAAAATGTAATCAAATTATACGAACACCTGTCTTAAAACTTTGCAAACAGTTCACAACCAAATCATCTACTGTGGTTAATTCATTCCCTAATACTGACGCCGTTTGACGCCACTGTAGAAGTCACTTTTTGAAACCATATGGCAAATAGAGCGTTTTCTCGATAGGAGCAAATGCGTTATTTGTCACAATGGTTTCAAAGCTACACTATTCTAAAAGTTTCCTTTTCTTTAGTAAATGCTCCTTTTCGGTAGATTTATTAAAATATGTTGGTTTGAAGAATAGCCTATGAGGGAATGGGTTAAAACGAGGGGTCTCACCAGGAACGGTATACGGTCTAATGTTGTAAGAACTTGTGACCCGACCCAAATTCCGCTAATATGGGAAAAAAAATATGTTTAAACTAACGGTATACGGATTATTGCCCCCGGGCACTTGCTTTAGCTCGGGTGGACATTTGCCCCCATGATACATGCCCCAATATTAGACTTGGACTGATATTAGCCCCCCCCCACCCCCCCCCCCCCCCCCCTAATGGTTTAGCTTGGATGGACATTTGCCCCCCTGTTAATTTAATTTTATCCAGGGCAGACCTTTGGTCATTCTTATTCAATTTATGTATCATCAGCATCTCTGTACATTTTACAGGAAGTTGGGCATAACAACAAAGTGTATACCACAGACTTAGATCATTGGCGCATTGCACGGATTTTCAACCGCGACAATGAATAACAAACCATACGAGCAACTGTGACAAAGATCTCTAATAAAATCTCCCTTGTCTTAACTCTTATCACGTGATAGAACATGGATGTCTGCTTTAAATCTGCAATTATGCCATTTTTACTTACTTCCGATTAGTTTAAGCTGTTCGGAAAATATGCTGATCGAGTGTCTAGTAGCTTAGATAATAATAAGACGCCGAGTTACTCGGCGTCTCATCTGGATCCAAACTGTTTGCTGCAAATTCCAGCCAGACCGAGCTGCGCCGGATACCGGTTAATAAGTTTCCGATTTGAAGTCGTGTTTTGAATATAAATTTTGTCATCGTACCAAGCCCGGAAATTTATTCTTATTTCTTATAAACTTGTTACGTTTAGTTACGTTTGATAGATTTAACCTTTAGCCTAGTATGGGCGGAAGAATGAATATCTATGCAAACAGTTTGGATCTAGATGAGACGCCGAGTAACTCGGCGTCTCATCAGGATCCAATCTGTTTGTTACTGCGACTATCTTTTTAAACAAAAAATGAAGAAATTTGAAAAATGAAAATTGCAGCAGACGACAAAGGTTGCAGACGACAACATTTGGCAGCGAAAGCGTTAAAGGATTACACACAGATTCAGCTGTAACCTTGGTTAGCCTGCTGAGAAAATGACGTCTGCTTAAAAATCTGATCTAATACATTTTTACTGACTTTCGATTCGTTTAAACATTTGAGAAGTAGTAGACCTAATGTCAGACATCTTGGATCATGACGATGCGTCTGGTTATCCGTCGTCTCATCCGATTCCAAGTTATTTACAAATATCAGTTAGCTCGCGCTTAGTAGGCAAACGGTTAAGGTTTTAAATATATGGAGAGCCACTTGAAATAATGTATCTTAACCCTTCTATTGCTGTTCACGTCAATTTACCTATCTGTAAATAGTGAAGACCCTGATGAGACAGCTCCTACAGGAGCTGTCTCATCAGGGTCTGCACTATTTACAAGTTGATTGTGCAACCAGTACACTCCACAGCAGTGATTGCACAGCAAAATACTTCTACACAGTGAAGATATATGTAATTATACAGCAGGATGTGGGTAAAGAAGGAGAAATGTATTTTAAAATTCACCAGGAGAAGGGTTAGCTACTAAACCATGCAATGGTACTAAAATGGAAGAAGAGGGAGAAACTGTATGATTAGTTTTAACCCTATGATTTCGAGTGTATTGACCGTTGCAAACCATGTACATCCAGATCAATATGCTCATGTACATCCATATAAGTACAACCATGTACATCCAGTTCAGTACGCCCATGTACACCTAGATCATGTAAACCTAGATCAGTACACCCATGTACATCAATATCAGTACACCCATGTTCACCAATATCAGTAATCCCATGTACATCCAGATCAGTACACCCATACATCAAGATCAGTACATCCATGTACACCCAGATCATTACACCCATGTACACCCAGATCAGCAAGCCCATGTACACCCAAATCAGTACACTCATGTACATCTAGACCAGTACACCCATGTACACCCAGATCAGTACACTCATGTACATCCAGATCAGTACACCCATGCACACCCAGGTCAGTACACTCATGTACACCCAGATCAGTACACTCATGTACACCCAGATCAGTACACTCATGTACACCCAGATCAGTACGCCCGTGTATTCCCAGATCAGTACATCCATGTACACCCAGATCAGTACACTCATGTACATCTAGATCAGTACACCCATGTACACCCAGATCAGTGGACCCATGCACACCCAGGTCAGTACACTCATGTACACATAGGACAGTACACCCGTGTACACCCAAGTCAGTACACTCATGTACACCCAGATCAGTACGCCCATGTATTCCCAGATCAGTACACCCATGTACACGCAGATCAGTACACTCATGTACACCTAGATCATATACACTTACATGTGGATCAGAGGGTTTATATATAGAGCAGTTCCATGTTCAATGTCTGTACTGTTTGTCATCCAATATATTGTCCATCACACTGATGTCTTTTCAAAGAGAATTGACTCTTATAAATAACCATTTCCCTGCTCTATGTTTATTCCAAATTCAGTACCTGCTGAATTGAGCGTCTGATCTGGGTCTACTCTGTTTTCAAATGCGAAAAAGGCATTTATATGATGGAAAGCGTTAAACACTTTTGGACATTTCCGTTTTAAATATTCATCTTCAACTTATTGCTGTTATGCGTACATGTGACAATACGTCTGTACTATTATGTACATCTACGTATTTACGCATATTTTATTTTATCTTAAACGTTATAACACGCATATCTTTACAATAATTTATGAGTTAATGAATATTCATTAACTGAGTTTACATAATTGCAAATGAACAAAGAGATGTTTAGCCATGACAAAAACTTTAGAATCGTATCTATATTATTTCATGAACAAATAGAAAAGACACTGATTAGAGAGCCGCACTATGTGCCGTCTGATCTGGATATACTCTGTTTTTAAAGGCGTATGCATGTAGCAAACGGTTGATGTATGGAGGTTTGCCTTGGGTAATACCAAGACATTCTATTTGATTAACCCTTACAGTGCGGGACACGGGTCATTTATGTCCTTTGCAAACAGTGTATACCCAGATGAGAGGGGCTCCTAGAGTCAGAACTGTTTGTCATGTTACACTTTTGTTTAGAAAAAGCCCTAAGTATTCACCATAAACTTGACCTGTTTGAATTTGGGAATAGTCCAATTGAAACTTCAGCGTTATAAGGGTTGATGTTTGATATTTTTGGGACAATTGCGTCATTTCAAACCATAAACCTAATTATACAGGAGCCGTCTGACCTGTATATACGCTATTGTTATGGGCGTCAGAAGGCTGCTATATGGGGTAATTGGTTGAACCTTTCCCTGGACTATGTTTATTCCATTTTTCAATACCTACTGAATATCAATGGGGAAAATAGTTTCATCGAAATATGGAAGGTGCAACATTGTAGCTATTTTAGAATATAAAGAAGCAGACCCTATAGGAGCCATCTGATCTGGATCTACTCTGTTTGCAAATGCGTAAACACATTTGTATGAAGGAGAGGGTTTACTCACTCAAACTGTAATATTGTAGAATATAAACTGTACACACATATAACATATGAAGATGACGTATAGCTTACAAGGCTGTGGTTTTAGTAGTAAAACTTTTATATACATGTACATGTATAACAATTACCGTTAAACCACTACAGTAAAGCCCCTCTATAACGTGCTCGATCTCATCGGTATTGATGCTGTTTAGTACAACAGGTGGTAGCTTAATGCAGGGTGAAAGCCACGCAGAAAACGTCCTCTAGGACCTTTCAGTATGACTTGGACCCTGTATTAACGCATTGCCCCCTAGTGACGCATTGTTGCGCCTCTATAAAATTCCTATTGTGGAACCATTGTGATAAATAGAGCATTTGCTCCTATAGGAGCAAATGCTCTATTTATCACAATGGTTTCAAACTACAAATTTCAAAAAATTTCCTTTTCTCTAGTTAATGCTCCTTTTCGGTAGATTAATTCAAAAAGGTTGAGTCTAAAAATAGCGTAGAAGAGAATGAGTTAAGCAGCGACCTGTCTAACAATATTTACATTCTTCTCTACTACGAATTCCGGTTTAGTGGAGATTTACTGTGCTCGAACTATGTCGAATCCATGGCCTCCCATACCTGGTAGCTTGATACAGGGCTACAGTTATATTGTATGCATTGAGCTCTTAATTTCTTCTTCATTAACTGTTACATGTACCTGTTCAATATAATGTAAGGAATAAGGACATGAATAGTTATTAGGTGATAATTTATAATGTATTTTTGTTTACAAGGGAATGTTTTTGCACTGACAAACACTGTAGAATCAGATCTATATAATTCCTTGACCCTTTCCCTGTTGCATATTCATGTAAAAACTAATGACGTCATAAATATTTGATACCGGCATTTTTAGAATGCTATATCAACCAAGAATGTTCCGGCTTTGGCAGAAACTGCAGAATAAGGTCTATATATTTGCATACTCAAATAGGGCAGACCCTGATCAGACGGCTCCTACATGAAATGTTTGATCTGGGTCTACTCTGTTTGCAAATTCTTGAAAAAGCGTTTATACGAAGAGAAGTGTTAAGAACACAGACTAGACCCTGGATCAGACGGCTCCTACGGGAGTGTAAATCAGTGAAATAGTGTTTATGAGAATGAAAGGGTTACGGGTTAAGTGTGTTTCTTCATAATGTTTTCGTTTATAGAGACGTAGTATTGTATTTATCACATTTGCTTTTTTGTAAGTAGAATAAGGAACATGAACAGGAGAACTAAAGCTAGCCACTTAATAAGCTTTGCATACCATTCCGTTGATATTCTTAAAGGATAGCGATGTTAACCCTTACAGTGCGGGACACGAGTTACACAAGTCCTTTGCAAACAGTGTAGACCCAGATGAGAGGGCTCCTAGAGGAGCCCTCTCATCAGGGTCTGCACTGTTTGTCATATTAAACGTTTCTTTAGAACAAATCCCTAAATATTCACCGTGAGCTTGCCCTATTTGAATGTTGGATTAGTCCATTTGAAAAATCAGCGTTGTAAGGGTTAAAATATACCCAGACTCTATATAAAAGTTCGAATCTGTCGAAAGTTGAGTTACTTGTGTAGTATTGCGTTTAATTGTTCAGTGCTGATTACTGATATACGTTTAGGCAGGTGACTGCTTAATGCAGGATGAAAGTAATGCAGAAACCTCCTATACGAGCTTTCTGCTCCACGTTCACCATGCATTAAGCTGGCATTTGTCTCCAAGGCCGATATTTACAATAAACTGGACGTCCGGTTTAGAGGGTTTTTACTGTATACATGTATATAAGTTCGAATATGTCATAAGTGGAACTACATGTACGAGTGTTGCCTAACACTTTATTGCTGAGTTTACATATATAAATTGTCCATGTCTGTTTAAGGTAAATTTTATTCGGTATGAAAGGGTATAATTTGTAAGTGAATTTAAAATGACAAACGATGTAGGCCCTTGTCAGATGGCTCCTCTTTGAACCCTCTGATACGGGTCTACCCTATCTGCAAATGGCAAGCTGCTCGTTTCCAGCATTGAAAGGGTTGACACTAATCTGACCGTCATTTTTATATGTTTAACCCATTCCCTCATATTGGCGACTTTTGACGACTCTGTAAAAGTCACTTTGTGAAATCCATTGTGATAAATAGAGCATTTGCTCTTATAGGAGCAAATGCTCTATTTATCACAATGGTTTCAAACTACAAAATTCTAAAGTTTTCCTTTTCTCTAGTTGGTGCTCCTTTTCCGTAGATTTATTTATCTAAAAATAGCCTATGAGGTAATGGGTTAACTGACATTGACTTAATACTATTATAGTATCGTCTCACTGAAACGACCACGTGATTTATTAGTATAGGATACTGTAAAAACAGGTTGTTGTGTAGTACAGTGTAAACGTGATACTGGAACATTCCCATATGAACTCTCTGTATTAACTCTGTACTGCATTTAGCTGCCACCTGTGTTTTAGAAGTACAGAATTTGACTTCTGTTGCGTATTCGTGTTGATTAGCGATACTTTATTGTATAATTCACTTATTACAGTAAAAACCTGACACTACAAATACTCAAATACCTACCGTTATTGATCTTTAATACTGATGGCTGCTTAATGCAGGATGAAAGTCATGCAGAAAGCTCCACTTTCTCCCTGCATTAAGCAGCCAACTGCCTAAAAGTATCTAAAGTCTTCTCTACTAGAATTCCGGTTTACAAGGTTTGACTGTAATTATCTTAGGAATTCACACACAAAAAATAATAAAAATCATTAAGACTTATTGAAAGTTTTGCGCTTTGTTAAAACCAATTCTGACCAATTAAGCAGCAACCTGCCTACATGTACAAAGACATAAATACATGTACAATAAACCCCTCTAATGCGACCATCTAGAAGAGGTATATTTCTGGGTGGTAGATGCAGGTGGTAGCTTAATGCATGACAAAAGTAATGCAGAAAGCTCCAGGAGGAGCTTTCTGCATTACTTTTATCCTGCATTAATCAACCCCTTGCTTATAAGGACATCAATGTTTATTCATTAAGTGGTCGCATTTGAGGGGTTCTTCTGTATTTAATTACTAAAATATCGTAGTATCGAGTTTTGATTGTAGTTGTGAACATTCACCATAAATATACTAGTGGAATTTACGCTGTGTTTGATTCGAGATGTTTTCTTTGTACAGCATACACTTACTGTAAACTGCAGCATTTTTACATTAATTTGGATGTTTTGAAGAGTGGGTGAATCACAAAATATGGCTTCATCCATTAGAAGATGTATCTATGATATGCGTCTGTTGATTCAATAGAAACTATATGTTAGATAAGAACATCAAGACAAAATTGAATTGCCTGCACGATCCCATACGAACGTTGGCTTGATTTCTCATAGGATTGTGCGTTCTTTAACACAGAAAAGTCTGTCCAATGCCACCACTTAACCCTTTCCCTCATATAAACGTGTTTTCACGCATTTGCTAACAGAGTAGACCCAGATCAGACGGCTCCTAGAGGAGCCGTCTGATCAGGGTCTGCTCTGTTTGCTAATAGAATTTGATAGATCTGTTTATTTACTTTCTAAAATGTCTACAATGTTCCACCTTCTATATTTCTTTGTAACTATTTTGCTAATGAATATTCAGTAGGTATTGAAATTTGGAATAAACATAGAACAGGGAAAGGGTTAATTCATTAGAATAGGGGTCTGTAAAAGCAGGTGGCTGCTTAAAACAAATCAAAAGTAATGCAGAAAGCTCCTATAGGAACTTTCTGTATATTGGATTACTGCATTAAGCTATCGCCTGTTTTAAAACTCTACAATGTTACATCATTTGAGTGGTGGTATTGGTGAGGCTATAGTGTACTACCGTATTACCCAGTAAAATCAAAACAGCACACACTGATAAACAGCAAATATAGTAGAAACTGTCATAAGCGGACATTCATTCACTAGGAGTATTAAAGGAGGTGACCGCTTAATGTAGGTCTATAGGAGCTTTCTGCACTACTTTTGACCTGCATTAAGCGACCACCTGCCTTACAAACTCATAATATACCTCTTTTGATGACCGCTTAAGACAGGTTCTACTGTCTATCAAATGGAAAGACTAACTTCACAAAACGAACGTTCCCATCTTCATATAGCAAGAGACTAAATAAACTGAAGCGAGTCTGTATTCACTGATATTTTCAGGAGGTAATACAAGTATATCTTAATCAAAGTCGTGTTTATATTATTACGCTGTATTGCATGTCGTGAAATTAACTATATGTCAAAATAGTTTGCTTGAATTCTAATATGTTTGCGAAAATAACCGTCTTGTTATCACTTTTATGTTGTCGTAGGGGAAATCAGTTTTCACAGCTTTACAATTTTTTATGAAAAACCTAAAATCTTACGCCCTTCCCTCATATTGACGACTTTTGACGCCTCTGTAAAAGTCACTTTTTGAAACCATTGTGATAAAAAGAGCATTTCCTCCGTAGCAAATGCTCTATTTATCCCAATGGTTTCAAAACTAAACAATTCTAAAATGCCCCTGTTCTCTAGTAAATGCAGAAGTTTTATTCAATGACAATGTGTCTTAAATAGCCTATGATGTACTGGGTTAAGCCATTTGCTGCAAGCTCAGATTCTGACCAATTAGATGCTCGGGGATGATTTCAGGCTCAAGGAAAAGGCTTTTATATCCTCCTCGGGGCCAGATGAGACTCCAAGATACTAGGTGTCACGTCTGGATCCGACCAGTTTAGAAAGGCAGCAGATGACGTGATAAGGGTTCGGATATTGAGATACAGTAAACTTCGATTATTCGAACACTCACATTCGCATCCTTTTTTATATTTAAGACAGGTGATAGCTTCGGGAGCTTTCTGCACGACTTCCAACATGCATTATCCAGTCACCGGCATGAAGGGGTTTACATTCTTCTATATTAACCCTTTCGGTGCCAATTTTCTAATTGTCGTCTGCAATCCAAGTTTGTTAAATCATTCAGTAAAATTAGGAAATGAGATAAATTAATGCAAATTTCAAAGGAATAAAGCAAACATATACAAATAGAGATTGAGACAAAAAGTGAAGTCCCTGATCAGACGCGGCCTTGAAAAGGCGGCGTCTGATCTGGGATTGCACTATTTGTCGTGGTGCATTTATGCGACTGCGGCGGTGAAAGGGTTAAAATTCGAATTACCGGGATTTTACTGTTTTTGAAATAATTACGTATTTTGAAGACATCAGTTTTTGCCTATGGATTTGGGTATTTGCATATGAAGGGTCTGCTCTATTTGCTTATGGTATGATACAGGTCTGAATCTGCAGTTTATACCAAGGCCAAACTATACTGTGTTAATGAGCCACTAGAAAAATGATATTCATAAAGCCATTATCTTTAAAATTAATATTCATGAACTCAAACGGCAAGCTAATTCTGGGTCGGCACTAGTCGGTCGGTTTCGGTAATGTATTTGAAAAGTTTCACTGCATTTCCGCGTGAGCAATGTTTGTAGAAAGAGAGGCTTAGAGCAAATAATTCAGCAAAACTGAGATGTTTCGGTGTTATTAAAAATCTAAAGATTGCCAAGAGGTTTATGTGTGTTATAAATATATTTTAATAAAACATGTTCATTGTAGTTTGACTATAGTTCCTCGTTTGAGTATCAGTGGGTTATGAATAAAACACGACCGATAAAACGAGAATGGTTCTCTTGAGATACGAATGTACAAAATGTCCAGGAATATTTATGTAAAAAGTAATGTCATCATATTATCGAATGGCTGGATGTTTATATTAGCGAATGAACAACAGAATGGTTTGGTCATGGCAGAAATTATTCCAACAGCAAACGGAGCAGCTCATGATCAGACGACACCTATAGAAGCCGTCTGATCAGGGTCTACTCTGATTGCAAATGTATTAAATACGTATGCATCAGTGCAATGGTTATGTAACTTTTTTCTGTGTCTACATCGTTTACAACGCATCAAATTTCCCAGATCATTTTGCACTCTCTTAACATTAGACGCATTTATTCTCGGGAAGCTGCTAATTCGGCATACCCTTTTCGCATACCCATGCGCGATAAAAATGCATTTTAACCCTTACCCCGATGAGAAAAAAATAATATCAGCTCAGGTTACTGCTTAATGCGGGGAGAAAGTCATGCAGAAAGCTCCTAGAGGAGCTATTTGCGTAACTTTCACCTTGCATTAAGCAGTCACCTGGTGCAATTTTGACTACGTCCTATTGTTTCAGCATTACATAAAATGTTTACCGATTGTCAAACCGCTAGGATATTGAAAGGACGTCCAGTTTCCAATGTCTCGCCTGGATCCAACCTGTTTGCAAACCCGATTTGGGAACAATGATTATTCTTTGTTTTGTTTGATTGATTTATCGTGTCTCATGATCAACAACGCCCCTAATAGGCAACAGAATTGGCAATTTTGTCATTAATCGCTTGGGAATTTTCCAACGTTTTTATTGAAAACCTGACCTCAACCTAGCAAGTTGTTTAACATATTACGCTCGGAACGAAATTAACCTTCGCTCCATGAGTATACGTGAAGGACACAATGTATGTATGAATATTAACTCGCTTTATATTTATACTGGCATATGAACATTACATTAACACATTACCCCCTAGTGACGCATTTTTGCGCCTCCATAAAATTCACATTGTGAAACCATTGTGATAAATAGAGCATTTGCTCCTATAGGAGCAAATGCTCTATTTATCACTATGGTTTCAAACTACAAAATTCTGCAATTTTCCTTTTCCCTATTTAATACTCCTTTTCGGTAGATTAATTAAAAAAACGTTGGGCCTAAAATAGCCTAGGAGAGAATGAGTTAAAGGTAAACATGATAGACCATGATCAGATGACATCTACAGGAGCCGGTTGGTCTTGGTCTACTCTGTTTGTAAACACATTTAATGTGATTCATCTGGATTTAAAGTGATTGCCCAAATAATCACATATGCTACATTGGCAGAGAAGAGTATATATTCTTTAAAGTTTTATCTAGAGAACAGACAATAACCATTATACTGATAGAACGTTTCTCCTGTGACCTTTGTTCTAGACAAGCGACAATTAAATCAATATAAGCAACAAAGTCTAGTTTTAATTTGATTGGGGTCTCTACCAAAACATACTATCGTTGTTGAATATTTAGAATAACTTTTTGAACAAATAAAGTAGACCCCGATCAAAGAGCAGGAACCATCTGGTCTGGGGTTGTGTAGTATTTGCCCATGTCCCACTTGAAGACACTCATTTGGTTCATGTAGGACGAAATTACTTCAAAGGGCTCGTTTAGGCAGGCATATGCGTGATTGCGTTATTTCCATTTACTTGAACCCTTTAGCTTTTGAATATTCATTTAAGAAATAATGGCAGTATTTTAACCCTTCGCTTGCTATTCGCGTCAATATACCTACCTGTAAATAGTGAAGACCAAGATGAGACAGCTCCTGCAGGAGCTGTCTCATCAGGGTCTGCACTATTTACAAGTTGATTGTGCAACCAGTGCACTCCACAGCAGTGATTGCACAGCGAAATACTTGTACACAGTGCAGATATATGTAATTATACAACAGGGCATGGGTAAAGAAGGAGAAATTTATTTTAAAATTCAGCAAGAGAAGGGTTAAAGCTGATCGTAATAGTATATGAACACAGGATATTTTACCATAGCAAAACCTGTGGAATACAAACAGAGTAGAAACTTATCAGACGGCTCCTGGGTCTAGATCTACTCTGTGTTCAAATGTATGAAAAGCGCATTATCAGAAAAAGGGTTAACCCTTTCCCTGTTCTGTGTTTATTACAATTTTCAATACCTACTGAATATTAATGGACAAAAAGGTTATAATGAAATATGGAAGGTGGAACAGTGTAACCATTTTAGAAATTAAATACACATATCTTTGAAATTCTATAAGCAAACAGAGTAGACCCTGATCAGACGGCTCCTCTAGGAGCCGTCTGATCTGGGTCTGTTCTGTTTGCAGATGCGTGAAACACGTTTATATGAGGGAAAGGGTTAAGCAACTCTTTTGGCGCCAAATGTCTAATTGTCATCTGCAATTCAATGTTTGTTAAATAATTTGGTACAATAAGGAAATGAGATAAATAAAAGCAAATTTAAAAGGAATAAAGCACAGGTATAGAAATAAAGATTGAGACAAAAAGTAAAGTCACTGGTCAGTCCTTGAAAAGGCAACGTCTGATCTGGGACTGCACTATTTGTCGTGGTGCATAAAGGCGACATTGGCGGTGAAAGGGTTAATAATATCCAATTAATATCCATAAAGTAATTATTTCTTACATGGTTATTTATGGTTATGTACATTATTGTATATTGCATTTGTATTAAGACTATTTTGTTCGTTAATAGCAAGCGTTCACTACTCTGATTAGACACAGAAATAGTGCACCAAGGGGGTCATTCATGTTTGATCTGATATGAACTCTGAGTCCTGGAGAATAAAAAATGGAACTGGGATGATCATTTCATTAAAGCTATGACCATTTATATGGAAATTTCTCTTGAGGGCTGATACATCATCGATAATTGCGCTGAGTTCGCTGAAATTGGAAGCATTATAAATTGCAATGCTCTTTGCTAGTTAGTTGCATGTGAACTGTGAATAAAGAAGGACATTTTCACTTCAAGGAGATTTAATTCTAACTCTTTCATTTCGTTAACTTTTTTCTGATAAATGGCCCAGCAATTTTATATGAATTTGATAACATATCACGATAACAACGCGATTTGATCCGTAATCATTACTGGGCAGGACATGAGTCACTAAGGTCCTTTGCAAACAGTGTAGGCACATATGAGAGGATTCCTGGAGGAGCCCTCTCATCAGGGTCTGCACTGTTTGTCATGCTACACATTTCTTTAAAAACAATCCCTAAATATTCACCATAAACTTGACCTGTTTGAACTTTGGAAGAGTCCATTTGAAAATTCAGCGTTGTAAGGGTTAATCCTCAGTAAAATTAATCAAAGTTTGCTCAGATTGGGATCTGGTGCAGTTTTGAATTCTTTAACAAGCGTATGAGAAAATATTGACCGAGTTGTCATACAATATCGGTTCTGATAAGAAGCCAAAATACTAAGGATTTCATCTTGATCTAAACTGATTGCAAATGGATGTCAAAGGGATAAAGATTACTAAATCAAGTAAGACTTACTAGACCAAATAAGGATTACTAGAACAAAAAAGGATTACTAGAATAAAAGTATTCTAGTATGTTACTGGTCTGTCCGGTGCGTAGCTGAATCCATATATAATATACGCACCGTGACTATAGCTTAACTCCATAGATACGCCTATAGAAACTTTTTCAAACAGAGTAGACACATATCAGACGGAGCCGTCTGACCTGGATCTACCTGGATCTACTCTATTTGCGAAGTCGTGGAATAGCGTTTATATGAGGGAAAGGGGTAAAATTCTGATACAATGGCGGGTTACTGGAGGTTTAATCTGGACCCTAACTGTCCTACGTGGATACAGGCAATAACTCGGGAAAATGATAAAGCCTCCAAGACGTAAAGTGCATGTTATCATGATGCCTAGAATTTTCCAGTAGTTAATAATTTTATTAGTTTCGTGCAAAATGAGATCTTAACACGGTATCGTGTTTGGGCAAATAAACAATAATTAGATTTTCATGGTCCGCAATTAACCAATTGCCCCGAACATCAAATATTAATCAAATAGAGTTCCTTGGCATAACTCAAGGTAAAACTCCATTAGACAACTCTTTACTCCACGAATACACATTTTAGCGTTATATTTTTGCAAACAGAGTAGATCCAGATCAGATGGCTCATATAGGAGCTTGAGGTTGTCATCTATCAGATTGAAGTACAGCGGACTGAACATTTTTAGTAGATGTACATGATAAATCACTTAATCACTCTTAACCAGATGATCGATACAGGGTCATTATGGCCCTCTTGTTATTATAATTTGATCCAGAATTGGACGTTCTTACCAGTTGGCTTTCAAGATAATATTGTTTGATATTTATGGTACAATATCAACAACAACAACAACAACAACAACAACGTAACAATGTGTGTATATAATTATAGACTTACATATTCTTAGACAAGTAACATTAGTGAGGGAGTGGACGTAGATAATTATTAACTCTTTCCTTTATATACACGTGATTTCACGCATTTGCAAACAGAGAGGCCCAAGATCAGACGGCTCCTATAGGGATCTGATCTGTTTGCCGTGACATGATATAGAGCTGATGCCATTCAGCAATGACATCCTTGAACAGTTTACATTATGAAAATTCAGCTTATAAATATTCATTATGTCATTGTTTCGTAAATGAATATTGAACAGTGAATGGGTTACACTATTTGTTTGGTTAAATATAGAACAATGTCAGAAGTATTTTCGGGGTGTCTGTGTTCCGGGTTTTCGCCTGTTTCTGTGTTTTTCTCTTTTAACTCTATGTAACATTTCGACAAACTTATTTCGACAAGCGCGTTCAGTCTGTAAGTTTATATTCTCACTACTCCGAGTGACATTCAATTAGAATTCTGATGCAATTCACACATATCTTGACTGCTTAGCAATGCTCGATTACTTTTGCGTCATAAACGGTGTCTTAAGAGAATATATGTTGTTGAAGATCGGAATGTTAATAAGAGACCGATCACTTTCTATCGTAACAGCGCCTGATTAAACTTCTTTGAAGATACAGTATCCATGTATGGACCGACTATGCCACAATCAATCAGATTCTACAAAGTTCTGCCGAAGCCAAATTACCGTTTATATACGCTATTATAATATCCATGAACGAATGATATTTTTACGAATATTTTCATGTAAAAAAATCAGTTAGACGTATGATATCGCACCATGTATACATGTATAAGAATTACTATGCTAGTATGTTTGAAGCTCAGCTGTATTTTGGCGAGTTAGAAAAGTACTTTTAATGATATCGCACCATGTAGGCCTATTTAATAATTACTATGCTAGAAGGTTTGAAGTTCAGTTGTATTCTGGCGAGCTAGAAAGTAGCTTGTTTTGGTTACTGACCGTTCCAAGGCGGTACTCCTGCTTTCAGCCTATGGTCAACTTTGTTGTTTAATATGCTTAATGTTTAATGTTTTTCGTCTTGATATGCGTCCTGTTATGTTTTGTCTTGTGGCTATACCGTTTCTTGTTTGATGGTGTTTGGTGCGGTGTCATTTCGTGTGTGGCTGTCCGTTTGACTATTTTCCCTTATTAAATGCGAGCCTTGACGAGCATTAAACCACTTTACTGACGAGCCAAAATACAGCTTAACCTCAAAGCTACTAACATAGTTATTCTTTTATCATGCAACACTGAAAGACATGGAGAAAATGAAGAAAAAGAAAGTTTGCTCAAGCGGTTCCGTCCCCTGAATAAAAATACATGCAAGTTCAATATACGTGACCTCATATTAGCGTGCAGTGACGTCGTCGACTTTTACAACATAAACAAACTGGATTTAATCCTTTTATGTAGGCAAATAGTTTAGACAAAGGTGAGCAAATGTTTTAAATTTGTTGTTTATGTTAAAGTATACATTGTTCGTCCTTCTGTTAAACTTGCATCCCAGTGGGGTCAGTACACATGCACTGTACCTCACAAAATACATCGTCGGCGTGGAAACTATTATGCTAGTAGGAAGTGGCTATATTTGGTGACGTTGCATGATAAAAGTAATAATCAGTCTACACTGTTTTGCTCTTGTCATTGTAATCGCTATAGAAGTCAAAGCAATTGTAAACAGTACCTAAAAGTGTACTCTAATCAGACGACCGAACATCATCATGCTTATTTGAAGAACAAGAGAAGACATACACCCGAAATATTGTTGCTAAATAGATGTATCAAAATGTACGATAGAAACCCTCTAAACCGGAATTCTAGTTAAGAATGATTTAAATACTTTAAAGCAGGTGGCTGCTTTATGCTCTGGGAGCTTTCTACATGGTTTTCACCCTGCATTAAGCTGCCACCTTTCTCCAGTACCGATATTTAGACTAACTTGAACGTCCGACTAAGAGGAGTGTTCTGTATTTTGTTCAGTGTGATACATTTAACCGTTTACTACGTAGATACACATTTAACCCTTTCACCGCCGCAGTCGCATAAATGCACCACGACAAATAGTGCAGTCCCAGATCAGACGCCGCATTTTTAAGGCGGCGTCTGATCAGGGACTTCACTATTTGTCTCAATCTCTATTTCCATATTAATATGCTTTATTCATTTGAAATTTGCATTTTTGTTATCTCATTTCCTTATTTAACTGAATGATTTAACAAACTTGGATTGCAGACAACAATTAGAAATTTGGCCCCGAAAGGGTTAAACACTTTTGCAAACAGAGCAGACCAGGAACAGACTGCTCCCATAGGGTTGCCCAACATATTAGTGCTAATGGTCAGATGTAATATAAGAATCAAAGTATTATGTAAAACAGTGGAAGTAGGTAGGGATGAGGTGCTATGTTTCATGATCTTGTTTGAAAACATTATAATGACATAAACACTTCGCTTGCTAAGAGTTAAATCTGGAGGATATTTACTTTGAAATTTGACTTGGGTGAAGGTTGTATAAGTGTGGGGTTGGGTACCCACAAACCTGGTTTAAGCCCCTAATAACCCCATTTAGCTACTAACCGTCCAAATGCTGTACTCCTGCTTTCACACTATGGTCTACTTCGTTTCGATTGTGGTGAATGCTTAATGTATTTAGTGCTTTTCGTTACGTTTGTCTTGTAATTGTGCTGTTTGATGATGCTTTGGTGCCGTGCACTTTTGCGTGTGGCGCCCCCTGTAGGAATGATTGTTCACTATGTCTTAGCATACAAAAATTCAGTTGAAACGCCGAGTAACTCGGCATCTCAGCAGGATCCAAGCTGTTTGACTCTCGGTCAAAAACTTTATCAGACCTCGAATGAGTCAAACGTAAGAGAAAAATGTTACAGAGCAGAGTTTATGCAGACATAAGGTTTATAGAAGCAGGCTAAAATACATATCTGTATTGTATATCTTTCAGTGCAATGGCGAATGTATCAAATTGCATCGATATGATTCAAATGGAAATAATTCTCGTCATAGTTTTGAAACGAAATAAAAAAAAACGACAACTCTCCGATAAGAGAGATATGTCTCATAACATAAATCGTATGTGAAAATTCTAGTCAATTAACTGGATACAATAATAATCATAATAGTGCAGAATCCGAAACAAGCAATTGTGTGCATTAACCTCTTCGGTAACATAAAGACGGGACTGTGATATCATATGCAAACAGTTTGGATCCGGATGAGACGTTTAGTAACTCGGTGTCTCATCAGGATCCAAACAGTTTGAAACTCTGTTTATCTTTTTATGAAGAAATATAACGAGCAACCAATCTAAAGTTTGGATCAGAAGCAAATGTTTCCTGCAGAGAACAAGTCTGGCGCTGACAGGGGCTGATATATAGAAATTCAAGGATTTTCTTCATTTCAAACCCCTGGCAATGCCAATAAACCGCTGTCATAGTAATTACTTTTGACTGTGCAATAATTTGGTGATATTTTTAGAATAGAAAATCATTGTTAAAGCATTTAGAATGTAATCGTGAGTGCATTCGTCTATCTATGTGTTTTAAATTAACCTAATTTACATCTTGAGAGTAGTGTGTGCAATACTTTTGGAAAGCAATGTGTAACGTTAACAGCGTAAATGTTGATCCGATTGTTTAACCCCTTTCCCTCATAGGTTATTTTTTAGATCCTACCTCTTTGAATAAATCTACCGAAAAGGAGCATTTACTAGAGAAATAGTCAAAATGTATTGAATTTGGAATAAATATATAACAGGACATGGGCTAAACATCCCTCATTTGTTTATATGCTGACAAGAAGCATATCGCAAAAAAAACTAACCCCACCAAAAACGATCGAAAATACGCTGAAGACAAAAGAGATCTATGACCCCGATATTACATCATTAACCCGTGTGTCCGTATATAGTCGGGTTGCGTTTTAGTTTTGTGACTATTCAAAATAGGTCGATAATAATCTGTTGTACAACAAATAATATGGAAGGCCGGTGCGCCATGCTAAATGCAAAACGCTAAATGCGATTTGCGAAATGCAAAATTCGAAATGCTTAATGACAAATGCTATATGACAAATGCCAATTGCTATTTGGGGACTTCTAAATACTAATTGCTAATTACATTGTACTGAATGGTTGAATTGGATAAGTCAATTTGGAAGGCGAGATCTGTATGGTTTTCCAATATACATACAATACTAAATAGTCTTCTTCTTCGTGCGTCGAAATAACATAAACTGATATCACGGCACCATGATTTTGTTATTTTATTGCAAATATGTGTTTATTGTAGAGAATATCACTTTAGGCTCTAAGTTATTGTGCTGTTAAATATTCATTACAACTTACATCAGTATATATCAAGTATGCATGAATTCACACTCTCTGACCTTTTCTCTAGGACCGGTAATTGTAGGTTATACATTTTGTATTTCGTTAATCAATTCACCTCATTTAACCCTTCTCTTGCTGAATTTTAAAATACATTTCGCCTTCTTTACCCTATGTCCTGTTGTATAATTATTTATATATATATATTCACTGTCTATACTGTCTCACTGTCTTCTCTGTGCAATCCCTGCTGTGTATGCACCGGTTGCACAACCAACTTGTAAATAGTGAATACCCTGATGAGAGAGCTCCTGCAGGTTATTCACTATTTACAGGTACATGTGGGTATATTGACGTGAATAGCAAAAGAAGGGTTAAACCTTCTTCTCCTATCCGCGACCTGAATCTCATTTGAACATAACTTGGATCCAGACGAGACGGCATCTCACGAGGTATCAAGCCATTTGACACTCATGCATTAGTTTCTCAGACGTGTGGTAAAATTGCACCAGATCAAAATTTAACCCATTTGCTCCAAGTGGATTCTTCCATGTTTATATATTGGATAAGTCATTTTTTTTATCAAAGGGGTGCCTGACCTAAATTTCCTTTTGATTTATATTGAAATTCCTATCAGCAAACAGTGTAGACTCTGTTCAGATGCCGCATTATGCGGAGTCTGTTCAGAATCTACACTGTTTGCCTACGTCTCATATATGGGATCGTGGGAGCAAATGAGTTAAAGCTTATTCATAGCTTAAAGACGACTTCGGTAGTAAGTTCTGCGCAGAATACTCTCTACAAAGGAAACAAGCGAACCGGTATTCTGGATAACGCAAATTTCGGACGACTGATTTCGGCCAGCATTTATAAACATTTAATCATGTCTCAATGTGATCGGCTGATGTGCGTCGTCCGTCGTCGGTAGTCAACAATTTGAACCTTTAAAAATCTATCTTCTCTTCCGAATCTACAGGGTTCTCAGCTTTCATTTTTGGTACATAGCATCATCTATAGGTCCTCTACAAAGAATATACAAATTATGCCCCTGGGGTCAAAATTGGCTCCACCCCAGGGGTGCCTTGTTTTCTATAGAAACATATAGTAAAGCTTTGAAAATCTTCTCCTCTGAAACTGGAAGGTTCTCAGCTTTCATATTTGGCACATATCATCATGTTTAGGTCGTCTAAAAAGTTACATAAATTATGCTCCTGGTGTTAAAATTGGGCCAGTCCCAGGGGTGGCCAGTTTTCAATAGAAACATATAGTGAACAATTTGAAAATCTTCTCTGAAAATGGAAGGTTCTCAGCTTTAATATTTGGCATATAGCATTATGTTCATTACATTTGACCTTATAGTTTTAGAGGAGATGTCGTTTGAATTAAAAAGTTGACGACAGACGATGCCGGACGACGGACACAGGGTGGTCCAAATAGCTCAATTTGGCATTTAGTGCCAGGTGAGCAAAAAACGAAGTCTGTAACCCACATATTTCTTTTTTATTTCATGTTGAGGATACTATAATGCACAAAATGTGAAATTTTGAAAAATATTCTTGGATAAGTTTCTTAGAAATTTACGAAAATATCACTTATGTCATAATTTTTGTACTGTCGCATATGTAAAAGACAGGAAACACCCTTATGTTGATTTCATGCTAATTACTCAAAAATAAAGTCTGTAACCCCCTTTTTCGATTTTTTAATTCAGCATACTTTGAGCAACAACATATAAAAGATTAAAAAAAAATCTTGGAAGGAAACAAACTGTAGAAATCGTCCTTAACATTCAGAATACAATTAAACCAACTTGTACCTTGTCTATTTGTTAAAGATATCGTTATTGAACGCTAGATTTATGTTTTAAGTCAGCATATGCGAAATGTTACTATTTTATTTCTGGACATTAGTATTAAATTTTAGGTTTCTTCAAGTCGTTTTCTTTTCATCCATAACAATTATAAAAATGACACTTGCTTGCAACAGTTGCAACAATGTAGATCTATACAGTAAACCCCATCTAGTGCGACCACCTAAAAGAGGGATATTTCTTGGTGGTAGAGGCAGGTGGTAGCTTAATGCAGGACGAAAGTAATGCAGGAAGTTCCTCTAGGAACTTTCTGCATTACTTTTGTCCTGCATTAAGCAACCACCTGCTTATAAAGACATCCATGTTTATTCATTAAGTGGTCGCATTAGAGGGTTTCTACTGTACTTGTAACTAACATATCACCTGGTCAGCTTCTACATCGTGTGTTTAACAGTTTACTACATATACAGGCATACTTGCAGATGGAACAATATAAATCTGATTGAAGAGATTCTGTCACGGCCATCAATTTCAATGATAATATGCTAATACAAAAGTGCGGCTCCATGATAATATTTTTAGACCCTAAGAACTCTTTGAATACATCTACCGAAAAGGAGCATCCACTCGAAAAAAGGAAAAAATAGAATTGTGTAGTTTTGAAACCATTATGATAAAAGAGCATTTGCTCCTTTGGAGCAAATGCTCTGTTTATCACACTGGCTTCAAAAATGACTTTTTCAGAGGCGTCAAAAGGCGTCAGTAGGAGGGAATGGTTTAATCCTTATCACGCTGTAAAAACATAATGTCTTTTCAAATTGCAATGTCATACTGACTACATCGGATCAGAGCCCATATTCTAAGGAATATTTTAACCTTAGGACAACTTAAGGAGAAATTTTCTGTTTACATTTATAGCAAAACATTTATAGTAATTTTTTATTCAATGACTTCTAGAATATTTGGTTATGTATATATTTTATATAAAGCTTTATTTCTCTTAAATATCTTTACTTGTAATGATTTTATAAGATTGAGGAATATTCAAGAAACTAAGGAATTTTCTTAAGTTTCTCCTTGGGAGCTTTATGAATACGGGCCCAGATCACTTCTGTGGAACTATTGACCGAGTGCCACCCAGCTTGGTACAAGACACAGCTCAAATGGATCCAAGCAAATATAAATTAGACCGAGGATAACGGGACATTTACTAGGATTGCTGTGCGACTTGTGTGGCGGCCGTAAAAAGTCGCCCCGTACTTATCCTCAGTGGTGTTATAATGTCTGGTCATTCGTGGTCATCAGTTTCAATGCTTTTAGTTATGAAAATTGAATACCGCTGCCGGTGCTAGGGGCATGAATAGTGTAGATCTTTCAATAACAGCTCATGAACGGACTCAATAAGACCGATTTTCTCTTTTTACACCGCTACTTTCGCTTTCGAAGGATCTGCTACTTTCAGAAATTGAGAACAAGGTGATTGCTTCTGTAGCGTATTTGTGTTTTATTCCATTCCAGCTGAAAACGAATGAATTCTGTCTATTTCCCAAGAGAGACACGATATAAATACATCTGGGGAAACCTTTGTACGGATAGGGTAATTAATTATTCACCTCCTACGTACATTGACATATCAATGCCAGTAGTGCGCGTGTACCGCTATTCTGTTGATCTGCACGTTTGTGTGCATTTTAGTGTGCACCTATCAATAAGTGGTGTGTAAGAATATTGTACAGTACAATCATGGTACAATAAAGTCTCCGTGACTAAATATTTGCAGGTGCTGTCTTAATGCAGGACACAAATGATACAGAAAGCTCCTGTATGAGTTTTATTCATGCCACTGTTCCTGCTCTAAGCTACCGAGTATCTTGATAATCAAGAAATAGGCTGCTTTGAGTAGTTTTACTTGTAATAACAACTTGCAGACCTGTCAATAGAGTGTGTGCAAAAACATTACCAGTACATGCATGGTGCATGTATGTTATAGTACACGTATCTTGTCAAACACTGTTCTCCGTCAGGTCAACCGGTACAGAAGAGACTTTTCAAATGGCTGACGTCATATCAGTGACGTGCCTACAACTAGCGATCGTATAAGAAAGACATACGTCAACAATGAAGACCGGGCCCAGAAGGAGTCATCAGAACAGGGTCTATGCTGTTTTCTATACCAATTAATGCCAAATATGATTGTAAAAAATTACATCACTTGGTTACAACAATGCATTGCTGCTAGCTATAAGTAATTCCGCTGTTATTTGGAAACGAACCTGGGTCTGCCGAGTGAAAAGCCATTGGACTAACCCTGAGCTAAGGAACCAGTTCACTTACGTAATAGACAGGTATTTACTTTATATTAAAAGTTATACATACTGAAGATAGGAAAGCTGACCCGTTACATCCGTCTTCTTCAAAGAAGAGTTGGACATTTATGACGGCGTGGTATCCTTATCACACGCAAAGTTCATTTTCGGATATATATGGATCAGAAGTCTATTTTCGAACATATTTCGGATCGATTGGTCAATCCCGAATGATGAGTTCCGTTCTTTCAATACTTGGTCACAACAAAGCATATCTATACATATGTTCACATTTTATGGTAATCGAACACTGATAAGAAGCCATTGACCACATCGCTGAGATGATGCATCGATTTGTTAACGCACTTATCAGATGTTGCCTTTTTATACAAAGCAAGAGAGGTAGGAGTTGTGATTTGTTACATGTGCTGCAAGTTTATGTCTTTAGAAGTAATCACTGAACCCTTTACTCCATAAATACGCCTTTCTGTGCCTTTGCAAACAGAGTAGACCCAGATCAGACGGCTCATATAGGAGCCGTCTGATCATGGTCTGCTGTGTTTGCTTATGGAATAATATAGACATGATTTTATGGTTCCTGTAGTGGCCAACGATTCCTGTTTCAATTTATTATTATTATAACAATTAATATGATTAATATTCATGATCTCATTAATTCATATATGAATATTCATGAAGTAAAGGGTTAGACTTTGATCAGATGGACTATGTTGGATTTTGCTCCACTCTGTTTGAAAAGGCGTAAACAGAGGATTATATTAGGTAAATGGTTAATAGTAACCTCAAAATACACAAAATCACACACAGTATTGCAATTATACCAGCATATTTCCATGTGCAACTTTAAACATTGTTCGTTATGTTAAGTACATCATTATAGTACATCGTATGTAACTGATATTTAATGCAATTACTTGCTTTCTTTTGGTGAAAGTAACGTGTTGTTTGATTTTCAGCCGTATGTACCTTGTAGGCAAACTCAACTTAATGTTACTATGACGACAGGTCCAAATCCCAACACATTGACCACAAACCTGTGGGCGGAGACTTCTTCAGAATTCTAAAGGTTGGATGCAATTAACATATTCTTCAGTTTCCCTTATAAATAACCCATTTCTCCATAAATACGCCTTTCTACGCTTCTGTAATAACCACTTCTTAAAACCATTGTGATAAATAGAGCATTTTCTCCTGTAGGAGCAAATGCTCTATTTATCACAATGGTTTCAACTAAAGAATTATAAAAAAAAATACTTGTCTCTAGTAAGTGCTCCTTTTTGTTTGGGGAAAGGGTTAAAATATCGAAATAGTCTTGTGTTGTTTTGTATTGGCAGACATCTGTGGTTATAAATAGCAAATTAATTGAGAGGCGGTGACAAGGAATTCCAAGAAAACCCTTAACCAGTAGCCTATTAAGCGCGACCTAGCTGACATTTGCAAACAGCTAAGATCCAGATAATACGCCGAGTGTAACTCGGCGTCTCATCAGTATTAAACTGTTTGACACTCTGTCAATAGTATCTTGAAATCAGATATAAGTGACAACGGTAACATATCGGAGCTTAAGCAGACCTCGTTTTCATAGCAGGCTAAGGGTTGACCTTTATCTCGCTGTGAAACGAATATTTGCCCAATGTGGATTTGGTGCGCGTTAGGCTACTTCTGATTTGTTAAAACGTTTAAGTTATTATTGACCAATTGTCAAATAGCTTGGATTGTGATGAGGCGTCGAGTTACTGGGTTTGTCATATGTATCAGAGCCACAGATAAATGTGCGTACCCCAATACATGTACTAAACCCGTCATTTCTCCACCAAACCTTATACCGTGACCACTCTTTAGAATCGTCTCGAAGACGTATCTGGACCTCCAAGCTGTTTGCGAATGCGAATCAAATGGTGGATAGCGGTACAAGGTTTAACATCTATATGTGTTGTTAATGTGAATAACAGTGGCGTTATTGTCCAAATCAGAGAAACAATCGTCTGAGAAGTTTAAATAAATTAATTACAAAATTAGAACAGAGGCATACCTTCAAGGACGACTTGAACTACACGTCCAGGAGCACGAAAAACCGTAAAGAGAATCCAACAAGCCTAAATCAGATATCATTTAGAATATGCATCAACAATTTGGTCGGCAAGATTTAAAAAAGACTAGAAAGCTATCGAGAATGTACAACGTAGGGCCACCAGAATAGTAAATGGCATGTCCAGTCTAAATAACAAACAACGCTGGAGAGAGCTAGGGATTCTAAGCCTGGAATACAGGAGAACAAGAGCAGATCTTATACAAACATACAACATATTACATGGTAAATAATAATGTTGATAAGGCAAGACTTTTCCCTACTCCCTCAGAATATTCGCAGCAAACACGTGGTAAATACACAGCGCTCAAGTACTGAACTAAGAAGGACCACCTTAAGTCAGAGGGTCATAATAGTATGGAATAAGCTTCCAAATGATATAGTACTGGCACCCTCAAGTAACTCCTTGAAACAACGACTGAATACAGAATGGGTAAGGGGTCCGGACAAGTTCAGTCCAGGCTGCTTAAGCTGAAAGTGTGGCATTTTAATATAAGTTTTTAAATGAGTATTAGGGGGTCTTGACAAGTTCAGTCCAGATTGCTTAAGCTGGCAGTGTGGCATCGTAATACTAGTTTATATTAACTAATACAAGTTGGTCATCATTGATCTTGCTCTCCAATGGTATTCTGAGAATAACATTTAAATTGTGGCTCAATGGTGTTAATTATGAACATAGATTATAGTGAACAGTTAGTTGCATTGTTTGATAATTTAGCCTAATGTACATGTAAAGCTTTTAGCCTTAATTAAAATGAATACCAAACAGAGTCCAATAAAACACAATATATAAATGAAAAAGTAGTAACGTCAAGCAGGCAAAGCCACATACAAGACGCAACCACCAACACAACACCGATAGATAGCATGTCACCCCCACACGCACACACATATAAACCATATTGAGAATATTTTCATTAAGGGACCATACTAATATTGCCTAAGAAACGAAAGATTTATATGGGCAAAATGTCCATATCTGGCAATTAATTATATGTGAAAATATGTGAAATTATAGCAAGTAGTATTAAACATGGGTTTGCTAGGGGACATGAGTAGTGTTGCACTTTTAATAACTACTCATAAACTGTTACAGACACAGCAAAACAGAGTCTGCAATTTTGTATATTCACATTGCTACTCTTCCTATCGAAGGATCTCCTACTTTCAAAATTTATCACCAAATAAGTAAGTTCAATAAATAAAATTCTACACTAATAATATCATATCAATACAATATGGTGTTTGTTAACAGTCAAAATGTACCTGTAACATTTTAAAGTGTCCATCTTAATATGGTATGTTTAAAACATACGACTATGCTTAAGGCAAAAACGGCTCAATGCGAGTTTTATGATAAAAGTCGTGAATTGTTTTGAACTAATTTGCAATCAGTTGCGAGATCCTTTGCAATTCTGCAAAGTCTATTTTCCTTAATCAAGATCAAAATATATGGGGGGAAACATAAAATCATTCAATCTACTCACTTGGTTAGCTTCTACCGTAAACGTTGTCCCAGTATAACAAGTATAATATTTAGAGGTCGATTCCAGTATAAAACAGATAAATATCACCAATGGATAAACACACGCCAGCAACGACGGTCTTTAAACACTGTTACGGTCACTTTACTCAATAGCAGGTATTATATATTATTGAAAGTATCAAGATATTGAAGGAATTATACAAAATGTTATCCGTCCAAAATTGCTGAAACATGTCCATTGATAATTCATATATATATATTTATATTTGTATTTAACGCCTCTAAATGCCAAACCAAATTAATGCAATATTCCTTGTATAGAATCTGATAGGTATATGCAATATACAGTAAAACCCCTTTAAACCGGAATTAAAGTAGAGAAAAAATAGACACTTGTAGGCAGGTGGCTACTTAATGAGGGGTGAAAGTCATGCAGAAAGTTTCTAGAAGAGCTTTCTGCTTGACGTTCACCCTGCATTAAGCTGCCACTTGTATCCATGACCGGTATTTATACTAAATTGGACGTCCGGTTTAGAGGGGTTTTACTGTATTGTATTTAATAAACAGTTAACCCTTCGCTTGCTGAATTTTAAAATACATTTCTCCTTCTTTACCCATGCCCTGTTGTATAATTACATATATCGTCACTGTGTACAAGTATTTCGCTGTGCAATCACTGTTGTGGACTGCACTGGTAACCCAATCAACTTGTACATGTAAATAGTGCAGACCCTGATGAGACAGCTCCTACAGGAGCTGTCTCATCTGGGTCTTCACTATTTACAGATAGGTATATTGACGTGAATAGCAAGCGAATGGTTAAGCAGAACATATATATTGTCTTTGATCCTCTACTCGGATAGCCAATTCCCCCTTTGTTGTCTCCTGGGATGAGTTCCCAGTAGCTCATTGAGCCGAACATCCTGTTTGTCTAGCATAAGCTTGTATATTTGGTATGAGCAAGGTATTTTCTCCCTCCGTATGTAATTATGTTATGAATGGGCATTTACTCGGCAGCAGTACATAATACAATATTCATGAAAGGTTTATAATACGGAGTAAATAGTTAACCCTTTGCACGCTGCGTATTCAAAGTGGATTGCCAGTTCATCACAGGCCATACCGTGCGAAATGGTATACTTTACAGTATCTTATCAGAGAGCTCCTTTAGGGGATCGCTGATCTTGATCCACACTGTTTACAGATGACAACTCACTTGTTTTCCCTCATTCAAATGGTTGAAGATACTTCACCTATTGACTAGTATTGCTAGTATAGCATAGTGCCTAACATGTTTCATTATACATTTGTAACACTCGTTCATGAAAATTTAATTACTGGGTACCAATAAAGGTGGTAAACACTTGTCATGCAACCGTTAACCAATTCTCTCACAGACGCCATGTAACGCCTCCGTAAAAGGGCACTATTGAAAACTACTGCCAAATAGAGCATTAATTGTGCTCCATAGTAGCAAATGCTCAATCTATCACAATGGTTGCCAAAGTACACAATTCTAAAAACATCCTTTTCTCTAGTAAATGCTCCTTTACGGTCGATTTATTCAAAGAGGTTGGATCTAAGAATAACCTATGAGGGAATGGGTTAAGAGTCCAACAGCAAATAAAAACACCCCAGAGTGAAATCAGAACATTGCACGTCTTGTTTTTATATTCAACCCTTTAACAGGAGAAATTCTATCAGTGTTTATCTATGGAGTCCACGCGTTGATAAATGGGCTTATTTGAGATTTTAACCCTTTCCCTGTTCTAGATTTATTCCAAATTTCAATACCTACTGAACATTCATGGACAAACTAGTTATAATGAAATATGGAAGGTATATCATTGTAGTCATGTGAGAAAGTTAAGAAATACGTCTGTCAAATTCCATTAACAAACAGGACAGACCCCGATCGGACGGTTCCTATAAGAGCCGTCTGATCTAGGCCTACACTGTTTAGAGATGCGTGAAGACACGTTTATATAAAGGAAATGGTTAACTCCGTCAATGCTGAAGTTTCAAAGTGAAATGGTCCATCAGTCCGAGAGGATATTAAAAATTAATGAGACAGTACATACCTTGTTCAGATGGCTTGTCTATAAGCCATTTGATCTTGATCTCCACTATTTGCAAACACCAATGCAAGCGTATCCCGCATTCATGGGGTTAAGTATATCTGATGTAAACAATAAGCTTTATATATGTTTAGCCTAACAGTGTCAAGTCAGAAATATCTCGATGTAAGACATGTAGAAACGGTTAGAAATATTTGCGCTTCTGTCTTACGGGAAACACACTGTTTGAAGTTTGGAGACGCACATGCTGTCAGAAGGCAGTAAATAAGAAACTTGACTTAGTGGCGATTGATTGAAAATGCTACTTGGTTTCAAAGTAAAGGTTTAAACAATATAACGACTGAACAAACATTGAAATGCTAAATAAGCCATAACAATGCTAGATAAAGTTCACACTGAGAAACTGAAAATATACATTATATGTCGGGCAAGCATTGCGGGAAGATTACTGATGGCATATGCAAACAATTTGGATTCAGATACGACGCAGAGTAACTCGGTGTCTCATCAGGTTTACATCTATGAAACATGAAAGTGTATAGAGTAGTCAAAAACTCGCTCATTTAAATATGCCCGGAACAACTTTATATTAAACACGTTGACTAGCATTTGACATAAACCAATTGTCTGTCTATTGTGTTCGTTTCTTCTTGTGTTGTTTACATAATACACATTTTAACCTTTAAGTTTTTTTCTATAATTGTTTACTTAATGTAGCAGTACTGTATCGTTTCGCAGAAAAACAACGAAACAGAACTTATATTGAAACTATTCATCGTCACAAATAAAGCATGTCCAGTATTATGTGCGGCTGATTGTGCTAGTGAAATATAATTAGATTCCCTTGGTATTCAACTAATTTGCTCAACCAAAAATTCAAATAATAATAAAGCTAGCTTTACCTGGATAATGAAACATTATATTCAACCATTGTATGGAACGGTTTGTAACTTAATGATATTACACATGTATATAAGCGTATACAAAGGAAACCGGTTTCTGTCTCTCATACCAGTTTCACAAATACTGACCAAGTGACGCGTTTTATGGTTCTGATTTTACTTGTCCTCATTTCTATGAGACGGCACCTGAGGGTCAAAATACGTCAATCCACCATTACTGTTAAGATGATTATATTAGCAACATGGTTAAAATCAAATGCCGATGGGAAATGCAATTTTCATTGGCTGAAAGAACTGCATTAAAAGTTATTATCGCATGCCGTAATACATTATTGTGAAATAATTGGAGTTGAACTATTAGAAAATGTTGTCTTTTCCATTAAATCCATGCACTACTACACATTTATGATACAGACTGGTAATCAAACAAGAGTAAAAGCTAATGGACTATTTGTGAAACATGAAGTGTTGTCATAAGCAACTGTTTCGTATTATCAACAGTAAATCTACGAATGCGAGAACAAGTGATGAAACATTGCACATATAGTTAATTGATTTAACTTATATTTTATTGGCTCTCACATTCCTTCCTGTATTCCAGTCAAAAGTCTGTTTCTATCACATATTGTTTTCTCGAAACAATATCAATATTAATGTTTTGCTTTGGTGTTTTATTCAGGAATGTAGCAGTTTCAATTACAAATACTTCTCTCGCAGGTTAGGAAATGCCATGAATGTGACAAGTACGTGTCGGAGATGAGAAAGTTCATTGCTTGAAAAAAGGCAGAAACGTTGAGTCTTTTTTGTATTTTAATTAAGTTCCTTAGGTTTTTATAAAATCCTAATTAGATACAGAAATCGCCATTCAGGCAATGTTATAAAAGCCCAAGATCCGTGCAAACAAATAATCAAATGCTGGTCGTTCTATTCGTATTAGGTTATTTTACAGCGCATTCATGCTATTCATTGGTTTCTAGTTGTACAGTCGTCGACGTGTCATGATCATATACAATAAAACCATGTAAACGTACGTTCAACTTAATACCAATGTCGGTCTGTAACCCTTTACTCCATGAATGTTCATGTAAGCACTACTGACTTCATGCATATTAATTAGATTAATATTTATAATGACGCATGGGTACAGGAATGTTTGGCCATGGCCGAAACTGTAGACTCATAACCAAACAGAACAGACGTTACAACAGTCGTCTAATCTGGGACTACTCTGATTGCAAAGGCGCATAAAGGTATATTTATTGAGTGAATGGTTAATCCCGCTTTTAAATAACGTTGCACTTTGTTTCAATGTGCGAATTTCGATGTCAGCCCGTTTTGAAATAAGGTTAAACATTGAAGTAAAATGATTAAATTATGTTTCACTGCACTGAAATTGGAAATATAGAATACATTCAAACTCATATACACTTATGGTGTGTATCTCAGTGTCTGTAGACTCATGGCGTCAATATCATTTTTTTTACTCGTGAAAGTTCAAAATCGGTCATGACGTCGCATACCTTTATCCTCATATTTCACTAAAAATGTATGGGATTGTAATTGAAAGCAAAATAAACGAGGTTTCTATTTTGCTTGAAAGTACATTTACATATATATATTTTTTGTTGTGAAAGATGATTAGAAATGTATTGAAATCATGTGACACCCAAATGACGTCCAGACTAATGTTGGCCTTTCACGGGTTAAAATCTTATATTGAACGCTTTTTGTAGTAAAGAATGCATTTTAAGGCAATGCCGTGATATGACGTCGACTTGATCTCATGAGTCTACAGACACTGAGAAATACACTATAAGTGTATATGAGTTTGAATGTATTTTGCTTTTACCTTTTCCGTGCAGTGAAAAATCCGTAAGTCATTTTTTTCAATTTGCAACTTTATTTCAAAACAGGTTGGCATCGAAAACCGCACATTGAAATAAACTGCAACACGATTTAAAATATTGTAACGAAAGGTACATGTATAACTGAAGATGACAATACAAACAACAACACATGTGACGTCATCAAAAAGCATGGAATGTGACGTCATGTATGATGTAATCATTACTTACATTTATCTATAGTAGCCTAGAGAAAAAGTAGTTTTGGATCAATATCGCTTTATTTCTATAAATGAAATAATGCGATAGGTATTATAAGTATACATATTAATGTTATTGGTGTTATAATCATTTTCGGGGATCCGAAAATGATACTTTTCCGGAATAAAGAGACTGGCTACTCAATGGCTTAGGAGAGGACCTGATAACCGCTGGGAATCTCTTGGCAATGTATCAAGTCGCGGGAAGTATAAAGCTTAACGCGCGCAGCAGGCGGGAGCTTTCCTCTTTCAAATTTCGGCCAGACAACATCTAAAAGTTAATTCATCAAAAGTCGTTTTAACTCTGTTTAGCCACCATACAGAAATACAAAGAACTAAAGAAACTATATAAACTCAAGCAGCGGGTGAAATTAAAGGACACAGGCCATGACGGAAACGTAAATATTACATTTACTAGCCCTAGGAGACCCCAGAACTTACACAAACATTCACAATTAAGAAGCCAACACGAACTAGATCTACAAGAGACATTTTAGTAACTTATTAGAACCATAAGTCTATTTCATCATTGATAATTAAATAAATTCCGCTCACTATATAGATCTCTAATTTGATATGTCGTATTTGTCCCTGTAAGTCGTCCGCCCACGAAAGCCCGTTTTTGCCGTCCTGTTACAACATTTTTTTCAAAGTGCAACGTTGTTTCAAAATGGGTTGGCATCGAAAATCGCACAGTGAAATAAACTTCAACCCGTTTTGAAATAATTATGTCAAAGTACAACGCTATTTCAAAGTGGGTTGCTACAAAGCAGTCACCTGCTTAAAACGATGCCAAATCTTCTTTACTAATTTAAAAGTTCCGGGCTTGCAGTGGTTTTACTGTAGCCGACGTTACTTATAGTGTTTATGCAGGTGGTAGCATAATGCAAGCAAGATTAATATATACAGAAAGCTCCTATAGGAGCTTTCTGCATTACCCTTTCTTTGTATTAACCCTTTCCCTGTTCTATGTTTATTACAAATTCCCATACCTATTGAATATTCATGAACAAGATAGTTATAATGGAATTTGGAAAGTGGAACAATGTAGCCATTTTAGAAAGTAAGGAAACAGATCTTTAAAATTTCACCAGCAAACAGAGCAGACCCTGATCAGACGGCTCCTCTAGGAGCCGTCTGATCTGGGTCTACTCTGTTTGCAAATGCGTGAAAACACGTTTATATGAGGGAAAGGGTTAAGCAAACACCTGTCCCTTGCTGTCTTCAATCCATTAGTTCTGCTGTACACATGTCATTATCAACAGCCAGTAAGGATAGCTGTTACTGTAATGCAAGACCCGGCATGTTCAATCTTCTCCTTTATTGAAAGCACTTCCTTATTATAAGAATAAAAATAACATTCTACATTGCAAACAAAGCCAAAGTACGTCAAAGAGTTTCTTTTCATTCCTGACACAAGGGCAAATATAAACGCTATATTGGAAATAGGTGATTGTCATCTAGTTATCAATGTCAACAACAACACAGAATGAAAGAGCCCTATATTTCTCAGATAAACCTAATCTTGTTAGTATGCATTAGAATCGCCTCTCCGATGTGTTCTGATAAGCACGTGAAGTTGTGTACTCCTTGTATAACTCTACTTACATGATCCCCGATTTGCTGATTACTGTGGAGACTGGCTAAAACGACCACATTATTTATCATCAATTTACTCCATTAAACACCTTTATAAGCCTTTACAAACAGAGTAGACCTAGATTAGACTGTCCCTATAGGAACCGTCTGATTAGGGTCTGCTCTGTTTGCTTATGATATAATATATGATATAAACTATATATGATTCTACAGTTTCTGCAATGGTCAAACATTCCTGTGCTCAATTGTCATAATAAAAGGTAAACTAATTAATAGTCATGATATCATTATTTCCTTCAATAAAGCTCATTGAGTAAAGGGTTAACCCTTCTCTTGCTGAATTTTAAAATACATTTCTCCTTCTTTACCCATACCTTGTTGTATAATTACATATATCTTCACTGTGTACAAGTATTTAGCTGTGCAATCACTGCTGTGGAGTGCACTGGTTGCACAATCAATTCGTAAATAGTGCAGACCCTGATGAGACAGCTCCTGCAGTAGCTGTCTCATCTGGGTCTTCACTATTTACAGGTAGGTATATTGACGCGAATAGCAAGCGAAGGGTTAATATAGAACACCGTAAAAGCAGCTGGTTACTTTATTCAGGACAGAGTTCCTTCAGAAGCTTTCTGTATCATTTGTGCCCTGTATCATTCGGTATCATTTGTGTCCTGCATTAAGCTGCCACATATAGTTATAATGCAGAATGTTATGCAGAGGGGTCGTATTACCGAGACCTTACTCTTGTTCATTGTATACTGTAATGAAATGGCATAACAGATAAATGAAGAAATGATATGAAGGAAGAAAAATGATAAGAAAACAAAACATAAAAGCAAAAAAGCAACACAAATGTTTGAATTGCACCACTATATTGCCGAGCTCTTAAACACGTTTAAACATATATTACGAATGGCAATTACGCTGTTATTGAATATGTTACATGGTGTCTACAAACACTTGTTTTAAGAGTCGTTAGAAGTATATTTATAGATGTACAGTTCAACGTCTATAATTCGATTTTAGTAAGGAAAGCGTTTTAGGCATGTGGCTGCTTAATGCAATGTTAAAGTAAAAAGTCACCTAAAGCAATTTTATGTATGACTTTCATTCTGTACTTAGCTGTCACCTGTCTTAAAGATCAGTAATAATAATTGTCTGAGAAATCGATTGATCAAGACGTTACTGTATTTTGCTATTCTTCAGATAAACACAATATTGAAAACGTTACACAGTAGGACATGGGGCGCATCAAATGCTGACTGGTCCATGTTAGGTCTGGGTACATCTATAGCAGTGTAACCATTGTTAAAGAGCAATTAAGTATCTAATACATCGACACACCATTGTCAGCAGTCTGCTTTTGCAGCGGTTTATTTTATCTTAATGTTTGTGTGCGCATACAAAGTTGAACATCTAAAAAAATGTAATACTTTCTAAAATTGATCTTGTCAATTTCATATAAATATATTTCTGTTTTTGTCCTTTAACCATTTCCCTTATGTAAGCGCATTTTGACGCAAACAGAGTAAACAGACAAACAGAGTAAACCCATATTAGACGGCCCTATGTGAGCCGTCTGATCAGGGTCTGCTCTGTTTGCTTATGGTGTAATATAGATATGATTCTACAACTTCTGCCTGAGCCGAAATGTCCTGTGTTCATATGCCATTATAAAAAAATATTATTAATATTCATGACGTCATTATTTCCTACATGAATATTCACCAGGGAAAGGGTTAAAGTCAATTTTAACGTGTATCATGTTAGGCGTGGCCTGACTCTCATTTGCAAACATCTTGGATACAGATCAGGCGCCGACTAACCCGGGATCCAATCTGCAAAAGCATGGTCGAATCGAAATTACTACAGTAAAACCTCTCTATAACGGCCACTAAATTGTGTTAATTAGTTGGTATTTAGGGCAGGTGGCAGCGTTCTGTTTCACTCTCACCTTGCTTTAAGCAGCCACCTGCCTTAAACACAAATACTTGATGTGACTTAGTGGCCGTTATAGACAGGTTTTACTGTAGTCAAAATTTATTAGCTCCATTATATTAACATATCATATGTTGTTCAATACAACTGTCTACTTAGATAAACTAAATATAACTAAATTACAGGTAGCGTTTTGAACTTTGCGTTTTTACTTCGACGCCATTTCCAAATAAGAACGCCGTAGGTGCGGGTATCCCATAAATTTCCCCACAGTAAATAAAGATTTATTTCAGTTATGCCAATTGTCGTTTTCTCATTTACTAAGTAGCATTCTATTGTTTTGTATATGCAGCCACCCGCGGTAATACATACCAATCGAATCGACAGGTGATGACAATGGGTTCTAATAAAACAATTAACATGAGGTGTCAACCTGTTGACTTGTCAACAAATCAAATAAAATTCTAATAAAACGAGTATATGAGGTGCCAACCTGTTGATTTGTCAAAAATTAAAGAAAGTCTTTAACCCTTCTCTTGCTGAATTTCAAAACACATTTCTCCTTCTTTACCGATGCTTTGTTGTATAATTACATATATCTTCACTGTGTACACGTATTTCGCTGTGCAATCACTTGCTGTGGAGTGCACTGGTTGCACAGTCAACTTGTAAATAGTGCAGACCCTGATGAAACAGCTCCTGCATGAGATGTCTCATCTGGGTCTTCACTATTTACAGGTAGGCATATTGACGTGAATAGCAAGCGAAGGGTTAAATAGGTTGAATCCTGATGAGACGTCAAGTTTTATTGTTCTAGACATCAAACACTCGGGAAGTAAATTGAAGTATCACCAGATTTGTTTCACAATCTTCAAAATTTTCCAATTACCCTGATATTATAACATTTCTGTTATTTAAATCATAACAATACCATTAAACGTTAATCCTTAGGCAGTTTAGCATATAAAATACCTGAAAGTACAAAGGAATATGGAGAAAGTGATTTGTAGATTACAGCCTGTCATTAACCCATTACCTAATAAACATTCGTTTCACCTTTAAGCAGAGCAACATATAACTGTGTGTACTCAAGTACTAAAATCGTCATTTCTCCACCAAACCATTTGCTGTGGCCACTCTATAGAATCGTCTCGAAGAGAAAACTGACTCTAACTACAATTTCGCAGCAGATAGTCTATCGTTGTTGTTTAGTTAATTAGCGTCTGATCTAGATCTAAACTGTTTGGAAACACTTATTACAGATCCGTCCGCAGCAGGCAAAAAGGTTAATAAAATGACGACATATTGAATTGTTACCAGTTGATATTTAAATTGGGCATATGAACACAGACATATGCGACCATGACAGAAACAGTACAATTAGACCAATTTTATCTCATAAACAACGATAGTAGACCCCCATATGTTTCTACAGAGTAAGCCCTTATCAGACGAGTCCAACTGCTATAGAACCCATGCGTTCTGGGTCTACTTTGTTTGCAAAAGTAGCAAAAGGCGTCTATATCAGAAAAGGGTCAGGTGCACTAAATGTGTTGATAATTATATCAGTTCTCCAATAAGTATGAGTACATATCAATATTGAATTATAACACATTGCAAAGGCGATATAGCATTAAGACGATATCAACCTTCACATAAACACTTTTGTACATGCCTTTGAAAACACGGTCGTTTCGGAGCCGTCTGCTAAGGGTCTGCTCGTTTCGCTTATGGTATTGATATATATCTAAGCCAACATTTTCCTTGGAAAAATACAGTATAAACATTAAGGTAATGAATCTTAATGAAGCAATCATTTCATGCATAAAACGTCCATTAGGGAAAAGGTTAATCATTTACTCTAAATACAGTAGAACCCCTATAACGCAACCACTTAAAGAATAACCGCATTAAGCTACCACCTGCCTCTGCCAGCCAGAAGTATGCCCCTTTTTGGTGGTCGCATTATAGGGGTTTTACTATATGCGCATTACATGCCTTTTTGAGTTAACTCATTCCATTCTAGAATATTTATTAGTCCGAACCTCTTGAATAAATCTACCGAAAAGGAGCATTAACTACAGAAAAAGAAACTTTAAGGATGTTGTAGTTTTGAAATGATTGTGATAAATATTTATCATAATCGTTTCATAGAATCGTTTCATAAAATGCCTTTTACAGATGTGACAAAAGGCGTCAGTAGGAGAGAATGGGTTTAACGCTATGTAATGGTTTAGTTCCCCGATTTCAAATATTTTACCATAATAATTATAAGAAAAGTATGCAGGCAATATAGATAATAAAAGTTGCTCACCTGTTTTAATTGTTAATCACTAAACCTGTGTGTGGTGTATTTATACGTTCAATTATATCCCAGAATACAATAAATTACTATGGAAAACATTGCCTTCTGTAAATCCAATACTTAACAGTAGAATGTACATCGTAATGGGTTTAGTTATTACTTATTATTTACAATATGAACAGTTTACGAGTTTAAGTCAGTGGAGTCCTTTTCCACAGCTTATTCGATACGTTTATTTATATTTGTGGCATCCTCTGTCCAAACTATTGGTAACATAACAGCTTCAGAAATATCATCCAAGTTGCACATTATAGAACATTCCAAGTCGACCAATACAACACAATATTCCAGATTTGGCAAACAATTTGATAGAAACTTTTAGTCTGCTCATCTAAAGAAGACTGATACCTCAGTCTTTGTCGCCTTGCATGCGTGTCTATTAGCGCAATGCGTCGGGCGCTGTGTGACATTATAGACACTGCAGCACTACAAAGCAATAGCTATTGACTTTAAAATCTATAGACGGATCTTTCGATTTGTATGTCTATCATAAGCGTTTCAGCTTTTCTGTTTGATCTGATCGACACCCTTTCATCCCAATATGCATTTAATGGATGTGCATTGCATATACAATGCCGCATTAAATGTAACTTACTAATATTTATTGTTTATTATGACATGCCCGAATAATTGTATATCATTTCTACAATAGCCCGGTCATAATAATTATTGTCACCGTCTAGTCTTAAATAATCATGTGTTTATGACTTGTTAATGAATATTTGTTTACTAGATATCAATATGAGCTGTAAACATTTGCCATTCAAGAAAAAACGAGCTGAATCAATAAAAAAGAACATGCATTCGCAAAACGGAGTCGGATATGATCAATAAGAGGATACATGGACGCAGTGATCCTAGTCTTAGAAATTTGTTATTCACAATCCCCGAACATATTTTAAGCTTTTCACGCTGAGTGGACTCTTTTGTTAAACGCTTGCGGGGTTTTCCACTTTGATAATTTAGGGTAGAACGGGTTAAAGAAAAAACAACAGTCGATGGGTTTGCAGAGAATGTGAACAAAAGGTATATAGAAATACATGCGATCAGATACAGTAAACCCCTCTAAACCAGAATTCTAGTAGAGACTATTTAAGATACTTTTAGGACGGGGACTGCTTGTTGCTCGGTGAAAGTCAAACAGAAAGCTCATAGCGGAACTACTACTTGTCTCCAAGAACGGTATTTATGCTATATTCAATGTCCTGTTTATTTCATTAAATGATGCTCCTTAAGTAATAGAAAATATCTCAATTTAATGTACAGTAGAACCCATCTAATACGACCACTTAAGAAATACACATGGTTGTCTTTATAAGCAGGTGGTTGTTTAATGCAGGCAAATGTAATGCAGAAAGCTCCTAGAGGAGCTTTCTGCATAACTTTTGTCCTGCATTAAGCTACACCTGCACCTAGCACCCATAATTATACCGCTTTTAGGTGGTCGCATTAGCGGGGTTTTACTGTACATGTAACACTAAGATATTCTATTAGTTTTACCTCTAAATAGAAAATATGCCAATTTAATGTAGTACACATTACAATATTACCTAAGAGTACAGTCATACATGTAAGCATGTACACCCCCATCGACAGGAAGTCTTGCATTTAAAAACAGGCGACCTAAATAAATGGAAAGTTATTCTTTGCATGAATGGAAAGTTTGCATTTTTTCATGTAATGTCGTGATCTGTTTTCATGCTGCACATCAATGCTGTAGATGGTTAGAAACTTTATGCAACGGGAAGAGTATCTATGCACAAACGAATTACTTTCGTTATCGTCTGCCTTGAAATCGAGTTTTGATATTCATTTATCCCTTTAGTTCATATTGTATAACGCATCATTTTCACACATTTGCAAACAGAATAGTCTCAGATCGGCTGGTTCCTGTAGGAAACGTACGAGGCGTTCTGATCAAGATCTGCTCCGTTTGCATATGGCATTTCCATAAATTTGACTCCAATATTTCTACCAACATCCAACAAAATCGTGCATCTTTATAAACAAAGTTAGCTAATAAGTTATCATAATGACATTGTTTCTTACATGATATGCAGCAGAGAAATGGTTAAAACAAGAAAAGTTTATTACAAGTCTTGAAATATTCTTCAGAAATATGCTAACGGTGTTGATATGAATACATGAACACACACGAAAGTTTATCTACTGCGGAAAAAAAAATTGACTACGCTCTACGAATATCGATATTAAATATAAAATATATCAAAATTTATCATGGAGGAAAATGAAAATATGCAGAACCAGCTCAACATATTTCTTCTGGATAAGGGTCTTAGATCTGATCTACACTGGTTACCGATGGTAAAGGATTAACATAAGGGATTATTATCAGTCCCGATAATAGACACCATAATTATGTGCATTGGTCGACCGAACTATATATACAGATACACAATGCATGTTCAACCCTTATCCCGAATATCTCCGACCTGAATCGCACATGCAAGCAGCTTAGATCCAGATGACACGCAAGTTAATCCGACGTCTCATCAGGATCACAGTTGCTTACCACTCGGTTAATAAGTTCTCCAAATATTAATTGAATCGTACTTGGTCAAACTTGGCGCCCAAAAACCGGTTTAACTCCCAATGACTTTTGTTACTGACCGTTCCAAGGCGGTACTTCCATCTTCCCCCTATTGTATGTTTGTTTTGTCTTTGTGCGTCTCTTGATGTTTTTATAGTTATGTACATTTGCTGTTTCCGTGTGATGCTGTTTGGGTGGCTGTTTGTTCTGTATGTGGTGTTTCCTGCATGACTCATATTTGTACTTGAAACGACCCAACTGTGTGCTGACGTTACTTGTTACAGCAGGATAGGGTGATGGTTTGTTTGTTTGTATCGGGGATTTATGTCGCTTTAGCCCATTACCTCTTAAGTTATTTTTAGACTCAACCTCTTTAAACATATCTAACAAAGAGGAACAATTACTAGAGAAAAG